>OY728158.1:635688317-636938317 GCA_963277665.1 Viscum album
ATCCCCCATAAATAATTTTTTTTCGTGCTACTTTTTCTTTTTAATCAAATTTTCAACCACTATTAAAATTCAACCATTGTAAAAACGGATGATAAAACAACTTTTGAAGAGGGAATATTAGAAACATATTGGATTCCCTAAAATATCATGTATTGAGGTTCTCAAATAATGGTAACATTGGTGGTTAATTAAAAAATAGTTATGTGAGTGATTCACAAATTCCAAGGACTATCAGAATAAGAGAGAGGACATGATTATTATACTGTTAATGAACACACACAAAAATAGTGCATGGTAGAAATACCTATAACTCAATAGAAATTATATTAATATTTTACCATTATTATTTCAAGATTATTTTACTATATTCTGATATTCATATTCTACTAATAATAAAATCCCTAAAAAATTCAAGTATATTTCTGAAACAAATATTTGTACAGTAACCATGTTTGTAACTATAGTATTTCTTTTTATCTCAAAATAGTATCTTGATATCCGTATTCCTACAAGGTTTCATGAGTAATAATTATATAAATTGATATCAAGGGATTATTTTATATCCATTAAAAATTAGAAATGGAACCTAATAAATATTGAGTTTAATATAATGATTACTTCCATGTGGTGGATTTTAAAATCATTTTTAGTAATTTAAAATGACGGTCCTTCTCAACTTATCATCTTCTATGGTATCTTTAAATGAATCATTGGATACTGTTTTAAAAAAACATTTATCCCATAACAGTTGAAGCATTGGATAGTAACATTTTCTACACTGACCCAGTTTCGAAGAAAATTATTATGTAAGAACCCGGTTTTTGCTGAGAAAGACATTGGAATTTTCTTGATAATATTCCAGAGCAGTGCCTTCAGACGGGGTGTGATTCCAGACCCCGGAGTGGCCGAAATTAAATTTTCAGTGTGTTCACACTGGAAATGCTAAATAAATGCAATAACTCATAAACGTAGTTCCGGATCAGGGATCCGAGTGTACGGATGGGTCCGGAATGGGATGTTTACCCTAGGAGAGACATAAAAGTTTTCCGCGCGGGATGTTTGGACCCCTCGCCCGCTTCTAGAACGTTAAACGGATTAATTAATTAATTAATTAATTCGTTTAATAGAGAAACGCTAGTATATCTTAAACGGTGGCTCGGATTGGAAAACTGAGGTCACCGTTGAGTTCGGAGCGAGCCGTTTACCCTAGGAAGGGTATAAGTTTCGCGGGCGCGGGCCGTTCGTGAAAAATGGCCCCATGGGTGTTTTCTTAATTTGGCGGCCTCGGGCGATAAGTTTAGTAACTTTTGAATGGGGTCTTGGAATAAAATTCCGAGACCGCCGTTTCGCTCAGAGCGCGGTTCTTAGCCTAGGAGAGGCTAAATCCCGACCCCGTCGGGAGTTCGGGTTCGGGGCCGTCAGGCGGGGCATTTAAGTGTTTTGTACTTAAACACCACCCCCTTCTTCTTCTTCCTCTTCTTCCTCAAACCCTCCTCCCCCTCCTTCACCTCCGGCGAGGGGAGCTCCGGCGAGGCGACTCCGGCAAGGCGGCGGTTCAGCGGCGAAGCTCCGGGCAACGCCCGCGAGGTAGGGTTGTGTATTTGAGTTTTAATTACCGAACCCCCCTTTGAACCCCGATTTTAGCGTCGAATTGTTGTTGGATCTTCGAACGAACTACTTATTAGCGTAGTATAGTTTTTACTCTTTCCGTCACTTCTTTCGGAATTGACAACAGGGTTCGGAGGAGACCGCAGCACCTCGCCGAAGTTTGCGGGTTTTTGGAGGTTTTCCGGCCGTTTTGAGGAGCTCCGGCGGGAGGAGGCGCGACGGCGGACGGCGACGCAGGGCGGCGGTGCTTTGGGAGGCGGCGGCTTCACAGGGCAGGGCGGCGGCGCTTCCGGGAGGCGGCTGACGGAAGCCGGCCGCGGGCGCCGGCTGCGTGAGCCGGCGAGAGGAGGGTCGGGGTCGCGCTGTGCGACGCCACGGCTGGGCAGAGACCCGCGCGACGCGGGTCTCCGCGTGGAATGGCCGACAGGCCTGTCGGCCGATTGGTGGAAGAACCGCCCGCGCGGCGCGGGCGGCGTGACCCGCGGGAGGCGGCTGGGCCGCCGTCCAGGCAGGCCGGCCGGAGCGAGCCGACTCGAGCGGGGCGGACCGGCCAGACCGGCCCGGTCTGGCAAAAGAGGGTCCCCTCTTCCTTTTAATTTTCGGACGCCCGTATTTCGGGCTACGGGCGTCCGTTTTGCGCACCTTCTGCGGCAGCGTGGAGCTTACGTCGAGGGGAATGTTTTGACGTGGTTTCGGGAATTTTTAATTCCCGAAACGAGGGGCCGCGGAGGCACGACATGTCTTTATGTAGACGAGCATTTTCTTCCGGGATTCTTGTTTAGGACGGCGCAGACGCGTCCGACATCCGTTTTGAGCGCCGTCAGCGGCGTTGTGACCCTAACACTGAGGCGGAGGTTTCCAGTGCGGTTCCAGGAATTGAGGCTGGAGTTGAGGCGCATCCCCACGGCCCGTCTTTTGAGCTGCGTGCAGCTTCTAGCGACTTGTTCCTCGGTCGTCCGTTCAGGGCCTGCGAGCAGCCGTTGTTGGGTGTTTTTCTAAGGGTGTCGCGTAGGCACAGTCTGCCCGCCCTTATTCGGCACGATAGTGCGGGGCCCACGAGGGCCGTTTCGGGAGTTGACGTTGATTTCCAGTTTTATCACCGGGCGACCGTTTTGGACGAATAAGTAGTCCATCCTGTGTGCTTTTTCGAGAGGATCGCAACGGTGCGATCCATTTGTGGAGTTTCGGGACCGGGATGCGGGTCCCACGTGGCGCCGCCCGTGTGCGGTGTGCCAGAACTCATCTTTTTCTCCGGGTACCCGTTCCACGCAAGTAAGCAGTCAATTTGACGTGCTTTTCCGGGAGCTTTGCGATGGCGCAGTCCGCCCGACCTCTTTCGGGGATGTGGTGTGGGCCCCACCCGACCGGGCTACGGTGAATAGTACCTTTTTCACTAGGTGGCTGTTTCGGGCGAGTGAGTAGTCTAACTCACGTGCATTTCCACATGGATTACAATGGTGTGATCCGCTTGGCTGTCAGGGGCCTCTTGCGCGATCTTGAGAAAATGTGGAAACATGAAAGGTGTTCCAATGGTGGTTCTCCCTAATTTTCTTGTAGCGGACCTTTGGCGATTGATCGCGTGCACTCCCGTGTGAGTGATGTAAATGCTTGAGGTGACGTGGTTAGCCATTCTTGGGCCTTTGAGGTGGAGTTGTTACGTCACGCCTTCGTGTTGACGTTGGGTGTCGTGTGCACGGTAGCCCTTGGGCTGGAGACGTAGTATACTCTGGGAGTATACGAGAGTGCTTGGAGGTACATGTGGTTGTTCGTACCTGAGAACGTCGGTGCATTCAGTTGGGGTTGAGATGGGGCCACACGTTGTGTGGGCCCCACGTGCATTTCGGGTTCTGCTTAGCGTACTTTGAGCTCTCGCGACGTGGAGGGTCCCTCGGTGTGTTGGTTTGACCAGCAGGTTGTAGTTTTCCCCTGGCTCGGTGCTCGTTGGTTGACCAGCAGGGTTGAGTGGTCTCCCCCTGGTTTCGTTCTCTATGGGTCGGCCAGTAGCAGTGCTAGTGGCACCCCGTGATGGAACAGGCACTGAACTCCCCCCCCCTTTGGGTGAGTTGTTCTGGAGTTGGCTGGTTGCACGATACCCACTCTGCGTTTGGTTGGCAAGTGTTGTACCCTCCTGTACAGATGGCAGAGCGGTTCTGAGTTTTTACCCTCCAGCAGGGCTGGGCAGTGGGTTACTCATCGACTTCCTCGGGCTTACCCTCCAGCAGTGCTGGGCAGTGGGTTGCTCACTGACTACTAGGGTTTACCCTCCAGCAGAGACTGGGCAGTGGGTCACCCGACGCTATCAGCAGAGACTGGGCAGTGGGTCACCCGACGACCTCTTAGGACCTACCCTCCAGTAGGGCTGGGCAGTGGGTAACACGTCGTCTAGTTCTAGGTCTACCCTCCAGCAAGGCTGGGAAGTGGGTCGCCTGTCGACTTATTCCAGGTCTACCCTCCAGCGGGGCTGGGCAGTGGGTCGCCTGATGATGTAATTTGGTTTACCCTCCAGCAGGGCTGGGCAGTGGGTCACCTGATATCTAGTTATGGTTTACCCTCCAGCGGGGCTGGGTAGTGGGTCGCCTGACGATGTATTAAGGTTTACCCTCCAGTAGGGCTGGGCAGTGGGTCACCAGACATTCGTATTATGGTTTACCCTCCATCAGGGCTGGGTAGTGGGTCACCAGATATCTGGTTATGAATTACCCTCCAGTAGGGCTGGGCCGTGGGGACATCGGTTGACATTCCAGACTCAGTCCTCTCGACTAGGCTAGTCTGTGGATTTCCTCCGCGGTTACCGGAGCGGGACCCTTGGTTGTACGGGTCGATGATGTGGCGGCTTGACTATGAGGAGACCTCTCGACTGTGGGGCAGTGACGAGGTGTAGTTTGACTTTCCCTAGAACTCTCATGTTTGAGGGGTGCTTTCCCCACCGAGACGCGTTCTTGTGACGCGATCTAAAACCGTGCAGGCGAGTCAGTGCCGCCTAAAGCGGATAGTATCGAGGTGCGGTGATTGAGCCCCTTGGCTTGCGGTTCAAGGCAGACTTGCGGGATGCTGGGCATCGATGATGGGTTATATCTGGGACTGTTGGCGACTCACATTTCTTGGGCTGAGCTACAGGATAGAGATCCCCTTACGAGTTTGTTCGGGCTTCTTGGCAGAGCATAAGGATATGTATATACCTTGTTTCAGGTACCCACTTCTTGGGTTTGGTTACTCTCCTTGGAGGTGAGGCGAAGACGCACGGGGTATGCCACGTGCTTTCCGTGTCTAGCTTCTCGTGGTTGGATGAGTCTACTCTCCTGCTATAGGCAGCGAAGACTTGACGAGAAGTCCATCTTCTCACAATTTCCAGCTCCTGGTGCCTGGACGAGTCTACTTCCTTTCTTTTGTTGGGTTGAGCTGGACTCTCTACTGCACCCTCGATTGTACCCCTCTACTTTTCTGTTCGCTATACCACTCACCCTTTGGTACCTCCTTTGTTGCTCCCTCGAGCCTTCAAGGTATCCTACTGAGTATTTTTATACTCACCCATGCTTGGGATTTTCCCGCACTTGGTGTGCCCTTGCAGACGATGGACAGGTGGAGCATGACTACAGTGGAGCGTAGGAGCTTGGGAGATTGGACCGCGTGCGATGGTCGTGGCCGGGTTGCAGGTGGCAGACCTGCCAGCTGTTTGTTTTTGTTTACCTATTGCCGGGTTGTGACACCTTTTTGGTTGGGCGCGTGTTTTTCCCCTTTTCTTTTCAGTATGTACTCTGTACTTGTAGAGGTCGATGCACTCTATTGTTTATTTATAGCAGTTGCCCTTTTTCTTTGCTCTCCTTTTTCTTTTACTCTGCACTTTTGCATTGAGTGTGCTGCGTGTGTGTGGGTGTACAGGTGCTTAAGAAAAGGCCTCACCGAGTTATTGAGCCTTCGGCGCTGGTCGCCAGCCCCTGGCCTATGGAGGCGGGCTTGGGGTAGTTGCGGCTCGAGCCCGGGTAGGGTCGGGTCGTGACAAAGTGGTATCAGAGGTGGTTCGTTCCTTGGGACGCTGTTCGGACGTCCCTAAAAGAGGAATTGGTTGGGATATAGGGCAACAGTGTTAACGTGTCTCGAGAGAGGCTCTCAGGCTAGGGAGTCCAGTGATGGTGCGGCGGCCGACGTATCCACTTACCAGGACCTTGATAACCCGCTTGTCGACTCGGCATGCTGAGACACTTGTTTCATGGAAAATTTGATTGTGCATCACATAGGATTGAGTCTTTGACTGTCCTTCTTGAGTCAGCTCCCCATCGTTGTTGTGGTATATACATATATGCTCATCTGACCGCGACACTCCTTGATAATATTCATGATGTCTCCGCAAAGACAGCCAGCCCAGATACCAGCGTTGGGTGCGTGACGACGACCCTGTGAGCTATGAGGCCACAGTTCAGGACCCATCATGCGATCCCCTTTCTCCGGGTGGGCCGGTAGCATCACCCCCACCTGTTGAGCAGCAGACAGTTTCTGCAGAGCAGGCTGAGCTCGAGCGTAGGTTAAGAACGCTCTGTGAGTTCCAGCGGCAGAGACCGCTGAGGTTCAGTGGTGAGCCAGACCCTCAGGCAGTAGAGGTTTGGCTCGAGGCAGTGGTTCTCCTTTTCAGGCCTGTGCAGATGCCGATAGATCAGTGAGTGGCTTTGGCATCCACCCTTTTTCGTGGAACAGCTCGGTGTTGGCGGAGTCTGGTGACTCAGTTTCTTGACGATTCTTCGCTTTCGTTGGACGACTTCCAGTTGTTGCTCCGTGAGGAGTTTTTCCCCTCCTGCTTTCCCTCTGTTAGGATTCAGGATCTCCTACAGTTTCAGAAGGGAGGGATGACGGTGGCCGAGTACGCGGCTAGTTTTGCAGACCGTGCACACTTTTACCCGGACTTGGTCCATGATGACAACTTCCGAGCGCGGAAGTTTGAGCAGGGTCTCCGCTGAGAGATTCTTGCTGTCAGGGTACCCTTGGGCATTTCCACATGTACTGGGGTGCTAGAGCAGGCGATGGTGACCGAGGGCTTCCTGTCACGTTTTGCTGTTGGTAGTGGCAGTGGTCGCGATGGAGTCGGGACGTCTGCCGTAGTTAGCAGGCGCCGGAGGACAGGACCTCGATACAGGTGGCCTTCCCACTGCCGGTTTCGGAGATGTGGTCATACACCACAGTGACGTCGGAGGGCACCAGGGAAGCCCAGAGAGCGCTGGTGCTTTTCTTGTGATGGGTGAGGTCACTTGGCACGAGACTACCCGACCCGAGTTGCTCGGAGCTTCGGGTAGGCGGCAGGCGCACCTCCACGGCAGAGGCAGCACCGTGATCGGAGTGGTACCCAGAGAAGTGGTGCTAGCAAAGGAGAAGGAGGAGATGGAGGTGGGGGACGACATTACGAGATCTCCCCATCACCACTAGGCAGTCCACGTCAGGCTCTGGGAGCTGACGGTTGGGACCGCAGGTAGCTGCGAGCTTTGGATGTCTACGATCCTGCAGAGCATGGGATGGTGAGAGGTACCCCTTGTGACTCTTCTACTTCTTGCAGTAGAATTTTTAGGCTCTGCGTGTGGAGGACTTTTCTCCCTGCTCCTTGTTTGAGGTGTTATCAGGGTGACGCAGGGCATCGGGTGTAACCCTGTGGTGGTAAGGAGAATGGCGTGAGACCTCTTCCTTTAATCGATGGTGTTGACTCATTCGCTTCCGAGCGTGTAAGAGAGTCTTGGTTGAGATACATCGACTGTGAAATCTTGCGTGACCAGATATCCTTGGGTGCATCACAATATGGATATTCTGAAGGAGGGAATCACCGGGCCTTGTTCCAGGTGCGGGCGGTGATTCCAGTCGCGGCGTGCTACGTAGAGGTTTGGTCGGGGAGCTGAGCTACCCCCGAGGGCCTTCGGCCCGTTTTAGACCATGCAAAGGGATGGAGAGGTACCCTACCGCCTTGCCCTAACCCAAAAGTCTGGAGTGGGTGCACGACGTCGGCAAGGTCCGACCTCACGTGAATAGATCAATCCATTGGTCTGTGTGCGGAGGCACAGAGCTGTGCGTGGGTTCTTCAGGGTATGGGAAATCCAGGTGTGGGATTAGTACCCTGTGTTACTCCCATGTTTGGCTTTTCGAGGACGAAAAGCTTGAAGGATGGAATAATGTAAGAACCCGGTTTTTTCTTAGAAAGACTTTGGAATTTTCTTGATAATATTCCAGAGCAGTGCCTCAGACGGCGTGCGATTCCGGGCCCCGGAGGGGCCGAAATTAAATTTTCAGTGCGTAAACACTGGAAATGAAAAATAAGTGCAATAAATCCTAAACGGAGTTCCGGATCAGGGATCCGAGTGTACAGATGGGTCTGGAATGGTGTGTTTACCCTAGAAGAGATATAAAAGTTGTCGGTGCGGGATGTTTGGACCCCTCGCCCGCTTCTGGAACGTTAAACGGATTAATTAATTAATTAATTAATTCGTTTAATAGCGAAATGCTAGTATATCTTAAACGGTGGCTCGGAATGGAAAACTGAGTTCACTGTTGAGTTCGAAGCGTGCCGTTTACCCTAGGAAGGGTATATGTTTCGCGGGCGTGGGTCGTTCGTGAAAATTGGCCCCAGGGGCATTTTCGTAATTTGGAGGCCTCGGGCGCTATGTTTAGTAACATTTGAATGGTGTCTCGGAATAAAATCCCGAGGCCTCCATTGCGCTCAGAGCGCGGTTCTTAGCCTAGGAGAGGCTAAATCCCGACCCCGTCGGGAGTTCGGGTTCGGGGCCGTCGGGCGGGCGTTTAAGTGTTTTGTACTTAAACACCCTCCCCCTTCTTCTTCTTCCTCTTCTTCCTCAAACCCTCCTCCCCCTCCTTCACCTCCGGCGAGGCGAGCTCCGGCGAGGCGACTCCGGAATGGCAGCGGTTCGGAGGCGAAGCTCCGGGCAACGCCCGCGAGGTAGGGTTGTGTATTTGAGTTTTAATTCCTGAACCCCCATTTGAACCCCGATTTTAGCATCAAATTGTTGTTGGATCTTCAAACGAACCACATATTTGTGTAGTATAGTTTTTACTCTTTCTGTCGCTTCTTTTGGAATTGAAAATGGAGTTCGGAGGAGACCACAACACCTCGCCGAAGTTTGCGGGTTTTTGGAGGTTTTCCGGTCGTTTTGAGGAGCTCCGGCGGGAGGAGGCGCGGCGGCATCGCAGGGCAGGCCGGCGGTGCCTCCGGGAGGCGGCTAACTGAAGCCGGCCGCGGCGCCAGCCGCCGGCGCCGGCTGCGGGAGCCGGCGATAAGAGGGCCGGGGTCGCGCTGTGCGACCCCGCGGCTGGGGAGAGACCCGCGCGACGCGGGTCTCCGCGTGGAATGGCCGACCTACCTGTCGGCCGGTCGGTGGAGGAACTGCCCGCCCGGCGCGGGCGGGGTGACCCGCGGGAGGCGGCTGGGCCGCCGTCCAGGCGGGCCGCCCGGAGCGGGCCGGCTCGAGCGGGGCGGACCGGCCGGACCGGGCCTGTCCGGCCGAAGAGGGTCCCTTCGTCCTTTTAATTTTCGGACGCCAGTATTTCGGGCTACGGGCATCCGTTTTGCGCGCCGTCTGCGGCAGTGCGGAGCTTGCATCGATGGGAATGTTTTGACGTGGTGTTGGGAATTTTTAATTCCCGAAACGAGGTGCCGCGAAGGCGCGACGTGTCTTTAAGTAGACGAGCGTTTTCTTCCGGGATTCTTGTTTTGGACGGCGCTGATGCGTCCTACATCCGTTTTGAGTGCCGTCAGCGGCTTTGTGACCCTGACACTGAGGCGGACGTTTCCAGTGCGGTTCCAGGCGTTGTGGCTGGAGTTGAGGCACGGGCCCCACGGCCCGTCTTTTGAGCTGCGTGCAGCTTCTAGCGACTTTTTCCTCGGTCATCCGTTCAGGGCGTGCGAGCAGCCGTTGTTGGGTTTTTTTCCGAGGGCGTCGCGTAGGCGCAGTCTGCCCGCCCTAATTCGGCACGATAGTGCGGAGCCCACGAGGGCCATTTCGGGTGTTGACGGTGATTTCCAGTTTTATCACCGGGCGACCGTTTTGGACGAATAAGAAGTCCATCCTGTGTTCTTTTTCGAGAGGATCGCAACGGTGCGATCCGTTTGTAGAGTTTCAGGACCGAGATGCGGGTCCCACGTGGCGCCGCCCGTGTGCGGTGTGCCAGAACGCATTTTTTTCTCAGGGTACCCATTCCACGCATGTAAGCAGTCAATTTGACGTGCTTTTCCAGGAGCTTTGTGATGGCGCAGTCCACCCGACCTCTTTCGGAGATGTGATGTGGGCCCCACCCGACCGCGCTACAGTGAATAGTACCGTTTTTACAGGGTGGCCGTTTCGGGTGAGTGAGTAGTCTAACTCGCGTGTTTTTCAGCAAGGATTACAACGGTGTGATCCTCTTGGCTGTAAGGGGCCTCTTGCGCGATCTTGAGAAATGTGGAAGCATGAAAGGTGCTCCAATGGTGGTTCTCCCTACTTTTCTTGTAGCGGACCTTTGGCGAGTGATCACGTGCACTCCCGTGTGAGTGATGTAAATGCTTGAGGTGACGTGCTTAGCCATGCTTGGGCCTTTGAGGTGGAGTTGTTACGTCACGCCTTCGTGTTGACGTTGGGTGTCGTGTGCACGGTAGCCCTTGGGCTGGAGACGTAGTATACTCTGGGAGTATACGAGAGTGCTTGGAGGTACATGTGGCTGTTCGTACCTGTGAACGCCGGTGCGTTCAGTTGGGGTTGAGATGGGGCCACACGTTGTGTGGGCCCCACGTGCGTGCCAGGTTCTGCTTAGCGTACTTTGACCTCTTGCGACGTAGAGGGTCCCTTGGTGTGTTGGTTTGACCAGCAGGGTGGAGTTTTCCCCAGGCTCGGTGCTCGTTGGTTGACCAGCAGGGTTGAGTGGTCTCCCCCTGGTTTAGTTCTCTATGGATCGGCCAGTAGTAGTGCTAGTGGCACCCCGTGATGGAACAGGCGCTGAACCCCCCCCCCCCCCCTTTGGGTGAGTTGTTCTGGAGTTGGGTGGTTGCACGATACCCACTCCACGTTTGGTTTTCCAGTGTTGTACCCTCCTGTAGAGATGGCAGAGCGGTTCTGAGTTTTTACCCTCCAGCGGGGCGGGGCAGTGGGTTACTCATCGACTTCCTCGGGCTTACCCTCCAGCAGGGCTGGGCAGTGGGTTTCTCACTGACTACTAGGGTTTACCCACCAGCATAGACTGGGAAGTGGGTCACCCGACGCTATTAGGGTCTACCCTCCAGCAGAGACTGGGCAGTGGGTCACCCGACGACCTCTTAGGGCCTACCCTCCAGCAGGGATGGGCAGTGGGTCGCCCGTCGTCTAGTTCTAGGTCTACCCTCCAGCAAGGCTGGGCAGTGGGTCGCCTGTCGACTTATTCCCGGTCTACCCTCTAGCGGGGCTGGGCAGTGGGTCGCCTGATGATGTAATTTGGTTTACCCTCCAGCAGGGCTGGGCAGTGGGTCACCCGATATCTGGTTATGGTTTACCCTCCAGCGGGGATGGGTAGTGGGTCGCCTGACGATGTATTAAGGTTTACCCTCCAGCAGGGCTGGGCAGTGGGTCACCCGACATTCGTATTATGGTTTACCCTCCAGCAGGGCTGGGTAGTGGGTCACCGGATATCTGGTTATGAATTACCCTCCAGCAGGGCTGGGCAGTGGGGACATCGGTTGGCATTCCAGACTCAGTCCTCTCGACTAGGCTAGTCTGTAGCTTTCCTCCGTAGTTACCAGAGCGGGACCCTTGGTTGTACGGGTCGATGATGTGGAAGCTTGACTATGAGGAGGCCTCTCGACTGCAGGGTAGTGACGAGGTGTAGTTTGACATTCCCTAGAACTCTCAAGTTTGAGGGGCGCTTTCCCCACCGAGACGCGTTCATGTGACACGATCTAAAACCATGCGGGTGAGTCAGTGCCGCCTAAAGCGGATAGTATCGAGGTGCGGTGATTGAGCCCCTTGGCTTGCGGTTCAGGGCAGACTTGCGGGATGCTGGGCATCGATGATGGGTTATATCTGGGACTGTTGGAGACTCACATTTCTTGGGCTGAGCTACGGGATAGAGATCCCCTTACGAGTTTGTTCGGGCTTCTTGGCAGAGCATAAGGATATGTATATAGCTTGTTTCAGGTACCCACTTCTTGTGTTTGGTTACTCTCCTTCCAGGTGAGGCGAAGACGCGTGGGTTATGCCACATGATTTCCGTGTCTAGCTTCTCGTGGTTGGATGAGTCTACTCTCCTGCTATAGGTAGCGAAGACTCGACGGGAAGTCCATCTTCTCACCGTTTCCAGCTCCTTGTGCCTGGACGAGTCTACTTCCTTTCTTTTGTTGGGTTGAGCTGGACTCTCTACTGCACCCTCGATTGTACCCCTCTACTTTTCAGTTCGCTCTACCGCTCACCCTTCGGTACCTCCTTTGTTGCTCCCTCGAGCCTTCGGGGTATCCTACTGAGTATTTTTATACTCACCCCTGCTTGGGCTTTTCCCGCACTTGGTGTGCCCTTGCAGACGATGGACAGGTGGAGCGTGGCTACAGTGGAGCGTAGGAGCATGGGAGCTTGGACCGCGTGCGGTGGTCGTGGTCGGGTTCCAGGTGGCATACCTGTCAGCTGTTTGTTTTTGTTTACATGTTTCCGGGTTGTGGCCCCTTTTTGGTTGGGCGCATGTTTTTCCCCTTTTCTTTTCAGTTTGTACTCTGTACTTGTAGAGGTCGATGCACTCTCTGGTTTATTTATAGCAGTTTCCCTTTTTCTTTTCTCTCCTTTTTCTTTTACTCTGCACTTTTGCATTGAGTGTGTTGTGTGTGTGTGTGGGTGTACAGGTGCTTAGGCAAAGGCCTCCCCGAGTTATTGAGCCTTCGGCGCTGGTCGCCAGCCCCTAGCCTATGGAGGCGGGCTTGGGGTAGTTGCGGCTCGAGCCCGGGTAGGGTCGGGTCGTGACATATTAAACCATCCTCTATACTTAAAACTAAGTCATTTTCCTTATATAAAAAATAATCAGGTTTTTCATTACAAACTTCTCTTATGAGGGAACTTTCAACCTTATATTCGTTTCAATAAACTAATTAATTTTTTCATGCCATGTTTTCAAACTCCAAATATCTAGACTTCCTTTAAAAATATTATAATTTTAGAAATTTTTCTCTATTCTATTGATAATTGAAAATATATCATCATATAATTGATATTTCTGAGAGACTATTAACCTATGAATTCATTTTTTAAGAAAATAAATTTTATGTTCAGATATAATTTATAGTTTATTTATCTAGAACATGCTATTCCTTTGATATATAGCACTATTAGCCACATACTAAGTATTGGGTTCTTCATCCTTATCTCTTAATTTGAGGAATTGTATTTCAATATTATAATTTTTTTCGAGGAAAATATTTCTTGAAGAATATTACATTCAATTTTATTCTATATATACTTTCTATTTAATCAACATATTCAATGTTATCGACTAATGACCACAACATATATGAATAAAAATTCTACATATAGACTGTCAGAATGACCTTTATTCATACCATGCATCTCAAAGTAATAAATATTGTTAAGTGGTACTTGCTTCACATTTCATATACCAATGGAATAGTAATTCAATTATAATTAGATATCATATATCACATTATGTTAAAAAATTTAGGTGAATATTACCATGGAAAACAATATTCCATAACATAATTCATATTCAACATAACTAGATTTAAATACCCTTATATAGCCATGATGTGTTCAGTTCCAACACCATATGAATCAGATTTCATAGTAAGGTAATCCTTATATTGATAATGGGGTGTTGATTCTCTTTCCTCTTTTATGTACTATCCATAATCACTGGCACTCGGAGAGTCAACACATAATAATGATGAGTATTGATCAATATAATAAAAATCTCTATAAGGTATAGAATCTAATTTACTACAATGGATTATCAAAATTATAATATTTGTTATTTTTTTAAAAAAATATAGTTCCCTTGATTTATAATAATCATCCTCTGATATAATATATAAAGTCACTAGCCTGAGTATCCCATATTTTGTGGTTAAATTTTTACATTATCAGTAGATATAAGTTATTAAATATCAATGGCCATTAATTATTATTAGTTATAGTAAACATGATATAGATAATATTCATATATTACGTTGAAAATATGGAAAATAACATTAAAATATTCTTCTGACCTATATATTAGTTATAATTTCCATCTTCATATCCAGGGGAAAGAAAATAATAATAATGTGTAGGATTCAATGGTTAATAATGGTTATGTAAAACCAAATATATGAAGATTAAATAAGAAATAATTAACAGGGAAAGGTGGATAATCTAAAATCTTTTAATTAAATCCATTGCATTCGTTTAATGAATATCCGTGTATAGTATCAGAAGTGATATTTCATGAAAACATGGAAAATTAATAATTAGAAAAGGAAATATATTATTATGGAAATTTATGATAAAGGAATATAAACAATGAAAAAAGAGTAATACATTCTCGGACTCTCAACGAAGGCATAATCATTCCATCAAGGCATCTCCAACAAAACATTAACATTATATAGAAATGAATACACCAAATTCCTATATTTTATGGTATAATATTGTAACCCTATTATATCCTTAGATTTATAATATTTTATCTCTGGGGACTTATATATACATTAAGTGATAACAATAGTTGGATCCCACCAATCATATGCATCCCCAATTCATTCCTTGTATTAAGAGTGGTAAATATTCTATATTCTAAAAATAAATTATAAATAAATAATAGTTATTATTGAATCATGATTTTTATACAAAAATAGATCCTAGTCAAAAACCATGTAGAGAAATAATAATGATTGTATCATTGTATTATAACCTTTGTAATATCAATTATTGATTACATAGTTTCCAAGACACTTATTATATCACTGTATCATTTCATAAATAAATAATCCCCTTTACCTTGTATGTGTATTAAAATCTAGAATAATAAATATATTTTTTTTATAAATATATTTTAGAACAATAATAATATCTATTATATTATATTTTAATTACATATTGCATTTTATCACAAATTTATTAACAACTCTTTATTAAAATCAATATTATGTGCATTAAATAGTTCAATTTTCATATATGTTTTAGTAAGGTTGGTTAAGTGTGTGGAGATTGATCATGATTCAATAATATTAATATTTTTATTCATGATATAAATACCATATATATTATTGGAATATATTAATATAGGCATTTTTAAAATTTAGGTAATGAAAAATGTATTACACTGTTCAACAAAATGGTAGGTCATTCAAATACATAAAAATTGTTTTACAAATTAAATATATATATATATATATATAAATATTAATCAAAAATCAACATTCCAAATTATTATTACATAATATATATAATATATATTAATGAAAAATATCCTTATTACCATCCATGTAAAATGGAAAGGAAAAATAAATCAAGACTCCTCATTTATGTTGTTCACACATGTACACATGAGAGATGTAATAACATTCCAATGGATTAGAACATAAGAAGGTAGATAATATATTATAGTCGATCGATATTAAATATTTACCAAATTTAATATATATATATATATATTCATTATTTCTTCTTTATAACCATCCAGGTAAAGTAGTAATGAAAACTGAATTACAGTAATATGTGGTGATGGTAAGTCTTACATACACATGAGTGATGTTTTTTCATTTCATACGATTGATAATATATGGAATATTTTAGTTCCATAATAAAAATAAAAATAAAAATATGTATGATAATATAGGTATTTAATTTTTATGTTTAAAATATATTTATAGAAATTATAAGTATCATATTGATTGAAAGGTTTAGTAAATAAAATTATTTTTTCATTTATTGAATTCCATTATGTCCCTTTACAATGACCCATGGAATGTTCATTAAGGAATAAAAAAACCACATCTTTAATTATTATGAATTTGAAAATATAACTGAGTAGAGTTTTTTTAAATATGTCCCAAGAATGTGTAATGAAAAGAAAGATGATTCTCCTTTTATAGGTGAGGGAATGGCCACTCAAGTAATTACCTAATTTATTACAATAATATGAATTAATTTTAATGGAAAATCAAAAAATGGTATAATTCATCAAAAATTTAAGGATGGATTAAAATACTCTAATTCCATAAAATTTAGATAAATTTTCTTCTTTATAGCCTTATAACAAAGTTTTAACCTTATATTACTCATTTTTACTATTTTGTGATATCAATATTTTTTACTATTTAGTGGTCATCAATGTAACCATAAGAATGAAAAGTGATCCTTAAAGGGATAATTGATTATAATTTAAACCATATCCCATTAAAATATATTATTATATGATTTTTAATAATTTCACATTATTTAATAAATTATTATTTATTATATAATATATATAATGTAATTTTTTGTAAATACTTGAACTATTTTATAATAATATGTGTTTTACTCATGTAAAATAATTCCAAAATAATACCTATAATAATTTTTGTGAGATATGAAGTTATTATAATCACTCAATAATATTTAGTTATGTTATGTAACATTTTTGTTGGTCGGAGTGGATACTCAATAGGGGGGGGGGGGGGGTTATGTGAGTTCCAATGAAAATTTCTATTCAAAATATTTCTAATAAAATCCTCCAATTTAAAAACAAAGTTAAACTTTAGTGAATTTATACAAAGTGTAAATGTTCAATCAGTTTCTCAAAGATTGATTAGGTCTCAGTTAACATAATCTGAAGATTAAATTAACTTTTGAAACTAACTTACTGGTTTACAATAATTATAAACACATGCTAATTTAGCTATCAAAGTAACTCTAAGATAGTTTTGTAGTTCAAAGTAATAGAAGTGGAATATGAAATATATATATATAGTATACCTTTGACTTAAACTAAAATTCACAGCGGATGTAACCAAGAGGTTCAGTCTCAAGCTGAGACTTTGTCCTCTCAAACAATTTATATAAATTGATCCACACCCTGGATCGGTTTTAACAACAGTACAATACTGTCCAGGTCCAAATACCTCTACCATTGTTATATGTGGGAAAACAAACAACAGCACACAACTGTCCGAGTCTTACTCGACCTCTACCACTATCCACAGTGGAAAACAAGAGTGTTATAGAGTTTGAATGATGATTTGAGAATCCTCCAGCTTATCATAGGAGATAGTGTCTGTGTAAAATAATCAGGATATGAATACTACTCGAAATGTAAATGAAAGAATCACTAAAGTGAGTGTGAATGAGTTTAGAAAAGCTTTAGTTATTGGAAGGGTATCTCTGGACTCGTTTGATTGGTCAGAAAAGCTTCGTAGTCCTTCTCTGGTTATTGTTCTGAAAAATCGAGTATCGTTCTGTTATTTGGTTCCAGGATCAGCCTATCAGCATGACTGCATGAAGTGTTTGTTGTATTTCATCACTCAAGCTGCAGCTTGTGGTTTCCTCTAGAATGAGGGGCTTTACATATGTCCAGTGTTCTTGGAGTATGGTTGTAGCCTTGTGTGAATGCACCACGTTTGAATGTTGTTGGGCATTTTTCTTCTTTACCATAGTGTGCCTTCATAGTTCCCTGGTTCTCTCTGTTTCATTACATCGACATGCTTTTCAGTTGGTTCTTTATCTTCCTTTCTATATCTTTTAGCTCTGGTAAAAAGGAATGATTACTTTTTTCATGGGTACTAGGTATGGTTCCCTGACATGAAAACAGAATTAATTAAATAACATTAACAACATTAAAACCATCATATGTAACCGTTAGCTTAATAAATAAAAAGTATTGAGAGTGTAGAGTTTGACTGGTTAGTGAATCATTAGTAGCCTTCTATTTGTAGATGTGTACGATGAACTTTTTGTAGTAGGACCTTCATCGGTAGCACTTATTATCGGTATCTCTTCATCCATCGATATATCTTGATATCGGTAGCTCTGTTTAATGGTAGCTCTTTGCATCGGTAGCTATTTTCACTTGAATCACTAGACTTACTCTATTGGTCGATCTATATATCGATGACTTTATTCTATTTGTAACTTCATTCTGTATTGGTAACTCTGTATATATGTCGTTCTTGATCCATCGGTAGCTCCTTTCATCGGTAGCTGTTTGCACTTGTATCGGTAGACTTTCTCTATCGGTAACTGTTTGTAGACTGGTTCTATCGGTATACTTCTGCATATCGGTAACCTTGTTCTATTCTTACCAGTGGATCATTTCATATCGGTAGCTCTGTACATATCAGTAGATTTGTACATATCAGTAGCCTTAGCTTATCGGTGACTCTGTTTATCGGTAGACTAAGTCCATCGGTAGACTAAGTACTGGTATCTCTTTATCAGTTTCTATACACAGATACTATTATTATCATCTTTATAATAGAGTATCATATATTGAAATAATTAATATATAGATAAACATTAATTAGAATTATCAATGTATTTGAAAGAATAATTGGGATTATCAAAACAGGTGAGGTCAACAATCTCCCCACTTATGATAATCACAACTTATGATATTATAGTTTTAAAAATAGTGAGTAATTGTAGATAAGGATATATCATTAAATTAAATTGTATGAGAGTAAACAGTATGTTATAGACCATAATTTATCAGAAATTGAATTAAATGAAATGATATCAGAGGTAAAATTAAATGAAATGATATCAGAGAGTTAAATGTAATGGTATTAGGGAACTAAATGTAATGGTATCAGAGGGGAAAAGCATGATAGCTTTTCCTTAGATAATATTTCTCCCCCTTTGATACATTCTCCCCATTATATATTCTCCCATTAATACTTCTCCCCCTGGGTGAATATTTCCTTCTCTTTGGTACATTGAATATCTCTCCCCCTTTATAGAATCATTATTGAATATTTCTCCCCCTTTGTGAGAATCAAAAAGTGGGAAACAGTATGGAAAATAGGAATAACATGAGAAATAAAATAAAGACACTTGTATTAAATGTTACAAAAAGGTACATAGACAGAAAAAAAATACAAAGGATTCATATCAAACATCACAGCCACGTGATCAATCAATATCCACAATGTGAGATTTTTTTCCTTTGAATCAGAAGAGGATTCAGGTGGTGTGGGTGTAAGTGAAGGCTTAGGAACACCAGAGATGATCGTTGGAGGTTGAGCCACTGACACTGTGTCTGGCCTGTACTGAGGAGATCATTGAGTGATCATAAGAGTATGGCTTCAAATTTCTTGAGCAGGAGTCATCTGATATGGAGAAGCAGTAGAGATAGAGGATTGTTAAGCCAGAGGTACAGTCAATAGCCTATCATCAACATGCTGAAAAGGCATCCAAAGATTTCTGAAATCCATAATTATTCCCCCTCCTCTCTCCATAGCAGATATAAAGTCATCCTTGTTTTCCATGAATTTTTCCAATGCTGGAGTCAATTCCCTTAGCATGCTAACATGTTCTCTGAAGGTTTGATTGACAGGAGGCAGCTTCATATTCTCTATCCGAATCTTGAAGTGGCTGGTCATTTGGTTTGTCCTGTAAATATTTTGAATATAGGAATCCACCTTATCTTTCACTTCTATCTGAGAGGCAGAAGCTTCTCTCATATAGTCTTCGACTATCTTCATTATTTCTCTAGCTGAATATCTAGTAGAAATCACAACTTTTCTAAGATCAGATGAGTCCACAAAGCCATTGGTTGATGCTGAACCAAGATCCTCCTTCATCACAGCTCGAATTTGATTCAAATCCACAGAGGGTTTAGATGCAATAGAACCAATAGAGAAGGTTACAGTTTCTTTGATGTTTCTGTTCAACCCAATAATAAGATTTTAAACTTGGGAATCCTGGGATTTAACATGATCTTTCATGGATGTTTTAAAACCATTGATCACTGAAACCATCTGGCTCACAACACTTTTTCCATAGGATAAATCCTTGTCATTTTGGGATTTTGAGATCATTTAAGATTCCAAAGAGATAACCAATTTCATTAGAGCTTCAAGATCTGCATCCATTCTAGACACTTGAGTCTGGCAATCTTTAAATTCTTCAACTATTTCATCCATAAAGGTTGAAAAATTACAACAGAGAGAATGTTCAAAATATCATTCCAACATACTCATCTCTTCAACAAAACGGTGCTTCATCTCAGAAACTGAGGCACTAAAATACTCTTTCAGCTCATCCTATAAGGATTCCAGATCAGCCCTAGTGATCAAATCAGCAGGTGCAACTGCAAGTTATGCTCTTTAAGAGGATAAACAGACTACTGAGTTATTCATGATCGATTGGATTGAAGAAACCAGTGAATCTTACATCTTCCATGCATCTTCCAAAAAAATGTCCTTAAGATTTTTCTTTGACTTATCCAGGTCATGCATTCTGACCACATCTTCAGGCAACAACTCAGTCTCAACATAATAATTGTTTTTTGGTCTATTTAGAGATCCCTCATTATCAGAATCAGGATAGTCTAAACCACAAACCACAAAACCTGGGACTTCTGCCCAATCCTCAAATTCAACAGCCAATGTAACACTTCCAAACATGGTTAGATGCTCCCCCTCAATGGGTTCATTCTCTTCTACAGCAAGGTAATTATCAACTGGTCATTCTTACTGAGGAGAATCTTCCACTATCATTTCCATCTCTGCAACAGAAGGAGGGTCCTCTGTATTAGGTACATCTTCTTCGCTTTCTCCTACTACATCCTCAGTAGGCACAACAGATCTTCCAATTAATGGACTCAAACATAAACTCATAGAATCAGATGGTTCAGATTTAATCTCCTTCTATTCATTATGCTCAGATTTTGGCTGGTCTTCCATATAAGCAGGTGTCTCTTCTTCTACTAAGGCTTTCTTTTCTGAAGATACAATTTCAGCAGCAGGACTTCAAGGAAACTCTAGATATCTCCCATCATCCATAAGAGTTTATTCTTCTTCAGTATCATTACTGTATTCAGGTTATTCTTCATCAGGTCCTAGACCTGGATCCCTCACATCCTTAGCTCTTGAATAATGATCCACATGATTAAATTTATCATAGTCCTTCTGGTCATCATCAACCCATTCTCTTATCCATGGGTTCCAATTTATCTTCATGTATTTTCAAATTGTGGATGTGATACAAAAAGTATTCCTTACTACCACTGTCTCATCATGAGACTCATATACCCCTTTTACTTTGATTGTCATAGAGATCAACTTAGAAATGAATTGGGAATTTGTTTTTTATTTTGGCGATGTCATGTCTTCCATTTGGTTCATCAGTAATCTGCATAGATTCACATTCACATAATGTCTCTAGAGATACAGAATATAGATATCCTGATATCTTAAATTCATAAATACTCCTCTCCTTGGTATTAAGACATGCTGAAATTTTTTTTACAACAATCTGTTCTCTCCATCCATTTCTGCAGCTACTACTTGTCTTTGATTTCCATCACCACTAAGCTCTTCCAAAGCAGTCTCATAATCGAAAATATCACTAGTATGTGGCATAGCTTTCGAGACATAACCAGATACACCATTATATGAAACCTTCAATAATTCATCCCATTCAATGGATGAGAAAGATATCTCCTTTCCATTCACATAAGAGGTCACTCGGTTCACATTTTCAGATTTCTCAAAGCCTACAAACTCATAAAATTTCTTTGCTGGCTTCAGATAGTAGGGACCATTGTTGTTCGAAAAAAAATCTACCCATTTTTTATCTTCAAGAACTTCGAGCAATAATGACATGATAGGAAGCAGCCATTCCATGCAAGGCTCCTTTTCAATCACAATAAATTTATTTTGAAAATGTGGATTCACTGGTCACCTACCCAACCTAGTTCTACCAACACTACAACTTGCTTCTGCCTCGGACTTCTACTTCTCCGTTTTAGGCCCAACAGTGTCATCTCTGATGGTAGGAAGTTTGGTTTTGGCCATCACTGGTTCGAGGGATTTAGGGTTCTTGAGAGATTTGGGAGATAAGGTTTGTGGGAAATGGTTTTGAGGCTCAGTGGATTGAGAAGTATCTAAGACTTTGTTTTTGTCATTCAGGAATCATAAAATAAATGAATAATATGAAATAATGTAAAAACAATTCAGATTCTGGCGACAGACATATGTTTTAGAATAGCGCACACATCGGTAGGGTTTATCGGTGAGAATTCCTATCAGCAAGGTATTCACATTGGTGAGGATTCACATCGGTGAGGTATCCACATTGATGAGGATTCACTTCGGTGAGGTAGCTACCGATCAAGGTTAATCATTCCTAACTCATGTCTAATGTAACATAACCAATACGAACACAATGGTTTGGTGAAAATGTCCTCTAATTGATGTTTTGTACCAATAAATTCAAGAGTAATATCACCCTTTTGATAATGATCTCTCAAGAAATGGGGCCTTACATCAATGTTTTTGGTCCTAGACTAAGATACATGATTCTTCAAGATGATTAATTTCACAAGTGTTTTCACAATTGATAGAGACATGCTTAATATCATATGCATAGTCCAAGAGAGTGTGTTTCATCTACAGAATTTGTGCACAGTAACTTCCAGCAGCTATATACTCTGCTTCGGCAGTGGAAAAGCTACAGAATTCTGTTCTTTACTACACCATGATACTAAGGATTTTCCCCATAAATGACATGTTCCATATGTGCTTTTTCTATATAACTTTCAACCAGAAAAGTCAACATCTGAATAACTCAGTAGCTCAAAATATTGTCTTTTGGATAAAACAAACATAAGATTATAGTGTGTTTAAGATACATAAAAATTATTATAACAGCAAGTAAATGAGATTCCATGGGATTATCTTGAAATCTTGAACACATACACACACTAAACATAATATCTGGTCGACTAGCAGTAAGGTAAAGTAAGCTTCCAATCATACCTCTGTAATTTGTTTGATCCACTGGTTTCCCAGTTTTATCTGCATCCAATTAAATGATTGTACTCATAAGAGTATCACATTCCTTAATACTATCCAAACCAAAATGTTTTAAAATACCCTTTTTATATTTACTTTGATTCTAAATAATACCATTTTCATTTTGAAAAACTTGAAATCCATGAAAATATTTATGTTCTCCCATTAAACTCATTTCAAATTCATTTTGCATATTCTTTAAAAATTAGTACATATGGAATGTTCAGAAGATCCAAAAATAATATCATCAACATAGATTTATACTATTAAAACATCTTGAGAAATTCTTTTAATAATAGGAGTTGGATCAGAAATCCCTTTATTAACATTTTTGAAATAAAAAAATTACTATGTCTATCATACCAAGCTCTGGGAGCTTGTTTTAAACCATGTAATGCTTTAGAATGTTTAAAAACTCTATTTGAAAAATTATGTTTAGTAAATCCAAGTGTTTGTTCCACAAAAACATCTTCAATTATAAAACCATTTAGAAAAGCACTTTTGACATCCATTTGATATTACTTGAAATTCAGATCAGCAGCATTTGCAGTAAAATTCTAATAGGTTCTAATCTGGATACGTGTGCAAAGGTTTTCTCATAGTCTATACCTTCCTCTTGAATATATCCTTGTGAAACTAGTCTAGCATTGTTTCTAACTATGTTTCCAGACTCATCAACTGGGTTTCTAGAAACCCATTTAGTGCCTATTGTCAATGTATCCTTGGGTCTGTCAACTAATTCCCAGACTTTTTTCTTTCAAATTGATTTAACTCTTCTTGAATAGACTTTACCCAAAATTCATCATTGATAGCATTATTGATATTTTTAGGTTCTAGCTATGAAATAAAGGCTAGATGTTCAACCTGATTTCTTATAGAATCTCTACTCTATGTCCCTCTATCAAGATTAACAACAACAACATCCAAAGGATGATACTTTAGAATCCTAGTTGATCTAGTAATGGTAGGACTAGAAATTTTAGGTTCATCTATAGGTTTGGGTTCAATAAAATCAGATTCTGGAATATGTCTGGAATTTGATGTTTTTATAGCAGGTTCTTTAGATTTATTATTAAGGCCTAGAACACTCAAATCGTCTTCATGATTTTTAATAGAGTTTTTAGGATCATGTGGATCATTTTCATCAAACGTGTTGTGAACTCAATCTTCTACACATTTAGTTTTTTTGATAAAGACTATATAGTCTTTTCTAGTTAAAATTAGGCATGGGAAATTCCTTCATCACTCTTAGAAGAAATCTTGTCCAGATTATCCTTTGTATTAAGAATAAAAAATGTGCAACCAAAGACTCTAAAGTAACTAACATTGGATTTTCTATTGTTCTATAACTCATACGGGGTCTTCTTAAGAACTGGTATTATCAAGACATTATTAATAATATAAAAATCTATATTTACAGCTTCATCCCAAAAGTAAATAGGTAGATAATACTCATTAAGCATGGTTCATTCAATTTCTTGAAGGGTTCTATTTCTTCTTTATACTACACTATTCTTCTATGGTGTCCAAGGAGAAGAAAATTTGTGGCTATAACCATAGTGTGATCAATAAGATTCAAACTCTTGATTTTCAAACTCACAGCCATGATCACTTATTAGAGTTTTAATCATAATTCCAATAAGGATTTCTACAGATTTGGAGTATTTAATAAAGTAAGAACAAGATTCACTTTTGTGAGATTATAAGTATACCCAAGTATATCTAGAAAAGTCATCTACTAATAAATAGACATAGTTCTTCCCATTTAAACTAGAAACTCTTGAAGGTCCAAACAAGTCCATGTGAACCAACTCAAGAGGTTGAGAAGATGAAACTTTTTTCTTTGATTTAAAAGAAACATTATGTTGTTTTCCATTTTGTCAGGGATTACAAACATTTCCATTTGTGAATTCAAGATTATGTAGGTTGCTAACTAGGTTTTTCCTTGTCAATTTTCTAAGATAAAATATGTTTCAGTGTCCCAAACTTATGTTCCAAAGACAAGATTCTTTATGAAAATCATTTAAAAAAGTAACAATTTGTTTGGCTAAAGAATTTAAATCAACAACATTATCAATTTCATTTATTAATGAAGAAAATACAAAAAAATTCATTGAGATAAAAACATTACAGGAATCGTTTTCAAACATAAAATTAAATCCATCATCACATAATTTAGAAATACATAACAGGTTATACTTAAGTCCATCAATAAATAAAACTTTAGAAATTAAAATTGAATCATTGTTACCAATCTGGACTAGACCGATGATTTCACCTTTAGAGTTATCACCAAAGGTGACAAGGCCTCCATAAACTTTGATTAGTCTCTTGAAACAAGATTAATCCCCAGACATATGTCTTGAACATCCACTATCCATGTACCATACCTTCCTGTGAGAACTCTTCAAACATGTTTCTTATAAAACAAGTTTAGATGGAAAATGACTTTGGTACCCAAATCTTCTTGGGTCCTGAATGGTTAGAAATCAAATCTTAAGGTACCCATATTTGACTTCTGGGATTCATATAATTTATAGAATCAATAGATTTCGAAAGATAATCTTTATTTGATCTATAACCATATGAATAGCTAGTTGAAGCATACGAATTTCCAGAACTGGAATAAGCAGAATTTTGTCCAGATTGAGAGATAAATCGAGATTTAGTGAACTATCTCTGTCTCGGATGGTATCCCAAACCAGTAGTGTATTTAGGTGCAACTTGTTTACCTAACATTTGAGTAAGTTTATCTTTTCCCTTTGTGAATTTTCTAAGTCATTTCTATGTTTCTCATTAGACATTTTCAGTTCAGTATTTTCCTTTAACAGTTGATCATTCTTTTGTTTTTCTATATCAAAGGAAGATTTAACATTGGCAGTACGAGCATTATATTTCTTTAATGACTGATCTTTGTCCTTAAGTTCATTACATGTATCTTCCGACATATTACAATATTCAAAAAGTTCATCCTTAGACATATTTTTGTCATTATCTGAATCACTGTTATTTCCATAATAATAATAATTTAGAAAAGGGGAAACAAGTACCTCTGAGGTATTGGTCATAAATCACATGTTGGAATGATTTTTTTCAGAATCAGTAGCCTCTAATTCACATATGCTATCTTCTGAAGCACTCGAGGAAGCTTTCATGGCTTTCTTGTAGTTCGTGTCCTTATACTCATATTTCTTTTTGAATTTTAATTTTGCACAGTCATCTTGGATGCGCCCTTTCCTTTTGCATTCATAGAAAACTACTTCATCAATCTTGTCAGCATTCTTCCAATCCTTCTTCCAATGACCTTTGTTGTCATACTTTTCTTTGTAGTTGGATTTTCTGAAGAATTTCGTCTTCCTATAGAACTTCTTGAATCTCCTGGCTATTTGATCCATCTCAGCATCAATGTCAGAGACTAAATCTTCCCTTGTTGAACTTTCAGTAGGTACAAGCATTTTCTCCATGTATTTTCTATTTGAAGCAGTAGACATAAAAGCTACGGATTTTCTCTTGGGTTCATCATCTTCCACCTTATTCACCTTGACTTCTTCCTCATACATCATTACATTACCAGTAAGCCCTTTTATAGGGAGATCTCCAATGTCACATGATTCACTTATTGAAATAGAATTGCCTCTCCATTGGTCTGGAAGAAATTTTAGTATCCTCATTATTTGTTCCTTTGCTGGAATAGCCTTTCTGAGCGAACTCATTGTGTTGACAATCTCATTGAACCTGAGATACATGTTAGAAATAGGTTCGTCAGTATTCATTCTAAAATTAGCATATTTAATAGTATATGTATTCAATCTCATTTATTTAACATTGGTTGTTCCTTCATGAGAAAAACCCAACGTATCCCAAATATCATAAGAAGTTTTACAAGAAGAAATTATATTTAATTCCTCATCTCCTAAATCAGAATACATGCCATTCAAAGCTTTATAACTATTATTGCAAGTAATCATTGTAGGTTCATGCCAAGTAGTTCTTTCAGTTTCAGGAATTTTATATTCAGACTCAATAGGAGTTCAGATATCAAAACCCATACTTTCTAAATGAATTTTCATCTTATGTTTCCACTGGGCATGGTTGGTCACATTGTAGAAAGGTGGCCGGTTAGAAGAAGCACCCTCTAGTCTATTGTCCATAACTAGATTTTATAAAATGATTTTAAAGAGATAAAATATAGAACTAAAATAAATTTAAGATCATTAATGATCGAACTCAAATCACTGTTGGAAAATAGAGTATTTCACAAATCCTTTAACAAAAACAAACCCTCTGATACCAAATGTTGGTTGTAGTGGATACTCAAGAGGTGGGGGGGGGGAGTGGAAGAATTGAGTTCCAATGAAAATTTCTGTGAAAAATATATCTCTTAAAATCAACTAATTTTAAAAAAAAGGTAAGCTGTAGTGAATGTATACAAAGTGTAAATGTTCGATCAGTTTCTCAAAGATTTATTAGGTATTAGTTAACATAATATGAAAATTAAATTAACCTTTGATACTAACTTACTGGTTTACAGTAAGTATAAAAACATTCTAATTTAACTATCAATGTAATGTTAAAATAGTATTGTATTTCAAAGTAATAGTAACGGAATATGAAATATATACATAGTATACTAACGACTTAAACTAAAATGAAAAGTAGACATAACCAAGAGGATTAGTATCAATCAGAGGCTAAGTCCTCTCAAATAATTTATATAAATTGATCCACACCTTGGATCGGGGTTAACAATAGTACAATACTATCCAGGTCCAAAGTCCTCTACCACAGCTCTACGTGGGAAAATAAACAACATCTCATTGCTATCCAGGTCTTACTCAACCTCTACCACTATCCACAGTGGGAAACAAGAGTGTTATTGAGTTTTAATGAGAAATTGAGAATCCTTCAACTTAACATAAGAGACAGTGTGTGTGTGTAAAATAAAAAGGGCACACACACTACTCGAAATGTTAATGAAAGAATCGCTAAAGTAAGTGTGAATGAGTTTAGAAAAGATTTAGTGATTGTAAGTGCAGCTCTAGAAACGTTTGATTGGTAAGAAAAGCTTCTGAGTCCTTCTCTTGTTTTTGTTCTGAAAAACAGAGTGTCTTTTTCAACTTTGGTTCCAGGTTCAGCTTGTCAGCCTGAGTGCATAAAGTGTTTGTTGTAGTTCTTCACTTAAGATGCAGCTTGTGGTTTCCTCTAGAATGAGTGGCTTCGCGTATGTCCAGTGTTATTGGAGTATGGATTTAGCCTTGCGTGAATTCACCATGTTTGAATTTTGTTGGGCCTTTTTCTTCTTCACCTCTGTGTGCCTTCTTAGTTCCATGGTTCTCTCTGTTTCATTACATCGACACGCTTTTCACCTATGTCTGTATCTTCCTTTTTATAGCTTTCATCTCAAGAAAAAGGAATGATTACTTTTTTCATGGGTACTAGGTATGGTTCTCTGAAATTACAATAGAATTCATTAAATAACATTAACTGCATTAAAACCATCTAATGTAACTGTTAGCTTAATAAATAAATTTTATTGAGAGTGTAGAGTTTGACTGGGTGGTCAATCATTTGTAGCATTCTTTTGGTAGATGTGTATGGTGAACTTTGTGTAGCAGGACCTTCCATCGGTAGCACTTTTTATCGGTAGCTCTTTTTCCATCGGTAGATCTTGTTATCGGTAGCTCTTGGTCCATCGGTAGATCTTGTTATCGGTAGCTCTACATAACAGTAGCTCCTTGCATCGGTAGCTGTTTTCACATGTATCGGTAGACTTACTCTACAGGTAGCTCTATATATTAGTGACTCCATTATATCAGTAGCTTCATTCTGTATCAGTAACTCTATATATATGTCGCTCTTGATCTATCGGTATCTCCTTGCATTGGTAGCTGTTTGCACTTATATCAGTATACTTACTCTATTGGTAACTGTTTATAGACTGGTTCTGTTAGCAGACTTCTTCATATCGGTAACCTTGTTCTATGATTACTAGTGGCTCTGTTCATATCGGAAGCTCTGTACATATCGGTAGCTCTGTACATATCGGTTGCCTTAGCTTATTGGTGACTCTATCTATCGGTAGACTAAGTCTATTGGTAGACTAAGTACTGATAGCTCTTTATCAGTATCTATACACAGAGACTATTATTATCATCTTGATAATAGAGTATCATATATTGAATGGACGAATATATAGATAAACATTAATTGGAATTATCAAAGTATATGAAAGCATAATTGGGATTATCAAAACAGGTGAGGTCAACAATTTTAAACCTTATTATTTTTTTAAAACATTGGCCAACAAGTTTCTACCATTATAGTTGTAATGACTTATTAAATTTGAAGGGTTCTAATATTTTTAACTTATATGTTAATAATTTTTTCATTAATTCTTGAAGGGAGGAAATTTATTTATTACTGAATATTTTTTGGACTTTTATTTAATATAATAAAATAAATTAATCACAAAAAATTATAATTTTCTTTTGAAGAACAATTCATAAAATTTTACATTACATGCCACCTAAAAAACAGAATTGGAATATAAACAGTCATAAAATAATTATAATTTATATGTATGTAAAAATTTATCAAATCCCAATAATTCACCTTATTTTTATGAACTTTTCTATTCTTAAATTAAATTATTTTATATTTATAAAATTGAATAAATATTGTGTATGAATTAGGTGATGATTTCCAGTATTTATTCAGTCAAAATAAATTATAAATAATTTTTATGTATAAAAAATAATTCATATTCTATATAAATAATCAGAAACAATCAAATCCTATTTTTATCCATATCTATACATTTTTAGATATTAATGTCACGATACTGAAATTTTTTACTTAATCCTTACATAAATTAATATAAATATCTCTATTGGAGATAAATAATTACATGTTCATATATAAATACTACATGGATATAAATACATGTTGTTATCTCATAAAATCCGATTAATATTATATATATATATATATTCCATAATAAAAAATTATTATTGTATATTACATGTTTTTCCCTTACTTATGAAACGATTATATTTATTACGTTTACTATAAATATTGACCTTATATAAAGGTAATCTGTTTGAAAAAAAATTATCCTAAAAATTATAAAAATAGAAACCATTTGTTATATATTTATTCTATAGATGTGTATGGAAAAAATTTAAAAACTTTTGCTTAAAATAAAGTGGAATTTTTTTAAGAAGAGTGCATTATAAAAAAATATATCCTATATAAAAATAATAAATATTCATCATTAAAATGTAATTATCATTGTTATTATAAATCTAATATATCATATATAACTTTATTTTCAAATCGAAAACATAAATAGATAGTTAAAATCGATTTTATATTACAAAATGGTGTTTGAAAAATATGTAATTTTTCACTATTAACATAAAAGCGGTCATTTTAGAAAAATCATAAAATTTACCATATGTTAATATTGATATGATAATTTAAAAATTATATTATATCTACAATTTAATATTTATAAAATAGGAATAAATAATTTATATGTTAAATCCAATTAATGTAATTAAATAATATTTTAAAAAATAAATTTTGCAATTATAAAATGAATTTTCTAAATAATCAGGGACTATATCTGAAGCATTAATAAATGAATGTAAATTGATAAAGACCAATGTAAATGTATTTAATAATTTGGTTACTCATATTGATAACAAAAACTTTATGGGAAAATTTATCACAATAATATAATATATTTTTTACAAAATATCACTATTTTCTTAAATCTCGATGTTTCTTTTTAAGAAACATATTTAACACATAAATTTTTTTATTGGTAAATATATCACAATATCTGTTTATTTCCCCAAATGGGTGGCGATATGTCACTGATATGTAGACATGTTTTTTTATCACCATATAATGATGTAGTGTTGCATATTTGGTTAATTTTGGGTAGAATATACACTATATCAAAAAAATTCAAAATAATTAGTGGAGCTTCATTGGTGTGGTATAATGTGGAATCTATAATTCATCTATCCAATAAAATAATGATGATGAAAATATGAGATTTTATAGAAGACACGTGATCATGGTTTGTAGAAAAAGAATATCATAAATGGATTCATGCAGAAATATGAAGTTTAGGTCGTAGTTTTTGCAAGAGGTATTATCAATTGTAGCAGACTCTCGTGGTTTTGATGAATTAGGTGAACCAATGATCATGGTTCAAAATCTAGGGGTCAAAAGTGTTCAATTGATATATAGTGGATTTGATACTAGTTTAAGATAGAGAGGATACGACTATAGTCATTTGTAAGTTTTAGATTACATCTATGCTCCTCATTTCCATATGTTTTATAGTATGTTTCCATTACTTTATATATTCTCAAATATTTGATGGGATAACAGATTTTGTGATGAATTTTCATAATTTTTTATCTCTTGATACTCCTCTAAAAAGATGAATTTTATATATTTAATGATATCCAGAATTTCCTATAGTGGAAAAAGGGTAAAAACTTCTTTCAGATATCATGGTTTTAGATACACCTAGTTTGTATGTGATATTTGATAAGAAATGGTTCACATTAGACTAATATCAAATGAAATGTTTGCAGATAAGGGTGACCATTACCTCCAATAATAGAGGGAATCATGTATAGACTAAATATTATGTAGGAGTAGTGTGTAGAGTTGGATCAGATCATGGTTAGATCAGAACCATTATATCTAAAGGGTCATGTATAGTTCATTCAATTGATCAGGTAATGGCATAAATTACATTTCCCATAATGGTGAACCTTAAACCATATGTTAATCCAAATGGGATTTTAGGACTCTCTCTTTAATAAAGAACCATGTCCACAACTAACTCATTTTATCTTCACAACATGTGTGTATACCTCCAAATCAATTTTTACTTTTCGATATGATAGATTTGAATATATATTTTTTATATCATATGGTGATGAGTTTTATTCATTAGATCACTTACTAATTGGGTTAATCTCACTTTATTCAAGTATAATGATGGTAACCTATGTATTTTGATGTATTATGGAAAATTAAATCATGTCACTGTGAAAAATATATTTCCATTTCCCAGAATAGAAGTTTTGGTTGATCAATTTAGGGGGTATTAGTGGTTCTAAAAAATTATCTATATTTTGGTTATCACAAACACAAGGTTAGAGATGTGTATATAAAAAATATCTCATTTTATAGTAGAAATGGGTTATATGAAAAACTTTTTATTATTTTTGGGTTGATTAATAATCTAATAGTATTAATGGCCCCACGAACTATATTATTTACTAGTGAATATATTCTTACAACAATGTGTTTGTTATTGATTTTTATTATATTGATAGACCCTAAAATTTTATACTAGTTAATTAGATATCAAGTTGTATGTAGTTATAGAAAATTCTCATTAATCCAATATTTTGATTGGTCACTTTTATATCCCACGATTATCTTTCATGGGAATGTCATTTTTGACACTAGTATTTATTTTCAGCCTCAGAAGGTGGATGTAGATACATATTGGTTGTGGCCTATAATTCTTTTTTTAGATACAATTTTTTATTCGAAAAGAAATGTACTATAGAAGGTTCATTTAAGAATATGTTATTTGTAAACTCATGTAAAAGGAATAACAATTCAAGGGATAAATATGGGGTTGATTGGTTGGTTATGGATATATTTATAGAGCTATAGAAAATATTGAAATATATCACAATTATTATTAAATGAGAACCTATGATTGGTTATGTAGTGTACCATATTCCTTTTAGATATATTTTGGTTATTTTGTTGATTTTAGGTGACCATATTTGTTCTAATAAGTCACTCCATCAATGAACCAATGATAAAAATTACCTTACTCAACATGTGGAGATTTGTTTTTGTATTACGACCAAAAAGTTTGATGTCATTATCTATGTGGAAATTTTTTTTATATAAACAAAAATATATTTTGATATATTTTATCCTAGTGAGACTGTATTATGAATAATACATATTGTTTTCATTTACTACAGATTTTTTATTTTGGGAACCCTTATTCCCTTGGAAAATATTATTTTGAAAGATTCTATTAGAAGGATGAATTTAGAGATTCGATATCAGTCATTAGAAGAACATTATATTTTCATAACATTATATTCAAAATAATTGTTTTATTTATATAATGAGAAATTGGTGGTATCTTCTTTATCTTTATTCATAACATCATTCTTAATTGATTTGGTATAACCCAGTAAACAAAATGATTTTGACATTACAATGATGTGGGATATATTGACAATATGTTATATTACTATTAGATGGTTCTAATCTTGTAATGATGTGCATCATTAAATGGTAAAGTTGTTATTATAACTTTTATTAGGGTATAATTGAAGAGGGTTTGACACCCCTTAATATGAGTGGCTCATTAGTGATTTTCTAATCTGTATATTGATTTCTAATTTCAATTGTGGCATCTTATCATTAAAATGACCATATCATGGTATTTCACTCATTGAATCAAAAACCAGATGATAAAATAGTGACATAAATGAGTAGGGGTTCTACTTAAAACTCTTCCTAAACATATAATGATGTGGGATGAGGTTGTTAAAGAAGTTATGAAGTTGTTTCCATACGTCCTGGAAGGTCAAAATGTAATGTAGGATGATGATGATCAGAATAAAAATGTGACAACTTTCTTCCCTATTCAAAAAACTAAATCCATGTACGTGTTGGGTAGTCCATACGACTATTTTATATTGCATTTTATTAGAGTTCCTAATATCATGTTAGATAAATATTCTCTCATGTTGATGTTTTTTAATTAATTTAGTTGAATGTAGGATGGGTCATAGTAGATTCTGATCACATAATACCATACTTATATATATTGATTTTCAATGTTGGAAATGCATATTTTCAAGGATATTTTCAGGGTGTATGTGATAAACATTAATGTCTAATGAGATGACCCTCTTTATTTGGATGATTTTAAATATTATAATAATCATTAATAATTTTATATGTCACAAATTGTTTATATTTATGGTTGACTAGGAAATTCATTTTGATATTGGTACAAAGCAATTGATTTTCCAACTATCTAGCTGAGTTTATTGCATGAAACCTCTATGTCAATGTAGTTAATCACGAAAATATTGGTTACCAATCATATTATGTTTATTTATTATGAAGATCAGTTGTGGGGAAATTTATATTTTACTATGATACAATTATTTATTCGCAAGAATCAACTTTTTTAGCAATCAAAAATTATAGTGGCAAGAAATATAAGTACATCAATTTGTGGCACTATTTTTGATAGAGTAACTAGTCAGGATATTGGATGGCCAATTAGATCATACAAAATAATGTAATGGTATTCATAACTAATTATATGTTTTTAATCTTTGAAATTTCATTCCAAATCATTCACATGTGATTAATATGATAGAAATTAAATTAGTCGTAGATTATTCATTTAAAGAATGTATGATATAAATGACTTATCAGAAGAAAAAAAATATTATAAGGGAATCTAGTGCTCCTGTTTGAGGTTTATGGTAGAAAAAATGCTTTCCTGATGAATTTTGGGAGTTATAATTATAGGTTTGGGCATAAGGAACTGATTTTCTTATGCATGAAATTTAGACACAATTAAGATGGGTGAAAAATAATTATTGGTTGATATTATAATGACCTAAATTTTTTAACCTATTTTACAACTTTTCCCAACATTAAATAGTTTTTTATACTTTTTCATGTAAATTAAATTCTATATTTAGAGTTTCTTTTTAGGGTTACTGTACCGTATATGTTGGATCATTGATTTGATAAAGGATTGTGGAAATTTTGTAATTAACCCTAAGAAACTAGGTGATATATTGTAGAGAAGATATTGGTTGTCAATAAATCCCTCATGGTTCGAGCTAGCCCTATGAAAGTTCTCAAGTAACCATTTAACATTAAACAGAATAAAAATAATTTTTTCACATAGTATACCAGAATATGTGGTTACACAAAGATATAATGATCCTCCCAATATTCATGTTAAGTTAGGTAAACCATGGGACAATCCCTTTTTCATGTTTTTTAATAATTATTTTTTTATTTTTACCCAAAAACTCTCCCATCACATGAATGTATTATACCTTCAATCATGTATCTAGAACCTATGGTGACTTTGAGATACTATGTGTAACACCCCAGGTAAATAAAGAATATGAAATTTTTATATTTATCCCTATTTGTGAATAAAATGTTAATATTAATTTAAAGGGATCGCTATTCTTGATGGCTTACCCAATACGCAACAACGATTTCCTTTGAAATCTTACGTTGCACTATAATAATAAAATTATATTATTTTAAATGGTAGTTAACACATAGCCATTGTAATGGAAGGAATGAACAGAACTAACTACCAAATGATTATATATTTTTGTCAAATATTTTTACTTTTTACAATAAAAGATAGAGTACTAAAAATGTGAATGAATTCAATTTTAAGCATAAATAATCTAATATTCTTTAGACAGTTGATTAACCGCCTTTTGATGGTGAACCACTTTTAAATCCACTTTTTGACAATTTTATGTTTTATATTTGACAAAATAAAATTCTTCTTTAGAATCGAGACATCAAAATTTACTTTGTGTAAATTTTTGGTATCTTCCTGATAAAGTTCATTTTTTTAATGAATTGTGGAAAATGTTGTATTTTAATTCAAAAACCAATTTTAATCTAATTTATTTATATGATTACATTATCTTTTTAATTGTTTTTAAAGTAAAATTAGAATATATTTTTACCATTTAATCCAATAGTGGTCATTGGAATTAATTTCACTTTGAAATTGGACTTAAACCAGTGTCAATCTTTTAATAGATATTGTTTCTGAAAAACACACTATTTGTTTTGACAGCGGGAATTAATAATTAAATTAATTAATGATACTTATATGTTTTGAATTTTGTAAAATAGACATCATATTTGAGTTCGGAATATCAAATATAGCTTAGGGTGAATTTTTGGTATTTTTCTGAAAAACATCAATTTTTGATGAATAGTGAAACCACTAAGTGGTAGTTAAGGAAAATGATTTTTCATTTAAATGAAACTTTGCCACCTCTGTGTTTTGAATTTCAAAAATCCAACATATATGTTTGTCATTATAATGTAAAATTTGGTTCAATGGGATTAAAATAATTTTTTGTTGAATAGTAACTTTTATGTTCTTAATCGCGATTAGAGGTAATTAATGCAGTTTAAGGTAAAAATAATGTTTTAATAATATGAAATGACCTAGAAACATGTCCCAACCTTATTTGATGTGTCATGAATGACCAATAAAATACATGGCTCAACTTGGGGACCCCATGGAGCCACTTTGGTAGGAAAATGACATTAATAACCTTTTATTTAATGTTAAAATAAAAATGTCACAAACATGAGATGTTTAACTAAAACAATTTTTAAATGGGGTTATACAGGACATAATTTTGACTATAAATATTCATTAGAAAGATAAAAAATTTGATACACCATGATAGTTTTTTTATAATTTTTAGACATTATATAAATTAAATTATTTATGACACAATGATGATGCAGCGATTACCTCATTATTTAACGATTTAAATAAAATGAAAATATAATGTAAAATCTAAGACCTAAACTTGTAAAAAACCTATTTTATGGAATGATTTAGAAATTTTATCACATTATCCTCTAAATATATAATTTTGGGACCCTTTTTATCCGAAAATAATTTTATAATAAAGTATCTTTTCTTAACATTCCAAGAGTGCCCCTCCTCTACTCTTATAAAAGGCCCCCACCTCTACCTCTTTACCCACACCTTTCATGCCTTTGGTTCGGCTGAGCTCTACTCTTTTTGTCTCTCCAAATCACTCTATTACTCCTAGAATCCTCACTTTGGGCAGAAGTCTTCCCAAGGAAGCCTTTAAGCTCAAATCAAAGAGAGTTACCCGATTTTAAGGTAATGACTTCACTTGTGTTCTTTTGTTTTATTTTTCTTCTCCAACCCCCTAAACTATTTTTATTCATTTTTTTTGTAACAAATCCAGTATATTCAATATAATAGGATGTTTTTATATGATTTATTAGAGCTAAACTTACACACACACACATGTAATGGTAAAATAACATATTGTTTCTATGGATGGCGAATTTCTGCCTCACGAAATGATGATTGTTCAATATTCTTATAACACCTTCAAATTTGGCCATTAAGATGTCACTATATTTATATATGATATATAATATGTTTATATCTTACTTAAGCTTATGTATTTGTCTTTTGTGGCATACCTTTATGGTTTCCATTGTGGGTAAACACGATAATTTCATTTTAGGAAGTGCGAACTACCGCCCCTCAAAGTGATTTGATTCGTTAATGCCATATGTGGGATGTATAAAGGATGGATTTTAAGTTATTATATATGATATATGTTAAACATAAATTCTTAATATAATTATGGCATTAAAATATACATACCTATCATTTAGTTTTAATTCCATTAATATGAAATAGAAATGAAAGTAGCGTCCATGAGTACGTACGGCTTACCATCTCCATGAACGGTGCATTTCATTTCTTACCTATAAATGATTATGTAATATTATAAATACATTTATATTCTGGATATATATGATATATATGATATCCAAATCATTAATATCATTCTGGATATAATGAACCATTGACCACACGAACAACATGTAATTGTAAGAAGTCCACTTTCGACTTAAGAACCAAATATCGACAAAACAAACATTATTAACATAAATGATTACATAATGTTAAAACATGAAAATAAGTGATATAAAAGGAATAATGAACATAAAAAAGGTTTTTAAGAAAGTAGAAATTAACTCAAGTTTATTATTCAGTATGTTAAACATCGATCGAGTCAAGTCGGACCCGAGGTAAGGGATCCTACCCCTCTCTTTCTTTTTAAGTACACTCTTTTATGTCATTCCTTTTAAACTCATATTTCATATGATTGGTATGCTATTTTATATTAATCCTACTTTACATTTTATGTTCATATTATTAGTGACCCTATTTTCTCCAATCAATCCATTTTGGATGTTTTGAGTGGCGCCGTTAGGCTGCCGAATTTTTTGTAAGGGATCCAACCTCTCTCTTTCTTTTTAAGTACTCTCATTTATGTAATTTCTTTTAAGCTCATCTTTATTATGTTTAGGGATGTTATTTAATATTCCTCATACTCTACTTTTTATGTTAATATTATGAGAGGCCCTATTTGATCTCATGAATCCATTTTTAGAAGTTTTAAGTGGCGTCGTTTGGCGGCCGAGTTTTTGTAAGCGATTTTTCATCTCACTTTTATTCCAGTGACATTTATGCTACGTTTTCCACTATTTCCTTTGAGTGTTGTATGTACATACCATTATAATACACGTTGTATAATATAATTTCATTTATGGGTGTTTACATATTCAGTGTATGACCCTTCTTCAATGTGGTGTACTTTTCGAAAGTTACCCAAGTCAGTAAGGGAACCATTCACCATCATCTTTTTAGAAGACTTCTTTTATTATGTCTTTTAATTCACATAATATTATGTTGGGATATTTTCTTCTATATCCTTATTGATTTAAATTTTATGTCGAAGTGATGAGATACCATTTTTATCTCTCATCAACTCTTTTTTTGAATTTTGAAGTGACGCCATTAGGCTGTCGAATTTTTGCAAGGGAACTTCTTAACCAAAATTTGATTCATTGGGATAAACATGTAATCATTGAATATTTCGTTCTATGAATATGTGTGAAAGTCCTCTGGTTTTTTTACACTTAATATCCACTTATATTTGGTGTATTCGTTTGCCACACATAATTATGTAATTGATTTATCCTTAATCCAAGGATACCGTCTTTGTAAGGGACTTCGTCTCAATCTCCTTTCATTGAGGCATATTTTGTTTTATACATAACTTTCTTTTCTATGGTGTATAAACCCCTTTGAATTTTAATTTTATACAAAAGGAATCTTTTTCTATGAAGCATTTTACAAAACGACAAAAATGAATGTTTCTTTTAACGTACGCGGTGACAATGACCTTTTCCACCGCCGCGAGTATTATTTGGTCTTTGTCTTCATAAAAAAGCTATAATGTTTTTAAAATGAAATAAATACCATATATTATTTTATGTATTTTGGCATTGAAAATGGTTTTTATAATAGATTTGTTATGTCAATATATTTAAGTGATATATTGTGATCAAAGTGTGGAAATGTTTTCTTTCAATTATATTTGTTTTATGTCTAATGATTTTATAATGGTACTTGGACATTAGAAAGGTGGTTACGTGATAAACCATATGACGGTGGTGCCATGAATACCAGGAAGGGTGGTTACGTTATAACATCCAATGCATTGGGTATGGAAGTCGGCCGTATGGCTATACCATTAAGTGATATGTGTGGAAGTCGACCATATGGTTATTCCATTTAAGTATTTTTATGTCCCATGTTACCTTTATATGTTATGTGTTCTTTATATGGGTTTTATGGTAATCATTTGGTTAAGAATGGGTAAGTAATGATATTTTATATAGTAAAGAGTTTTTACTACTTCCTAAAGGTTAAATGTATTACTTTGATTATGTATACATGGTTTACTTGTTGTTTTGAAAAACTAACTGTTTCATTATTTGTGTATCCCTTACTGAGCATTTTATGGTCACCCCAAGTTTTTTTGAAATTTCTTTCACAGGACTTAATGTGGAATAGGGTCAAGGATGGGATCAATAGATAGTCATGCTATCTAAAACATGGAAATAGACATGTTTATTTTTATGAGTTTTTATTTTATGGAAATTTAGTAGAAGTGACTACTTTGTAATCTTTTGTGATGTAATAGTTATCTAATAATTCTATAAAACTCTAAACCTGAAAAGATCCTCAATGTTAATTATTCATTTAATTCAATATTATGTAAGGTTTAAGGCTGGGGCCATTTAGTTGGTATCAAAGGTCATTGTAGATAACATTAGAGGTTAGAGTATTTTCTAAGCATAAGAGACATTACCATAATGGTTAGGATTTCAGAAAGAGTCCTAGTTTTAGATAAAGTGAATGATTAAGTATATCTTAATGTTTATCTTCCTCTTTAGTACAAGATGTTTTTGTTGATATGCTCACACTGACCTTGTTGGTTTTAGTAAATTGCTGGATCTAACAGGCACCAAAGTAATGATGGATGTGAAGGAAACTGTGACAGTTTTCTGAGTGAGCAACTGAATGATATGGGAGCTGCAATGTGAACTCTTGTGTTTATCCTCAACCATCAATCTGGAGTCATGATTGACCACCTAAACCTTGGTGATTTATATAAGGCATCATATATGCAAGAAACAAAACCCTATGGAACTACATGTAATAATCATAAAGGTAAGTGTGTTCAAAAACCTATGTGTCAAATATGTGGAAAGAAACACCTAGGAAAATGTTTTAAAGGGAAAAAAATATGTTATAGATGTGGAAATGGAGGTCATAAATAAAGAACCATCCATTGAAAAAGGAAACATCTAGTTGACTCGTGGAAAGGGAATGAAGTGTTTTCTGAGGGATCAATTTAATGTTTTAAATGTGGTGTGCATGGTCATTACGCAAACACATGTCCTATAAAGAAGTTTAGGGAATGGGATCACCAAGATCATACAAATACTTGTTTACCAATAACTAATGCCATTCCGATTGAGGATTAAGAAACTGACAATGACCAGTCAAAGGTATGGATTATTTCTTAACTTTTGTCTTCCTATTTTGGAATCTTAGGATATGATTCATGATTTTTTTGTAGGAAAGAAGTAATTCAGAATAAGTTGGAAAGGAATGGTTAATGGATCATGAAGAATTTTGAATGATTAAGAAGTCAATGTATAAGGGATTCAAGAGTTATAGTGAAATTCTTAAGAGTATTAAGTCTCTTTTGTTGATGGGGTTACAGTAGAAGACTTTTTATAGTATGTGTAACCCTGATGTTTGAAATATGAAAATTTTATTCAGGGAATTATTATCTGTTCTTTTGTGGACATAGTTATAAAGAACCATTTGAGTTTATATGATCCTTACTTTTGAGGTAATTATGGGTTGCTATATGTTATGATGGAAAGTGAAAGGCCTGAGATATAATTGAGGATAAATTATGTTATGGTTATTTTTGAAGATTTTATCTCGTTTTTTGGGGAATGTTTTAAGAATTATATAGTTTTGGAAAAATGACAACACACAGACCACGTGACAACCCGTCGCGTCAGACAAAGCTGCAGGAATCGAACCCACAACCAAAGTGCAACTGTTATTTATCGCCTACCACTAGACTACGTGAAGTCCCAGGTTAGTTTGACTAATTCTTTTTAGTTAGATGATTTTATGAATTACGAGTATGTTGATTTTGGGTTATCTTTGGAAATTTATTAACCTATCATGGGGGATATGTGATTAGTTTAATTACTTTTCAATACGAGACTTTAAGAGCAACTGATGTTGTTTGAAGATAAATGATACGATTTAACTTGGAAGACTGTGTGACTAAATCCTTCAAATATTTGGGTTTCAATCTTAGTTTGGTTTACTTTGAAGAATGTTATCGACAAATTGTTTATCTAATGGTCCTCGTTGAACTTTGGTTTTTGTTGGACAAATTTTGGAGATTAAGAATAGATTTTCTTTTTATGAAGGGTTATCCTTGTCTATATTATCTGATCTTGTACTAACATTTTTGGTTTTCGATTTGGTTAAAGAATAAATACTTGGGAAGTATATAGTTATCTTTTTTGGATTAGGTGATTCTCTAGAAGTTGATTATAATACTCTTAATGTGAACAATTCTTCCTAAACACTCGTCTTTTGGAGAAAATATGAGATTGTGTAAGAAATATAATAAAATTTGAAATTCAACCTAATAAGTAATTATGTTTCATTATGAATAAATTCCTCAATAAAAAGTAACTTAAAAAATGTTGTCTATTAACTTTTCCTACTGGGGAATCGAATACCGTTTAACCCCTCACAAGTTTGTGATTTTCTTGTGGTTAACTTTCTCCTAGACATGTTTTCTATCACTATCCATCAGATCATGACCCTATGTTTTCTCCTCCAAGTCCATGTATTCTTACATGGAATCCTAGTATGGGTTAACTCGGGTGACCTCTGTACTTCTCTTTCTTTATTTTAAAGTGATTGTTTTACCGACTCTTGTTCTGATGTGGGACTTTCAAGGATGTTTCCGAGCCGAATTTTAAAATTGCGAGGACACAATTCCCAAAAGGGGGGAATGATGTAACACCCCAGGTAAATAAAGAATATGACATTTTTATATTTATCCCTATTTTTGAATAAAATGTAAATATTAATTTAAAGGGAACGCTATGCTTGATGGCTTACCCAATATGCAACAACGAGTTCCTTTGAAATCTTACCTTGCACTATAATAATAAAATAATATTATTTTAAATGGTATTTAACGCCTAGCCTTTCTAATGGAGGAAATGAACAGAACTAACTATAAAATGATTATATATGTTGGTCAAATATTTTTACTTTTTACAATAAATTTAAGAGTATTAAAAATGTTAATGAATTTAATTTTAAGCGTAAACATTCTAATATTCATTAGAAGGTCGATTAACCGCCTTTTGATGGAGAACCTCTTTTAAATCCACTTTTTGACAACTTTATGTGTTATATATGTCAAAATAAAATTTTTCGTTAGAATCAAGATATCAAAATTTACTTTGTGTAAATTTTTGGTATCTTTCCAATAAAGTTCATTTTTTTAATGAATAGTGGAAAATGTTGTATTTTAATTCAAAACCTATTTTTATCTAATTTCTTTATATGAATAGATTATCTTTTTAATTGATTTTAATGTAAAATTATAGTATATTTTTACCATTTAGTCTAATAGTGGTCATTGGAATTAATTTCACTTTGAAATTGGACTTAAACTACTGTCAATCTTTTAATAGATATTGTTTCTGAAAAACACGCTATTTGTTTTGACAGCGGGAATTAATTATTAAATTAATTAATGAAACGTATATGTTTTGAATTTTGTAAAATAGACATCATTTTTGAGTTCGAAATATCAAATATAGCTTAGGGAAAATTTTTGGTATTTTTCTGAAAAACTTCAATTTTTGATGAATAGTGAAACCACTAAGTGGTAGTTAAAGAAACTGATTTTTCATTTAAATGAAACTTTGCCACCTCTGTGTTTTTAATTTCAAAAATCGTACATACATGGTTTTTATTATGATGTAAAATGTGGTTTAATGGGATTAAAATAATTTTTTGGTGAATAGTAAATTTTATGTTCATAATCGCGATTAGAGGTAATTAATGTAGTTTAAGGTAAAAATAATGTTTTAATAATATGAAATGACCTAGACACATGTCCTACCCATATTTTATATGTCATGGACGACTAAGACAATCCATGGGTCAACTTGAGGACCCCATGAAGCCACTTTGGTAGGAAAATGACATTAATAAATTTTTATTTAATGTTAAAATAAAAATGTCACAAACATGAAATTTTTTACTAAAACAATTTTTAAATGGGGATATACAAGTAAAAATTTTTAATATAAATATATATTAGAAAGATAAAAGGATTTCCTACATCATGATTTTTTTTAATTTTTAGACATTAAATAAATTAAATTATTTATGACACTATAATGATGGAGCGATTACCTCATTATTTAACAATTTAAAGAAAATAAAAAGATAATGTAAAATATAAGACCTACACTTGTCAAAAACCTATTGTATTGGTTTATTTAGGACCCTTATCGCATTAGCCTATAAATATATAATTCTGGGACCCTATTTATCCGAATATCATTTTATAATAAAGTATCTTTTCTTAACATTCCAAAAGTGCCCCTCCTCTCCTCTTATAAAAGGGCCCCACCTCTACCACCTTACCCTAACCTCTCAAGCCTTAAGTTCGGTCATTATATGCTCTTTTTGTTTCTCCCCATCCCTCTCTTACTCCTAGAAGCATCACTTTGGGAATAATTCTTCCCAAGGAAGCCTTTGAGCTCAAATTAAAGAGAGTTACCCGATTTTAAGGTAATGTCTTCACTTGTGTTCTTTTGTTTTATTTTGCTTCTCAAACCCCCTAAACTCATTTTATTCATTTCATTTATAACAAATACAGTAACTTAAATATTCTAGTATGTTTTTATAAGATTAATTCGAGCTAAACTTACACACACATATATCTAAGGGTTAAAGAACATAATGGTTCTCTGGATGGCGAATTTCTGCCTCACGAAACGATGATTGTTCAATATTCTTCTAACACCTTAAAAGGTGGTCATTAATATGTCACTATATTTATATATGATATATATTATATTTATTTTTTTACTTAAGCTTCTTTATTTTTCTTTTGTGACATACCTTTATGGTTTCCATTGTGGGAAAACACGATAATTTCATGTTAGGACGTGCGGACTACCGCCCCCTCAAAGTGATTTGATTCGTTAATGCCATATGTGGGATGTATAAAGGATGGATTTAAAGTTATTATATATGATTTGTGTTACATATAAATTATTAATATAATTATGTAATTAAAATATACATATCTATCATTTAGTTTTAATTCCATTAATATGACATATAAATGAAAGTAGCGTTTATGCGTACGTACAGCTTACCGTCTCCATGAATGGTGCATTTCATTTCTTTCCTCTAAATGAGTATGTATAATTATAAATACATGTATATTCTAGATATATATGATATATATGATATCCAAATCCTGAATATCATTCTGGATATAATGAACCTTTGACCACACGAACAACATGTAATTGTAAGAAGTCCACTTTTGACTTTAGAACCAAATATCGACAAAACAAACATTATTAACATAAATTATTACATAATGTTTATAAGATGTAAATAAGTGATATAAAAGGAATAATGAACCTGGAAAAGGTTCTTACGTGAATATAAATTAACTCAAGTTTATTATTCAGGATGTTAAAGAACGATCGAGTCAAGTCAGACCCGAGGTAAGGGATCATACCCCTCTCTTTCTTTTTAAGTACACTCTTTTATGTAATTTCTTTTAAGCTAATCTTTCTTATGATTGGGATGTTCTTTTATATTACTACCACATTAACTTTTATGTTAATATGATGAGAGACCCTATTTTCACTCATCAATCCATTTTGGATGTTTTGAGTGGCACTGTTAGGCTGTCGAATTTTCGTAAGGGATCCAACCTCTCTCTTTCTTTTTAAGTACTATTGTTTATGTCCTTTCTTTTAAGCTCATATTTCATATGTTTGGGGATGTTATTTTATATTCCACATACTTTAATTTTTATGTTTATATTATGAGAGACCCTATTTGATCTCATAAATCCATTTATTGAAGTTTTAAGTGGTGCTGTTAGGCTGCGGAGTTTTCGTAAGGGATTTTTCATCTCACATTTTTTCCCATGATATTTATGCTATGTTTTCCACTATTTCCTTTTAGTGGTGTATTTACTGCCCATTATTATACTCTTTGTGTAATATAATATCATTTATGGGTATTTACATATTCATTGTATGACCCTTCTTCCATGTGGTGTACATTTCGAAAGTTACCCAAGTCGGTAAGGGATCCTTTCACTCTCCTCTTTTTAAAAGACATATTTTGTTATGTATTTTAATTCACATACTATTATGTATGGATATGTTCTTATATATCCTTATTGATGTAAATTCTATGTCCAAGTTATGAGATACCCTTTTTACCTCTCATCAACTCTTTTTCTGAATTTTGAAGTGACGTCGTTAGACTGTCGAATTTTTGCAAGGAAACATCTTAACACAATTTTGATTCATTGGGATAAACTTTTACTCCATGAATATTTCTTTAAATGAATATGTATGAATTTCCTATGATTGTTTTACACTTAATATCCTCTTATATTTGGTGTATTCGTTTTTCACACATAATTATGTAATTGATTTATCCTTAATATAAGGATACCGTCATTGTAAGAGACTTTGTCTCAATCTCCATTCATTGAGGCATATTTCGTTTTATACACAACTTTTGTTTATATAGAGTATAAACCCCTTTGAATTTTAATTTTATACAAAATGAATCTTTTTCTGCGAAGCGTTTTAAAAAACGACAAAAATTGATGTTTTTTAACGTACGCGGGGACAATGACCTTTTCCGCCGCCGCAAGTATTATTTGGTATTTGGCTTCTTGAACAAGCCATAATGTTTTTAAAATGAAATAAATACCATATAATCTTTTATGTATTTTGGTATTGAAAATGGTTTTTATAATGGATTTTTTATGTCAATATATTTATGTGATATATTGTGATCAATGTTTGGAAATTTTTTCTTTCCATTATATTTGTTTTATGTCTTATGATTTTATAATGGTACTTGGTCATTTGACAGGAGGTTACGTGATAAAGCATATGATGGGTGGTGCCATGAATACCAGGATGGGTGGTTATGTTATAACCTCCAATGCATTGGGAATGGAAGTCGGCCGTATGGCTATTCCATTAAGTGATATGAGTGGAAGTCGACCGTATGGTTATTACATTTAAGTATGTTTATGTCCCAAGTTACCTTTATATGTTATGTGTTCTTTATATGGGTTTTATGGTAATATTTTGGTTACAAATGGGTAAGTAATGATATTTTATTCAGTGAAGAGTTTTTACTACTTCCTAAAGTTGAATGGTATTACTTTGATAAAGAATACATGGTTTACTTGTTGTTTTGAAAAACTAACAGTTTTCATTCTTTGTATATCCCATACTGAGATTTTTATGCCCATCCCAAGTTTTTTTGAAATTTTTTTCACCGAAAATAATGTGGAATAGGGTCAAGGATTGGATCAAGGTAATGTCATGATATCTAAGACATGGAACTAGACATGTTTCTTTTTAAGAGTTTTTATTTTATGGAAATTTAGTAGAAGTGACTACTGTGTAATCTTTTGAGATGTAATTGTTATGTCCTAATTCTCTAAAACTCTATACCTGAAAATATCCTCAATATGAATTATTCATTTAATTCAATATTATGTAAGTTTTAAGGTCAGGGCCTTATACTATGTAAACATTATATCCTTATGTTGATATAATATATTAGTTCTAGATAAATCGATGATAGGTATTTCATGTTATTTGGACATTACTCATAAATTATTCAAAATCATGTTACATTTTCTATCTTCTACATAGTAATGACCATTGATCAAAACTTATTTTTTTCATAATTCTTCTTGAAATGAACTAGATTATATTTTTATATTCAACCTTATTGGCTTTGTAAAATTTTATCAAAGACCAAAAATTTCATTTCTTATTTGGATAATTCTCTTGAATCCATATTTTATAATTTGAGATGGTTTCTATGGACTATCATTTTTTGGGCATAATTCTGGTCGAAAATGATGATGATTGAATTTTATAAACTATGGGTAGGATGTTCCTTGCCATTTAAAAACACTTTATCATATTTTACAATATGGCATGCTTCTGGTTGAGTGTGTATCCTAGGATACCTCTCCTAATTTGACATTCCATTAAATTTTTATAATTGGAGAGATTCGTTTTATGGAATTTTTATCCATGTTTATGTGTAGGACTCATAGATTTCTATTTTCTTGTTTCAATATGACAGGTGGAATCTTCATATATTTTTCAATACCTTAAATGGGATAAATATTGTGACATTAAATTTTCATTTCTTATAGGGGTTTGAATGAAATATAGAATGGTATATGATCCTTAAATATTTTATAAGAATTGATATGGGGAATTACATAATTTTTGTCAAATTTAGGATTATTATTTTGTTATGTTGTATGTTTTCTGAGACCTAAAATATGATTTCCTAGTGTACAATTGTGAGACTTACATTGGACTAAATTATTATTATAAGATTTATTGTATTCCAAAAACAATTATCTTCCACTATGGTTTAGAAATAGGTATTTTTTTGTTATTGGAAGCATTTTTAGTGGAAAATTCAATGAAATATTATTTTCTACATGTTCATTTCGTTTTCTACCATTTTTATAAAGAAATTATAAAATATCAACTGTTTTAGTGGAACATTATTGGATTATTGAATTGATTGTACCAAAAACTAATGTATTAATCTAAGTGAATGTGAATAAATTTTAATTTGGGATCCTGTAAAGGTCAAGGGCCTATTATTGGGTGGATTATTTGGTGTAAAAGGGAAACTATGTAGAGTTATAGGGTAATTTAGGTTTTTTCCATATGATATTTTTTAATCATGCATCTATGTTTTCTTTAATAAATAACACATAGTTGGAAGGTAGTTTGGTTTTTCAATATTACATATTGATATAAATTTTCTAGGTTTTTTACTATCATTATATGATTATCTTATTTTAGTTGTGTTTCCCCATGTACATGTGTTGATCATATATATATACGGAGTTCATATTCTCCCTGGGATTCAATTGAAAACATAACCACTAATCATAATGTATTTTTTACATAGATGAATTCATAATTTTATGTCACACTATTTCTTAGACACATTAATTCAGGTCAGGTGGTACACATCAACTAGTTATTCATTCGTATTTTTTTAAAGAGGTCATTTCATGATATTTCAACAATAATTGACTTAGAAGATTTATACTCAAGTGTAAGATGATCAATTCAGGAATGTGTGATCTAATGAATAGGTTAATCATTATGATCTAATGAGAGGAATATTGATCTACATATTTTTTCTTCTAATTTATTTTGAATTCAAGGAACATCAAATATATGATATTAAATTAGATAAAAAATCATCTTAATACACAATTATGATTTGAAACAGTAGTTAGAAAATGATGAAGTCTTGATAAACAGGTTATACCAGTCGAGGAAGTAGACGTAAAGAACTTGTGGATCATGCATAAATGACCAAATTGGGTAGTCAGTAACTCATACTCGACAATTGTGTTATAATTTTTGTAATTTTTAATTAATGTAATTATATAATTATATGAATAACTATATAATAATAAAAATAAATCATGGAAAGGAGTAGTTTGTCACACCAAGGCTGATCCATGAAAAATAGCATGTCTGTAACTTGTATCTTATATTCACGTGTATCAGTGGAGTGGAGTTGTTAATGATAAAATTGAGACATTAAAAACCCATGTGTGTTTGATTTCAAATAACCTATTTAGATAAAAAATAGTTTCAATAGATTTAACCCATCTCAGAACCACTATGACTGATTTTGGATCTGCATGTATTGTGATATAAATTTATTTCTATTTTCTGAATAACAATATATATATATATATAAACATATTTATTATAAATATATTAAATGAACATTTTACATAGATGAATGTATATATATATAATTATACTTAAAACTAAAATTTAACATAAATCAACTGTAAAATATATTGGTCTTCGGTTGTCTTATTTTACATATGTGTTTGTGTTATAAAAAACATTTATTTCGAAATTATACAATCACAATATTTTTTTCAATATAATATTTGTGAAAATAAAAACTAATTTATTTTTTATTTAATTTTTTTATATGTATTGACATATGTGTGTTTTAGTCTATTTTTGTCTCCATGAATGTGTGGATGGTGTATATTTTCTTTATTTCATATACATGTTTCTGTGTACTATGACATTTATATTATATATATATATAAGTTATAATTTATTATAGAAAAAAATTATCTTCCTATCCAATTTTATATTTATATTGTGAAAAAATAATCGATATATATAAATACTTATTCTCTATTACACAAAAAATAATATAAATAATTATATTCTCATAAATCAAGATTTAATATCACTAGTGAAATGCATTTTGTAGGATATCATCATTTTAATTATGAATTATTTAATTTTATAATTATATATATATATATTCGGTATTTTTAAGGTCATGGAATGTATATTAAAATATTATTAATTTTTTCATAAAATTGTTTTTTTTATTTTTTGGAATTACATTGTTTATTCACTAAAACATTAAATTTATTTGTATGGTAGGCTAATTTTCTATATTCATTATTTAATGTTATGTGGTAATTTTTTGACATATATTTTTATATAATATAAAATCTTATGAGTATTTTATCAAAATAATTTTTACAAGTAATTTATATTTAACTATTATTTTGGATTTTGATGTCAACTAAACAATATAAAATATGTTTTGATGGATGAAACATTAAAAATATATTCTTAAGTGATCGAGCAATTTTTTCTGTTTATTAGTTACTTTTATGTGATTTTTAATATAATTTATTTATTTTTAATTTTATAAAGTCTATATTTTTATATATTTAATTTTTAGCGAAACATTTCATTTTTATATTTTTATTTATTTCCAATGAAGAAAATAAATGAAAGAATAACCTTACATGCTCAATATATTTTCAATTTGTCTTGTGTCTTTGTAATGCCCTTTTTTATGATGAACCATTTTAATAATTTTCTTTTTCAAAAAACAAATGTTTTTTAAATTAAATATATGTTTATTATGACTTTAAAACCACTGTTACATTATTTAATTCATTAAAATATTACTTATGTGTATTTAGTTCTTTTATTTTAATCAATTGTTTATTTTCTCTTCAAAATTTTACAATAATTTTTTTTATTAATATGATATGACTTTGTATATGATATTTTATGAAATGTTTGATTTAAAATAAATTTTAATTTCATAAATATAGTATATAATTATATATTCTATTGGGTGATGTTATATACATTGATATGCAATATATTTTAAAAACTGAATTAAAAATAAATTCTGTGAAATTTATTAAAACTAATGTTTAATGATGATTGTTTCATCATTTTCTATTTAGAAGATATCAAAAAATTAAATTTTTAGTATTAGTATATTAATTTAAATTTCAAAATATAATAATTTTCATCAAATATTTTAGTTATAGATTATTCTACCCTATGCAATAAAAAAATACTAATTCATTGTATTACAATATGAGATATAGAATAAATTATTAAATATTATTCTATTTTAAATAAATATGTGTAACAAATTTAATTCAATTTAATATTAAATTTATATATATATACACATATATCAATATTATAGGCTTATTTAGAAGTATGTAAATTTTAATATTAAAAAAAAGTATCTTTTTTAAAACTCACAGTAAGTTATATTATAAAATATATATATATATAATTGTATTTTAATATAAATCTCTTTATATATATATATCTGTGTGTGTGTGTGTTTATATAAATTCTATTCATTGTGTTTGTTTGCATCTTTTTATGTAGAATATATATATATATATAAACATTAAAAAGATGATATTATATATATAATATATTAATAATAAATTTGGCCTATCTGGGTTTTTAGTGAGAGGTACATAGAGATATTGGGAAAATGAGGATATGAACTGGAGTTCAAAATTAATCAACATAGATACTTTATACAATAAATAACCCAAAACTCTTCACACAACAAATTGTATTGTCACATTTATGATCTTATGAATATGTTGATGTGATTTAGATATTCTTTATCATAAAATCATTTCTATTTATCCATTGTATATTTATGACATACATGATCATATTGTTTATTAAGAATACATAAAGAATGTTTAGAATAAAAGATATTATATATTTTTAACATTCATGGGGATATGTCTGAAGAGTGTATGTAAAAAATATGACTCTGTAAAAAATCCACTAAACCCTCTATTTTGAAGATAGTATTGGAAAAGTATTTCCTATAGATGGATGTCTACATTTTCAATGATCTTGTCATGGTACCCTACCTCCCATAGGGTAACTCCCTAATTCCTATCTCCATTCTCTCTTATAAATAATTGATGTCACCTTGTTACACAAGGTGACATAATGAATAAATCAATGTCTACCTCACAATATTTCCACTCTCATTCATAAGATCTATAAGAATACACCATATAAAGAGTCCTGCATTTGAAATATCATAAAAAAGTCCTAATATACTCCCCTCACTTTTTATTATCTACCTCATTGAGTATATCATTATTATATCTCTTATTTTATTTCCAAAATAGTAATTTCTAATAATTATGTATATGTATATAAATATTTATATATCCCTAATTTCAATACATTATTAAAAGAAATATGTTTCCATCTTTTCCATGATTAGTTACTTGAATTTATATTGTTTATATGAAGAAAATAATTCATTATCATCCATAAAAACAAAAAAAATTCATTCAATCTGGTCGAAAACATATATTTATATTCATAAGAAAACAAAATTAAATATTCTCATGATATAAATATCTAACAAAATATTGAAGAGTTCAGAACACCATGGTCAACTCAATGTCAATATTTGACACTTCAAAGCATCGCAATCAAATTAATAATTATCCAAAAAATAAACTCAGTACATGATTTAATATATCCTTATATTGACTCCACTATGTAATAGCAGTACCAACAACATAGAGTGAATGAAGCCAATGAAAAAATGAATTATTTGGATTATGTAATCATTAAATTCTCATACAAAGGTAATCTAAAAAAACACATAACAATTTATGACATTATTTATGATGTTCCCTATTTCATCTCAGCATTTTGGCTAACCATACATGATTATTACCGCAACATCCATAACTATTTTTTATTCACAACATTTTAAATAATTATTCCACTCCCACAACATAGAAAAACTATTAGCTATATTAATAGGTAATCTACATTATATCTATACATCATTAATATTTTACATCATCCAATTAATAATGAACTTTTTTATATTCATTTCCCAAAAAATATAATACTATGATTTCCATTATGAGACTAACCTCTATCACATCGTTAAATAAAATAAAAACATTAAATTGAATTAACTAATTAAAATTCATACGACTTTCCCATTTTCTGACCCTAATTGTATACATAAAGGAAATGCACAATTGCTCCAACCATTTCTCACATCTATGCATTAACTAATTACAAAATGAAGCCATCACCATTGAATAAATATCATTATCATACCAAACATAAATTTCCATTTCCTATAAACTGTGTAGGCTATTCATTGTCTTTCTAATAGTGATCCTTATTAAATATTCTTCAAACATGAGATGCATCAAAGTGTTCATTCTGCAAGTACATAAAGCTTTAAAAGAAATAAATCACAATCTGTATATTCCACGATTAAATAAATGATATATAGTAACAAATATAATTTTAGAGTACTCATTGAAAATATTATATATATATATATATATTCATTTGGAAATAAATATTTTTATTTCATAAATTTTGAATGCAAACCATCTTAAAATGTAGTCAATGATTTCAACACTATTATAATATATATATATATATATATTTCTAAACTCATTATTAACTTTATGGTTACTCGAAACAATTGTATGATATATTTACAATATAAATTCCAATATATTTATATATTATATTTATGATTAAATATAAAATATATTATTTGTTATTCTTCATAGAAATATATATATTTTTTATTTCAAGTGGGAGTATTATTGGAGTCAGATTATATATATATATTTATTTATTGTAACATCAATAATCATATTCCAAATATATTTATATATCAATTAATATAGTTGTCCATGCTTTGAGTATGATTTATGGGTAAAAAAAATTTGTATCTAGAACTGTGTTTGATTTATGTAATGTCATATTTTTTTTTATTATTGTAAGGAATTGGATTAATTAACCAATGGACTACCATAGGTGGGTAAAATAAATATACTTATGAATGCGCAATCACATAATAATATTATTTTTTAGTTTGTTTGTGTGTGTGAATGATTTTATCTATGTATTTATATATATTTTCTATATGCTCAAATACTCATTTATAATTTTTTATTAATTTCATATAAAAAATATTTTATAAAAATACCACTTTTATAAAATCATTATATAAAATTTTATGTAAATATAAATGATATTTTTTATGTGTGTATATTTGTATTTATATATTTTTATGTATATTACATAATGTATAAAATTATGGGAATATAATCAAATAGTATTTATAAATAAAGGAACTATAGAGAATATTATTCAATGAATATATGTTATAAAGACATAATTTTAGTTTCATTAGTTTTTTAAATTGTTTTTGGTTTTATGGGAATGGGAAAATTATTTTACCATTACAAAAATATCACATGTTTTTAATTACATTATTTTATATTATCTCAAAAAATTAAACCATAATGATTGATATGTTAATAATAATAAACATAAAAACACTAAATTGTGTAAATCATGTACGTATTGAGTCAATATAAGTGAATAGTTTATAATAAACATATCATGTTATCTATTATACATACTAAATATGGGTAGTCCCCAGCACACGTGTAACTATCTCTGCTTCTCTCTAAATTATACAGTCTATTCATGTCTATAGTCCCTCCAAATCTTTAATCTCTCACTTTTGATTCTCCTCTCGCTATTATATGGTTTCCCTCTCCCTCTCCACACTCTTCGATAAGCTTTGTATCCTATGTATCCTACCAATGTCTAGTTAGCACTGTAAATAGACTCCTACTAGCTCACCTCCAACTATTACTTCTTTATCAAGAACCTTCGCCTCATCCATCATCCACCGATGTCTGGTTCCACATAAAAATTTAGTTTTTCATTCCACACTTAGGGATTCTAGTAATTCATCGACTTACATCTTTAAAAATGTCTACTATCAGTGTTGGCTTATCAGTGATGATGTACTCCTTACTACTCTCCTCCGATATTTCCTTCAGTTTCAAACCCCTTCTCCTTTTCCCTCTTTCAATGAATTTGGGTTAACCTTGAAGATCTATAGTTTTATCATCCCATATAATTATAAGTTATTCCTCAACCACCTTGCCTATAATAAATTTCCCTCCAATCCCAAATCTTACAACATTCATGTAATGGGTTGGGGGTACTAGGTATTGAATTTTTAAGTGAATGTTTCTTATTGATATTCATTTTCCAAAATTATTTTCATTATTTTCCATTCATGATACTTATTATATGTATATATTCTATCACAGGATGTGATGATGTTTAATTGACATATAATTATTTCTTCTTTTATGAATTTTTAAAAAGATACTACAATATATCAATTTTCTGATTTATAAAATACAACCTAAACTTTTGGATCTAATTATATATATTTTATTTCTATATTGATAATTACTTCAAGTAGTTGGAAAAAACCGAAAGCTATTTAGGTAACCTATATGTAATTGTTCTATAACTATCCATGATATTTTTTTTCTAATTTACTTTATGTGTTTTTTATCCAAAATGTAATGTGTTTCATTGATAATTAAAAATAATAATTATCAAATGATGCACACAATGAAATAAATTTATGAACATAAGGTGTTATATACACGTAGATCCACATAAAAAGAATTCCCACCTTCTGTTCTTGAAATTAGCAAGGTGGATTTTCCAAACATAACAATACTTCATATTAGTGACCATCCTTCAAACATTGTTGCATGGATTATAACAAAAATAATGTAACATATCAAAGATACAAGCTGTTTAGTACTTGCTATTATTCCATAAAATATAGATTCAACAAACCCTAATGCATATTAGATAGTAAAAAATTATGATCATGATGGTATGCTATATTATTGAACACATAACTCATCTAACTATTTTATGAATTTGGTATTTATTAAAAATTATTGTAACATCATCCCATAATTTTCTATTTTTGTTCATAAAATTTAAAACATGACATTTCATTTTTATTAATAATTTACTGAATCATAAATTTCACACAATCAGAATGCTCTTCCTTGATATTAACAATTGGGTTTCTCTTCATTGGGAGAGAATATAAGGGGGTTCTTCTATGTTGACTTTCTAAAATACAATAGTATTTGTTGGAGTGGATACTCAAGAGGGGGGGGGGGTGAATTCAGTTCCAATTAAAACATCTGTTAAAACCATTAAGATTAAAATCCCCGAAAAATAAAAAACAAGCTAAACTGTAGTGAATTAGTAATACAAAAAATGGTCAGTTAGGTTCTCAAGAGATTGATTAATTCTCAGTTAATCTAATCTGATAATTAATTAACTTTTGAAACTAACTTAATGACTTACAATAAATACAAACACTTTCTAGTTTAAATATCAGAGTTACTTTGAAGTATGTTTATAATTCAAAATTCTTTGCAGTGGAATAGAAAAAATAACTTAAAATAAGACTAAGTTGCATTGTAGATATAACCAAGAGGTTCAGTATCAAGCTGAGACATAGTCCTCTCAAACAATTTATATAAATTTGATCCACATCCTAGATCGGGGTATACAATAGTAAAGAGATTGTCCAGGTACTAAGACCTCTACCACAACTTTTCATGGGAAAAAACAACAACAACACACTGGTTTTCCTAATACTACTTGATCTCAACCACTATCCACAGTGGGATACAAGAGATTTATAGAAGGATTGTGTGAGGATTTAGGTATCCTCCAGCTTAGAATAGGAGATAGTGTGTGATTAAAATATACAGAGTATCCACACACCTCAAAATGTAAATAAAATAATCATTGAGAGAGTAGATATGAGTTATAGAATGCTCTTGTGATTTGAATTAATGTTCTGGACTCCTTTGATTAATCATGAATGCTTCTGAGTCCTTCTATGGTTTATGTCTAAAAAATAGAGGGTCATTTTCTTCATGTTCAGTTTTATCAGCTTGAGTGCATGAAGAGCTTGTTGTAGTTCTTCACTCCTTCACTAAAGTTCATCTAGTGTTATATTCTTGAATGAATGGTTTCGTGTATGTCCAGTGTTCTTCAAGTATTGATGCAGCAGTTCATTACTGTGTGTATACACCACTTTTCAACCCTCTTCAGCCCTTATTTTCGCACTCCTATGCCCGACCTTTGTCCTTACTTATATAGCATTCAACTCCTATCAATGGGAATGATTAACTTTTTACAGGTATGAGGTATCATTCCCTAACATTCCAACAACTATCATTAAATAACATTAATTGAATTAAAATAATCAAATATGACCGTTAAAATTATTTTAATAATAATGACAATGTATAGAGTTTATGAATCAGTGACTGGTTAGGTCATTCCTTAGTAGCTCGTTGTTTCTAGACTTCTAATAGTGGACTTTGTATAGTAGTGAGCTCATATCGGTAGCTCTTTTTTCTTGTACCGGTATCTCCTTGTATTGGTATCAGTTACTCCGTGTATCACTAGCTCTATGTACCGGTGACACCATCTATTAGTAGCTTTGGTCTATCGGTAGCTCATCTTTATATCGGTGAACTTCATAGTGGGGTACTTGCTTATACTGGTATACTAACCATAACAGTAGCTCTAGTGTAACAGTTGCACGCATCAGTAGACTTTTGTATCATTGACATTTTCTTACCAGTGGACTTACACATACTGGTAGCTCTGTTCTATGAAACACATATCCATATTGAGTTAGAATTATTTCATCTTATGTATAATCATAGATATGCATTGATTAATTTATTCCAATGATTATTCTTATATTCTTAGCAACTCAATAGTAGGATGAGAAATTAAATAATATATAAATGAACATTATTTGGGAATATCAGCATATTAAGACAAAGTTGATATTATCAAAATAGTTGAGGTAAAAAATATCCCCCTTTTGGATAATCACAACTTAGGATATGATAATTCCAAAATAATTAGAAATGTATTATAGGATATAGCATTAAATCCCATTCTATCAGATATAATAATAATAATAATAATAATAATAATAATAATAATAATAATAATAATAATAATAATAACACACTAGAGGTAAAAAATGTTTGATTTGAAATGTTAAATGTATCAGAGGTAGAATGAAATGCGATGGTATCAAAGGTACACGTTTGAAATCACAGTAGCTCTCCCCTTCAGTTCTATTCTCCCCCTTTGTGATTAGTGAAAAGTGGGAAACAACAAAGATAAAAGGAACAAAATGGAAAAGAAAATAAGTCTATTTGTATTTCATGGTGAAAAAAGGTACAACAAATTAACAAAAAACAATATGAATATAAGTGATTCCTATCAAATTTCTTAGCCACCTATTCAATACGCATCCTAAATGTTGGATTTTCTTATGGGATCATAAGAAGATTCAGGATATGTGGATGCAGGAAGAGGCCTAAGAACACCAGAGACGATCAGAGGAGGCTGGGCTAATGAAACTCTTCCTAGCATGTACTGTGGAGCTCTCTGTGTGATCATAGAAGTAAAGTTGCGGAAGGCTTGGGCTGGTGACATCTGAGCAGGAGAAGTAGTAGAGGTAGATACTGGTAAAGATAGAGGTACAATCACTGTCCGAGCATCAACATGCATGAAAGTCAACAAGAGATTTCTGAAATCCATAATGATTCCTCCTCCTATTTCCATAGAAGAAATGAAATCGTTCTTGTTCTCCATGAATTTGTCTAGTGAAGGTGTCAATTCTCTGAGCTTGCTGAATTGTTCTCTGAAGGCCTGATTGACTAGTGGTAGCATCATATTTTCTATCATATGCTTGAAATGGTTGTCGAGATGATGCTTGGTATAAACACTTTGGAAATAATAATCTACCTTGTCTTTCACCTCTTTCTGAGATGCAGAAGCTTCCCTCATATAGTCTTGAACAATATTCATGATATCTCTAGTGGTATCTCTAGTAGAATTCACCACTTTTGCGAGGTCAGATGAGTCCACAGAGCCACTGGTTGATGCTAAACCAAGCTCCTCCTTCATCAAAGTTCTAATCTGATCCAAATCCACTGATGGTCTGGAAGTAAGAGAACCATTAGAGAAGGTCACAATTTCATTGGAACTCTTAGTTGGCCCACTAATAAGATTTTTCACTATTGAATCTTGGGTTCTAACATGATTTGTTATGGAATGCTTAAACTCATCAAAAAATGAGACCATTTGGCTGACCACACTTTTAAAATAAGCCAATCCCTTTTCTACATGAGATTTAAAACTCATATAGGTTTCCAGAGAGATAACTGATTTCCTTAGAATTTCATCATTCTCTGCCAGTCTAGATACTTTAGTCAGGCAAGCTGTAACTTCATCCACTATCCCTACCACAAATGTTGACAAATTAAATAAAAGTGGGGGTTTTAAGGTTATTTCCATATTGTTAATCTGTTCAAAAAAGCAACTCTTTAACTCAGCAACAGAAGCACTCAAAGAATCATTAGGATCATCCTTTAAGGATTCATGATCAGCCCTAGTGATCATATTTCTAGGTACAACTGCAGGTTCACTTTCAAACACAATACTGGAAACTGAGTCAGTCATAACCGATTGAATGGATGACACTAAGGATACTTCCATTTTTCTTATCTCTTCCATAAAACTGGATTTAATATCAGATTTAACTTATTCATATCATCTTTTTTGACCACCTCTTTAGGTAACAACTCGTATTGAATATCATAATTGATTTTGGTTGACTGAGGGATGTCTCGTTATCCAAATCTAGGTAATCCAATCCACAAACCAAAAAACCTAGGTCTTCTACCGAGACTTCAATAACATTCGCTACTGAAACATTGCCAAAATTTGTAGGATGCTTCCCCTTAACTAGTGCATTCTCCTATACGGCAATGGTTCCCTCAGTAGCTCTGTCTTCCACATCAAAATCCTCTAAAACTAATTCAATTTCACCTACAACAAGATGCTCTTCTGGAATAGGTACAGGTCTATTAACTTCATCCAACTCAATAGAAGGCATTAGGCTGTGTCCAATCATTAGAATAAGGCCCAATCGGGTAGAAACAGATTCCTCACTTCCATGAACATCTTCTTCATTTTTTCGTGTAGCATGTTCCTAATATGATCTATTCTGGTCTTCATAATCTACAGGTTCCTCTTCATTGATTACTCCCAAAATATTTTCTATACTAGGTAGGTTCAAAGAAGGACTTTTCTTTTTTTGTGATACAATTTCAGGAGTTGGTCTAAGAGGAAAGTCTGTGTCTCCTCCATCTACGACAGATGAATCCTCCTCTTCTAAATAATCACTATACTATGGATCCACTTCATCAGGTCCTAGAGCTGTATCCCTCTCATACTTAGGCCTTGAAGGATGATCCACATGATTAAACTTATCATATAGCTTCTTATCATCATTAACCCATTCCCATTTCCATGGGTTCTAGCATATCATCATGTATTTGAAAATTGTTCTTGTGATGTAAAAACAATTCCTTAATACCAATGTATCATCTTAAGACTCAGCTACCCCCATCACTTCAAATATTACAAAAATCATCTTGGCAATGAATAAATCATTGGTCTTTGATTTGGGTCTGGTCATATATTCCATTTGAATTATTAACAATCTGCACAAGATTCACCTTCACTACATGTCTCAAGAGATGTAATAGATAGATATCATGATATCTCAGATTTGAAATGTCCCCTCTCCTTGGACATATCACATTTTGCACAAACTTGAACAACAATCTATATTCTCCAACCATTTCAGCAGCCACCATCATTCTTTTTTTTACAACTACCGGTGTGCTCCTCTAAGGCAGTCTCATAGTCAAAAATATCACTAGTAGGTGGTACTATCTCTGATGAATAACCATAAAATTCTTCATGTAATAATCTCAGGTACTCATCCCACTCAACAGATGAGAAATATATTTCCATTCCATTCACAAATGAAATCATTTGATTCTCGTCATCTGATTTCTCAAAACTCACAAACACATAGAACTGTTTTTATAACTTCAGATAGTAGGGGCCATTATTTTTAGAGAAGTATTCTACCCATTTATGATCTTCTTGTACCTCTAGAACTAGATAATTAATAGATATCAGCCATTCCACACATAGATCTTTCTCGATTAGAATATCTCTATATTTTAAATGTGTGTTCACTGAACGCCTCCCAGACCTTGTTATACTAACACTGATACTTTCTTCAGGTCATGTCTTCTGCTTCATTGCATTTGGAATATCAATGTCATATTTGATATTTGGCATCTTGGTTTTTTCCATTTTTGGTTTGAGGAACTAAGGGTCTTCGCAAGATTCAGGAGATAAGGCTTGAGCGTAAAGGGTTTGAGGTGGATCGAGAAGTAACTAATACTTAGTTTTATCATTTTGGAATCATAAAATAAATAATAAAAATATATTAAATATAATGTAAACAAAACATATTTGAGCAGTGTAATGCTTCAGAAGTTTCAAAATAGTGCAACCTATCGGTAACTCATACCGATGAGAATTCCTAATAGTGAGGTATAATGGTGAGGTTTAGTAATAGTGAATTATAATGGTGAGGTTTACAAACAGATAGAGTATATCATTCCTAACTCATGTCTAATGTAACTTATCCAATCCGAACATAATGGTTTGGTAAAAATGTTTTGTAATTGATGTTCAGTACATATAAATTCAAGAGTAATGTCACATTTTTGGTAATGATCTCCCAAAAAGTGGTTCCTTACATCAATTTTTTTGGTCCTAGAAAGAGATACATGGTTCTTTGAAATATTAATTGCACTAGTGTTATCACAGTTTTTTTAAACATGTTTAAAATCATATCCATAGTCTAAAAGAGTGTGTTTCATCCACAGAATTTGTGCACTGCAACTACCAGCAGCTATATTCTCTACTTCAGCAGTGGACAAAGCAACTGAATCCTGTTTCTTATTACACCATGATACTAAGGATTTTACCATGAAATAACATGTTCCAGATGGGCATTTTCTGTCCAACTTGCAACCAGCAAACTCAGCATCTGAAAAACTCATTAATTCCATAGAATTTCCTTTTGGATAAAACAAACCTAAATTTGTAGTATGTTTAAGCTATTTGAAAATTCTTTTAACAACAAATAAATTTGATTATTATGGATTAGCTTGAAATATTTCACACATACACACAGTAAACATAATATATAGTCGACTTGAATTATGGTAATGTAAGCTTCAAATCATATCTCTATGATTGGTTTGATCCACTAGTTTCTGTGTTTCATCAATGTCCAACATACAAACAGTACTCATAGTTGTATCACATTCTATAGTAGTATCCAAACCAAAATTTATTAAAAGATATGTTTTTTATATTAACATTGATTTAAAATAATACCAATTTCATTTTGAAAAACATGAAATACAAGAAAATATTTGAGTTCTATCATTAAACTCATTTCAAATTCATTTTTCATAATATTTGAAAAATCAATACATAAATAATGTTTGTAAGATCCAAAGAAAATATCATCTACATAGATTTGTGTTGGAACCATGGCTGTTCTATGCAGGAATTGGAGTTTGGTTTGTGTTTGTTGTCAATCCTTAGTGGAAGTTCAGAATGTGTGTCAGCAAATTGATCAAACAGTTCAAGTAGATATCAATATTAAAAGTGGCTCTGTTGTGTGTGAAAGAGGAAGTGGTGCGCGAAAAATAAGGGTTATGCAAGAAATATTTGAGTTGGGCATGAAAAAAAAGTGAGATGCACGAAATAGAGGATAGAGGTCTTCCGTGAAAATAGTGTTTCAGAATCAGAATGACGAAAAATGACAAAGGCATGGGCTGCGTGAAATATTTGATGTTGTGTGCGAAAAATGATACGGGCGCGAAAGATTACGCACCAGATGAGGGGCACAAAATATTACATGCCAGATGAGATGTTTTTCGCGCCAAAGGGGGTTTTGCGCGTGGGGGTCTCAGAGGCCTATAAAAAAGAGGTGACCCCCCTCATTCTGTATGGTTGAAGACATTGAGAATATCTGAGGTCTGATGCGTGAAAAAAGATCGCGCAAAGAGGCTTGCGAAAAATATTCTAGATTGCGCAAAAAAATTTGGGATGTGCGAAAAAGGAATAGTTTCGGGTAAAAATTGAGGCAGCACGTGAAATATTCTGGTGGACAAAAAAGGGTGTTTTTGCACGAAATATTTTTCTGCATGAAACAGAAATTTTGCGTGATATAGTAAGGTTGTGTGTGCAATGGTTTGGAGTTGCGCGCAATTGTTAGAGAAACTTATTTTCTCATTATGGTTATCTGGTTTAGTGGTTCAGTGTGTAAATGGGCATCATTTCCGGAATTCGATGCAAGAAGAGTCTCTTGCCATGTAGAGACCATGACTTCAATGCAAATCTATTGAAGTGACCTTATGGTCTATAATCTGAGTGGGACTACACCAAGGGCTGTGAGCCAGGGGGAGTTAACGGGAGTGACCATAGGGATGTAGAGAGCTATCCCTGAACAATTTTAAAGGCAGTGAGCCTGGGATATAGTGACTGTTCCCGAACCCTTTTAATCAACATCTACTGATGTTTAGTGGAATTAGGTACGACCGACAACCTGTCGGCATATGATCCTTGGACGTAGCCCTTAGTGGTGAACCATGTTAAAGGGGTTGTGTCTTCTCTATTCATGTGAATGTTTTCTTTCTGATCATTATCATCATACAGGTTCGAAAAGTTCCTACCAATGTGGGAACAAGATCCATCTCATTAAATTAAAAATTTGTCACCCTGATTCCCCCTTCCCCTCCCAGGGTGTCCCGGGGTCCTTCATGTGGTATCAAAGGGAGGTTTCTGGTGTTGAATATGTACTTTTTCATCATGGAGAATGCATTCATTGTCAGGGGGGTCCCTCCCTTCGATGGATGTAATTTCCAGATCTGGATGAATAGAATGAGATCACATCTATGATCTCTTCGAATGGAAGTTCTATTTTCTTCTATGCAAGGAATACAAGTCACTTATCTAACAGGCATGTCTCTAACTGACACAGACATGAATAGTTTTGATGCAGATGGTAAAGCACAAAATGCTCTCACCGCAGCCCTTTCTGATCAGATCTACCTAAAGGTGATGAATTTCACCTCATCAAAATCCATATAGGATAACCTCACAAATATTTATGAAGGATATAGAAATGTGTAGGATGTGAATCTACAAATGTTTCCCAATAGGTTCGATGATTTGAATATGCATCTTGATGAGAATGCATACACCCTCTTTAATTGAATCACTGAAGTAGTTGGAGAAATTCGGGGCCTAGGAGAAGTAAAAATGATGTTGACATTGTGAAGAAAATACAGATAAGACTTCCACACTTGTACAATGAAAAAGTATCAGCCCTTGATGAAATAGATCTTTCAAAACATTCTCTGGATGACCTCCTAAGCTACTTGGTTGCATATAAAATGAGAATCAAACCAAATGATGATACGACTCCTGTGAGGAAGGAAATGGAATTTAAGTCCATGGATAAAATAAAAATTTCAACAAATAGTAGTGGTGAAGATGAAGAAGAAAAAGAAATTCTATCTCTCATTGTAAAGAAGTTCTAGAAGGGAAAAGGGAAATTCACAGGGAAGTTACCTCTCACATGTTTTTGTTGGGGAAAAGAAGGGCACATTTCATCTTAGTGCCTAAGAATGATCAATGATGAAGATAGTGAAGATGAAAGATTCTAGAATCCTCGGAGAAGGTTTTTCAAAAAGGGAGACTTCAAATATGGAAAAAAATGCAAAGGAAGAGTTTTGTCTGTGAGGAGGAAGAAGATGATAATGAATTCTGTGATGAAGAAGAACCAGAATTAAAAAATGGGAACCATGGTTCCATGTTGGCCACTGTTGAATTGTCAGAAGATAATGGTGGAAAAAAATAGTTGAATACGTGTGTAGATCCTGAGATGAAACTTAAGTATTCTATTAGTAATCTTAAGACTAAATTTAAGAGTTGCAATAAGTGGAAATCAATTGTAGAAGAATCAACTGAATATATTGATCAACTTGAGGCTTAAATTGAACGACTAGAAGAATTTGTGAAGGTACAGTCTAAAATAATTGAATTCAATGATGATGTAGTGGATCTGAAACTAATAATTGAATAGAAGGAAAAGGTCATAAATGAACTCACCTCCAGGCTAGATGAAAAATCCAAGACTGCTGAGGGTCTTGATGTGGAAGTTGTTACTCTTAGGAGTAAACATGAGAATAAATCAATTCCAAAATAATCAAGGAAGAAATTATAGTTTGGAAGATTCTCAGATGCAGAATTATGGGTAAGAGCCAAGTGTGGTTCAGATGGGGTTGGAAAAATATTTAGTGATCAAAGACCCGCTTGCATGGGAAAGAGTGGAATTGGCTATGAAGATGATACATCAACTGCTGTATGTGAAAAGATCCAAAATAAAGATAATATGTAAGTTGATCATGTTGAAACATAGCCTAAAATGCTGAAAAATGAACTCTCAATCCGAACGAAAAGGAAAACTGAATATTATCCTCACACATTCAGAAATGAAAGCCAGTATAACTATTCTCCCAAAGAAGATGGTATGTGGAGAAATTCAAGTGAAAAGACATTTCCTCTCATGAAGTGTCAGTTCCGTGGCTATCTGGGCCATTCCATGTCTTATTACGAAGAAGAAAGAAGTTATCTGAATTAATAACATGTAGAAGTTAAACAAAGGATAAGAAATCCATATCCTAATTCTTATAGAAGAAACAATTTCTATGTATATTTTTTCGTTGTTCTAAATTTGGTCATAAAACTGCTAATTGCAGGCAGAGAAGGGACATGGACACCTCATACCGAAGTTCACGACAAATCAAGTCTCATCACTAATACTAGGTTTCTCTTTCAAAGAATTTTTCTCCTCTCAAAGAAGATTTCGACTACGAAGAACTTGGGTACGTGGAAGTGATAATTGAAAGACCATCAGTACTCTATACTCAATCCAATGTCCTATAGAAGGAAAGGAAGAAGATTGAGAAATCCAACCATGCAGAGGTGGACCTCAAAGCTACAAAGAACAACAGTACCTGGACTCTGGACAACGGTTTTTCATCTCATATGACAGGTAATGACGGCCGGTTAACGGAAATCCAAAGGAAGGTTGATGGTACAGTACGATTTGGTAATGATGTAGCTCTAAAAATCAACGGGAGTGGATGTACCGAATTAGCTAATGGCGAATTAATGAAGACTAAAGTTTTTTATGTAGATGGCCTACTTCATAATCTACGCAGTGTGAGTCAACTATGTGACTCGAGACATATAGTTACTTTTAATCAGAAAGGATGCACTATTAAGGGAACGACAAGCAATTCACTTATGAAGGGATGTAGAACAAAAGGCAACTTGTATCAGCTTGATAGTGAAGAAAATGTTTATTACATGACTATTGAAGAAGAAAACAATTTGTGGCATCAGAGACTGGGATAATTCAGTCAACAAGACATGGAGAAAATATCAAAATTCAGGATTTTCATGGCCATTCCCAACCTAAAGAGTGAGCGTGAAAAGTCTTGTAATTATTGCATTTGTGGGAAGCAGGTCTGCAGTTCATATCGGCCAAAGAAGAAAAGGGCATCACATCTTCTTGATCTGATTCATACAGATGTTTGTGGGACAATAAATGTTGCTAGAACTCATGGGGGAAGATACTTTGTCCTTTTTATAGATGATTATAGTATAATGTCATGTGTGATGGTTATTCACAGGAAACGACAAGTTCTTTACTGCATGAAAACATATCGGCGAATCGCCGAGAATGATACCAGACGAACAATCAAAGTGTTGCGATCAAACAATGGAGGAGAATACGCATCCATTGAATTTGAAAATAATCTAGAAAAGCATGGGATACAACATGAGAAAGCTGTTGTGAGAACACCACATCAAAATGGAGTTGTTGAACGTAGGAATCGACAGGTGAACAACATGGCATGAACTTTGCTGATTGAGTGTCGTATTCCACATCATTACTAGAAAGAGTCTGTTCAAACTGCATTGTTTATTCATAATCGAACAGGACTTTATATGGGTGAGACGAAGAAACCATTTGAATTGTGGCATGGAAGGAAGTCCTCTTTAAAATACTTTCATGTCTTTATAAGTAAATACAACATTTGGAACAAAGATGGGAATCAAGGGAAGTATGGCGACAATGAAGATGAAGGAATATTACTCGGTTACTCAATGAATAAAAATGCCTAAAAATGATTCAACAAGTGTTTAAGAAGGATTGTGGAAAGCAGTGATGTCATGATAATTGAAGAGAAAACCAAAAATTATTCAAGGACGTCATATACTGATGTAATATAAAGTGAGTAAGAATGTGAACGTGGAGAAAATAAAAATACAGAAATAGAGTAAGTTGTACAAAACACTCAGCAGTCACCTAATGATGTTGACTCAGAAGAAGAATCTGAAGAATAAACTATAGATGAAGAGAATGAAACTGAACCTCACCGGAGAAATCGAAGAGCTTTGATTGATCCATCCAACATAATTGGTGACATGAGTGCACCCACTAAAACAATAAGGATGTGGAATAACATGTAATCTGCATTTCTGTCACTTGTGGATCCATCCACATTCGATGAAGCTGCAAATGAGGAATCTTGGGTGAAATCCATGAATGAAGAATTAGATCATAATGACAAGAATCATACATGGGATCTTGTCCAGTGACCCGAAGGACATAATGTGATTGGTACTAAATGGATCTTCTAAAATAAGTTTGATAATAATGGAAGTGTCATCAGAAACAAGGCATGACTGGTATATAAAGGATACTCCCAGATTGAAGGAATTGATGTTGAAGAAACCTTTTCTCCAGTGGCTGGACTGGAATCAATCATGATTTTTCATTACATTACACTACAAAGTGGATATAATGTATATCAAATGGATGTAAAGACATCATTATAGAATGGTGTACTAAAAGAATAAGTCTACATTAAACATCAAGTGGGTTTTGTTCTAGGTACTGATGAAACAAAGGTCTGATAACTGATGAATTCTCTATATGGTTTGAAGCTGGCACCATGGGCATGGTACTTGTAACAGGATTCGTATCTCAAGACACTGGAATTCAAAATAGGAGAAGTATATCACGATCTATATGTGAATAATTCTCCAAATGATCAATTCATGGGTCTAGTCTATGTTAATGATATCATTTTTGGTGGAAGTAGGTAGAAATAAGTGAACGAATTTTCTAATCACATGAAATCATAATTTGAAATGTCTATGATTGGGGAGCTCAAATATTTCTTGGGGTTGCAGGTGATTTAGAAGAAATAATACACATTCATTTCTCAGGAAAAGTATGGAAGAGAGATGATAAAGAAGTTTAATATGCAAGACTCCAAACCAATGTCAACTCCGTTTGTAGTTGGAACTAAACGTGGAACGCATGAGGATGGGGCCTCAATTGATCCCACCATGTACTGAAGGATCATTGGGAGCCTACTATACCTGATAGAGACATGACCAAATATTGTCATTGCCACATGTCTTTCAGCCCACTCTCAGAGTAATCCAAAGGAAGAACATATGGTTGCAGTGGAATTAATCATGAGGCACATTCAAGGTACGCATGATATTGAATTATATTTTTCTGCAGGTGGGCACATTTAATTATCAGTATTTTCTAATGTGGACTGGGTTGGGGATGTAGTGGATAGAAAATCCACTAGTGGTGTTGCTTTCTATATTGGGAATAATTGCATTGTCTGGTTGAGTAAGAAACAAGACAGTAATTCTCTTTGTACTGCTGAAGCTAAGTATATCTCTGCAACAAAGGAATGCACTCAACCGATATGGATGAAACAACAACTAGTAGATATTGGTGATGAGGTAATGCAACCAATGGCAATTTACTATGACAACAAGAGAGAAATTGATCTTACAAAGAATCTTTTTCATCATTCACATACAAAACATATTGAAATCAGGTATCACTTTATCAAAAAAAATGTTGATCAAGGAGTGATTAGAATGGAACATGTGGGAACTAATTAGAAAGTGGAAGATATTCTAACCAAGCCCCTGTTAGCGGCTATGTTTGAAAAGCTTCGGTTGAACCTCAGCTTTCAGCCAACTCATAGTGCATAAAGAGGTTACGACAAACCCCTCTCCCCAGTTATGTTAACTATTTTTAATCTATTTTTGGATGTGATGCAGGATTGTGGGGGAGATACTATCCAAGGGGAGTACGTTTTAAGCTAAATAGTGAACAATTACCGGTCTTTGGGTTTATTGTCAATGGGGGAGAAGGGAATAAATTCAGGAATGTCAGTGGACATGTATTGAATCTATGACACGATGAAAATTCAGTGTCGGTGATAGGATGAGAAGGAATTCATTGGACATGTAATTCATCTGTGACACTGTAAGAAAATATCTTTGGCGTCATTGAGAAGCCCAAAACATGAGAACCCAATTCAAGCTTCCTCTCTTATTTTTTACACCAAGCATTGCTCACGTAGACTTAGAGTGTTGGCAGAGTTGATCCTTGCATTTTTGGTTTTCATGTGAATGGTGATCTATTGAATTTATTTGGTGATTTCCAACAAACCCAAAGAGGGAGATTGTTGGAACCATGGTTGTTCTATGCAGGAATTGGAGTTTGGATTGTGTTTGTTGTCAATCCTTAGTGGATGTTCAGAATGTGTGTCAGAAAAGTGATCATACAGTTCATGAAGACAACAGTATTGAAGGGTTGTGTGCGAAATATTTGAGTTGGGAGTGAAAAATAGTGGGATGTGCGAAATAGAGGATCGAGGTATTCCGCGCAAATAGTGTTTCGAAATAAGAATGAAAAAAAATGGCAAAGGCATGGGTTGCGAGAAATATTTTATGTTGTGCGGAAAAAATGATACAGGCGTGAATGATTACACGCCAGATGAGAGGCACAAATGATTATGCACCAGATGAGAAGTTTTTCGCGACAAATGTGGTTTTTCACACGGGGGTCTCAGATGCCTATAAATAAGAGGTTACCCCCCTCATTCTGTATAGTTGAAGTCTTATAGACGATCCGAAGTCTGATGCATGAAAAAGAATCATGCATAGAGGCTTCCACAAAATATTCTAGATTGCGCGAAAAATTATGGGATGCGTGAAAAAGGAAGAGTTGTGCATAAAAATTGAGGCAACGTGTAAAATATTCTAGTGCACTAAAAAGGGTGTTTTTGAAGGAAATATTTTTCCGTGCGAAAAGGGAATTTGCGCAAAATAGTAAGGTTTTCCATGTAATGGTTTGGAGTTACAAACAATTGTCAAAGAAACGTATTTTCTCAATCTGGTTATCCGGTTTAGTGGTTCAGTGCGTACATGTGCATCATTTCCGGACGTTGATGCAAGCAGAGTCTTGTGCTATGTAGAGACAAAGACTTAAATTCAAATCTATTGAAGTGTCCTTCTAGTCTTTAATATGAGTGGGACTACACCAAGGGCTGTGAGCCAGGGGGAGTCAACGGGAGTGACCTGAGGAACGCAGTGAGCTATCACTGAACAATTGTAAAGGCAGTGATCCTGGGACAGAGTGACTGTTCCCGAACACTTGTAATCCACATCTACTGAAGTATAGTGGAATTAGTTATGACCAACAACATGTCGGCGTATTCACCTTGGACACAGCCCTTAGTGGTGAACCGAGTTAAAAGTGTTGTGTCTTCTCTATGTATGTGAATGCTTTCTTTCTGATCATTTTCATCATACAGGTTCAACAAGTTCCTACCAATGTGGGAACAAGATCCTTCACATTAAAATAAAAAGTTGTCACCCTGATTCACCCCTCCGCTCTCAGGGTGTAATAGGGTCCTTTAATTTGTAAAATAAAAATATCTTAATGAATTATTTTAATAAAGAGTATGGGATCTCCAGTTACTTTACTAAAAGCTTTTTAAATATGAAAATTAAAAAGTCTATCATACCAAACTATTGGATCCTGTTTTAAACCATATAATGCTTTAGAATGTTTAAAAACATGATTTTGGAAATGGGGCTTGTAAATACAGTTGGTTATTCAACAGAAAGATCTTCAATTATAAAACCATATAGAAAAGCACTTTTAACATCCATTTGATATAACATGAAATTGTGATGACCAGAATAGGCATGTAGAATCCTAATAGCTTATAATCTAGCTATATGTGAAAAGGATTCCTCATAGTCTATTCCTTTTTCTTGACTATACCCTTATGAAACTAGTCTTGCTTTATTTCAAATGATATTTCCTGACTCATCAACTTTAATTATAAAAACCCTTTTACTGCCTATGTTCAAAGTGTCTTTAGTTCATTCAACTAATTACCAGAATTTGTTTCTATCAAATTGATTTAATTCTTCTTGAATATCCATTACCCAAAATTCATCATTGATTGCATCGTTGATATTTTTAGGTTATAATTGTGAATGAAAGGATTGATGTTCATCCTAATTCCATAGAGAATATCTATTGTGTTTCCCTATATCAAGATTAACAACAACAGCATTTAAAAGATGATTCATTAGAAATATAGTTGATCTAGTAAAGGCAAGACTAGAAATTTCAGGTTCTTATCCTGGCTCAGGTCCACCAGGAGTAGATTCTGGAATATTTCCAGAACTAGTTGTCATTACAACATGTTCATTGATTTTATCACCGAGGATCAGAAGAGACAAATCTTCTTCAATATTTTCAAGAGGTGCATTAGGTTCATTTGGATCAGTTTCATCAAATTTGATGTGAACAGATTCTTTCACACACTTGGTTTTCTTATTAAAAACTCTATAGGAACTGTTAGAAATTTAATATCATAAAAAGATTCTTTCATCACTCTTGGATGAAAATTTGTTTAGATTATCCTTAGTATTGAGAATAACGAATTTGCAACCTAATACTATGAAGTAACTAACCTTATGCATTCTATTATTCCACCATTCATAAGGGGTCTTCATAAGAACGGGTCTAATAAGGACTCTATTAATAATATAACAAGCTGTATTGATAAATTAAACCCAAAAATAAACAGGTAGGTCATATTCATTTAGCATTGTTCTTGAAATTTCATGAAGGGATATATTCCTTCTTTCTACTACACCATTCTGTTGAGGTGTCCTAGGGGATGAGAAATTTTGATAGTAGCCATTGTGTGCGCAAGAAAATTCAAACTCATGATTTTCAAACTCATGACCATGGTCACTTCTCAATGTCTTAATCATATGTCCCCTAAGGTTTTCAACATATTTGGAGTATTTAGTAAAGTTCAAACAACCTTCACTTTTGTGAGATATGAAGTATACCCAAGTGTATCTAGAAAAGTTATCTACTAATACATAGACATAGTGCTTCCCATTTAAACTAGAAACTCTATAAGGTTCAATCAATTCCATTTGAAACAACTCGAGAGGTTGAGAAGTTGAAACTTGTTTCATTGATTTAAAAGAAACATTATGTTGCTTTCCCATTTGACAGGGATTACAAACTTTGTCTGTTGGGAAATCATGTTTAGGTGGGTCTCTAACTATGTTTTTCTTAGTCAGTTTTCTAGAGGAATGAATGTTGCAATGTCCTAATATTTAGTGCCATAACCAAGACACTTTAGGGAAATAATTTAAGCAAGTAATGTTTTTTAGATAAAGAATTAAAATCAACATCATAAACAATTTCATTTCTCAATGGAGAATATACTAAAACATTTTTAGAATTAAAAACATTACAAGAATCATTTTCAAATTTAACAGTAAAATTATCATCACATAGCTGAGAAATACTCAATAGATTATATTTATGTCCATCAACAAATAAAACATTAGAAATTAAAACGGAATCAGTGTTACCAATCTGGACTAGGCCGATGATTTTTCCTTTAGAGTTATCACCCAAGGTGACATGGCCTCTATAAAATTTTATTTAACACTTGATGTGCGAGTAATCTCCAGTCATATGCCTTGAACATCCACTGTCAATGTACCATACCATCTTATGGGAACTCTTCAAACAAATATCCTACAAAACAATTTTAGATGGAAACTTATTTTGGTACTCATATCCTCTTGGGTCCATACAGGTTATCAATCAAAGCATTAGGTACCCAGATTTGTCAAATAGGTCTCATTTAATTTACAGATTCAATAGATTTTGAAAAATAAACTCTATTTGATCAAAAATTATGTGAATAACTAGTTGAATCAAATTTACATCCAAAACTAGAACTTGTAGTATTCTGTCCGGATTTAAGAATAAATATATTTTTAGGAATCGGTCTCTATCCATGATGACAGCCTATTTCAGTGGTATATTTCAGTTCCACGCGTTTACCTAACATTTGAGTAAGAGTATTCTTTCCATTTGTGATTTCTTCTATGTCCTTCCATAATTTCTCATTATACAACTTCAGTTCAGTATTTTCCTTATGTAATTGAACATTCATTTCCATTTCTATATCAATTGTAGATTTAACAGAGCTGGTCAAATCTTGTTGTTTCTTCATGGTATTATACTGGTCCATCAATTCATTACATGTTTCTTCTAGGATATTACAATATTAAAATAGTTCTTCACTAGACATATTTTCATATTCAGAATCAGATTCAACTCCAGAGTAATATGAATTTAAAGCAGGAGTATCCAATGTTACATCAGATGTGTTTGTCATGAAAAACATGTTAGAACATTGTGATTTTTCATCCTGAGTAGAATCAGAATCACTTGAGCTGTCTTATGAAGCACTCCAAGATGCTTTCATAGATATCTTGTACGTTTTTCCTTGTAGTAATATTTCTTTTTTAACTTTAATTTAGGACAATCATCTTTCACATGTCCTTTCCTTTTTCACTCAGAACAAACAATTTCATCACTCATATCAGACTTCTTCCAATCCTTCTTCCAATGACCTTTGTTTTCATATTTTCCTTTTTAATTTGATTTTCTAATGAATTTCTTCTTCCTATTGAACTCCTTAAACCTTCTGGATATTTTAGCCATTTAATTATCACTGTTATAATCTAAACATTCACTTGTTGAGCTTTTAGTAGGCATGTGAATTTTTTTCCTTGTCCTTGCTCTTTGAGGCAGTAGACTTAAATGCCACTGAATTCCTTCTTGGTTCATAATCTTCTTCCTTGTTTACCTTCAGTTCTTTTTCATACATCAAAAGAATACCAATTATCTCTTTAACAGGAAAAGAACCAACATCACATGATTCTCTAATTGAAACTGATATTCCCCTCCACTTTTCTGGAAAACATCTCAGTATTCTCATAATTTTCTCCTTTACAGGAACATCTTTTCCAACTGAGCTCCTAGTGTCGAAAATATCATTGAACCTGAGAAACATATCAGAAATATGTTCATTAAACTTAATTTTAAAATTATCATATTTAATAGTATAGTTGTTCAGTCTCATTTATTTGACATTGGTTGTTCCCTCACGAGAAATAGCTAAAGTGTCCCAAACTTCATTAGTAGTTTTACAAGAAGATATGCGATTGAATTCTTCATATCCTAAAGCACAATACAGGGAATTCATTGCATTACTATTATTATTGTAAGCTATTTGAGTAGGTTCATTCCAATTAGTTCTAACAGTTTATGTAATTTTATACATAGTTTATATTACAGTTTAGATATCAAATCACATACATTCATAATGAATTTTTATTTTCAGCTTCCACTAGGCATAATTTTTACCATTAATGAAAGGTTGCATGTTGGTAGTAGCACCTTATAATCTATTGTCCATAATTATATTTTAACAAATATATTTAAAGAAATAAAATTTATAAATAACATAAATATAAGATAATTAAGATACAACTAAAATCAAATTTGAAAAAAAGAGATTTTTTAAAACCTTGTTAAACAAAACAATCCTCTGATACCAAATGCTGGTCAGAGTGGATACTCAAAAGGGCGGTGAATTGAGTTCAAATTAAAATTTTTGTTAAAACCATTATGATTAAAATCCCCCAAAAATAAATAATAAGCTAAATTGTAGTGAATTTGTAATACAGCAAACAGTCAGTTATGTTTTCAAGAGATTGATTAGTTCTCAGTTAATCTAATATGAATATTAATTAACTTTTGATACTAACTGAATTCCTTACAATAAATACAATCACATTCTTGTTTAACAATAAGAATTAAATTGATGTATGTTTATAAATCAAAATACTTAGCAGCGGAATAGAAAAAATAACATAATCTATGATTAAGATGCACAAAAGATATAACAAAGAGGTTCAGTATCAAGCTGAGAATTAGTACTCTAAAATAATTTATATAAATTTGATTCACACCCTGGATCTGGGTAAATAAAAGTACGGAGGCTGTCTAGGTACTAAGAACTCTACCACAGTTCTTCGTGGGAAAACCAAAAAAATAGCACACTAGCTGTCTAGGTACTACTTGATCTCTACCACTATCCACAGTGGGATACAAGAGAGCTATATAAGGTTTGTGTGAGGATTTAGAAATCTTCCAGCATAGCACAGGAGAAAGTGTGTGTATAAAATATACAGAGTATTCACACTGCTAAAAATTTAAATAAAATAATCAATAAGAAGTAGATATGACTTCTTGAATGATCTAGTGATTTGAAGTGCAACTCAGGACTCCTTTGATTAATCAGGAATGCTTCTAAGTCCTTCTGTTGTTTTTTTCTAAAAATCAAGGGGTCATTTTATTCATGTTCAGATTGATAAACATGAGTGCATGAAGAGCTCGTTGTAGTTCTTCACACCTTGACTATAGTTCAGTATGTGTTATCTTCTTGAATGAATTACTTCGTGTATGTATAGTGCTCTTCCAGTATGGATGTAGCCTTTCTATACTGTGCGTATGGACCACTTTTCAACACTCTTCGACCCTTATTTTCTCACTCATATGCCTGCCCTTTTTACTTCCTTTTATAGCATTCAGCTCTGGTCAATGGGAATGATTACCTTTTTATAGGTACGAGGTACGGTTCCCTGACATTCCAACAACTATCATTAAATAAAATTAATTGTATTAAAATCATCAAATATGACTGTTACCATTAATTTAATAATATTGACAAAGTATAGAGTTTAAGAATCAGTGACTGGTTATGTCTTTCATCACTAGCTCTCTGTCGGTAGACTTGTAATGGTGTACTTTGTATAGTGGTGAGCTCCTATCGGTAGCTCTTTGTTCTTTAACTGGTAGCTCCATTTATCAGTAGCAGTTACTATGTTTATCAGTAGCTCTATGTACCGGTGACTCCTTCTATTGGTAGCTTTGTTCTATCAGTAGATTATATTTATATCGGTGAACTACATAGAGGTAGACTTGCTTATACTGGTATAATTACTCTAATGGTATCTCTGGTGTAATGGTAGCTTGTATCAGTAGACATTTGTATAAGTGACATTTGATTACCGGTGGAATTACACATACTGGTAGCTCTATTCTGTGCAACACATATCCAGATTGAGTTAGAATTATTTAATCGTATGTATAAGAACAAATATGCATTGATTAAAATATTCCAATGATTATTCTTATATTCTTATCAACTCAATAGTGTGATGAGAATGTAAATAATAAATAAAAGAACATTATTTTGGAATATCAGCATATTAAGACATAATTGAGATTATCAAAATTGGTGAGGTCAGCAAATAGGATTCTTCAAGATGTTCAATGCTTGTGGAACTTACTGTGCCCATTGATTATTTTACTACATGATCATATCATTAAATTTATATTTAATTACATTTTCTTATTTTATATATAATTCGATCTTCATATTCATATTTGTGTCATGTTGGCTGGTTACTTTCTTCATAAAAGGGGGACCTTGATAAATTTTTCCATTATTTTCAGTTTTACTTTTCTATGATTTGGAATAAAGGAATGCATTGAACTCACATATTGTAAGGATTTTGTGATGCTATTATTTATTCTAGCATAATTGTGGATAAAGTTTACATTTGTACGAATTTTACTCTTTTAATGAAATTCATTGATGTTACGTATTTCTTACAGGACAATTATTTTTAATAGATTCATTTATTGAAAAATTACCAAAAAAACACATGAATCATGAATCGATATAAAATATTATGTGTTCTTCATTATTAATTATTAATAGGTGAACCGTTTTTTAATTATGCAGTTCATATTAAAAAGAATGAAAAATGTTTAATTGAATTATAAATAGTTAGTTATCACCTATCATCATTATAGATCATTTATGAATTTTCATTATGTATTGTGTTTTTAAAACTATATATTGAATTATGAACATTACTCACATTAGTTAGAATTTGTATATTGTTCTTCACGTACAACTCAAGAACTTGGGGGATGAAACATTTCACAGAATTGATATTGACGATGTGGTTTCTATTCTTTAACGAAGACTTTAATGGGGTTCTTCTATGTCTGAGTTTTCTAGAACAGACAATGTTTTTTCAAGATACAATATTGTCTCAGAAGTGTTATTTTTCTAATTAAAGGCTTTTCTTCCCATTAAAAATGTTATGTTTTTATCAGTGTTGATATTATTAGTGGCTGTGACTGAATCATGTTTGAAGTCAACTTCCATATTTCATCTTTTATAGAAATTTCGTATGATTGTATTAATTCGTAGAGCCCAATAATTATGTTGTTTATATATAACAAAATACTATTTTAATTTCATATCAGTTCTAGCTGGATAAATGCTCGCTTCATCATTCTAATTCCATTATTTTTAAATTATTGAATCTATTTAATTTATTCTATCAATATTCATTTGCCTATTTATTTTTAGAGGTTCTAAATTATATGTTCCATCAAGTCAAAACTTTTTACAGTTTAATTGGGCAAAAAAAAATTATTCATTAAAAATTATATACAAAAAAATTCTATTTCTATTCTACGTATTATATTTATTCCATTTTTTACATCACATGTTTCTAAAATTTTAATTTATATTTTAATGTTCATTGTTAATTTTTCTTATATTATACATATATTGATTTTTTTTCAATTGGGGAATCTATTCATTCATTACATTTTTACAAGGATAGAGCAGTTGATGGTTCAAGTATAAATCATAAACATGTAGGATGATCCATTTAACCTAATTTTTAATAGAAACTCCACATCAATTTCCAAACTTGGTATGTTAAAAATTACAATTCAAATAGCACTGTTTACACACATATATATATATATATATATGTAGTATTGTATAGAAAAAAAATATATTTTTTCATGAATGTATTTATAAATCTTTTGTGACGAAACAATTTCACCTAAAGATGGAGATATTAAAGCATTTAATGTGATTATAAGTAGATGCATTAGAATAACACGGTAAATAAAATCAGAATCTAGAAGCCTATCTGCAAACATATTTTCAGTTTATTCAATTGATGGAATATTTCATATATAATTTATATTCAACATCATTTAGAATATATAGGTAAGGATTTAATAGGTAACTCAATACATATATATTTATTTATATGTTAAAATACATCATATTCTTATATTCTTATATGTTATTACTATTTATATGTTCATATTGATTATATGTTTAAACATTTAATATTTTTATGTCAATATTGTTTTAGTCTAAATATATCCATTATGTTTATTTTAACAAATTGATCTCTAATATATGGTATTCCTTTGACATTTATTGATCATACATTTAATATAGTTTATATGTTAATTTTTAAAAAAAATTAAATGTTTTATATCCATTAGAATCATTTATCAATTCTATAAAACTTTGAAAGTATTAAAGAAATTAATATATTAGATTATATAACAATTCAAATATATATTTTTTTATTTTAATTATATCATATTAATCTATTTTTTTAATTTAATATATCTGTTTTGCATTTTCTAAAATTTTATAGCATGAGAAAATTTATATTAAAAATCATGAAATTCATAAATATAAATATAATATTGTATGTTATTATGATGAAGATGTGTTTCACAACAAATGCATCTGGGTGATAATTTAAATGATGCTCCTATTGTAGAGGATGGATCTATAAAAACTGTTGGGGGGGAGCAAACTACTACAGTTCATACAATAGGTCACTTCATATTTTTATGTTTTAATCTATTTTCTAATAGTTTTATGCATTTATTAAATTAAATATTATTAGAAAATATTGGATTTTCATTAAAAACATAAAACATTCCATATATGTATTATGTGTGAAATAACATATCTCCTATTTTATTTGACTACAACCTAAAATTTCCCATCATATCATATTTTATCTACTGATTACATAATTTATTTTATCAAATGGTAAATATTGATATGAATTTTAAGATAAATATTCATATCCATGTGTTTCTAATTTGGATTCCCCTACATGAATAAGTTAAGTTTAAAGGTAGTTTTATTGATGAAATTTTTTTATGTTTCAATTTTTGGGTAATGTAACGTTCAAAAAATGTGGTCCTTATCAATATCTTATAACTCAAATTTCAAGTGTTTTAGGATTTCCTATATTCAATATTTTGACACTATGTGAATTTTTTTTTTCAAGAAGAGTTATAATTAATAATTCATGTTTGTAATTTATTAGTTATTTGGACTACAGAAACTATAATTTCATAGTGTTTCTTTCTTAGAACCTTCAAACATTAATACGGAAATGGTTATCCTTTTTTTCTATTCTTGTGATGTTTATTCCTATCCAGCCCTTTGATTTTTATATTTAGTATTTTAATTATCAATTTGAATCATTTTTATCATTCATATCATTTATTTCTCCATATTTAATGCTAAATATAATTTTTTCCCCTAATTTGTACTCTTAATTAATCCTACTAAATATTTTGAATTATTTATATGATGTCTCAATGATTTCTACACTCCATTAGTATTCAAATATTTTATTCCACTTCTTTCTGATTGAAATATACTAAATATTAATGTTCATTATTAACATTTCATATTATTTTTCTCTTATTGAATATAAATATTTAGTTATAATGTCTTGTTAAGGCATGGGTGTGTACTAAATTCCCTTGTTTTCAGCCAATGCAAAATAAGTGTGAGGAAATTTCCTTAATACATTTAATGTCGATTCCTCATAACAATCAATAACTTATACCAACATGTCTCTACATGATAATGAGTACATACATCATAAAAATTTCTATATTAATGAGTGATTTTTTTAAATTTTTTCCCATCTATAGGTTTTCTTGATCTTCCATTGAGTTGTGTGATTATTTTATATATAATATACATAATTATTATACAATGAAAATAAATAAAATCATTGAATGAAACTATATCTAATCCACCCTAATCATAAAAAAAATTATATCTTCAAATTTAATTTCATAAACTCTAGTGCGTACACATACACAACGACATGGTGTCTTTGGTATAGAGTCAAATCCTCATATGTACACTTTGGTTTTGGGGACAGATCCTTCCATATACCTTTTTTCATGGTAAAAATACTCATGTGTACCTCATTATAATGAGATAATCATCCTATATACCCATGGCATAGAGTCAAATCCTCATATGTACACTTTGGTTTTGGGGACAGATCCTTCCATATACCTTTTTTCATGGGATAAATACTCATGTGTACCTCATAATAATGAGATAATCCTCTCATGCACCATTTATCTTGTGAAAAATCCTAATGTGTACCTCAATGTCTTGGGATAAATTTTCATGTGTACCACATGTTTTTTGGATAAATCCACCAATTTACCTTTTTAGGATAAAACATCCACTGTACTGTTTTGATCACTTTAGATTGATACATTCACCAATTAATTGGAGGGTGAGATATGTTACCACCATTTTTAATCCATATATATGTGTTCCATAAAAATAATTCATAAAAATATATCCATGAAGCCATCTAAAATATATGAATCTCATAAAAATAAAAATTGAAGCCATTCATTATTCATAAATAGCCCGCATAAAAAATATGAGTTTCATAAAACTTAAAAAAAGATCAAAATAACATCATGAATTGAATTTTTTTTAATCTAAAAACATGATCATCCAAAATAATCACATAACATGAATGAAATATATCCTAAGATATCCAAATCCTAGATTTCCCATAGTATTCATATCATAATTAAAAATAGATGTGGTTAAAACATTTCTTCACAAATGAAAAAACTTTTTGGTAAAATAGAAGTTAAATTAAAATGTTATCAAAATACCTTAAAGAAAATTAGAGTAAAAAATGAAATTCAGATAAAATTTTCATGATTGGTAATAATAGATTTTTTAAAACATTAATATAAATACTTAAAAATCAAATATCTTAAAAATAAAAAAATGTTATCAAAAAATGAGAAGTGAAAATACCTTTAAATAAATTTACATTTAAAAAAAGACATTATTAATGGATAGTTGAAAATGGGTAAAACTATTTAGTAAAAGGAAGTTGAATTTCATTGTAATGAATTATTTTAAAAACAAATTATTAATGGAGACACGAAGAAAATATATATTTTAATAAAAGATTTTAAAATACAATGAGAATATTTATTTTGAAATGAATGACTAATTGTGGAACCAAGAAAAATTCATTAATGTTGACAATATAAATTGTGATGTAGATGGAAAAATAGTTTATTTTTGAATGATGGAAAATATTTATGAACATTTTCAAATCAACATGTTGAAAAAAACATTCAAATAATTATGGAAGATTTATTTTAATTATAATAAAGTGGATAAAATGTAAAATTAGAGATTAAAATAATTTATGTTTCCACTAGGGAAATAAGAATAATTGTGGGACGTAAAAATATGAATATTCATGAAAAATCCAATAACAATGATATGAACTCATTATAAAAAAATCATTTTAAAAAAACCATATTGTCTTTAAATAATAAAAATTGGGATATGCAACATTATTTCCCCATAATATTGGTTTAACTTACATCATAACATCGTATTAGATTTTAATATATCAATTATAAATAAAAATAGTTAATAAATATTGATTATAACAAAAGGAATATATTTTATTCCCATAATAGTCATTAAACATTAAGAGTAATATAATCAGATCATTGTATAAGAGAGTTCATAAAAATGAACATAATTTATCATGATTGAATATAATTATTTATATAATATCAAAAATATAAATTATATACCACATATAAATGGAGATATATTTATAAAATAATTTCTCTCTCAAAAAAGGATATTTAAAGATTAAACCCTTAAGACCTGAGTATAAATTCAATCAAAACATGATGAAATTATGATCAAGAAATTATATATTAGTTATGAATAAGGGTATACAATTCATGAAAATTTATAACATTTATTCAGTATAGGAATAACTATTATAATAATTTCTTCATAAATATAAACTATGTCTCAATGAATGAAATTTGAGAGGAAATCAATTACTTTTTTCTAGATTTATTTTTCACACACCATTAGATTACTAAATACCAAAATTTTTATTATTATATACATTCATGGGGACTATATCCTCATATATAATAATTTATATAGATAATTTATTAACATAATATACATAATTATTATATAGCTTCCTATTATCATTGCTTAAAAATTGAATTAGTATTATATGATATGAGTAATCATAGGAAATAAAATTGTTACATTAATAACAGGTTGAATAATTTATATAACATTACATAAAAATATATTAATCATGGTTTTCAAAGTATATAATAAAAAAATAATGTTATTGTAGTCATCCATAAAATAATTTTAAATCATTTTTCATATAAGGGGTTAAATCCTCTAAAATAGAAATAGGATTTCAATTGACTAAGGAGTATGGTTAAAGAGATATATTTTGACAAAATTTCACTATAATTAAAGTAAAATTATATTATTATTATTTATTTTTCATTGTGAACCATATTATAAATTTTTTATATTTTTAAAGATAAAATTGATGGAAAATAAAATCATTTCACCATCGAGGTGCGAGCCTTCACTTATGCATGTTTACTATTCTAGTTTCTCAATGTTTGAGAACTAATTTAGGTGGATATTAAATTAAAATATAATATTATTAATTATATGTGATATATCTTATTTTTTCATAATTACCACCATTTATACCACAAAAGAAGTGAGGTAATGAAAAAAATGATATCGCGTAGTGAAAGTTGTAGTTTTGATAAGGCATTAATGATGTTATTCTATTTTTATAAGTTGATGAAATTGAATTAATAAGAGTTATAACTTCTATATGTAATAATTATGTATAATAATAATACTTAATTAATCATACTAATTTATTATAATATATTTTTATGAGTATGATTAAGAATAAAAACATATGATGTAATTAATACATGTTGTTGGTCAAGTGGATACTCAAGAGGAGAGTGAATTGAGTTCCAATTAAAATTTCTATTTTAAAATCCTTTACCAAAATCCCCCAATTTAAAATACAAATTGAATTGTAGTAAATTTTAACTAATGAAAACATTCAGTTAGGTTCTCAAGGGATTGATTAATTCCCAGTTAATCTAATCAGAAGATCAGATTAGTTTTTTAAACTAACCAAATGATTTACAAATAATGCAAACACTTTATAATTCCATTATCAGAGTAACTTTGAAAAACTGTTTAAGTTTTAATGCCCTTTGTAGCGGAATAAAACATTTTAGATAAAACTAAATAAATCCCAATAGATATAACCAAGAGGTTCAGTCTCAAGCTGAGACTTAGTCCTCTCAAAAATTTATATAAATTTGATCCACACCCTGGATCGAGGTTCACAACAGTTTACAACTATCTAGGTCAAAGACCTCTAACACAGTTCTACATGGGAACAAAACAACAGCAAATACAGTTGTACAGGTCACAAATGAACTCTACCACTATCCACAGTGGGAAATAAACGATGTAAGGAGTTTGAATGAGGATTTACAGATCCTCTAGTTATTGTTCAGGAGACAGTGTGTGTAAAAATTAAACTAGATGATACACACTACTCGTAATGTAAATAATAAATCACTAAGCATGATATAGAGTTTAGAATGGATCTAGTGATTGCAGTGTAGCTCTGGACTCCTTCAAATTTGATCAGAAATCATTCTGAGTCCCCTTTTGGTTTCTGTCTGGAAAACAGAGTGTCGTCTGCTTGACATCCACGTTCAAAGATAGTGAAATGTAGTCGATGAAGCTATACAAAATCCTCGTGAATGTGTATGAGCTACTGTGTATTCTTGATCATGCATGTATATCATCATGAGCTCTTCTTCTTCTTGTATGCTTCTATCTTGTGTATATTCCTCTTGTATTCTGCATGTGTGTATAGAACATCGTATATGTGTCGTCTCTTTTCGTGTATTGTATTTCTTTGCAGCAACAGGGACTTCTTGTATTTATGGAATGAGCTCTGGAAAAAGAAATGATTTCCTTTTTGCAGGTACGAGGTATTGTTCCCTGAAATCCAAAAAACATCATTAAATAAATGACAGAGCATTAAAATATATCTAATATGACCGTTGGTTAGATTAAATAAAGATAAAAAAATAAAGGTAATGTCGGATTCTCTAGAACGGTAGATTTGGATATCGTTATCCTTGAGTAACGGTAGGCTTTTGTATCGGTAGACTCTTGTGTAACGGTAGCCTTTCTATCAGTAGACTTTATGTCTGTCATTAGACTTAATGTACCGGTGACCTTTCATGTAACGGTAGACTTGCTTCGGTAACTTGTCTGTAATGGTAGGCTTGTCTGTATCGGTAGACTTGATGTACCGGTAGTCTTTCATAACAGTAGACTTGTTGTACCGGTTACTTTTCTGTATCTGTGACTTTCACATATCGGTAGGCTTGGCATAACAGTGACCTTCACGTATCGGTAGGCTTTTCGTATCGGTAGCCTTTTCGTAACGGTGACCTTCACATATCAATAGGCTTGATCTGTAACGGTGACCTTCACATATCAGTAGGCTTGATGTAACAGTGACCTTCACGTATTGGTAGGCTTGATCTGCAATGGTTACCTTCACGTATCGGTAGGCTTGATCTGTAAAGGTGACCTTCACGTATCAGTAGGCTTGATCTGTTGCAGCATTCTGATGGCATAAAGGGTCAAGTTACAATATATATATTTAGTAACCGAATTCTCTGAAGATAATATAAATATTGTAATATATGAATATGTGCATTGTGTACATGAATAATTAAATAAGTAATTAATCATTAATTAATATAGGAACATGATCATAATTGAGATTATCAAAAATATAATTGAGCATAGTTGGGATTACCAAATTATAAGTTCAACTAATTCTCCCAGAGTGCTCAACAACATCCCCCTTTTTGATAATCAAAACTTATCACGACTTATGCCAAAGTATTGATAAAATTAAGATCGTGTTAGAGGAAAAATTTACTAATAATAAAAATTCATTACTGTAAAACATTGTTCTCATTTTTCTCGCCCTTTCAATTGCACTTCCAGTTCTCATTTTCTCCGTAATTTGTCATTTTTTCTCCCCCTATTTTTCATTTTTCTACCCATATTTTTATTTTTCTACCCTTTTGTGATTAACAAAAAGTAGAGTAGAATTAGAGAAACATCAGAATGGAAGGAAACATTATCACATGAAAGTAGAGAATGTATGAGTAAATTATCACTAAGGTACAATAAGTACAAATTGAGAAAGTAAGGATTACAAATATACAATTGAATCCTATCAAAAACATCCAGAAACACTCAATAATCCTCTTGAACATGAGTCTTTCCCATAGGATCAGAAGAGGGTGTAGGTTCAGATTGAGTAGATGGCTTGAGAATAGCTGAAAGAACAACTGGTGGGTCAGCCACTGAAACTGTACCAAGATCTGAAATCTGTGCATTTCTGTGGGATCAAAGGTGTCAAGATTCGAATATCCTGAACCGGAGTCATATGAGGTGTACTCCCAGAGGCAGAAGCAGGAAGGGTATGAGGGACAATCACAGGTCTGGCATCCACATACAAGAATGGTAGCAGCAGGTTCCTGAAATCCATAATAATACTGCCTCCTCTTTCTATTACTGACACAAAATCATCTTGATTTTCAATGAATTTATCCAAGTTAGTAGTATGCTCCCTGAGCTTACTAACTTGTTCTCTGAAAGCTTGAGTCACTGGGGGAAACTTCATATTCTCCATCAAAAGATTGAAATTATTGGTCAGTTGATGCTTGGTATAGATCATCTCAAAATAAGCATCCACTTTATTCTTAATTGCCTCTTGAGAAGCAGTAGCTTCCCGTAGGTGATCATGGGAAAAACTACTAACTTCCCTAGTGGTAGCAAGGATCTGAGTATCTGAGCTACAACTGGTACTAGCCTTAGCCAACTTTTCCTGAAAAATAGATCTGATCTGGTCAAGGTTGATAGTGGAGCTGGATGAGGGAAGGTGTTTCACTGAAAAATCTACTATCTCCTTGAAAGACTGTTTCAGATTACTAACTACCTTCTAAACAAGTTCATCTTGACTATTCAAATGTTCTTTGACTGATTTCATAATATCCTCAAACACTTCCACAAACTGTTTGACTACCTCTTTGATATATCTGATATCAGTATTCACTTGGGTTTAAGAGCTGTTAATAGCAGTCAATGAAGCAATGGATTGTCTGAGAGCAACTACAGCTCCTTTCTAACTCTCAATTTGAGTATGGAACACCTTAACTTCATCCATCATTTCCTTTACTGGGCTATAAACAACATATCCCAAAGATCGCTCCAAGGATTTCTCCACACTTCTCATTTCATCAACTAGACTTTTCTTCAAATCTTCCATTGATTCTCTTAGTGTTTCTTTCATTTCAGCCTTTAAGGACTCAAGGTCCTCCTTGGATGCCAAATTCACAGCTACAGCAGGTAGGATAACTGATTCCCTTTGGGGTTGGTCTTCCTCATCCGAATATCTATAGGAAAGTCCAAGAACCATATATCCTAGATCTGATGTCCAACCTTCAATGTCATACAAAACAGATATTGAACCAAGATGCTCCCCCTCATTTAGAACATTCTCTTGAGGAATCTCCTCTAACTGTTCTGCTCGAGGTAATTCTATAACTTCCTCTGCAACTGCTACAAATTCAATAGCCATTTGTTTCTAGTCATCAATGACTCTCTCATCAATAGATGCTGCTTCTGCTTCCTGATCAGGCAGTTTCATGACTGTACTATCTATCAGAGGGCTCAAACTGAGCTCTACTTCTTCATTTTACTCAACATCTACATCACCAGTAGAGTCCTTCTCTTTATGAGCAATCTAATCTGACTCGGTTGCCTCATCCTCTTCCGAGGTGTCCTTTACAACATACTGACATGTTTCTTATTATTCTTCCTCAGTCTTTGTATCATTGTCCTTCAAAATAGATTCTATCCTGGGTAGTTCTTTTGGAGAGCTAGCTCCCCTATAAGAAATATTTTGAGGCATAAGACTAGGAGGTAAATCAGGGTCTCCTCCTTCCTCAACTGATGTCTCTTCCTCCTTAGCTTCTGCATCACTTTAGACAGGTTCTGGCTCATCTGGTCCAAGACCAGGATCCCTCACATCCTTTGGTCTAGAAGGATGATCCATAGGAGTGTACTTGTTATATATTTTTCCATCATCATTAACCCATGATTTCTTCCAAGGGTTCCATCATACTTTCATAAACATACAAACAGTTTTGGTGAGGTTAAAATTATCCTTAACTACAATAGTTTCATCTTGAGGTCTAGCTAACTCCTTTTCTTTTAACATAATATATGTTAACTTAGAAAAGAAAAGTGAATTGGACTTAGACTTCGGTCTCGTCATCTCTTAAATCTGAATCATAAGCAGTCTGTATAAATTCACCTTTACTCCATGCTTCATCAGATACAACAAATAAACGTCTTGAAATCTGAGAGTAGCCAAATCTCATCTCCTTGGACTAATCACATGCTGAATGAACTTGAAAAGCAGTTTGTCTTCCCCTGCCATCTCTACAGCAATAACCTTTTGAGGAGTTCCATCTTCTGTCAACTCCAACAAGGCGTCCTCATAATTGAAAAAGTCACTAGTAGTAGGTATGGATTTTGAATAAAATCCATAATCACCTTCATGAGGAACTCTAAGGTTCTCATCCCATTCAACTGATGAAAATGAAAATGTTTGACCATTCACATAGGAAATCATACTATTCTCCTCTTCTGATGTCTTAAACAGACAAACTCATAAAACTCATTTACCAGAGCTGGATAGTACGGTCCATTATTGTTCATGAAGCATTCGAGCCATCCTTGTTCTCGTAAAACCTTCAAAATCAAGGAATTTCTTACCAGCATCCATTATGCACATAATTCCTTTTCTACTACAATTTCTCACATTGATAAATGTGGATTCACATGATTCCTTCTAACAGGATCTCGGCTGCTTCTATTGGCACCAGCATTCGTTACTTTCTACTTCTTAGCTTGCGGCGCATCACCCCCTTCATCCACTGAGGGTCGCTTCACACGAGCCATTTCAGATTCTGAGGCTTATGGTTTTGCGAGCTTGAGAGGTTTAGGTAGGAGGGATTCGAATAGACGGGTTCACGGTGATTGTGTGATGTCTAGAGCCGGGTTTAATATAATTGAGGATTCACATATAAAATAAATCTTATATTAAAAAGAAATTTAAAGTCTCGGGCTTAATACGAAAATTTAAAATAGCGCGATAGATGTACCGGTGAGGTGTCCTTAAATGGTGAGGTTCATCTAATGGTGAGGTTTCTCATAACGTTGAGGTTTCTCCTAACGGTGAGGTTTATCCTAACGGTGAGGTTTCTCCTAACGGTGAGGTTTATCCTAATGGGTTAAGAGTAAGTTATCATTCCTAGTTTGTGTCTAATGAAACTTAATCTTTCTGAACTTAAAGGTTTAGTGAAAATATCACCAAATTGGTGTTCAGTGCCTATAAATTCAAGAGTTATATCACCTCTTTGAAAATGATCTCTTAGAAAGTGGTATCTAACATCAATGTGTATGGTTCTAGAGTGAGACATAGGGTTCTTTGAGATTTTGATCACACTAGTGTTATCACAGTTAATTGAAAAATGTTTAAAATCAAATCCATAGTATAATAAAGTGTGTTTCATCCACAGAATCTGTGCACAGAAACTACCAGTAGCTATATACTCTGCTTCAGCGGTAGATAATGCAGGTGAATTTTTTTTCTTACAACACCAGGAAACAAGAGACTTTCCAAGTAAAGAACATGTTCCAGATGTTCTCTTTCTATCTAACTTGCATCCAGCAAAGTCAGCATCCGAATAACTTATTAAATCAAATGATTGTCCTTTTGGGTAAAACAGTCCCAAATTAGCAGTGTATTTAAGATATTTGAAAATCCTTTTAACAGAAAGTAAGTGTGACTCTTTAGGGTTAGCTTGAAATCTAGCACACATACATACACTAAACATAATATCAGGTCGACTAGCAGTAAGATAAAGTAATCTACCAATCATACCTCTGTAATTAGTATGATCTACTGGTTTACTAGTTTCATCAATGTCTAATTTACAAGTGGTTCTCATGGGTGTATCACTTCCCGTAATACTATCCAAACCAAAACGTTTTAATAAATCCTTAGTATATTTACTTTGATTTAAAATAATCCCATCTTTAGTTTGGAACATTTGAAATCCAAGAAAGTACTTAATCTCTCCCACTAAGTTCATTTCAAACTCATTTTTCATAACCTTCGAAAAATCTGTACATAAAGAATTTTTAGAAGATCCAAAAATGATATCATCAACATATATTTTTACTATTAAAACATCTTTTGAAATTATTTTTGTAAAAAGAGTGGGATCAGCAATTACTTTTGTAAATCCTTTTGAAATAAGAAATTTTTTAAGTCTTTCATACCAAGCTCTTGGATCTTGTTTCAAACCATATAAAGCTTTAGAAAGTTTAAAAACATGATTTTGAAAGTGAGGATTTGAAAAACCAGGTGGTTGTTCTACAAAAACATCTTCAATAGTAAAACCATTTAGAAAATCACTTTTCACATCCATTTGATATAACTTGAAATTCATATGTGATGCAAAGGCAGGTAAGATCATAATTGCTTCTAATCTAGATACAGGTGCAATGGTTTCCTTATAGTCAATTCCTTATTCTTGATTGTAACCTTGTGCAACTAGTCTAGCATTATTTCTAAGGATATTTCCATATTCATCAACTTTTTTTCTAAACACCCACTTTTTACCTATGGTCAAAGTGTCTTTAGGTCTTTCTACTAGTTCCCAGACTTTATTTCTTTCAAATTGATTTAGTTATTCTTCCATAACTATTACCCAATATTCATCATTGATAGCATCATTCATATCTTTAGGTTCTAACTTTGAAAGAAAAGCTTGATGTTCAACCTGATTTCTTAGAGAAGCTCTAGTATGTGTTCCTCTATCTAGATTACCTACAACAGCATCTAAAGGATGGTTCTTTAGAATCCTAGTTGGTCTTGAATAGGTAGGTCTAGAGATTTCAGGTTCATCAACATGTTGGGAGAAACATAAGCGGGTTTTGGAAAATTTCCAGAACTGGATGTTTTAACTATAGGTCTACTATCATTATCATTATTGTTCAAAACAGAGATATCATCATCAAGATTTTCAAGAGGGGTATTAGGTTCATGTGGATCAGTTTCATCAAATTTGTTGTGAACAAATTCCTCCACACATTTGGTTCTCTTATTGAAATTTCTATAGGCTTTACTAGAAATAGAGTAACCTAGGAAAATTCGTTCATCACTCTTGGATGCAAACTTGTCAAGATTATCTTTAGTATTAAGAATAAAGACTTTCTAACCAACAACTCTGAAGTGGTTAACCTTAGGTTCCCTATGGTTCCATAACTCATAAGGGGTCCTCTTAAGAACAGGTCTGATCAAGACTCTATTGATAATATAACAAGATGTGTTGGCAGATTTATCCCAAAAGTAAATAGGCAGGTCATACTCATTGAGAATGGTTCCGGAAATTTGCTGAAGGGTTCTATTCCTCCTTTCTGCTACACCATTTTACTGAGGGGTCCTAGGGGAAAAGAAATTGTGACTATATCCATTGTGTGAGTAGTAGGATTCAAACTCATGATTTTCAAACACACGACCATGATCACTTCCCAAGATTTTAATCTTAAGTCCACTATTGTTCTCTACAAACTTGGAATATTTAACAAATTAAGAACAAGATTCACTTTTGTGAGCTAGAAAATATACCCAAGTATACCGAGAATAGTCATCTACTACAACATAGACATAGTGCTTCCCATTTAAACTAGAGACTCTTGAAGGTCCTAATAAATCCATGTGAACAAACTAGAGAGGATGAGAAGTTGACACTTCTTTATTTGATTTGAATGAAACTATATGTTGTTTTCCCTTTTGATAGAGATTACAAACTTTATATACTGGGAATTCACGTTTTGGTAGGTCTCTAACTAAGTTCTTCCTAGTGATTTTTCTAAGTGAATATACATTGTAGTGTCTTAATATTATGTTCCAAAGCCAAGAATATTTATGAAAAGCATTTAAAAAAGAAATATTTTGCATAGATAAATAATATAAGTCAACAACATAGACATTTCCATTTCACTGGGTATAAAATACTAAATAATTTTTAGAATTAAAAACATTACAAGAATCATTTTCAAATTTAACATTGAAACCATCATCATAGAACTGAGAAATATATAGTAAATTATATTTAAGTCCATCAACAAATAAAACATTAGAAATTAATACTGAGTTAGTGTTACCAATCTAGCATAAGCCGATTATTTTCCCTTTAAAATTATCATCAAAGGTGACAAAACCTCCATCGATTTTAACTAATCTTTTAAAGCATGAGAAGTCTCCTGACATATGTCTTGAAAATCCACTGTCCACGTACCAAGTCATTATATAGGATCTCTTCAAGTAGGTTTCCTACAAAACAGATTTAGATAGGAAATGATTTTGGTACCCAGATTTACATGGGTCTAGACAGGTTAGCAAATAAAACGTTTGCTACCCAGATTTGTCTTATGGGTCTCATAAAGTTTGTAGAATAAACAGATTTTGAAAGATAAACCTTGTTAGATCCGTAACTATGAATATAACTAGTTGAATCATATGAATGAACAGAACTAGAACTAGAAGTATTCTGTCCAGATTTAAGAATAAATCTATTCTTAGTAAACTATCTCTATCCAGGTTTGTAGCCTATTCCAGTCGTGTATTTTGGTGCAACTTGATTTCCTAGAATTTGAGTTAGAGTATCTTTTCCATTTGTAAACTTTTCTAAATCCTTCTTGAGTTGCTCATTATAAATTTTCTGTTTGGTGTTCTCCTTTAATAGTTGAGAATTTTTCTCTTTTTCAATAGTAAGTTCAGTTTTAAAAGTAGTAGTTAGAGCATGATGTTTCTTTAATGATTTGTATTTATCCTTTAGTTCATTGCATGTTTCTTCAAGCATATTACAATATTCAAACAATTCCTCAGTAGTCAAGTTTTCAGAATCATAATCAGATTATGCACTATCTTCAGAATAATATGATTTTAGACTATTAGTATCTAAGATTACCTCAGATGTATTTTTCATAAAACACATGTTTGCTTTATTTCTGATTTTAGTTTCAGAAGCTTCAGATTCACTGGAGCTATCCTCAGAAGCGCTCCAAGTAGCCTTCATAGCCTTTTTGTACTTATTGTCCTTGTAATCGTATTTCTTCTTGAATTTGAGCTTTGGGCAGTCTGTTTTAATATGTCCTTTTCTTTTTCACTCATAACAGACAACTTCATCACTTTTATCTGGATTTTTCCAATCCTTCTTCCAATGTCCCTTATTGTCATACATTCCTTTGTAATTTGATGTTTTGAAGAATTTCTTTTTCCTATAAAATTTCATAAACCATATGGATACTTGAGTGATTTCAGCATCACTATCAGAGTCTGAATTGTCACTGGTTGAAATGTCAGTAGGTGGTTGAGCTTTATATTTGTCCTTGCTCTTTGAAGCAGTAGTCTTGAAAGCAACTGATTTCCTCTTAGGTTCATCATCTTCCTCTATATTCACCTTGAGTTCTTCCTCATACATCATATGATATCAATGAGTTCTTTGACAGGTAGAGCAGCAATGTCACATGACTCTCTGATTGAAACAGATGTGCCTCTCCATCGGTTTGGTAAACATCTCAGGATCCTCATAATTTGTTCTTTTGCTGGAACAACCATTCCAAGTGAATTCATTGTATTGACTATCTCATTAAACCAGAGATACATGTCAGAAATAGGTTCATCAGCTTTCATTTTATAATTAACATATTTAATAGTATAAGTATTTAATCTCATTTCTTTTACATTGGTTGTTCCTTCATGAGAAACACCTAAAGTATCCCAAATTTCAAAAGCACTTTTACAAGAAGAAATTCTTTTAAACACTTCATCTCCTAAATCATAGTATAGGGCATTAATGGATTTACAATTATTATTGTAAGTAGAATTTTTAGGTTCATCCCAAGTGGATCTAGTAGAAATGGGAAGTTTATATTCTTATTCTATGGCAGTACATATATCAAAACCTATTCTTTCTAAATGAATTCTCATTTTAAGTTTCCACAGAGCATAGTTTATACCATTGATGAATGGTGGCCTATTAGTAGCAGCATCCCCAAGTCTATTATCTATGATATCTAGGTTAAAGTAGAAATTTTTAAGAGATAAAAGTTTGGAAATAACAGAAATTTTAAGAACATTAAAATATAACAAAAATCACAGTTGAAAAAGTGAGTACTTCTGAAAATATTTTAATCCTATGATACCAAATGTTGGTCAGAGTGGATAATCAAGAGGGGGGTCAATTAAGTGCCAATTAAAATTTCTGTTTTAAAATCCATTACCAAAATCCCCCAATTTAAAATACAAATTGAATTGTAGTGAATTTTAACTAAAGAAAACTTTCAGTTAGGTTCTAATGGGATTGATTAATTCCCCGTTAATCTAATCAGAAGATCAGATTATCTTTTGAAACTAACCTAATGATTTACAACTAATGCAAACACTTGATAATTCAATTATCAGAGTAACTTTGATAAACTGTGTAAGTTTTAAAGAAAGTAGCAGCGGAATAAAACGTTTTAGATAAATATAAATAAAGAACAGAAGATATAACCAAGAGGTTCAGTCTCAAGCCGAGACATATTCCTCTCAACAATTTATATAAATTTGATCCACACCCTAGATCAGGGTTCACAACAGTTTACAACTGTCCAGGTCAAAGACCTCTACCACAGTTCTACGTCTGAATCAAAACAACAGCAAATACAGCTTTCCAAGTCACACACGACCTCATCCACTATCCACAGTTGGATGTAAACGATGTAAGGAGTTTTAATGAGGATTTACATATCCTACAGTTATGGTTCATGAGATAGTGTGTGTAAAAATTAAACTAGATGATACACACTGCTCGTAATGTAAATAATAAATCGCTAAGCAATATATAGAGTTTAGAATGGCTCTAGTGATTGCATTGTAGCTCTGGACTCCTTCAAATTTGATCAGAAATTATTCTGAGTCCTCTTCTGGTTTCTTTCTGGAAAACAGTTTGTCGTCTGCTTGACATCCAAGTTCAGAGATAGTGAAATGTAGTCGATAATGCTCTTCAAAATCCTCGTGAATGTGTATGAGCTTCTATGTCTTCTTGATCGTGCATGTATATTAGCATGAGCACTTCTTCTTCATGTATTCTTCTATCTTGGGTATATTTCTCATGTATTCTGCATGTGTGTAAAGAACATCGTATATGTGTCGCCTCTTTTCGTGTATTGTATTTCATTGCAGCAACAGGGACTTCTTGTATTTATGGAATGAGATCCGGAAAAATAAATTATTTCCTTTTTGCAGGTACGAGGTAAAGTTCCCTGACATCCAAAAAACTTCCTTAAATAAATGACAGAGCATTAAAATATACCTAATATGACCGCTGGATAGATTAAATAAAGATAAAGAAATTAAGGCAGTGTCGGATTCTCTAGAATGGTAGCTTTGGATAATGGTAGCCTTGAGTAACGGTAGGCTTTTGTATTGGTAGACTCTTGTGTAACGGTAGCCTTTCTATAGGTAGACTTCATGTATGTCTGTAGACTTAATGTAAAGGTGACCTTTCATGTAATGGTAGACTTCCTTCAGTAACTTGTCTATAATGGTAGGCTTGTCTGTATCGGTATACTTGATGTACCGGCAGGCTTGCATAACGGTAGACTTGTTGTACCGGTGACTTGTATATATCAGTAACTTTCACATATCAGTAGGCTTTGCATAACGGTGACCTTAACGTATCGGTAGGCTTTTTGTATCGGTAGCCTTTTCGTAACGGTGAACTTCACGTATTGGTAGGCTTGATCTGTAACCATGACCTTCACGTAACGGTAGGCTTGATTTGTTTAAGCATTCTTTTGGCAGAAAGGGTCAAGTTAGAATGTATATTTATTTTGTAACCAAATTCTATGAAGATAATATAAACATTCTAAAATATGAATATGTGCATGGTGTACATGAATAATGAAATAAGTAATTATTCATTAATTAATATAGGAACTAGAACATAATTGAGATTATCAAAAATATAATTGAGCATAGTTGGGATTATCAAAATATAAGTTCAACTAATTCTCCCAGAGGGCTCAACACATGCATTGGAGACTTGGTCATTCCATTGACGATCCAAAAAAACTAAAGAAATTAGGATAATAATGATTTATGGTGGGGTTAAATTTAGGAGGTATAGTTCTATAGAGAGAAAAATTATACATATCATAGGATGAGAATAATTTTTCATTCAACATTTAAAGGTGGAAGTGGTGGCCTGCTATAAGAGGATAAAAAGGGACCTTTTGGAAACACTCCAAATTTTCTATAATTTAATATAATATTAAAGGGTAAATGAAAAAATTGTAAAAATAGTTGGTGAGGGACTAGATAATATAGAATAATCTCTCATATTCTCATTTCGGTTCATCCTAAAAATTATATAACTAATTTTAAACATTTTACCTTTTACCAAAATTATTTTCAAAAAGGGTACTAAATTTTAAACGTTACTATTTTACATTAATGATAAAAATTAACATTAGATAATTTATCCTAACATATATATTATGATTTAATATTCAAAAAAAAATTAGAAAAAAAATATATATAATAGTGTGAAATGTTTTTTTAAAACAAATCCCTTAATTGTGTCAATAGATTTTTCTTAGAAAAAAGAAAATTTTACGATTTAAATTTATATATAAGATATAACTCTCTTAAATACTGATTTTATTGAAATAAATTGAGTAATTACAAATCAAATAATTGGTAGGAGGTTATACAAGAAATCAAAAATAATAATTTCACCATATAAATAATTAATTAAGGGAAATTACCAAAAATAATATTTCTATAAATGGAAAATTGTAGTTGGGATTAAGAAAGTATTGGACAAGTAATTATAATCACAAGGATTTATTAAAATTTATATTTTTATTTTAATAATAATTATTATAAAACAAATATTTTTTAAAATTTCATAGTATAATCGTAGATAATGTTAAAATAAAAAATATAATCTTCACAAAAAATTATTTTCTGACAAATAGTAAACCTTCTCTGAAAAAACTAAATAACTATTACTAAAAAATCAATTAAGAAAATTAAAAAATAACATTATTTAAAAAAATATTTTTTTCTTCATTTTTTTTTATTTTATATTTAAAATTATATGACATTATATATAATTTTTTAATTTTATTTGAAATAAATATGTTCAAAATTTTTTCTTATAAAACATTAATATTTTGAATATTTAAATATCTACTACCATTTTATTTATTATATATTTTATAAAAAAAATTCTGTGTATGTTTTCATTTGTTTATTTTTGGTGATGAATGTGAAAAATGTTATAGAAATAATTATTTATTTTAATGGATCCATTATATCATACTGTTACACCTCCTTAAATTACTTTTTCCTAAAAATATTAATTATCACATTGAAAATTATATTGTTAAGGTAATCCAAATCAATTAAGTGAATGTATTATTTATTTCAAATGTTGAACCAATTATACTAACTCATGTGATATAATGAATGTAATGTATCCTTCAATTTGAGGAATATGAAAATATTTTGTTTCGTTATAATAATTTGAGAAAACAAATTCATTTTTAGGAATCACAAATCCTAAAATGGAATCAGGTTTCCATGATTGATCACAGTCATCATTATAATTAATGATGCTCATATATTGATTTGAAATATTAATTTTTAGTTCCATTTTATCAAAACTAATGTGATATCAATGTATATAGTTTTATTTATTTCAAAAAATAACATTAAAATCACCATAAGGAATAATTATTTTGATTAAAATTAATAATATTCTTATAAACATCATACCAGGATACAATATTATTAATATAAAATATCTAATTATCATGGGGTTTATTTAATGCACATAAAAATAATCATACTCTAAATAGGGTGGCTAGAAATATATTCCAATTGGATATCTACATATCTATAGTAGAGAGAATTACACCATTTACCCTCAATTTTATTGGAATAAATTTAGTATAAGGGATTTGATATGATTTTTCTACCATTCATATTATATGAATCTTATGAACATATCATATATTGATAAATTTAAATAACATAGTAAAACATGTGTAAGATATAAATTTAAAAAATAAACTTATATTATACTCTTAAAACAAGTAAGAGAAACTTAAAATCTTCAAGAAATCATTAATGAATCCAAATTTAAATTTCTTTCCTCAGGACAATCTCAATAATCATATCACATGAGTTCCTAGAATAAAATTTTGGTATACTTTACAAAGAAGGAATAATAAAAATAATTAAATTTCATTGAAAAGAAATGCATGTTCCAAATTTTAAATAATTTTACTAATTACATGGAAATATGGAACAACAACATGCCTAGAAAATTTATAATAATTATAATATTTTTAAATTTATGGTCTTAAAAAATCTCTTATCTTACCCTTATTATTATGATATAAACTCTCATGGAACCTCTTTCCATTGATAATCCTCATGTTTACCATTTGATATGGGATAACTCTGCTAATGTACATCGTAGTAATGGGTTAATTCCCCCATATAACGATTGAATTTTTATAAATCCAATTTTGTACCTCATATTATTGTTAAAATCCTCCCATGTACCTCACTAAATTGTGATAAATCTAACAATGTACATTTTGGATTGGGATAAATCCACCCAAGAACACTTTCTTTCTCATGGAAAATATGAATTAAATATTGGATTTTAAGGATATATTTGGTACCAACTATCAATATCCATTAATTTTTGTTCTATAAAAAACCCATAAAATATCTCAATGATCCCCTAGAAATTAGAATTGTATTTTTACAATATGAGTGTATTTAATTATGTTTTAACAAATAATACATGAAATAAAAATAAGTTTCGTAAAATTTAAAAATTTTATAATATGAAATCATAAATTAAATAGATTGATCCCATTATCACGATCATATAAAATAATAAAATACATAATCAAATGAAATCACATGTCATATAAAATCTCAATTTCTAAAATAATTCATATCATAATAAGAAGTAATGGTGATAATTATATCACTACATAACAAATAATATCTAGAGGTTGAATTGAAGAGTATACATAAAAAATACCATAAAGACATCTAAAATAATTTAATACAATTTTTTTCTAAAAATAATTATTTATATATAAATATTAGACTTTTGAAAACATTATTATAATGACATCTCGATAAAAGAACCGTGAAAATCCATTATAGTGTCTATAAAAATTAATGTGAAAATTACATTATGAATTTTTCACTTTTATGAAATAAAATAATAATATATAAATCATATGAAATAAATGATTAAAATAAACTTAAGGGAAAATAATTTCATTAATTTTACATTTTATTTAAAATATATTTTAATAGAATCATGAATATATGACCAGATTATTTCAAGAAAAGAAGTGGAAATAATTTGAAAACATGAATTTTAAATATAACCAATATTGGTGAAACATGGAAATATGTATATATATATTTATATATTATTAAAATAAAATTTGTTGAATATGAAAAAAAATTAATTAGAATATATGGGATAATAGTTTGAACTTTTAAAAATAACCATGATGAAAACAGACATATTTAAATGAATGATAAAAAAATTAAATAAAATTAAAGGGGTGAGATCAGATACATTGACATAAAAAATTAGTTTTCTCTACAAAATGGTTAATATTTTTCGTAATTAAAAACATGGATATTGATTAAAATACAATTAAAATGAAATTTAATTATTCTTAGAAATGTATTTTCATAAATCCATGGAATATTCTTGGAATAATTCATTGGTCTGAAGCATTATTCCCAAATATAATATTGTAAAAACATAACATAACATCACCATACATTATAATACATCAATCATGAATGAATATAGTCAAAGATGAGTGATTTGTACTTAAACAAGTGATTTGTGTCATGTAAACCTATTACAACAAGCTGTATATTTTAATAAAATCATTGTAAATGAGACAGATTAAAATTGAATATAATTAACCATGAATAAATTTTAGTTCATGATATTCTCCCCCAAATTTTATATATAAATCCAAATAAATTTAATAAGGTTTATAATAGAAAATATATTTCAAATAAAGAAATATTGAGACGAAACTCTTACTATATGGGTATAAATTTAACAAAACCCCATTAAAGGAAGGTATTGGAATTAAAAATCAATTATCATAAATAAAATAAAATTAATATATATTCATATAAATTATTTACTATAAACACAATGAATGTGATACTTTTTTTAGAAATACAAATTTTGTCTAAATTATGGAAAGTTGAGATAAAAATTTATTTCCTTGTTCAAGATTCATTTTTTCATATGACCATTAATTCCTAAAAAATGAATTTGGGATTATTACATAAATAAATAGTAATATTATCATTATATATTTTAATATATATTGATTTTTTTTGTATTCTATTTATTTATTTAATAATTAATCCTTAGTTTTGTGTTCAAAATTAATCGATGTTGTCTTATTTCAGTAATAATATAGTTGAAATTATATATTAAACAAATGTAACTACTTTATTTAGTATTTATATAAACATATAAAAAATTATAGTATTAATAAATTTTAATAGCATAATCTTTTTTATTCCCAAAGTCATCCAAATGCTGATTTTAATGCATAGTTCTTGTTGGTGGCCAAATGAACTGAAACTTGAATACGCTTAAACTCAATTTTTGATTATGGTTACTGTAACACCAAACCCCTTCGTCATTGGCTTAAGAAGGTGGTGAGGTAATACTTGGCCTTAAGAGATTTTCCCATGGTTCCAAATGATGTAAATAAATGCCAAGGGATTCTTGAATAAACTAAGGAATGATTTTCCATCGAGATAAACTTACAAAACAATACATTACCAACAAAACTCCATGATTCATGTTAACATAGAAACCTCAAACATTTAATAAAAAAAGAAAGCCAAACTAATCCATAAAAATAACTGAAAACCAATACACCAAACCATACCAAAAAATAATTAGTGTACTAAGAAGAAGACTTGACAAGAGTCCCAACTTATACCAAGACACCCTCCACATCTCCAAAAGAAGTTCAAGGAACCAAGAACCACCAAACCACCCTAGAATCATGAAGAACTGCTTGCATAATGACATGCTTTAATCTAACTAGTGTTCTGGAATATGAAATCTAAAAAATCAAAAAAGTTCCAAATTAAGGGTGAGTAATAATACTCATTAGGATTTCCTCAAATGAATTCCCTACCCATTCCACTATGAAAAAATCATTATATATTTTATATAAAATATTGTATATAAATCATCAAATAGTTCAACAATTACCATAATCCAAACATACACCTACCAAGAAATTTCATACCAGGGAAACCCATATTTATTCCATAAGCTATATCACCATCACACATTAGCAAGACTAATTTCTATATTTTACAGTAACACAGAACAAGGAAAACAACCACGGTGGAACTTCTTATCCAAACTTGTTTACTAATTTTTCAAAGTAGTGGTACATCATGACCATTTATCCATAATGATGGCCCATACATCCACTATCCATCACCTTTTATAGTGATACTTCTAGTCCAATTCAACATAATCAACACACGCCATAATACTTAACCAACCAAAATCATAAATCATCGAGGCCACACATTATGGCCACAACCATTTCCCACACATGCTAATGACACTAATAAATCACTCATTATTTGAAAATAACAATTAAACTTTTTCCATGAACAAATACATTTCAATAAAACACATTCGTATTGAGAACCATTTTCCCCATCCATTTTCATAAACCAAAACAAGAAACCCATTTTAAATTCAACGTTTTAAAATCACACAACAAGGACCTTTTTGAAAAATTTTCCCATTTCAGCCAAAATCCATAAATCATTAGAAATAGGTTTCTAGAAAGATATAGACATCATTTTCCCAGTTAACTGAATGAAAAATAAATTAGTTTCAATGAAGACTGAAGTTCAATCAATGTGAATTCAAGAGAGAATCCACTGACCTTTAAGGTTCCAGAAAAATCGACATCCCACACAACAGCATACCAAACCAGGTAAAACCTCTACATGCCACTCTAATTCCCTTTTCCAATCATCAAGAATCCTTAATATCATTACATAAGGGCACATTAATCAAAAATCTACATGAAATGTAAGTATATCTAGGAAACATAGATAGAGGGAAGAATGGATCTAGAGAAAACAACAACAAAACATAGAGGAGACTTGCCCCAGAAGAACCTCCATCAAACCACCATGAAACCCCTTAGACATGCTTCTAATGTGAATGAGAGAGATCCCATATCCCATGAAACTATAAAATCCCATATAGGGCTCGTATGGGAGAATAAATGGGTGATATAGGGAAAATCCTAACTGACCATATTTTTAAAAAAAATAATTTTAAATGGTTGTAGGGTTAGTTCGCAATGTTTGGAAAACCAAACAGTGCAGATGCTACTGTCAGAAATATAGAATATTTCATGGTTACTTAGGATTATTTCCGGGTTGCACCTTATCGTCCTCAAACTGTGAAGCCTTAAAAGGCCCCACAAAATATACCCAAACCATTACAAACTCTCCCAAACTCTCCAAAACATTACCCAAAAACTTAATATAAATAAAATTGTATAAAAATTGGTCAAATAAGTCAAATGGGGGTGATAAATTCTACAAACTATTGGACATTCCTTCCATGGATGTTATAATACCGTCACATTGCCTAAATATCTCGGGTCCTTGCTTGGCCATCTATTTATCATTCTCACATGTCTCCTTCTAAATCTGACCATGCTTCCACAAAACCCAGAATACCATGGTGATCTTTCCATGAAAGACTCTATCTTGCCTATAAAAAATCCACACAATCAAGAGCAACAAAGAATCATCCAGATCCATCTCAACATGATTCAATCAAATAACATGGTCACGATCAGACTGATATTTTTTCAACTGTGACACATGAATCACAATATGAACTACACTAAAATGTGTACGAAAATCCAACTGAGAATACACCTCTCTAATAAACACAAGTATCTCAAAATTACCTATTTACCTAAGAGGTAACATTTTATACTTTCCCAGATAAATGTGTCCCAACCTAGGAGATATTCTCAAAATCACATTATTACCCACCTAGAACGACAAAGGTCCTCGATGATGGTAAACATAAAATTTCAGATGACTTTGAGATATCTCTATACTGGTTTTGATCAACATGATCTTCCTTGCATTCTCATGGACAAGGCTCTGTCCAAGTATCATGTTCTAACCCGTTTGTATCCAACATAGTGGAGAACAACACAAATGCCCATACAATGCCTCACAGAGGGCCCCATGTATTGGATCTTTATAACTGTTATTATAGGAGAACACCACCAATGGTAATTGCTCCTCCCATGAACCACCAAAATCCAGCATTCAAGACCTTATAATATCCTCAAATGTTTGTATCATCCTCTCTGATTGTCCATCCGCCGGAGGATGATACGTTGTGCCCATCATAAACTACGTCCCATGGGCTTGCTGTATGGATTTACAAAAAATGTTAAGTGAAACATGGATCTCTATCTGATACAATCAAAAATCGAACAACATGCCTCTTTAACACTTCTAGAATATAGATTTTTTGAATATCCTCCTCCACATGAGATTCAAAAAACAGGATGTTATGGACCAACATTGTGAGCTGATCCGCAATCACCAATATGTCATTATGCTTCTAGGACTTCATCAAAAGACTTATCACAAAACCCATCTATATTTTTTCCCACCTCCACATAAGAATATGCAATAATTGAGAAATGCATTCTAGTTTATGATTCTCTTATTTGTGTTGTTATTAAGTCATGCATCTCAAAACAAACTTGGAAACTTTTATTTTCATACTAGACCACCAAAACTGCACATTCAACACCTTATAAATTTTATTTATTCTAGGATGGATAACCAACATAGAATAATGATAGGCCCTGAAAATTTCCTCCTGACAAGCCACTAGTACCACCATCTAATTCAAAAAGCACCAAACTATATTCTCATTCAATTCCCCTCCATCAATGGTCTCCCCACCATTGAGTTTCAACCCCATATCCTTACACTTGGAATCATATGACTCTGCCACTTTAAAAATGACATCCATCTCATGAAACAATTATTCATGAATTAATACAACTCTATCACTACAAAGCTCAAATTCCAACCACATGTCGGCTATAACCGACATCAACTACCACTGATCTGATCCATGTTCCCCCTCCTAATCATATGAATTTATACTTATTGAATTCTCAAACAAAGTTCACTTACCCTGTGTGTACACTAAGTCAAAATCAAAGATCTGTAGATACTTATTCGATAACTGTTGCCCCATGTTCAAATCAATTTTTGTAAAAATATGATTTAAACTCTTATGATTGGTAAACATAATGAATTTCTCACAGAAGAGAAAATAATGCCACATTTTCAAAGCATGGAAAACGGACGCAAAGTACAAATCATGTTTTGTGTAGTTATTCTCATGAAACCTTAAATATCATGAGCCATACGATACCACTTGATTCCCCTAGTTGGGAACACATTCCAACCCGAATTCTGATGTGTCACAATACCCCACGTTACCATTCCAAAGTTATGGAATCCCCAAGATTTGTGCTGATGTAAAGATACACTTTATCTCTTGAAAACATTTTTGACACTACACATCCCATTTAAGTGGAACATTATTCCTTGTAAAAGTTGTCATTGGTGAGGCCAATCATAAGAAATCATTAACATAATGATGATAATAGCCCGTAGGCCAAGGAATCTCCATGTATTGAAAATTATTATTGGAATTTTCTATGTGATAAAACATTCCATTTTTTCCACATCAAATGAAAAAACCTTATCATAAATAACATAGACCAAGAAACAAACCTCATGTATCCAAATTTCACATTTTGACAAAATTTCAAACACTTTATGATCACTCAAGATCCCCACCACTATCTCCAAGTGTTTCCCATGCTCTACACTGGTCATTGAATACACCGGTATATGATCATAAAATACTACCATAAGAAAATGTATATATCTCTGAAATATATGACTCATCCATCAACTCTACCGGTGCATTCGTTAGACAAATGGGTATAACCACATACTCGTAATGGCTATACATATTTATAAAAAGCTACTTTGGGAATCTCCTCCTTCCTCACCCACAATTGATGATATATTGTCATCAAGTGAATACTGTAGAAATGATGAGCTCCCCAAAACTACATCAACATGTAAGAATATGGTTTTGGCCATAAATGTTGTTGAAATATTCTTGATATTATTCCAGGGCAGCGCCCTCAGATGGCGTGCGATTCCGAGCCCCGGAGTGGCCAGATTTAAAATTTCAGTGCGTTCACATTGGAAATGCCAAATAAATAAGATAACTCCTAAACGGTGCTTCAGATATGAGATCCGTGTGTTTGAATGGGTCCGGAATGGGTTTTTTACCCTAGTAACAACATTAAACTTACCGGTGTGGGACGTTTGGACCCCTCGTTCACTTTCAGAATGTTAAACGGATAATTGATTAATTAAATTATTCGTTTAATGGTTAAAATTGAGTAACTCTTAAACGATAGCTCAGAATGGAAAAATGAGGGAACGGTTGAGTCCGGAGCATGCCGTTTACCCATGGAGGGGTATAGGTTCTGCAGGCGTGGGCCGTCAGTGAAAAAGGGCCCATGGGCGTTTTTGTAATTTGGCAGCCTCGGGCGCGGTGGTTGTAAGTTTTGAACGGGGCCTCGGATTAAAATTACAAGACCTCCATTATGCTTGGTAAGTGTTTTTTGTCCTATGGGAGGCTTAATACCGACCCCACCAAAATTTCATGTTCGGGGCTATCAGGGGGGGCGTTTAAGTATTTTCTACTTAAACGCATCCCCTCACATCTTCTTCTTCTTCTTCTTCTTCTTCCTCAAGCCCTCCCCCCTCATCCAGCTCTGGAAAATCAGCTCCGACGAGGCAATCTCTGGTGAGGTGCAGCGGTTCCGACGGTCCACACATGATGCATTGGGCCAGGCCCTTCGATGTAGGGGTTTATCGTTTTCGTTTTCAATTTCCTGCAATCTTTGAGCCCAATTTATACAGTCGAATTGATGCCTGATCATCGATCAAAGCCCACAGATGTGTAGTATATGTTCTAATATTTCCGACGATCTTCTTAGATCAAAAATCCGAGTCCCAGGGTGCCCAGGGCATCCCCAAGAAGTTCCGGCTGAATATATGGTTTTCGGGCGTTTCGAGGCGGCAGACGGTGGTTCCGAGTTGGCTGCGCGACAGCGGGCACAGCGGATGGTCGGCCGGCCATCCGGTCGGCTGGGCGGAACCTCGTCGGTGCAGGGCGGCGCAGGTGGACTGGCCGAGGGCGCCGGCCGCAGGCTCCAGGGGGTGCAATCGAGGTTGCGGCTTGCGACCCCGCTGGGGAGATCGAGACCCGCCACAAGCGGGTCTCCGTGTGGAAAACGACTGGCTGTGTCGGCCGGTCGGTGGAGGAGGCCCCCATGAGCCGCGTGGGCGAGGGCCTCTCGGGAGGCGGCAGGCCGCGTGCGGCAGCCTGCGGGTATTTCCAGGCCGGGCCCATCGGCTTGGCCACGGATTTACGGGCCGGCCGGAGCGGGGCGGACTGGCCGGACCGGGCCGGTCCGGCCCAGGGGTAAACCCCCTTAAAAATTTTGGACACCCGTAACTTTTGTTGTGGGCGTCCGTTTTGTGCACCGTATGTGGCAGGATGGACCTAACAGCGAGGTGGTCTTTTTGAGATGGCCACAGGATATTATAATTCCCCAGACGGGGGGCCTTAGTGGCATGACACGTACGTCTATGGGGTTTATATTATCCCGAGTATTATTGTTTTGGACGGCGCAGATGCGTATGACATCCGTTTTGAGCGCCGTTCGCGGCGTTGGGACCCCGGCACTAGGGTGAAGATTTCCAGGGTTTTTTGGGCGTTGCAGCCGGATTTGAGGCGTGGGACCCACAACCCGTCTTTCGAGCTGCGTGTAGCGTTTCACTACTTTTTCATCGGACGCCCGTTCGGGGCGTACGAGCAGTTGTTTCTAGATGTTTTTCAAAGGGGATTACAATGGTGCGATCCGCCCGCACTAATTCCGCACGATGGTGCGGGCCCTGCAAGGGCTGTTTCGGTTGTTGACAGTGGTTCTCAGCATTATCACCAGGTTTCCATTTTGGACTAGTGATTAGTCCATCCTGTGTGTTTTTTCTAGAGAATCGCAACGTTGTGATCCGTTCCATGTGTTTCGGGACTGGGTTGCGGGTCCCACGAAGCACCGCTCGTGTGCGGCACACCGGAATGTACGTTTTTCTCCGGATATACATTACAATCAAGTAAGTAGTGATTTAGACGTGTTTTTCCAAGTGGATCGCAATGGTGTTATGCTCCCAACTGTTTTCAGGGCCGAGGCTCGGGATCACGGGACGTCGTTCGGGCATGAGGCGGTGTTGGCGAAATTTCCATCGGATATCCATTTGAGGCGAGTAAGTAGTCTATCTCGCATGTTATTCCTTGAGGATAACAACGATACGATCCTTATGGTTTTGCGGAGCCTCATACATGATCTTATTAAATGTAGAAATTTGAAGGTGCCCCGAAGGGCGGTTCATCTATTGTGTTTGTAGCTGACCCTTGGCGTGTGATCGTGTGCACTCTCTTGTGAGTGAAGTAATGCTTGAATAGATGTGGTTGACCGTGCCCCAGTCGTTGAGGTTTCATGTTATAGAAGTTAAGTCACGCCTTCGCATTGATGTTGGGTGCCACATTCACGATATCCCATGGTCTGAAAATGAGGTATACTCTGGGAGTATACGGGAGCGCTTGGAGGTACGTGTGGTTTGTACCTGGGACTGTTTTTGCGCTTGTTTGGGGATTGACTTGGGGAACATGTTGTGTGGGCCCCATGTCTGTTCCATGTTCTACTTTGCGTACCATTGACATCTTGCGACGTAGAGGGTCCCCCGATTCTTGTTTGTTGACTAGTTGGGTTGAGTATTTCCCCCGACTCTGTGCTCGATGGTTTAGATCAACAGGGATTAGTGGTTTCCCCTAATCTTGTTTTGGAGTTAGATGGTTGCGCGACACCAAAATTGTGATCAGATGGTGAGTGTTCTACCATCCAGTAAAGATGGCCATAGCAGTTTTGGGTTTACCCTCTAGCGGGGCTGTGCAATGGGTTAATCATCGATTTGTTAGGGTTTACCCTCTAGCAGAGACTAGGTAGTGGGTTACCCAACGACTCTTTAGAGTCTACCCTCTAGTAGGGATGGGAAGTGGGCCGATCATCGTCTTGATTTAGGTCTACCCTCTAGCAGGGGTGGGCATTGGGTCGCCTATCGACTTTTTAGGGTATACCCTCTAGCGGGGATGGGCAATGGGTCACCCGTAGGCTTATTCTAGGTTTACCCTCCAGCAGGGCTGGGCAGTGGGTCGTGTGTCGACTTGTTGGGGTTTTCTGTAGAGACCCCAAGCTTTACGTACATGGAAATTAAATTACTTTTTTGTAATACTTAATACATAAAAAAAACAGACACACAAGGATCGTAATAGTTTAGTGTCTTTCGAAACTCAGAATATAATCTTCTAATCGTGGTAAAAGATCTTCAACATCTCCACTAATGATCTTCCCCTTTTGATTTATTACCTAAAACCTTTCATTAAATCCTGGGGAAAAGAGAATATATAAAGGGTGAGCTAAAATGCTCAGTAAGCGTAAACATAGAGAACATAAAACAATCCTTAGACATTTTAATGTAAAAACATGAGCATAAAATCTAAACATCAAAATCTTGAGCAATGACAAAAAACATGAAAGTACACAAGGAATAGATCATAATGAAAAATATATCATGATAAAATATCAGGGGAATAAAACATGTTATGGTGGCAACTATTCAGCACTTGTTATGATTTCCATAGTAGCCAAGGCATTGCTGCCAAGAATATCTTAGTGGACAAAGTCCCTTTCTGAATCGAGTTCACTCCTCGTTCCAGCCCTGTATTACTGAACCAGTATAACTTGCTGTTCCAGCCATGTCTATCTCATGAGATATAAATCTTTACCCAATGCATTGGAGGGAGAAATAGGTCCCACCCATCTCATTATGAAATCATTCTTAATTGTGCCACAAAATAAACATACATCATTCATAATAACCCAACGAATAAAATGGGTTCCATCACATAATCCATATAAAATAGATGGATATCATTTCATAATAAGAAATGTGAAACCATGTAAATCATAGAGACATTATACTTTAAACATAATCATATTAAATAATGTAATCTTAGATGAAAAATGTTTTTGATAAACACTTGAACTGAATTATTGAGGAAAATATCATTTTTTCTTCAAAATCATTTTCTTTCCACAAAATGTCATGCAATTTTAAAAGAAACAGATTTTGTTGAAAGTAGTCATGAAATATTTTGGAGTAAGCTTCATGAAAACAAGGCTTTATAAAACCATAAAAATCCTTTCATTCCGTATACATTAAAAAAACATTCTTCTCGTACTTTTGTCGAAAAAGTCAAAAATACCTCCTTTGGTAAACAAAATAAAGATTCCTTCCATACGATGTGGTAAAAGTAGAAAAGGGTAAAAATGACTTTAAACATCAATGGAAGAAAAGTAAACATTTTATGAAAACATTTTGAGAACATATGGACATGGATAAAAATCATAACCCTAGTAAATACTTATAAATAAACAATCTCGGATAAGAATGAGATTGGAATAATTATCCCTTACCATAGGTCTGATATGCTTCGTACGTATCCGAACCTCCTGTATAATGATTTAAATAATGTCATTGACTTATTACAGAATCATATTAATTGTTATGATATCATATATGGTTAACTAATGACTTTATATTACCCGTTCTATTGTAAGTTCAATGTTAAAGTAGCGTTTTGGGTAAAATCGTTTTATTTATCCTACATGTTTGGACTTGTTTTTCTTAATATTATTACTTATAACCTGATTTACATAATTCCAAAATGTAAAAAATGATTTATATGTAATATATATTAAGAATATACATATATATATATATATTATAGATCGATAATTGGAATGAAATACACCGTTCATGGAGACGGTAGGCCGTATGTACGCATGAACGATGTTTTCGTTTCCTTATTGAATTGAATGGAATTAATTGGATGACATACATATATATATATATATATATATAAATCCAGTATCATTATTATGTCATATATTTCATGATTACTTATTATATATACTTTATAATCATTCATGAATGTTTAATCATTGAGAAAGAATCTCATCACGTCATGGAGACGGTAGTCCGTACGTACACACGAGCGATGATATCATTCCCATAATTATTGAATTGAATTGGAGTGGATGATACAATATATAAAAATAAATATCAATTTAAAATAATCATATATAGTTATTATTTACACCATTATAGCCATACAAGTAAGGTGGTGGTGGAAAATAGATTACACCACGGTGTGGAGACGGTATTCCGTACGTACGCACGCACGGTGATTTCATTTTACGTAGGATGGATAGATTGTGAAATTGGTTTGTTTAATACATATAATAACATATCAGTATATGATTGATACTGACATTATTACTTCATAATGAAAAAACTAAAGAAGAATATGTGTAAGAAGAAATAAGGTTGAAAGAATCAGTAACGGACATTACCTCTTCTTTGAAGCGCCTCTTTGAGACCTGCTCTTAGGGCACTAAAATTGGTCTTTGAAGAAAACTAGGACCTATAGGATGTTTCTAGGAAAGTGGGGAAGTGAAGTGGGTAGGGGTTGGCCAAACTTCAAGGCTCAAAATGATGTGAGGAAGAGAGGGAGGAGGTTCACTTTTATAAGGGAGGAGATGGGCACCTTTGGAAATATAAGAAATATTAGTTTATATTAAATCCCAAACCCACATAAAAACTTCCAAAATGACTCATATCCGAAGATTAGATGAGATAGGTTTGTAATATCATCATCCAATTTAGACATGGTAGGAATTTATTTTAAACATTAGCAACTTGATTTATCCTTATTTAATCAAATTAATTTTATTTGTGGTAATAAAATTCTATATTTTAAATTATAACAAATAATTACTTATTTGTTGTGAATTTTCTATAATTTGATACTTTATCAAATTTTATACCACATAAATATAAATTTATAATTTTTAAATATTTTTGTGGTTTTGAAACAATTTTATAATATGTTATTTTTATAAAATAACAATAGTCACACTATTCATTTATTTTAATTTATATAAAATAAATATAGAAGATATGTTCTAACTAAAAGATTTAATTGATTAATTAAAGATCATGTGTATCTATAAAACTAGTGGAGCACATTAAGTAGTTCATATAATATTTATTTTATTATTTTTAAACCCATTTATTTGGTTGATCTCTTAATAAAATAATTACTACAACATTTTTGTATAATTATATAATATACTTATTTGTTGCATAAAAATTAAAAATAAAATCATATGATGAAGATAAATCTATTACCTTTCTCAAAAATACTTTTACTCGAATTTATCATCTTAAAATAACAATATTTAAATTGTTATATTTATTAAATTATGAAGGTGTCAACTTTGGAATCATTTAAAATAAAATAATATAAGTGTCATAATCACCTTAATAAGGATCCAAATGGTCGACAGTTCGTCTAGTGGATTATTAGAGTATATATATACACTAATAATAAGTTTTGTGCTGATTTTTGGGCCTTTTGATATGTATTACTATTTCAATAAAAACTATATTATTGATTTTTCACTAAATAAATAATTTCGGCATCATTAATGTATAAGATAATAAGGTAATTAAATAACTCTTAAAATTTAAAAATAAATTACCATGACAAAGAAAATCATTTTATATTTAAAATGAGTATTTATAAATGAATATATATTCTGTATAAACTTATATTATAAATACTTTAATTACTAATGTTGAGTGAGACATATTTCACCTCCCTTAAAATAAAATAAACTAAAGGTCTTAATCACCTCCATGTGGGTTCTAATGGGTTCGATTTCGACCCAAATATGACTTAGGACAAATTATAATCATCCAATTGTATTAATACAAGTATTAGGATAATTTTATAATATTATATTTACCCTTAATTACCCAATTTACCTTTTACTATGGTAAATAAAATTTACCGTTGTTACTATTCATAAAGCCCAAATATAAAAAGTATTCTATTAATATAAAATGGTCCCACTGATTCCAAATATGGAATCCATTTTTCCAAATTCAATACACAGAAGTTTCAGAAATTAAATTAAAATTAATCTCATTGTCGAAAGAAAACGGGTTTTTGTTTAAAACATTGCAAATGATTGAATTTATTTATCCTATGAATTTAATGTAAATTCAAGGCTAATGACATACATTATATTAAATGATAAAAATATATTCTATTTATACTTTAAAACCATTCAATATTATAATTTAACCAAATAAGTTATTACAAAGAAAAAAAGTTGTTTTTAATAAAAATATTGCGTATTTTTACTATTCATTAAAATATGAAAGTTATCAGAATAATATGAAAAATTTATCCAAGGTAAAATTTTATATCCTGATTCCAAATAATAATTTTATTTTGTAAAATTGAACTTATAAATATGTCAAAAACAAGATTTATATTGGGTGTGCCATCAAAAGGAACTTGAAATTGTGTCTAACACAGTCTAAGAATAGTGTTGCGTATACTTCAAGCTAATACAGTGTGGTGTATAGAAAAAGATAATCTTGTTGTAGCATAAAACACATGACATAAAATAAATTAAAAATAATAATTTTCATAAAATATCAGTTTGTTACATTCTACCCCCCTTAAAATGAGTTTCTCAATCAAAATTCGTCGGGGTTATACATGGTTTTCTACTTGAATGTTTCTATAATTGAAACACACATCATAAAATGAAATACCAAATCATAACATTAAAAACAAAATTATGAAACATAACAGTTACCCAAACTTATTGATCACTGGGTTCCCACATAGGAGAACATATGTGAAAATATGGATATGGAAGAAAAATCTAACCATCATGTTCTGATGGAGAGTGGTAGAGGAAATGTCTATGAAAAATCCAACAATCACAAAGCCATAAAATTGTGACGATATAATGTACCATCTAATTCATCGGATATAAGAGCACTAGGACAACATTTTTGGTTTTCAATATCATTTCCCTAAAGTTCAAAATTTTAAATTAGAAGAAATACATGCTTGATTTTGGTACAATATCACTGTTGTTCATGCTTTGAAAAATTTCCACTTCATATCTTAAAGAAATGAAGTTGAATTTGTTATTCGTGAAGTGTTAACCGGTCATGGGATAGAATGATGGGTCATTCCATCTGTTTCAAACAAAAGGATAGCAAAAGTTATCAAATATAAAAATGTCCATCTATGGTGATGTTAATCATATACGATTCCAAAAATGATCTTATATTTCATATATGATACCACTTAATAAAATAAAACTAGTTTCTACTAACCATGGACTTCCTGTAGGACAATGGTAGGAGATAAAGGCATGTCGCACATTAGTTGTGGGTTCGATTCCCACAGCCTTGTCTGACGTGACGGGTTATCTCATGTCTTGCAGGTTGTCCTTTTTTCTAAAATTATGTATTTCCATCGATAATATCGAAAACAGTTCTAGCCTTAAACTAACTAATGTTCTGCATAATCCATTTCAAATATTTAGGCTTCTCCAAAATACTTATGTCCAAGTTATAGTATAAAGAAAACAATTACTAGAAATATCATCTACAGAGCATGTGAATACCATCATTTATCCCTGATATATCTTGTTGATCACATTCCAATCATGTGAATACCTTAATCATGTATTCTCTTGAAAAATGAATACCCATTTAACGATAGTGAAAACATGAATGCTGTCAAAAGTTAACTCATTCCACATACCAAAATCCCAAAATTTCTATATACTCAAACCATGATATCACTTAGTCCTTATATCAATCATGAGCTCATGAATACAGTTAAACATCTCATTATATTTTTATCCCTTCATTATGCGCATATCATCTACTTTCCAAAAATATCTGAATAACCTTTCATGGTTACCAGTTCCATTCATCATATACTTTCAAATACTTTATGAAAAACAATAGTGTAACAATCCTTAGATTATTCTTTATTCCATATTACAATTAACTATACAACATAACTCTTGATAAACATACAATCATTCCACTAACTTCTTAAACAATTGAATGAGCTTCAACACTTCTTTCATCTCATAAATCATTTGTAGTCTCCTCATCATCATCCACATAAATACTACCCATATGACAATGCTGATTCTCTTCATGAGATTTTCCCTTAGGGCATTGGTTTGCATAATGCCCATACATTCCACATTTAAAAAATCCAATCCTTATTGATGTCGTAGCAATACCATTATCCTTGTCCATGGTGTTAACTGAACCTTTTTCTTTTCACTTACTGGATTTGTGTCCTTCTTTTCCACACCCAAACCATCTTCCAATTCCTTTGAAACATTCTCCCTTATGCCTCTTCCCACATGATTTACATGAGGGAAATTCATCTTTCTTTCCTCTATGATCATCATGAAACTCCATCTTTCTCTTATTATCTGAGTCAAGAAACTTAACAAATTTGAGATTATTGATCATATTATGAGATTTTTGATTAGGCATAATAATGATGTTTGGACTTCCAAATCCCGTTTCATTTGGTTTCTCATGAATAATATCATTCCATTGTCCTTCATATCCTCCATTATTGTGAATCTTCCTGTTTCTAGCCATTTTCTAAAACCCAAAAAGAATAGTGTGAGAGGAAAAAATCATGCTAGGGAAAAAACATAGTAATGGTTGAGTATGCTCAATATCTAAAAACATAGGTTAAATTATAATATCGTTACCGTAGTTCTAGGACTATATCCTGTACGTATACATATCCTTAGGGACATCCCTAGACATACCATAGAAATATCTCTAGGGATCTCACTAACGTTTTCGCATCCTAGTTTCCAAAGGTAAACTAAACCATTCCTCTGATACCAACTGTAGACACCTGAAGCTTGACATACATGGACATTACATTACTTTTTCGGAATACTAAATACATAACAAAAACATACACACAAGGATTGTAATAGTTTAGTGTCTTTGGAAACTCGGAATATAATCTTCTAATCATGGTGAAAGATCTTCAACATCTCCATTAATGATCTTCCCCTTTTGTTTTCTTACCTAAAACCTTTCTTTAAATCCTGGGTAAAAGAAAACATATAAAGGGTGAGCTCAAATGCTCAGTAAGGGTCAACATAGAAAATATAAAACAATCCTTAGACATTTTAATGTAAAAACATTAGCATAAAATCTAAACATCAAAATCTTGAACTATGACATAAAACCTGGAAGTACATAAGGCATAGATCACAATGGAACATAAATCATGATAAAATAGCATGGAAATAAAACATGTATTTGTGGAAACCATTCAGCACTTGTTATGATTTCCATAGTAGCCAAGTAATTGCTACCAAGACTATCTTAGTGGACAAAGTCTCTTTCTGAATCGAGTTCACTCCTCGTTCCAGTCCTGTATTACTAAACCAGTTTAACTTGTCATTCCAGCCATGTCTATCTCATGAGATATAAATATTTACCCAATGAATTGGAGGGAGATATAGGTCCCACCCATCTTATAATGAAATCATTCTTAATTGTGCCACAAAATAAACATACATCATTCATAATAACCCAACGAATAAAATTGGTTTCATCACATAATCCATATAAAATAAATGGATATCATTTCATAATAAGAAAAGTTAAACCATGTAAATCATAGATTCATTGTACTTGAAACATACACATATGAAATAATGTCATCTTAGATGAAAAATGGTTTTGATAATACACTTGAAATGAATTCTTGAGGAAAATAACCTTTTTTCTTCAAAATAATTTTCTTTTCGCAAAATGTCATGCAATATTAAAAAATGGGATTTTGTTGAAAATAGTCATGATATATTTTGGAGGAAGATTCATGAAAAAAGACTTTATAAATCCGTAAAAATCCTTTCATGCCATATAGGTTAAAAAAACATTCTTCTTGTACTTTTGTCGAAAAAGTCAAAAAGTACCTCAATTGGTAAACAAAAGAACGGTTCCTTCCATACGATGTAGTAAAAGTAGAAAAGGGTAAAAATGAAATTAAACATACATGGAATAAAAGTAATCATTTTATGAAAACATTTTGAGAACATATGGACTTGGATAATAATCATAACCCCAATAAATACTTACAAATAAACATTCTCGGATAAGAATGAGATTGGAATAATTATCCCTTACCTTAGGTCCGATATGCTTCGTATGTATACAAAATTCCTATATAATGATTTAAATAATGACAATGACTTATTACAGAATAGTATTCATTGTTATGATATCATATATGGTTCACTTATGACTTTATATTACCCGTTCTTTGGTAAGCTCCATGTTAAAGTAGTGTTTTGGGTAAAATCATTTTATTTATCGTACATGTTTGGACTTGTTTTTCTTAATATTATTACTTATAACCTGATTTACTTTATTCTAGAATGTAAAACATGATTTATATGTAATATATATTCAGCATATACATATATATATATATATGATAGATTTATAATTGGAATGAAATACACCGTTCATGGAGACGGTAGGCCGTACATATGCATGAATGCTGTTTTCGTTTCCTTATTGAATTGAATGGAATTAATAGGAAGACATGCATATATATATATATATATACATAAATCTAGTATCATTATTATTTCATATATTTTATTATTACTTATTATATATACATTATAATCATTCATGAATGGTTAATCATTGAGAATGAATCTCATCGTGTCGTGGAGACGGTAGTCCATACGTACGCACGAGCAATGATATCGTTCCCATAATTATTGAATTGAATTGGAGTGGATGACACAATATATCAGAATCAATATCACTTTAAAATAATCATATATATTTATTATTTACACCATTATACCCATCCAAGTAAGGTGGTGGTGGAAAATAGATTACACCACGGCGTGGAGATGGTATTCTGTACGTACGCATGCGCAGTGATTTTGTTTTCCGTAGGATGGATAGATGGTGAAATAGGGTTGTTTCATACTTATAATAACATATCAGTATATTATTGATACTGATGTTATTAATTCATAATGATACAACTAAAGAAGAATATGTTGAAGAAGAAATAATGTTTAAAGAATCGGTAACAGACATTACCTCTTCTTTGAAGTTCCTCTTTGAGACCTCCTCTTAGGGAACTAAAATTTGTATTTGAAGAAGACCAGGACCTCTATGATGTTTCTAGGAAAGTGGGGAAGTGAAATGGGCATTCATTGGCCGAGATTCAAGGCTCAAAATGATGTGAGGAAGAGAGGGAGGAGGTGCCATTTTATAAGGGAGGAGAGGGGCACCATTGGAAATATAAGAAATATTAGTTAATATTAAATCCCAAACCCACTTAAAAACATACAAAATGACTCATATACGAAGTTTAGATGAGATAGTGTTGTAATCTCATCAACCAATTTAGACATGTTAGGAATTTATTTTAACCATTATCAACTTGATTTATCCTTATTTAATCAATTTTATTTTATTTGTGGTAATAAAATTCTAAATTTTAAATTATAAGAAATAATTACTTATTTGTTGTGGATTTTCCATAATTGGATAATTTATAACATTTTAGACCATATATATTTAAATTTATAATTTTTAAATATTTTTGTGATTTTTAGACAATTTTATAATATGTTATTTGTATAAAATAACAATATTGACACTATTCATTTATTTGAATTTAAATAAAATATATACAGAAGATATGTTCTAAATAAAATATTTAATAGATTCATAAAATGTCATATGTATCTAGAAAATTAGTGGAGTACATTAAATAGTTCATATAATATTTATTTTATTATTTTTAAAACCATTTATTTGATTTATCTCTTAACAAAATAATTACTACATCATTTTTGTATAATGATTTAATATACATATTTGATGAATAAAAATTAAAAATAAAATCCTATGATGAAGATAAATCTATTACCTTTCACAATAATACTTTTACTCGAATTTACCATCTTAAAATCACAATATTTAAATTGTTATACTTACTAAATTATGAAGGTGACAACTTTGGAATCATTTAAAATGAAATAATATAAGTGTCATAATCGCCATAATAAGGATCCAAATGGTAAAAAATTCCGCTAGTGGATGATTACAGCTTATATATACACTAATAATAAGTATTTTTCAGATTTTTTGGCTTTTTGATATGTATTACTATTTCAATAAAAACTATATTATTGATTTTTCACTAAATAAATAATTTCGGCATCATTAATGTATAAGATAATAACGTAATTAAATAACTCTTAAAAATTACAAATAAATTACCATGATAAAGAAAAAAAATTTATCTTTCAAATGAGTACTTATAACTAAATTTATATTCTATATAAAATTATATTAAAAATACATTAATTATTAAAGTTGAGTGAGACATATTTCACTTTCCTTTAAATAAAATAAACTAAAGGTCTTAATCATCTCCAGGTGGGTTTTAATGGATTCCATTTCGACCCAAATATGACTTAGGAAAAATTATAATCATCAAATTGTATTAGTACAAGTATTAGTATAATTTTATAATATTATATTTACCCTTAATTACCCAATTTACCTTTTACTATGGTAAATAAAATTTACCGTTGTTACTATTCATAAAGCCCAAAAATAAAAAGTAGTCTATTAAAATAATTTGGACCCAATGATTCCAAATATGGAATCCATTTTTACAAATTAAATACACATAAGTTGCAGAAATTAAATTAAAATTAATCCCATTGTCAAAAGAAAACGGGTTTTTGTTTAAAACATTGCAAAAGATTGAATTTATTTAACCTACAAATTCAATGTAAAATCAAGGCTAATGACATACATTTTATTAAATGGTAAAAATTTATTATATTTGTACTTTAAAAACATTCAATATTATAATTTAACCACATAAGTTATTACGATGAAAAAAAGTTGTTTTTAATTAATATATAGCGTGTTTTTACTATTCATTAAAATATGAAAGTTATCAGAATAATATGAAAAATTTTTCCAAGGTAAAATATTATATCCTGATTCCAAATAATAATTTTATTTTGTAAAATTTAACTTATAATCATGTAAAAAACTAGATTTATAGTGGGTGCGCCATGAAAAGGCGACAAAATTGAATTTTTTTAAAAATACTTATTTTACCCAAAAAAATTATTTTGTTCTTATAACATGTTCTAGAGAATGTGTAAGATGAATAATAATGTTATAAAATTCAAAATTTATTTAAAACTATTCATAGCGTCTAGTTCATAATAATATTATAATAATATACAGTTGTTTAGTAAAACCCGGTACTGCGTACAACACACGCTATCGAGAAAGGTCGCGATTGCGTGTAATGAAAGCCAAGTCAGGGTTGCGTGTTTTTCAAGAATCCTTTATTATTTCATATAACATAATCCAACCATATTTCATTTATACATTGAATATGTATATATAAATATACACTCAATGTTGTGTAGAATGACTATTATAAAACGAAATTGAAATTGTGTGTAACACAATCTAAGAATAGTGTTGCATATACTTCAAGATAATACAGTGTGGCGTATCGCACAAGATAATATTATTGTAGCATAAAACACATGACATCAAATAAATCAAAAAGAATACTGATCATAAAATATCGGGTTGTTACATTTACCCTCCAGCGGGGCTGGGCAGTGGGTGACCCGATATCTTATTCTAGGTCTACCCTCTAGCAGGGCTGGGTAGTGGGTCACCTGATGTTGCATTATGGTCTACCCTCCAGTAGGGCTAGGGAGTGGGTCACCTGATGATACATTATTGTTTACCTTCCGACAGTGCTAGGTAGTGGGTCACCTGGTATCTTATTATTAATTACCCTCCAGCAGGGCTGTGCAGTGGGACACCTGTTGGCATTCCAGACTCATTCCTTTATACTAGGCTAGTCTATGGCTTTCCACCATGACCACCGGAGTGGGACCCTTGGTTGTATGAGTCGGTGATGGAACAAATTTGAATTTGAGGAGACCCAAAACCGAGCGGGTGAGTATGTTCCGCCCCAAGTGGATAGTGTCGAGGTGCGGTGATTTGATCCATTTGACTTGTAGTTAGGGGAAGACGTGCGGGATGTTGGGCATCGATGGTGTTTACTTTTGGGACTGTTGGCGACTCACTTTTCTTGGGCTGATCTACGGGACTGAGATCCCCTTACGACCGTGTTCAGGTATCTTGACAGAGCATTTATATATGTATACCTTGTTCTGGTACCCACATCTTGGGTTTCGTTACTCTCCTTACAGGTGAGGTGATGACACGTGTGGTATGCCACGTGCTTTCCATGTCTAGTTTCTTGTGGTTGGATGAGTCTACTCTCTAGCTAGAGGTTGCAAAAATTCGACGAGAAGTTAATCTTCTCACCGTTTCCAGCTCCTTGTGTCTGGACGAGTCTACCTTCCTTCCTCTTGTTGGGTTGAGATGGGCTCTTTACTATTGTACTCTTGACTGCACTCTCGGATGTACTCCTTCACGTTCCTGTTCGATTTACTGCTCACCCTTCGATACATCCTTTGTTTCTCCCTTGGGCCTTCGAGGTATCCTACTGAGTAATTTTATTCTCACCCCTGCTAGCGCTTTTCCTGCACTTAGTGTGCCCTTGAAGACGACAGACAGGTTGGTCATGATGCAAGAGGATCTTAGGATATTGGGAGCTTGGACCCCGTGCAGTGGTCAGAGTCAGAATCCATGTGAGGGACCCTTCCAGCTGTTTTATTTATTTACCTGTTTCCTGGTTGTGGCATCTTTTCTGGTTGGGCGCGTGTTTTTTCCTTTTCTTTTCAGTGTACCTTCATCTTTTACCTTGTACATTTTAGAGGTCGATGCACTTTTTGGTTTATATAAAGCAGTTCCCCTTTTGCTTTAATTGTCTTTTCTTTTACTCTGCACTTCTGCATTGAGTGTGCTGCGTGTGTTTGTACAGGTACTTAGGCAAAGGGCTCCCCGAGTTATTGTTCCTTCGGCGCTGGTCGGCAGCCCCTGGCATATGGAGGCGGGCATGGGGTAGTTTCGGATCGAGCTCGGGTAGGGTCGGGTCATGACAAAGTTGTATCAGAGGTGGTTCGTTCCTTGGGATACTATTCGGACTTCCCTAAAATTAAAAAAATTTGTTGGGATTTAGCACAATGGTGTCAACGTGTCTCGAGAGTGGCTCTCAGGCCAGGGAGTCCAATGATGGTGTGGCGGCTGACGTACCCATTCACCAGGACCCTGATAACTCGATTGTCGACTCGGCATGCTGAGACACTTGTTACAGGGAAATTTGGTTTGTGCATCACATAGGATTGAGTCTTTGACTTTCCTTCTTGAGTCATCTCCCCATTGTTGTTGTTATTGGTATATACATATATGCTCATCTGACCATGACAATCCATGATAATATTCAGGATGTCTCCGCGAAGACAGCCATCCAGGATACCAGATTTGGATTTTGACGACGACCTTGTGACGTACGAGGCCACAGTCCAGGACCCATCATGCGAGCCCCTTTCTCCGGGTGGGCTGGTAGCAGCACCCCCACCTGTTGAGCAGCAGACAGTTTTAGCAGAGCATGCTGATCTTGAGCGTAGGTTGAACGCGCTCCGTGAGTTTCAACGGCATGGACCGCATAGGTTCAGTGGCGAGCCAGACCCTCAGGAAGCATAGGTTTGGCTAGAGGCAGTGGTTCGCCTTTTCAGGGTTGTACAGACGCCGACAGATCTCATGGTGGCTTTGGCCGCCAACTTTTTTTTTGCGGAGCAGCTTGGAATTTGTGGAGTCTGATGACTCGGTTTCTTGATGAGTCGTCGCATTCATGGGGCGAAATTCTGTTTTTTTGTGAGGATTTTTTTCCCTCTTGCATACGCTCCATTCGGATTCAGGAGATCCTACAATTTTAGCAGGGTGGGATGACGGTGGCCGAGTACGCAGTTAGTTTCATAGACCACGCACGCTTTTACCCAGACGTGGTCATGGCGGAAACCTCCCAGCGTGGAAGTTTGAGGAGGCTCTCCGCCGAGAGATTCATGCTTCCATAGTACCATTGGGAATTTCCAAATATGCTGGGGTGCTAGAGCATGTACTGGTGACAGAGAGCTTCCTGTCACCATAGAGTTGGTGGTGGCAGTAGGCACGTTGGAGCCGAGACGTCTGTCGCAGCTAGCGGTCGTCGGCAAGCAGAACCTCGATTCAAGTTTCATTATGACAGACGGACATGGGGGCGTGGTCGTACACCATAGTGGTGCCAGAGGGCACTAGTGTAGCCCGAACAGAGTCGGTTCTATGCTTGCAATGGGCGAGGTCACCTGGAACGTGACTGCTCGACCAGGCATGTAGAGAGCATCGGGCAGGCAGCAGGTGTGCCACCACGACAGAGGTAGTGCCGTGATCAGAGTAGTACCCAGAGAGGTGGTGCTAACAGAGGATTTGGAGGAGCTGGTAGTGGGGGATTGCTTTACGATGTCATCCCATTACCACTAAGCGGTCAACGTCAGCCTCCGAGATCTGAAAATTGGGACCACGGACATCCGTGAGCATGGGATGTCTATGATCCTGCAGTGCATGAGGTACAACTCTTCAACATCTTGCAGTTTAATTGATAGACTCTGTGTGTGGAATGCATTCCTCCCATATCCTTTCTTGGGTTGTTACCACGATGGCGCGGAGTGTCGGTGTAACCCTGTGTTGGTATGGAAAAAGGTGTGGGACCTTTCTATTTAGTCGATGGTGTTGACTCCTTCGCTCATGAGCGTGTAAGAGGGTCTTGGTTGTGGGACATCGACTGTGGAACCTTTTGTGACCAGATATCCTTGGATATTTCACCATGTGGATATTCTGAAAGAAGGAATCACTGGGCCTTGTTCCAGGTATGGGCGGTGATTCCAGTCGCGACGTGTGACATAGAGGTTCGATCAGGGAGGTGAGTTACCCTCGAGAGCCTTCGGGCCTTTTGAGACCGTGCGAAGGGATGGAGAGGTTCCCTACTGCCTTGCCCTAACCCCAAAGGTAGGTTTGGGTGCATGAAGTCTCCCATGTGACTCACTCGATAAGAGGTGAACATGCTCCTATGAACTATATCGGTGAGGGCGGACCTCACGTGGAGAGATCTAATCTTTTGGTCTGTGTACGGTGGCACAGAACTATGCAAGAATTCTTCTGGATACGGGAGAGCTAGGTGTGGGCTTGGTACCCTGAGTTGTTCCCTGGTTTTTATTTTCGGGAAAGAAAATCTTGATGGATTGAATGATGTAAGCACATGGTTTTTGGCTATAAAAGACTTTTAAATATTCTTGATATTATTCCAGGGCAGCGCCCTAACACGACGTGCGATTCCGAGCCCCGGAGTGGCTAGAATTAAATTTTCATTGCGTTCAAACTGGAAATGATCAATAAATGGGATACCTCCTAAATGGTGCATCAGATCAGATATCCGAGTGTTCAGATTGGTCCAGAATGGGGTTTTTACCCTAGAACGTCATAAAACTTGTCGTTGTGGGACGTTTGGACCCCTCGCTTGCTTTCGGAACGTTAAACAAATAATTGATTAATTAATTTATTCGTTTAATGGTTAAACTCGAGTAACTCCTAAACGGTATCTCAGATAGGAAAACCGAAGTCGCGGTTGAGTCCAGAGCGTGCCGTTTACCCTAGGAGGGGTATTGGTTCTACGGGCTCGGGCTGTCAGTGAAAAATGGCCCCAGGGGCATTTTGGTAATTTGGAGGCCTCGGGCGCGGTTGTTGCAAGTTCTGAACGGGGACTCGGATTAAAATTCCCAGAACTCTGTTGCGCTCAGAGCGTGGTTTTTGGCCTAGGGGAGCATTTATCCTGACCCCACCGAAATTTCGAGTTCGGGGCTATTGGGCGGGCGTTTAAGTATTTTCTACTTAAACGCATCCCATCCCCTCTTCTTCTTCTTCTTCTTCTTCTTCTTCTTCTTCTTCTTCTTCCTCAAACCCTCCCCTCCCCTCCAGCTCCGGAAAAGCAGCTATGGCGAGGAAATCTCTACCGAGGCGCAGCGGTTCCGACGGTCCGCACACGAAGCGTCGGGCCACGCCCTTCGAGGTAGGGGTTTATCGTTTTCGTTTTCAATTTCCCGCAATCATTGAGCCAAATTTATACTATCTAATTGATGTCCAATAATCGATCTAAGGCCCCATATGTGTAGTATATATTCTATGGATTCTGGCGCTCTTCTCGGATCAAAAATCCGAGTCCCTGGCTGCCCGAGGCGGCCCCAGGAATTTCCGGCCGAATTTCTGGTTTCTGGCAGTTCCAGGCGGCGGACGGTGGTTCCGGGACACCGGCGCGGCAGCGGACGTGGCGGAAGGCCGGCCGGCCATCCGGCCGGCTGGGCGGCACCTCGGCGGTGCGAGGTGGTGCAGGAGGACTAGCCGAGGGCACCGACCGTAGGCACCCGCGATGGGGCACGATTGGGGTCGTGGCTCGCGACCCCCCTGGGGAGACCGAGACCCGCCACAGGCGGGTCTCCGCGTGGAAAACGACCAGCTGTTTCGGCCGGTCGGTGGAGGAGGTGCCCACGTGGCATGTGGGTGAGGGCCCTGCGGGAGGCGGCAGGGCCAGGCCCTGCGGCTGGGCCGCGGATCAGCGGGTCGGCCCGAGCAGGGCGGACCTGCCGGACCGGGCCGGTCCGGCCCAGGGGTAAACCCCCTTAAAAATTTTGGACGCCCGTAACATTTGTTACGGGCATCCGTTTTGTGCACTGTCTGCGACTGCGTGGACCTAACAGCGAGGCGGTCTTTTTGAGATGGTCTCGAGCAAATATAATTCCCGATACGGGGGCCTTAGGGGCACGACACGTATGTCGAGGGGATTGACATTATCCCAAGGATTCTTGTTTTGGATGGAGCAGACGCGTCTGACGTCCGTTTTGAGCGTCGTCAGCAGCGTTGGGACTCTTTTGCCAGGGCAAAGCATTCCAGTGTGGTTTTGGGCAATGAAGCTAGAGTTGAGGCATGAGCCCCACGACCCGTCTTTCGAGCTGCATGTAGTGTTTCATGACTTTTTCATCGAACGTCTGTTCGGGGCGTACGGGCAGTCGTTTCTGGATTTTTTTCCAAGGGGATTACAATGGTGTGATCCGCCTGATCTAATTCCCCCCGCTGGTGCGGGCCCTGCGAGGGCCGTTTCGGGAGTTGACGGTGGTTTTCAGCATTATCACCGGGTGTCTGTTTTGGACATGTGATTAGCCCATCCTGTGTGTTTTTTTTCAAGAGGATCGAAACGGTGTGATCAGTTCATTGTGTTTCGGGACCGGGTTGCGAGTCCCACAAAGCACCGCTCGTGTGCGGTGCACCGGAATGCATCTTTTTCTGTGGTTTTCTTTTTCACTCAAGTGATTAGTGCTTTTGACGTGTTTTTCCCAGAGGATCGCAATGGTGCGATGCACGCGACTGTTTTCGGGGCCGAGGATCGGGATCACGGGACGTCGTTCGGTCGTGAGGCGGTGTTCGCGAAATTTCCTTCAGATATCCGTTTGAGGTGAGTAAGTAGTCTATCTTGAATGTTTTTTCGCGAGGATTACAATGGTACGATCTGTTTGGTTGTGTGGAGCCTCATCCACGATCTTATTAAATGTGGAAATGTGAAGGTGCCCCGGAGGGTGGTTCTTCTACTGTGTTTGTACCAGACCCTTGATCTATGATCGTGTGCACTCCCGTGTGAGTGAAGTAATGCTTGAATAGATGTGGTTGACTGTTCCCCAGTCATTGAGGCAGCATGTTGGAGATGTTATGTCACGCCTTCGCATGGATATTGGGTGTCATGTGCAAGATAGCACTTGGGATGAAAATGAGGTATACTCTGGGAGTATACGGGAGTGCTTAGAGGTACATGTGGTTTGTACCTGAGACTGTTTGTGCGCTTGGTTAGGGATTTACTTGGGGACACACGTCGTGTGGGCCCCATGTGAGTGTCGTGTTCTGCTTTGCGTACCGTTGACCTCTTGTGACGTAGAGGGTCCCTCAGTTCTCATTTGTTGACTAGTGGGGTTGAGTTTTCCCCCCGACTCTGTGCTCGATGGTTTAGATCCGCAGGGTTGAGTGGTTTCCCCTGGTGTTGTTCCGGAGTTAGATGGTTGTGCGATACCCACTCCATGATTGGTTGGCCAGTGTTGTACCATCCGGTAGAAATGGAAAAAGCAGTTCTGGGTTTACCCTCTAGCGGGGCTGGGCAGTGGGTTACTCATCAACCTGTTAGGGTTTACCCTCCATAAGAGATTGGGCAATGGGTCACCCGATGACTCTTTATAGTCTACCCTCCAGCAGTGCTGGGAAGTGGGTCGCTCGTCATCTTGATTTAGGTCTACCCTACAGCAGGGCTGGGTAGTGGGTCGCCTATTGAGTTCTTAGGGTTTACCCTCCACCGGGGTTGGGCAGTGGGTCGCCCGTTGGCTTATTACAGGTTTACCCTCTAGTAGGGCTTGGCAGTTGGTCGCCTGTCAACTTGTTAGGGTTTACCCTCCAGCAGGGCTGGGCAGTGGGCACCCGATATCTTATTCCAGTTCTACCCTTTAGTAGGGTTGGGCAGTGGGTCACCATATGATTTATTACGGTCTACCCTCAAGCAGGGCTGGGTAGTGGGTCAAGTGATGATGTATAATGGTTTACCCTCCAACAGGGCTAGGCAGTTGGACACCCGATATCTTATTATGAATTACCCTCCAGCAGGGATGGGTAGTGGGACACCTGTTGGCATTCCAGACTCAGTCCGTTCTACTAGGCTGGTCTGTGGCTTTCCTCCGTGATCACCGGAGCGGGACCCTTGGTTGTACGGGTCGGTGATGGAATGACTTTGAAATTGAGAGGACCACTAGACTACAGTGCAGTGACGAGGTGTGGTTTGGCTTAACCTAGAACTCTCAATTACAGGGGGCACTTTTCCCCACCGAGACGCGTCCTTGATATGCGACCCAAAACCGTGCGAGCGAGTTAGTGCTTCCCAAAGCAGATAGTGTCGAGGTGTGGTGATTTGAGTCCTTTGACTTGTAGTTCAGGGCAGACGTGTGGGATTCTAGGCTTCGATGATGTTAACTTCTGGGACTGTTGGCGACTAACTTTTCATGGGCTGAGCTACGGGATGGAGATCTCCTTACGACCTTGTTCGGGTTTCTTGACAGACCATTTATATATGTATACCGTGTTCTGGTACCCACTTCTATGGTATGGTTACTCTCCTTCCAGGTGAGGCGAAGACGTGCGAGGTATTCCACGTGCTTTCCGTGTCTATTTTCTCGTGGTTGGACGAGTCTACTCTCTTACTATAGGTAGTGAAGACTCTAAGAGAAGTTATTATTCTCACCGTTTCTAGCTCCTTATGTCCGGATGAGTCTACTTTCCTTCCTTTTGTTGGGTAGAGCTAGACTCATTACTGTTGTACTCTTGACTGCACTCCCGGTTGTACTCCTTCACTTTTCTATTCGATCTACTGCTCACCATTCGGTACCTCCTTTGTTTCTCCCTCGAGCCATCATGGTATCCTACTGAGTATTTTTATACTCACCCCTTCTTGGGCTTTGCCCGCACTTGGTGTGCCCTTGTAGACGACAAAGTTATTGGTCGTGCTGCTAGAGGAGCTTAGGTGCTTAGGAGCATGGACCGCGTGTGGTGGTCAGAGTCAGGTTCCAGGTTGGGGGACCCTTCCAGCTGTTTTTCTTTTGTTTACCTTTTGCCGGGTTGTGGCACCTTTTCTAGTTGGGCGTGCATTTTTCCCCTTTTCTTTTCAGTGTACCTTCAGCTATTACATTGTACTATTTGGAGGACTATGCACTTTGTGGATTATATATAGCAGTTTTCCTTTTTCTTTACTTGTCTTTTCTTTTACTCTGCACTTCTACATTGAGTGTGCCGCGTGTGTTTGTGTACATGTACATAGGCAAAGGCCTCCCTGAGTTATTGTGCCTTTGACGGTGGTCGCCAGCCCCTGGCCTATGGAGGCAGGCTTGGTGTAGTTGCGGCGCGAGACCGGGTAGGGTTAGGTTGTGACAAAACAAATCATCAATGCATGTAAGTGGATATCAATTCATTATCGTAACATCATTAAGTCTATGATAATCAACACAGATCCACAGAGTTCCATCCACCTTCTTAAAAAACTAAACTGGAACTACCCACAGAGCCATGCTGGCTGAATGAACCTTTTGTTCTCTAACTCCTCCAACTACACCCTCAATTCACAAAATTCTGTGGGTGTCATCCGGTAATATGAAAATGATATAGGACTGGTCCCCTAAAGGTGATCAATCATAAACACCACGTCTATCATGGGTGGAAACTCAGAAAATTATGTGATAAATTCATCTAAAAACTAATACACAACTATTTGAAAAATTCATTTCAACTCCTTCCACTGATTCCAATGATAAAGCCACTAACTGATATGAGATCGGGTCAATAGCTAGTGCCAACAAAAATTTTTCACCTATCTTTTCATTCTTATCACCACTAATGAGGTGTTCAATTCCATCCTCCATCATAAAACTATCTGTTCCTGAATATAAATCAATGTGGGCCTTAAAAAAGAAGGCATCAATTCCATAATTAGACCCAACAAACTAATAACATGAGTAGTAATAAAAGAGTGGGAATCACCTATATCATGCAAATATTTCATCGATGTGGAATTCGAAAGAACAGTACATCGCACTGTGGATGGTCCCGAAATATCATCCATAAAAAAAAATTCATCTCCAAAAAACTTCTTGCTTTCTGCACTCTACTCTTTTTTACCCTATTGAGGTTTCATTTTATTTCCATAACCACCATGACTAACTCAACTCTACTGATGAGGAGTATGCTACTTCTCCTATCCCATTGTGGTATAAGATGCCTGCAACCCCTGAGGAGTGTCACGAACACATGCCATTGGAGCATTATCGAAAACAATCAGAATATTCCCCATCTATTTACATTTGTGATATACTCGAGTTTGTACCATATAATCCTACTTGATGTGTCCCATAGATCCAAAATGAAAACATCCCAGGTTACTCAGAGGCTTCATCGGAAGATTCACTGATCTTGCCATCAGATTCTGAGTCGTACTCCCACCTTGGAAATAACATTCCTTCTTCTTCTTGAACCATGTGTTATATTTCCCACCATTTCCCTATGTGATCCAACAATCTTCCCCCACCGGTATCCCCCAAAAATATCTCTCTCAGCCACCATAGCTCTATTAAAAATATATTTGTAATCATTTATAAACAACACCGCTATATAAGAACACATTTCTTACCTTAAACCAACATAAAAAATGGGCAACCTCAAGGATGTGCTACCTGCTACCTCAGGTGAAAACCACAATATGTTCATAAAAAAATTTCATATTCCATTACAGAAATGGTTTCCTGTTTCAGATGTAATTAATCTGGTGTCCACTGAATTCTGAATGTACGAGTGAATTATTTTTTATTAAATAATTCCTCCAAACCCTCCCATGTCACACCTTTGCCCATCCCAGATTGGACCACCACCTCCTACCATTGAAAGTATATATCATCCGACATGTATGTTTCTTACTTCACATTAATCTATAATGATTCTCCCAATATTTCAAATAACCTATTCATTCTGTTCAACCACACTTCAACCCTTTCCCAATCCGATTCACCAATAAAAATGTGTAGATTTTAGTATTGAAACTAAACTTCATTATCCACATGATTTGGTTCATCCACTATATTCCCACATTCCATTGCATGTATAGAATTCAATATACTCTGCACTAGCTTCTGGTTCACCTGAGGCTCAGGTGAAACCACATTTTCAATAACCACTTCTTGTTGGTCACTACGATGCCTACTCGTTGAAATTTCTATCTAAACACAAATAACCATAAGTCCCACACCCATAGAAATAAAAGGATTAATATTACAATTCAATTATATAGCAACTATAAAAAAATTCTATTAACAAGTTCACAATTCCCTTGTTTCATTATTCTGAAAAATACTCCATGTTTGAAAAATCATATAATTTTCGAAATACCAAAACCATTCACATTTCAAATCCATATGTTTGAATTAATTTATACATTTTCCACACTTCCATATATTCATACGATAACATAAGTCACTATACTCTACAATTCATGATATGCTCTTATCATTGGATACACCCATGACAATGAGATATCCAATCCCTATAATTGTCTTCAAAACACATATGTACCAAACACCCTTGTAACATGATGGTCAAAATAAAAGGGTAAGACATGTCATTTAATGTTATAAATTCCATGTTCTTATAGTAAAATTACTTACTACCATCCTAAATCAATGAATGGAACAAGAAAAAATGCCAACACCAAGATCTACAATTAACTCAAAAGGACCAAACAAACTGAAAATAATTATATCACCACACACCTTCCTTATTAGTTTGAGAAGGTGGTGAGGTGAAACTAGGACCTAATCAATTTTCCCAAAGAACGAACGGTGGGAAATAAATGGAAAGAAGGTCTAGAATAAATCGGGGAATGGTTTTATGTTGAGAAAAATTGACCAACTAAACAATCCATTACCAAACCAAACTACATGATTCATGTTAATATAGCATCCCAAACCAAGTAATACCAAAAGAAAACCAATTTAATCCATAAAACTCAAGAAAACCAATACAACCAAAACACACCAAGACAAAATCATATTTCTATGTAGAGTACATGAAAAGAAACCCATTGTAAACAAATATACCCTCCACTTCTCTATAATAAGCTCCCTACTCCAAGCACAACCAAACCACTTGATCATCACGATGAACAACTAAAAAAATTAAATTATTTATTCTTACCTATGTCCCGAAATACGAAATCTGCAAAAGCACCCAAGTGCCAAAGTAGGGTGGATAATAATACCCATTATGATTTCCCTAAATGACTTCCCTACACACGCTGCTATGAATGAAATGATTACATTTTTTTATAAAATGGTTTATTTAAATCATCAACTAGTTCAACAATTACCAAAATCTAAAAAACCCCTTACTAAGCCACGTCAAAAAAGGGAAAACCACAATTATTACATTATCCATATCACCATAAAAAATTAGCATGTCCAATTTTTATATTTCATAGCAACACAAAACCGGGATAAAACCATGGTGAAACTTCCTGTCCAAACCCGTTTACTAAATTTCCAAAACTAGTGGTACTTCTCGACCACTTATCTATAATGGTGTCCCTTCCCACTATTATCCATCACCTTTTATAGTGAGACATCTTTCCTACTTCAACACAATCAACACAAGTCATAATTCTTAACCCACCAAAATCATAAACCACTAAGGCCACCCATTATGAATATAAATATTTCTAACACATTCTAATCACTTTAATATGTCACCCATTTATTGAAAACACATTTAAACCATTTTCCATGAAAATATCATTCCAATAAACCGCGTTTTTATTGAAAACAATTTCCCAAATCAATTTTCATAAATCTAAAAAATAAACCAATTTTAAAATCAACATTTTAAAATCGCACAACAAGCCACTCTTTTCAATAATATCCCATTTCACCGAAATATCACCAAATCATCACCAAATGGGTTTCTGCCAGTTTTTTCAAATAATATTAACAATTAATTTAAAAAAAATTAATTAAATTAATCCTCAAGTTATAGAAAAGTGGAGTTGAGAGATAATCCACCTACCTTTTAGGTTTTGGTGGAATGGACCCACCATTTAACCACACACCAAAACCATGTAATACCTCCAAAAAAATCATTCTAGATCCCTTTTCATATCAGAAAAAAGCCTTAATATCATCTCATTTGTAAACAATAATACTAGATCTAAATAAAACAGGAATATATCTAGGAATCCAATATTGAGGGAAGAGTAAATCTAGAGAAAAACACAAAATACCATGAGAGGATACTTACCTGTGTAGAAATACCTTTAAACCACAATGAAACACCGTCGTTTATCTTCTAAATTTAGTTGGAGAGTACCCCTAGCCCTTGAAAAGATGAGTTACCACAAAAGGGTTACATGGGATATTAAATATGTGAGATAGAAAAAATCATAACTAACGCCATTTTAAAAAGAAACTAATTCTAAAGGGTCTCACAGTTAGTTCGCATGGTTTGGAAATCCATGTGCTGACTTTGAGAATGCACCTATCCGAACAGTGACATATCGCACGGTTACCTAGAATTATTGTATTGTTTCCCCTAACTGTGATAAATTCATGTAGAATTAAAAGGGCCTAAAAACATAAAAAATCCATTCCAAACACTCCCAAAATCTCCCGATCTTTACCTAACCACTTTATATACATAAAATGGTATAGAAAATGTCAAATACCTCAAAACAGTGGTGTTGTAGTTACAGTCTTGGTTCTTTTGACTTAATATAAATATATAAAAATTATAAAGATATAATATTTATTTATTTACCAAATTTAATATTATGTTATTATTTCTAGATAAATTATAAAATGTTAGATAGACAAAAAAATTGTTTCATTTAGGGGGAGTGTGTCATCACGTATACATGATTAGCAATCTTATTTCTCAACATCTATTAGGGGTAATGGTGAATGTTAAATTGATATATATGGGTGATAAATACACGAATAATATCATATTTAATAATAATTACCACCATTAATAAAAATCATGAAGGGAAATAATGAAAATTTCAACTAATGCCACATCGTGGTGGTGGTATTTGACAAAACACATTCATGATGTTGTTTTTTATGGGATAGAAATAAATAAATAAGCACATTGAAATTAATATAATAAAAAAGATATTATAATGATTATAATTATATTACCATATTTTTATTTTTATTTGATATTTTCCAGAGTCATATTAAGATGTAAAAAAGAAGAGAGAAATAATACATACTTTGGAGACCTGATATTTCCTTGGATTTTCCAAACATATTTATGCTATTAGGTTGAATATGGGTGATAAGGGGATTATGTTTGTTTATTAGTGACTTATTTTAAATATGAGGAGATTACATAAAGGGATATATAAGGTTATTTTAATCATTTATTGGTTTAAGTGGTTAAATTTTATAAGAGGACGAACGAGATACATTTGGAAAAACTCACTACACCACAATAAATCCATGCAAATATTCAATGGAATATTAATAAATTTTTTAAAAAGATGGGTATAAGATAGTATAAGGGATATATACTATCAAAAATTCATTTTAAGACAATTTAATAGTTATTTTTTGGGTTTTTTTTAAATTTTAACTATTTTACCAAATTGAATTTTACATTTATAATTAATATTTAACATTAGTAATTGACATTAATGTCTAAAATTATCATTGGATTATTTTAAAAATTTAAAATTTTAGAAGAATGATATTTTTATACATAGACATTAAATATATTAAAATTTATATTCAACACATAATGATGATATCCACAATTAAATGTAATGGTATAGAGTCATTAAACAATATAAATATTATCATATCATTTTATGAAAGATCAAAAAAATCCCCAATAATTACATTATCTCATATTAATATTCATGGGAATACCATAATAAATAAATTACTCATAACCTTGGGAAATGAAATATAAGAAAATATTGATATAAAATTCTCCTTAATAAAAATAATTGGATATATAAATTTGTGATCATACGAATGTATATGAAAAATAGAAGGCTGTGGCATCATTACCATAAAACCAATATCATACCCAATAATAAAATGATTATAATCATGACTTATGATCTAAAGAATTGGAATTTCAGAATACCTAAATTATAAGAATATAATAACATTACATCTCAATCATGAACCATATATGTAACTCAAAAATATTTTTTGAATCTTCAAAACTGTAGAAAAATATTAATATGTAAGGGTTAACAACTTGGACCATCAAAACAAAAATAAATATCTATTATACATAATTTCCAATTAATATTGACTTTTTCCCATAACATAAAATGTTCATTGTCATTTTTCCCCTAAATAATAAATCACATTGAATTCATTCCCTTAACGGATCAATCAGTTCTACTTATTTCCTATAATGGATGCTGAACTCGAATTTTTATCTTATAATTATCACATGAGATATAATAATTAAACCAATGCATTGGAGGGTGATATATAACCTACCCAAAAAATAACTAATATCATAATTATGATTACTAGAAAATCATAAAATACGAATATTATGAGAATACATTAATGAAAATATTTTTCATAAACATTTCATCAATTCATAACCCCTAAACACAAAATGGATTTCATAAACATTTAAAATTTTCATTATAAACACAAATAATATTATGAAAGAATAAATATGGAATCCAAATAATATATCAAAGAATGTATATTTTAATATTAATTTATTTATTCATAGACATAAAAATTATTTTTATATATACCATGAAATAATTATAGATTAAAATAACATTTAAATTTTGAAATCACGTCTTTTTTTGAAAAAAATAAGAAATAAGAAATTAAATTTTAGCTATTTGAAAATAACCATTATAAAATTTAAAGAATATTGGTTGAAAACAGAATACTGATAATGAGAAAATCATATAATTTCATCTATTTCAAACACTTTATTCTAGTATTTTTTTCAAAAAATTGAAGGAGTACCTCCATTGGAAAACAAAAAATGATTCTATAGAAACCATGTCGAAAAATGTAAAACATGGGAAAAATGCCATAAGAATTTAATTGGATAATAGAATAACATTCTTCTAGAAAATATAATAAAATATAATTATAGGTAAAAAATTATTCATCATTGGATTCATACATATAAATAATCATGAATATATACGACACTAAGAAACAAAACTATTAACGCATTAGAATTATTTTAATTATAATCCCCATTATATAAAAAATAAGTTTATTCATATATAGAGCCCATAATATTCATGAAACGAACTATAAGATTTACTCATAGTTAGTATATACATCACACAAATAAAACAAGTGGTTTATAAGTAATGTGTACCACAGAAATCGATGATACCAAAAAATACCTTACCTTGAGCCCACATTCCATTGAATCAACTGTAACCTGATGTAAAATTAATTTGAATTAACTATAATAATATGAATATGTTCTTGAAATTAATATAAGGTCATATATTATTCCATTATAATAATTTAAAAGCCTATTTATAAATAATTCCTTATTAAATTCATTATTTGAAGGTATTAACAGTTTCATTTATCATTAGTATTTAAGTTATGTGGTTTCATTCCTTAAACATTTAAATTTCTTCCATCTAATAAAAAAACGTTATCATCACAAATATATATATATATATATATCTGATATATATAGATATAATCATTCATAAAAAATATATATGAAAAATTATGTACATCATTTTTGGAGATGGTAGGTTGTACGTACCCATTAAGATGATTTCCATTTATTTACTGATGGAATGAATGGATGATAAATCATACTTCATCTAAAAAATTAAAACTATTATGTAAGATATATCATATATATTGATCAAATTCATCATCATTTCTATCATTTTAAAAAATATAAATGAAAAATGGATCACATCACTTCATTGGTGTGGTAGTCCCTACATAGGCATGAGCAAATTTTTTTTCCAAATGATTGGATGGTATGAAGCTATAAATTATATTATCATTCCTTAATTATAATAATTTAATTAAAATTATATATAAATATTAAACCCATCGTAATTACCATCCATAAAAGGAGTTGATGAAATGTGAATTGCATTGTTGTGTTTAGACATTACATTGTATGATCGGGCATGCGTTGATTTCACATATCATTTTATTAGAAAGAGGGTGTATAATGTTATTTTTAAAATAAGAATAACATTTTGGCATATTTAGGATTTCAATAATATTATTTTATTATAAATATTATATAATTCTATGAGTTAATGAAAAATAGAAAAGAATTGGATCAGTTAAGGTGAATCCCTCTTTATAGAATGTTATCCTCTAGATCTCCACTATAGTTATCAATAGGTTTTAATTTGAGAAAAATATAACATCTATAATGTGTTTACGTTAGTGTATAAGATAATTTGAGATATTATATTTTATTAGTATTGCTTAATTTAATTGTATGAAGAGAAATTACAGGTTCCATATATTAATAGATGGGAGGTGCACTCTTGGAGTTTCTTAAAATATTAAAATATAATTAATTCAATATCAAAATAAATTATTCCAAATGATCTATAAATAGACCCATTATTCCATTTTAGAACATATAAAATCCATCGTGTCATGATATATGATTTTTATTTGATTCAATGACACATAATTCCCATAAAATATCATTATTCTTAATTCAGAAATTATTCATATAATTTGACATAAAAGGCATAAAGAAGAATTTTTAATTATACTATAATATTAAAAAAAACAAAATTATGTTATATTCACTGATAATATCCATGTTTTTAAAAAAAAAAAACTATTTTTATTAAAACACAATCCACCCTTGTAGGAAAAGGGTAAGGGGAGAACCCAACAAAAAACCACAATCCCAAGGCAGCAAAATCGTTAACATAAAAGACCCAAAACCTCACAGACCCAAAACCAATAAAAAAATTTCCAAAAAAAATAATCCACAATGCCCAGACAAAAAAAGCACACAGGACATGAAGAAGCATCTTATAGCTGAACTGCAAGAGGGAGCAAACAATCAATTCCCCCTACACCCGCTCGAAGACACTCTAGGTCCTGAAAACAAGACCAGAGATAAAATGATAATATCCATTATGAATATTAAATCTATTATGATATATTTATTTTAAAATATTTTTAATCATTTAATATATTTTTTTTATTAATTTTGGAATTGAATTCATCTGTGTTTCATAAGAAATTAAATTAATTATATAATAACTAAAATTTAAAAATAAAATTATATCATGAAAAATATTTTGATAATATAAAAATCGTCACATAGAATCATTCATCTCTTAAATTATTCCTATGTTGAATTATAAAATATATTAAAAAATAGTGAAATTTTGTAACATTTATTGATTTAAATAATAAAGAAGTCATTTTCAGATAAATATTTCAATATAAAATAAAAATTTAAAGACTAATGTGATAAGTGTGGAATTACTGTCATCCAATAAGAATTAGTATGGAAATTTATTCCTGTATGACATATTTTTAATCGAGATTAAATATATTCACCCATTACTAAGGTTATAAATTTTACCATACTTACAATTAATTACAACCAAAAACAAAATACAGCTATGAAGAAGAGTTAAAATATTTTATTCTATATATAATTTCATTTAATTTAATAACTATTAATTTTTGAAATGTATTTTAATGTATGTGTTTCATAGGATAGAAAAAATAATATTTAGGAAAAATCTAAGCATAAGACTATATTATTTATTATCTTTTGATTAAAAAAATATATTTTTTATTTTCAAAGGAAATTGATACATTATACAATATATTTATTTATATATTTATTTTACATCACTCACAAATACTAATTAATAAAAAGTACACTATGCACATCAATTTTTTTTAAAAACATCACATTTATTTTCAAACAACTTTTTTCTATATTCTAATTATTTTATAAATAATGATTTCATTTTACAAATTTTTATGAAATATATTTTTAATAATTTAGATATTATTATTTATACACAATAATCAAATATATTTGAGATAATTAAGAAAAAAATCAAAATGTCGAGCCGTTCACCAGAACAAATTATTATGTCTAATAAAAGCCATTGAAGAAATCACCTTAAATTTGGATAATTATTTAGTAAAATTATTAATCTGTTACAATATACCCAACATAAAATAAATGCCGCCCTCTAAATTTGTTACTTTAAAATAATGATATAAAGATATCTCTATTTCATTACATCGTAATGTTCCAATATTGTTTCATTGAATTATAGGTTTTATGATAATAGTTTGACCAAGTGAGTGGTTTAGAATAATATCAAGTTATCTCTATTATCAAAAATCTATACTATTGGTTCTTCATAAGAATTATCATTCAAAAATGGTCCAGTCTAAGAGTTTAGTACATGTTAAGGATCATATATACACTAAATCTGGATACATTCATTGAAAAACCTTATTTTGAACTTTATAATCAATATCTCACTGATGATTTTCAACATTACTATTTTCACAAATATGAGATTCTCTTAAATAATCCTGAATAGATTAGACCATATCTTCTATTTCCTCGGTTACATTAACTCTAAATGGATTTCATTATTTAACATCATTACACCATGTTGGAGCTCTGCACAATCTACCATATATGTATTCAATAGGTGGAATCTTAATTCCAATTTGAATGATAAAATTTTATGATAATTACACAAAAGGAATCCATTGATCCCAACCTCATTTAAAAATAGAAAATTAAAAATTGAAAATGTATTTTTTTATATTAATAGTGCTCTCAAACTGAACATTGTTATACAGATGATAATTAGTTCTTAAACATAACTATGTATACAAATCCTACAATTGACTTCCCCAAAAACTCAGGGTGAAGATTAGATATTGATCTGTCATGATTTATAGTGGTACACCATGAAATCATACCACATATATAATTTATAATTCATTAATTGGATGAAGAGATAAATCATAACTAATGGTAAAAAGTGTGATAAATTTGTAAGGAAATTCAATATAATCCATACTATAGTCTTCCCCATATATCTATAGGGAGTTCTGCAAAATATTTCCTTGGTGATTTTTTCTCATCTTCAGTTTAGTTTGGTTAATGGTTATGAAATACCCTTATACTTCGATCTATCATCCTTGAAAATCTAATATACCATGTACCTAGAAACCAACTCTCAAATATCTATTTTCATTCTACCCGACAAGAAATAATTTCATAGTAATATAAACATCATTGTTAATAAATGAATAATAAATAATAATGAACTAAAAGCCTCAAACAGTAGAACCTTATTCATTTATATTACGGTCAGGACACATACACGATTTATGAACATTAATATTCCATCATAATCAAGGATGAACATGAGAATATTTTTGGCATTTTTTCCTTCTCTATATATTCCTTGTTTCCCCTCTGTAAACATTAATATAATAGATGATTCGTCATTCAAAAGAGTTATATAATATTTATACACATCAATTAGGTTTTCAATATCTATCATCTTAATGTCTATAAATATTGGATATTTTTTATCCTCATCATAAAATTTCAATCATGAACCTTTCGACTCAATGAATATTTCACCTTTTTCACTTTCCCATGGTAGTAATGTATATGAAATCATAATCAGTAATTATATCAAAATATATAATTTTTAAGACGTTTTTCTCTTTTTGAGGTAAAATATACCTTAATGTTTTTTTATCATCCTATATGTCACATCTTATTCATTAGATAATGTACGAAAACAATTTATAGAAAAATTAACATTGTTAACTCCAAATCACGAGATAGGATTTTTTTTCTAATGGAGCATAATCTATAATGTGTCAGAAACTTTAACCATATCATTTTTAATGGGTATGCATCCTAGTTCCCTATCTGACCAGTCACAGTAGATCAAAACTAATTCCTCATTATATAATAGTTTGAGAACAAGTTTACTAACAAATCATCATTTCAGATACTTTTATTTCACTTTATATTCGATCATCAATTTGAAATTAATTCTATTTCAAGTCAACTATGAGATGTTATTATATAAGAATGATAAATATCACAGAAAATACCAACAATATCAACATAATTTTATATAATTATGCATATTAGTTACTATGGTTGTTCTATGTCTGATCTCTATAAAATCCGTCTATAAATTATCTCTTGATATACAATGACTTCAAATTATATGACCCATTAATGAAATATTTAAATGATAATTTTTTTACAAAAAATAAAAATTTTCATAAATATTATTATTACATAGGGTATTTTTCACAATAATCAAGTTATATTCATGATCTTTCTTTCCCTTTGAATATAAAATAATGCTATCTATAAAGACTATAAAAATCTAGTACATATACTTTCTAAAAATTGTATTCATTATATAAATTAATATACTAAGTAAATTAGAATGGCTAAAATGAATCACTATAAATTTATATTTCCCAAACTATTATCATAATTACTTATTGGTCATATCCACATTCATGAAACATAATTAATGATATCAAAATTGATGGACAATCTTGAAAAAGTATAGAAATATGTTTAGTTGATAAAATAAATCTTCAATATAGGTAATATGTTAATTTTTTTTTGATTTTTATCTTTATATAATAATAATAATTTATGAAAAAATAGGTAGATCCACCTTTTATCATAATAAACATGATTCTTTCACCCCATGGTGATGCACTTGGATGATTGAATCCCTTTTCATGATTATCCTGGAGTAGCTTCATTGATTCTTGAAGCTCATATGGGTCCATTAAATAAGGAGTTTTTTAAATATGAATATTCCCATGTATGAGTTCTATTGGAAATATAAATTCATGATTTAGTGGATGAAAAAACTATTCTTATTAAAGGAAATTGAAAAAAATCATGTACAACAGTTGTATGATTGATGTTTAGTTTCTCCCCAGTCATCTAAAATAGGTAAAATTCTTGTATTGGAATTAATACCCACAATATTTTTATAATTTCCATTACAAGTTCACACTCATCCTTTAATAGATAAAATGATCAAATGATAATTCATAATATGAAATGTTAATTAAATTCCTCTATAATTGATATGGGATCTATATAGAGAAATCCAATCTAATCCATGAATCACATGTAATTCATAGAGATAAAGAATACAATGATTTGTAGGTAGTCCATTAAAAAAAACAACAACCAGATATTATATATATACTTGAGATGAATCCATTTTGAGATTATGTAAAATGTTGACCCAAAAACAACAAGGGAGTTCCCCATGCTGGTTGGCCAATGACCTCAAGCACACCAATGCATACAATAGATGTCATCATCTATCTGTGAGGGTTTATTATGTCCGTCATGGAGTGATTATAAAATCTTTTATCATCGTAAAAAACTAGTGGAAATTTATAATCAAATGATGTATCATATATAACCATAACAGTAGCATTAGCATAAGATAACCAAAACAAATAATACAATATTCAACTGAAAGGGAAATCATTCTATGTCACTATTAGTGTTAATGTTCCAAAAACTCAACTAGAAATAATAACACTAATGACTCTCAAGATGGCCCTAACCCAAACTTGTTTCCCCTATCCTTTCTCCAACCCTAATCAGTATTCTACCATAGTTCCCATGTCCTTAACCTATCCTGCAACAATAAAATCTATTTTGGTACCGATCAGGAAGCACGAGTAGGGTGTGAGTATATCAAAGACGGTGTCTCAAAATACCAGTGAAAAGATAGTGTAATAAGTACTATAAATAAATGAATACAATTTATAAATAAACAGTTATCATATTATCATTTATTATTTATTTATTCATATTTACTCCAAGGATCATGATGATACCCACACCTCTTTACAGGCTTCATCTCTTGTTGGAGCGCAATGTTTTCCCTAGGTAATATCATATACTAACACCGACATTGACTTGTTCTGAAGTTCGAATTATTCGACAGTGATATGAAGTCATGGTACCAAATTTGATTCATGTTGGAGTTCAAAGAGATTTCATGTGAGGCCATATTTTAGAGTGCCTTTATTACCTTTCTATAAATTCACATATAAATTCCAGAATTACCAATAACAAAATCTTAAGTAAGATGACGATGTTATATTTCCTACTCCTCAATAGATTGACCATGTTCCAATTCCTTTACGAATAATTACAATTTCCATGTAACCAGTCATACTTATTATTTGAATAACCATGTTCTTCATTCCTTTACTCATAAGTACAATGACCCTGTTACCATTTATATATATCAATATAGAATGGACATGTTCCCATTCTTTCACACATAATATTTTAATAATTAATTATTCACCATAATTCAATTAATAGTTACAATTACAATAGTAGTTTCAAAATTTGTTAAATACATCAATATAATTAAATAAATCTACAATCAAATGTACTTAAATACAACAAAAGTACGTGAAATCATTCCTAAGATATCTCAAAAAATCATCAGGATCATACAACCTCAACAACATATAACAGCTCATCTTCGAGATGTACTTCCAATATTTTATATGATTCTGAGCCAAAAAAATCTGTCCATTGAGCCCTAATATCTTTTTCCATTTCTCGTGATTAATTTTGAACCCTTATATAATTCCTTAAGACATAATCTATTAGCATATTATTTCTGAGAAACTCTTTTTCACTGCGATCCATCACACATATCGGATGCTCCTCAAAAGTCACACTTTCTCTATGTCAAACTCATCTACATCGATTACATGAGAAAGGTCGGCGTGATACCTTCTTAGTTGTGGCATTTTGAGGACATCATGAATAACACTATATTTATGTGGAAGATCCAATCGATACACCACTGACCCCATTATCTTCACTACCCGAAATGGTCTAACAAACCTAGTATCTACCTTTCCATGCCTCTTTATCTTTTGGGGACTGAACAAAGGTGATTCCCAATAGTAAAAACGATTGAAATATGTATACTCTATGGGTAATCTTCATCTATCATCATATGGAATATTCGTACTTTGAGTTGTAGCCATACCTTTTGGAATCATCTACACTTGTTCTGATGTCTCATCTACAATACTCGGTCCCAAAAACTCTGACTCTCCATTACCCACCTAGCATAATGTTTATCTTCATGGCCTACCATAAAGATCCCCATATGATTCAATCGGTATATTCTCTAGATAACTATTTTTATTGGATAACTCCTCTAAATACATGTGATTCTCCCATGACCCACCAAATTCAATCACACATGCCCATAGAATATCCTCATGAACCTATATATTAAACATTGATTTCCCTTCGATTTTTGTGTGGAAATCCATACTCAACAAAACCTATGTACCAAGTTCTTTCTACAAGCCCTGCTAGAAGCATGAAGTAAAGCATGAATCATGATCTGAAACTATAGTCTCTGGAACCCCATGCAAGTGAACTATCTCCCAAACATACAGTTCTCCAAACTTCTCTAATGTGAAGGTTTCCCTTTTATTAAAGAAAAATGCTACCTTTTTCAGTCGATCCATGATGACCCAAATAGCGTTATTCTTCCTAAGTGTATTTGGAATTGCCACCACAAAATTTATTGTCACATCATCCCATTCCCATAACAGAATTCGAAACGATTGTAGTAAACCTTCAGGTCGATGAAAATCATCCTTCACCTACTGAAACGTGAAGCATCTAATAAAAAACATGTTTTCCCCATTTTCATCCATGGATACCAAAACTATCATCATATGTCATGGTACATTTTGGTCACACATAGATGAAATACCCACTTTGAGGCATGAAATTATCATATGATATCTTCTTGTATGCTTGTAAGAAAAACAAATAGATTATTCACATAGATGATGTCATCCTCATCGATCAAACAATCCAAAGATGTCACCCCACCATCAAAGATTTTCCTTAATGCTATGAACTATGCATCCTCACACTATCTATCCACAGCCCAAATCAAAAGTGTAGAATTTGCGGTAAATGAAACTAGAAACATATGCTCTTGACTCTCCTAAACCACCACATGTATTTCAGTTAGCAATTTCATTATATTCCATTTTACTCCTGACTCCTGAACCATTTGAGTCTGGATTACCATCTCTAGTGTAAATGATTGTTCAAATTTAAAATACTATATATACTCTATCTTTATCCATGAATAAACATTCAAATCACAATGTGAAAATATATACTTCATGCTCTTATGGTTGGTATAATTTGTAAATTATTCTCCCAAAAGAAAGTGTCACCAATACATAAGAGCATAAAAAACTTCTTCTAAATTGAGATTGTGTGTATGGTAAATTCGTTCATATGCTCTCAACTTACGGGACCCAGATGCCACGACTCTATCCCCTTGCATTAACATAGCTCTGAGCGAAATCCTAGAAGCATCACAATTTAATTTTGACTCCTCATCTATCTCAGGTAAGATGAAATTTGGGGTTGTCATCAAATGATTCTTTTACTTTTGAAAAGAAGTCACACAAGATTATTTCTACTCAATCTGTTCCCCTTCTTGTTCAACCCTAAAGTGACACAGAAAAATTTTTGAAGACTTGGATGAATATCCAGTAATATGTAGCTAATCCCAAGAAGCTTCAGATATAAAAAAAATTCTTAGGATTTCCCCAAGAAACCACTATGTGAACCATCTTTGGGTCCACTAACACACCTTACTCTGAAATTGTGTTCCCCAACAAGTGTAACTAATAAATCCTAAATTGAATCATAGATAGCTGGGGGTATATTCTATTATCTCTAAATGTACTAAAGACTATGTCAAGATGGTGGGAATGAATGTCATGAGTCTTGGAGTACACCATGATATCATCCACAAACACCACCATATAATGACATAGATATAGATGAATGACCTTGTTCATCAAATAAATAATCAATATTGGTTCATTTTTCAACCCAAAAAACATTATGACATAAAGACCACACATTCTCATGAATGAAGTCCGTAGTATATCATAAGTTAGATCACTCAAATGATGATACCCTGATCTCAAATTGATCATTGAGAAAAAAGAGATCCCATCAATTAGATAAATATATCATTGATACATGGAAGATGATATTGATTCTTCACATTAGTTCTTTTCGTCATCTGGTAATCAAAAAACCAACATAAACTCCCATCGAATTTCATTGTAATCAAATTTGGGGATACCAAATGTGATATAATTGGAGAGATAATTCCATTATCTTCCAACTCCCCCAACTAAATCTGGACATCGCGAATATTAGTCGGTTCCATTATATACGGTGGAATAGATACTTTATCAACTCCTAGCATGAGATCAATAGTAAATTCGACATCTCTCTCATGTGGTAGCCATGAGAAGTCTTTATGAATGACTTCTTGAATAGTTGTACTAATAGTGGAAGTACATATTTCCTAAAACCCACAACATACATTAATAGACTAGAAACATTGGATGTGAGCTCTCTATGTTTCAATGTAATTTTCCCTACAGGGAATGTCTGTATATCCCACTCTCCATGGTTAATGTACGGGTCACCCTTAGAAAATGTAAACATAACTCTCCTATGATAACAACTGATATGGTAATTTTATGTGACATTCCAGTCCATATCCATGATTTGGTTGAATCCTATCATTCTAGAATATAGATATCCTAATGAAAAGGATATAGACCTATCTCTAGTGAACATCACTTTCATAAACATATGTCTCTAGACCATGTTCCCAATGGTGTATTGATATTGATTACTTTGATCATAAACTCCCCTGTCAGGCTCAAACCATTAATGATTTTATAGATATAAAGGAATGAGATTCACCACTATCAAATATGGAACTAAAAAAATTATAAACTACTATAATTGTACATATCAATGTCAATGGACCAACCTCCCTCACCACAAGTGTAGGTTTTATCTCATGAAATTGTCTTCCCCCTCTCCTCTGTGATGTTTTCTAACTCACATGAGTAACACCACTATATGGAAATGGGAGCTTTAGACATATAGAACAATGTACAGAACCACTACAACATTGGAAAGTGAAACCCCATCATCTATACTGATATGGTGTATAAGACCCCTTCCCACATATTAACTATGTCCAGCTTCCCCCCCCCCAAGACCAATCTGTCAATGCAACCTGTAGAACTTCTATATGTGTCCCATCTTATCATAGGACAGACACCCTGCTAGTGGTCAGGGATAGTGTTGATTATATTGTCATGACCTACCACACTAATGACATATCACTGTATTAATTTCATATCTATCTAACCCTCAGGCCTCTGTACTATTCTTCCCACTTTCCTAGAAAAATTTGTAATAATGCCACTTCCTTCTCTCAGAAGTCACACTCCAAATTTTCTAGTAAAAACTACATGTCCTATACCAAAAGACACCCTTAGGCTCCCCTTATCTATGGACTCATGGTCCACGACCATAGGAAACTTCTTTAATCATAAAATATTTACTTGGGGAATCATCTCTCACTTAATGTTATCCAGTAAATGTTTCTCTGTAGCTACCTCATATGTTGCTAATGTTTTATAAAATCATAATAGATATGTGATGCACCTAGGATAATTTATCACTGACATGATTCCAGGGGTCAATTTCATGAACTCCGTAGCTTTCTCTTATGTTTGCGTCCCTGGATACAAGTGCTCTAAGAACCTCTCTAATAAGTCGTTCAATTACATACTATTTGTTTTTCCAGTTTGTGCTTGAATGTCCCACCAGTACTTTGTTGATCCCCATAGCAAATTGGAAGCTAGATTGAATTTACTCTCACCTGGAGTCTCCAAAAGGTTATGTATTGTCTCAATGGACTCAACCCAGATTTCATCTTCCATAGGCCCACCCTCTCAACTATAAGTTAGAAGGTTTTTCAACTGAGACTCCCTTATCAACTCAGATGTTCTTTTTCACAACCAAGACAGGGTATCCTTCCATTAATTTTATGAAATGAAAAATGTTCTCCCAAATATACTCCCATTAATCTTTAGCTGGAACTATTGGTGGATAATGTTCCCTGGCTAGAAGAACATTAATATACATGCCCCCCATCATCCCCTAAATATGCATCGTGGAGGAATATTCTCTACAATTACAAAAAGAAGTCTCAGGTCTCATAACATAACCATAAAACAATTATACTATAGGAATAATCAAAATATGTCACAATATTTATTTTCCTGGCATCTCACCTCATGGTCAGAACTGAGGCACTATCATAACATAAAACCATCTTACTCCATGATTTTTCTTATCAAGCGTAACACATTATCATAATCACGTTACTCATTCAAACACCCAATTTATCTCATTTCTCTTTATTTTTAAAACATTTTTTCCAATTTCTGTTACAAATCATTTCTCATTTTAATTTCTCAAAAAATAAAATTGACAAATCTCAACAACATACACATAATCCCATTTTCCAATCCATGCTGAAAATGATTCATTTCTGAATAAACCTGAGTTCCTAGAATGATGCACGTAGACTCAACTCACATTCAATTCTGGGTCAAAAATCAAAACATAAAATTTTTTAGAAATAATAATCACATCACACCACAATTGAATCCACTAAGGAGATATAATAATCAACCGTAACGAAAAAGAACAATAATAACTATACCACCCTTAGTACCTGGATTTTCACTCATATATGGGGTTTTACCTCCCCTTCATGAGGTAATTACCAAGCTTTGACACTTCCTAGTCTCATGCGTACCTTTCCCCAAACATTAACACAAAATAATAAGAAAAAAAACATGCTTTGATAAAACTTTTTAATGTCTTAACATGGGATCCACACAACAATTCCACAAGCTGGTTGGCCACATGACCTCAAGCATGCCTCCCCAAACTCTATAGGTTATCAAATAGTAGTGTGGGTCCATTAATTAAGTCATGGGGAGAATATGGAATCTTTAATTTGATTAAAACCCATTGGAAATAAATAAACATATGTGCAACCATATATAACCATAATAATATCAATGTCATATGATGACCAAAACAGAAAATGTAATATACAACTAAAATGGAAGACAAGATATGCCAATATAATTGTCAATGTTCCTAAAAATAAACTAGAAATAAAGACACTAACAACTCTCAAGCGGGTCCCAAACCACATATAGTTCCCTCATCTATGCTCCAATCCCAATAAGTAATCTAACATATGACCCCTTCCCTGAACCTATCATTCAACAATAATGTCTAATCATGTACTAATCTAGAATCCCGATTTGGATGTGATTATAACTCAGTGGGCCACCACCAACAGTGTCTAAAACATATCCAGTCAAAATATTGTGTAATCAACTATATATAAAATGAATAAAATATATAAATAAACAATTATCAAATTATTATTTATACTGTATTGATTCATGTTAACTCCTGGGTTCCTGGGGATACTCATACCACTATACTTTCTTCGAATCATGTCAAATATTATAGTGTTTCCTAGGTAATATCATATTCTAATACCAGATTCATCTCTGGCTAGATCTCAAAGTATTAAAAAGGGATATGGTATCTCATTACCAAATTCAACTCATGCTGATGTTTGAAATTTTTTCATGATAGACCATATCTCAGAGTGCCTTTATTACCATTCATTAAAGTCACACATAAATGCGGAGGTTACCAAAAAAATTCAAAAGTACGATAACCATGTTACCATTAATTCTTCTCAATATAATGACCATGATCCCACTATATTACCCATAAGTACAATGACCACATTACCATTTAAACTTATTAGTTTAAAATACATATTCACATACTTTTATTCATAAGTACAATAACCATGTTACCATTTACACTTCTCTATTTATTATGACCATGTTCCCAATATTTCACACATAAAAAATTATTCACCTCAATTCCATTACTAATTCCATAATTATTTAAATACATCAATATCCTTAATTAACTCTGTAGTTAATTCGGTATGCTAATCCAATAATTAATTTACCAATTCATTAATCAGTAACACAATTAATATCCCATAATTAATTTTGTAGAATTAATTACCTCATTAAAAATATCCATTTTTCATAATTAACTCCACAATTAATTACTTATATCATAAAATCATGGCACACAATTAATTCATGATTTATTATCTCATTCTAGAGAAATCAATATCTCATAATTAATACCCAGATTAATTATCTAAATTATAACCCCAAAATCTCATAATAAATTTCCCAAATTAATTATCTAAGAGGATATCCCCTTGTTCTTGTTATTAATTCCCCAATTAATCATTTATTTCATAAATTATTCAATAAATCAATTGGTCAACCTAATTAACCCCATTTTGGAATTCAATTGCTAAAGATTTATACAAATTCAACAGTTTTTTGTATATGAATCAAATATAAGACTATGGGAATAATAATTTAGACCACCATCCTAGATTTTTTAATGAATGATCATTCAATAGAAAACCCAAAAATAAAATCATCACAATGACATAGATCTGAGTTCTGGATCTAAATCCCTATATAATTATCAAGGATATCAAGATCTAATCAATATAGATCTACATTTACAATCATAGATCAAGATATCACCAAAAAATCAGTATATATAAATAAGTATAGGATAAATAAATCCAAAAGATCATGGAATGAGATAATAATTAATATGATATGCATCAGGATGGGATCCTCTAACTGGAAGAAGAGAAGATCATCGATTCGAGATTTGAATCATGTATAAAGAAGGTTATACAGCCTTAGAACCCCTTCAAGAAGCTCTGAAATCATCCAAAACCATCTTAGTCCAAGTCTAGGGAAAAATGGAAAAGTATTGGGTGTTTCAGTAATTTTTTATCAAATATTTGGGTGATTAAAAACTACATGCATGGTTCTTTGTTAAAGGGGATCATAGTTAGGTAAATCGTGCAACAACTGTGTGACCCTCACTATCCCATGTCACATGGTTACCGAGGTTTGGATTCATGATTTTTTCTAACCATACACTAATATTGGACACCCACTTATCCTAAAGTCTATTTTCATATTCTTCCAAAAATACCCCAAGTCATAACTCCAATCAAAGGTAGTTAAAACAACAAAAATTACTTGATATCACTCTCGATATAACTCTACAAAAATATTGAATCATATAGATTAGTAGTTCTTATGTATTACTCAACATCTAATAACTAATGTTAGTAACTAACATTCCATGAAAATTTCCTTAAATCACAATTAAAATATATAATATGTTACGTCAATATTTGATCACAACTATTACCAACACTAAAACAATATTCTCTATTGAATTCCATGTTATAACTAAAATTATTTTCTTGCCATCAAGAACCGCTAATCAAAGTGATTAATCTTGAACATTTATTCATGGGATGTCTAAATCCTGATACATGCCAATAAATCTATGAGATCATAGGTTTAACTGTCATTATCTATGGTCATTACCAAAATGATACGATTTTAACCTATACATTGAACTAAACATGGGGTTTACATAAAATATTTATATCCAAAACATCAAAATAATGACTAAACCCTATTATAATACCTGCTATTATGACACATTATTTTAATAAATTTATATTACATCTATTTACTTAAAAATTTAATATATAACAATACAATATATGTGATACCCATAAAAGTTTTTAGTCATTTGAGAATAGATTATCAATTTTCTTATTTTTCAAATGATATTCATCATCCCCCACAATGATATTACCTCATAGTACACTTCATAGACATACCAAACTAATTAAAATATTCATAACATGGGAAAAGTAACGATAATAGCTCAAATTCTCATTAATGATAAACATGGGAGATATCAATATATGATTATATGAAATTATAATATACAATAAGGGAATGAGATCATGAACATAACAAAAAAATTTAATACATAATTAAATAAAAAACACACACATGAGTTATGGTAGAGACCTCTATCATTTCAAAATCCTTGAATCATATAAATATGATCTAATAAAAACACAATCATGATCCATATATTCATTTCATAAATGTTTTATGGAATCATCATATGTATAAAAACCATTTTATATTTCACGGATAACTACTAAGACCAAGAGATCAAGAATACACTCTAGTTTCCTATATTGTATCAAGGACATGGAATTGATTCCAAAAATAGTTCTAGTACGTCAACGTGTTTTCCATAATAGATCATTAACTTTGACTTGTTCCCCATAACGGAGCAGGTACTTCAACATGTTTACTATAACAAATAATGCACATGGACTTAAAATATATCATGATATATAATACCTTTCTTAATGTGTTGGGGGTTTTTATAGGCCCCACCCATCATATAATGAATATAATACCTATGTGTGAAACCTAATAATAAAATATTATCATATTAGAACCCAAGAAATGAAATGGGATTTATAAACATTTTATATTTTCATTATAAACATAAAAAATATAGTAAAATAATAATTATTGAATCCATGGATTATATCCCACTAATGGATATGTAATGTCAAAGGATGAAATCATATATAGAAAAATTATTTTGAATGATGACATGGAATATTTCTTGAGGAAAATTACCTGTCCAATTTGATATCACTTCATTTTTAAAATAATAGGTGATTATAACATTAAAAATTTTGTTTTCAATTAATTTTTAACAAATTTAAAAGTTGAATTATGAAAAAAATTGTATTTATAGAAATAAAATATATTCCTTTAATATAAGATAAAAAACATCCCCTCTATTTATTGTTGAAAAAGTAAAAAATTACCTCATTTGGAAAATGAAAATAACATTCCATTCTTCTTATTTTTTCAAAATTAAATCAATAGTGAAAATTAATATTAACTATAATAAAAATCTAATAAATAAAAATTATATAAATTATAAAAAATTAAAAATATTGAAGAATAGTACTCCCCTATAGATACATAATCTTAAAAACTAAAATATTTATTAGATTTTGAAATATAGACCTTATATCGTTAGTTTCATTTGAATTGTAATACCTGTGAAAGAATGAATCATTACATGTATATGTATATTTATATCCAAATCTATTAAGGATAATATTAATAATATTTTCTAGTAGTTAAAATATACACTATATAAAATAAACTAGTAGTATATAAAGAATGTGTCCCATAGAAACAAAAGTGATTCAAAAATCACACTTCTCGAATTCGCCTTTCATCGAATGAACTGAAACCTATGATAAAATAAATTTATTTTTATAATATATCAATTAAAATTATCTTTCATAATTATATCATAATATAATATCCCATTACAAAATTGAAACAATTTTTTTATCAAGGATTCTATATTAAATTTTTTACTTCCTACAGTTAATTGTTTCGTTTATCATGGTCATTTCAGTTCAATAGTTATAATACTTGTACATTTATCATGGTTAAATATCCTATATATTATTAATAATAATTTTACAATAAATAATATTTCTTATATATATATAATCATCTGTAAAAGTTATTTATAAAGAAATGAATTACACAATACAAAGAGACGGTGGGCCACTCGCACGCATGAACATCGTTTCCATTTTTTGACAGATAGGATGAATGAAATAAATATAATATATAACCTATAAAAGAGAATTATACAATCATATATATTATATATATTCATCTAATTCTTCCCCATTACCCACCATGTAAAAAATATAAAATTAAAATGAATCATATTTCTTCATCGAGGTGGTAGTCCACACATATAGATGAAGAAAATTATCTTCTCCAAAGGATTGGATAATAATAAGGTAGACCTGATATTATCATTATAGATTATAATGATATAAAAAATATCTTATCTTATAATTAATCCCATTTTATTACCAATCCATAATTTATAGTGATGGACAATGAATTTTTTCACCTTGTAGAGATGATAATATATATGCTCGCACAAGTGATACTTATAAATATAATTTTATAAAAAAGTGGATGTTTTATGGTGATTTCATAATCATAATAACATTTAAATATATTTTTGATGATAAATTAGTTATTTTATAATAAATAAAATGGATTTAGAGAAGTTAAATAAGATTTTAAAAGAAAAAAAATCAATTAAGGTGATTAACTCTTCTTAGAAATGGGTCCTCTAGATATCATGTTGAGAGATATAGGGTTTATCTTCTAATATGAAATTATCATCAATTATATGTATAGGAATGTTGATAAATTGATATTATAGAGAATGGTGGATGTATAATTCTTAATGAGATTGAATAACGTAAATTCGAGGTTGAATTTTATAAGAGAGGTGATTTGAACACAAAAAAAATTAAAAGAGGATAAAATTTAATAATGTAAATCTCAAGAATAACGATTCCAAATGACCCATGAAATAGGGTGAAATTGTTAAAATTATATTATTACATTTTCTTATCGTAAAATTTCTATGATTTTTATGTGACTTAAAAAAATATTATTCTTATAAAATACTATTATTACCAATATTGACAGTATTCACAAAATATGACTAAAATGGAATAAAATCAATGTTTTAATTAGAATATTATTACATAAAATACAATAATATGATATATTCAGCACTAAAATTCATGGAAAACATTTAATCACTAATATTATAATTCAATTAATGTTATCATTTTTTATATTTTTTTATTTATAGGAGAAATATTGGATTTATGTTTCTTAAAAAAGTAGGGTAATTATATTATTAGAAATAATTAAACATATATTTTATCATCATAATAAAATTTTTAACTCAAAATAAACAGTTATATTATTTCATAACTCCCCATGTATCTTATGTATACAAAAATATGATATTAAAACTAAAGAGACTGAATTATTTTCATTGATTAAATTAATATATATTAAACTTTCATGGATAATATTTATTATGACAAAAAAATAAACCCTAATGTGAAGAGTGTTGAACAAATTTTATCAAATAAGAATTAAGAATAAATATTATCTACCCATCAATTATTTTTAATTTATATTAAATTGATTTACCCATTTTTGATAAAATATACCATGGTTTGTACCGATATTGACCCAAAATAATATGGGATTCATTCAATCGTATGATTTGAAAATTATTTTCTAAATTTTGATATCATAATATCAAATAAATAATATAATAATATCATTAAAATCTTTCAAAAGTCATGATTAATTAAAAATACATTCCTTGCATAAATATGTTTTCAGAAAAACATCCTTTTAATTTTCAATTTTTTGGTATTATATTACAATTATTAGTTAACTAGTGAATGAATATTATAAATGAGTAAAAATTATATTTTTCATTTTTTTATTATTTATACCATATAATATAACAACGAGGTGATAATGCACATATTATATTTTAATTACGATATGTGGTTTGTCTAAAATCATTGTGAAGTTTAAAAGAATACATCGATGAAATCAAATTACTTAAATTTAAATACTTCATAATAATATTAGGTTGATAGATAAACCATATGATATAATCATTTAAAATAATTTTTACATAATATGTTTATAATATTGGGATAATATATTTAAAAAAACAAACTTAATAAAATAAATCAAAATGAGGAATATAACCTTATATTAACATTAATATATATATTATATTATATAATTAGCTTAAATATAGGTTTTACTGAGATAAATTGATTTATTATAAAAATAATATATAACTCTTAAAATGACATAGAAAACATATTTTACAATTTAATCACTTAATAAGGGGAAAGTTACAAAAATTATCTTCTTATAAATATTGCATTTTCATTTTTGTTAAAAAAATATTATAAGTAGCATTTTGTGTATGAAGAATTGTTTAAAAAGATTAATTTTATTCAAAAATTTAAAATATTTATTAAAATGTTATAATATTTTATTGTATAGTATTACATAATACTAAAATTATAAAATAAATATTTTACTCAAAAGACATATTTATTGACCTAAAGTCAACAAATTCAATAAAAGAAAAAAATATGTAATAATTATTTCATGTGTTTGAAGAGTTCAGAAATTACATTTATTTTATATAATGTACATTATTGAATTTATATATTTACATTTTAAAATAAAATATATAAAATAATGACAATGCATTTTATATAAAATTTATTTTTTCAATACTACCTTATATTTGTTATTTACCATATTATTATTTGATGGTCTATCATCTTAGTTTTTATTATATATTTATTAATAATATATTAAGATTATTATATTGTTTATTTGTGTTTTGTGTAGCATCATAACCTAATTATAAAACAGAATATGTCTTCATGTGGCCAAAAATCATGGATCGTTATAGAATGATGGTTCATATGATAAAAAATTATTTTATTATATATTTTTTCAATATTTAAAGGTTGTCAAGATATATTAATATTACCCATGGAATCTCCTATAGTATTTCACGCTAATATGTAATCATTTGTTCATAAATTTAAATTATGTGTTTCTACATGATTAGGAAAAACTTAAGTATTTATAATGAAGACGTGTTACACTGTATATTTGGTTTTCTCATTCATAAAAGTAGTATAATTTAATCATACTATAAAAACATGACTGATTATATTGTTTGTTTCAATTAATATTTGTTGTTAATTAGATTTATAAATATTCATATTCCCTTGAAATTCCTTTAACAATTATATTAAATTGGTCATTGTTTTTCATATAATTTTAGAATAAAAATACATTGAAATTAATAAAATTATCCATACTTATTCTATAAAGTGTTCAATACATTCTCATAATAAAAAATACTAAAAAATAAAGAAAATCATGTTATTTTTTTAGGAAATACAACATAAATAAATATAATAATCCATAAATTTCACCTCATTAAACATGTCAATATTAAACTCTAGATGTGATAGAATATAAATAATCAATTAGCGGATACTTCCAACTTGGAAAGAGAACATCATCAATTTTTGTATGAAGTAAATGTATATTATTAAAAAATTTATTCTATATAATACTGTTTTATTTACTACATCTCATCGAATCATAAATATTTTCATAAAATATCTTTAAACACTTTGTGTGATATTAAATCAATCTATTGGAGTTTTTTTTAAAAATATCATAGCCATCAAACAATATATTTAAATAAGAAGAATTCTATATAATTATTAAATTGGAATAATTTTTTCTAATTTTCTCATCACTCTTTTCCTATATACATTAGAATAAAATTAAATTTTCTCTAGTTCTTTACTCTATGTATATTTCTATTACCCCCAATTGAATTGTTATGATTCTATAATTTTATCAACGCTAATTATATTATTTAATAAAAAAACTTTTAACAATAAACTCAAATATTTTTTATTATATATTATTCTCCATTGAAAAAAATTTCTATATGATGCATAAATTATATGACATAAAAAAATACATGTTTGGATAAATTGAGAAGTAAAAATACTTGTAAATTCTAAAATTCATCATTAAAAAGAAGGTTCATTAAGATTCATGTAACTAAATCAATTGTAAAAACATAATATTTGTTTATATGAGAAGGGTACACATTATCCATGGTGATATATTATATTATATTAATTTTTTTATATATGATGTTCAAAGATATTGATTTAAATATTTATCTTATTTATGTGGTCATATTTGACCAAAAATTTAAATGAAACTTCAACAATCATATTTTTATCTATTGATATAATTCAAACAAATTGGGATATTTCTACATAGTTATTCTATTTTCCCCCTTAGTAGGGATCAATGTGATGGAATTATGAATCATTGGGTTCCATGTATAACATATTCTGTTGATGGTTAATTCATTAAAAATTGTATTTTTTATCCCCAACATTATCTCTTATTTATTATGGATAAAATAATAATATTAAAATAATTTATATTAATCTAATATTAATATATTTTAAATATTTCAATATAAAAGTTCAAGAATAATTTTGTTTCATTAATTATAATTACATTAGTTAGAAAAGCAGTGGATTTGTCTCCCAAAAAAATAATAATATATTTAGTATTCAGCAGAGATTCCTTGAAATGTATTAAACATTCAATCAGTATCTAGAAACCATTAGATTCAAAATCATTGTAATTTAAATACATATGGAACATTTTCCAAATAATTATTTTCTTTGAAACATCTTTGGAACCATTAATAATAATTTTTTTCAATTAATCATGATCTTATTTTTTATCAGGTCAAAATTTGTAACAAAATTCTTATTTCATGTCAAGGATCAGGTAAAAAGATTAAATTTATAATGAACTGTATCATTATGTATTTATTTATTATGGATTTAAAATCATTAATGTATTTCATCAATATAAAATAATATTTGTTTTTAGTGTTATTTTCTGTGAAAAATTAATTTTTGACCACATTACATATATTGAACATCATTGCCTTACCATAATTTGTCATAAATAAATACCTTAAAATTTAATTTTATATACTCTTACATTTCTCATTTTAATCATCCACAAACAACATCAATCACAGTTGAGAATAATTTTTTAATTCATTGTCATGTATAATTTTAAACTAATATTTATATTCATGAAATTTGACTCCCCATGTTTTTTAAAATATAAATCAACTGATATTCACATATATTTTAATTTATATCTAAATTATTAAAAATATGAATAAAATATAAATGTATCATTAAAATTAGTATTTAAACAAAATATTTTGTTATATTAAATATATTTTATTGGATTTTTTTAGTAACATTCAAAATTCTAATACAATTGAAATTTATAAGATGCACAAAATATGGTGCATAATCAATGTAGTTTTCAATACAATCATGTAGACTATGTGGGTTAATAAATTTCAAATTCATGTAAACTATTTTGTTAATCTATATAAAAATAATAAATATTTTCAAAAAACAATAAAAAATTCTACTCTTATTTTCTCAACACATGTCATATATGATTTCATGTAAATATATATATAATATTTGATTTAGTATATCGTTATATAAAATTTATATTTAATTTTCAAATATTTCAAAATAATATTTTTATTAAAGCATGTATAATTTATTATATATTTTTATTATGCTAGTAAAATTTATTTTATTAGATTTTTTAAATTTTTACATAATTTAATTTTAGTATTATTTTATGATATTATATATATATATCACTAATCAGTCTATGGGAATATTATTAATTTTTTACTATAATATTATTTTTAATATCCAATGATATATCACTAGTGTAGAAAATGTTTTTTACGTCGGTTATTTTTAATTTTTTATGTCGGTTTCTAGCCGACGTTAATATGTGCGACGTTATAAATAAGGTTTTTGACGTCGGTTATTTAAAAAACGACGTCAAAAACATAAAATCGCGATGTTTATCACGTCGGTTTTTTTAGAACCGACGTGATAATGGTCCTGGAGAATGGTTTATCACGTCAGTTATTTTAGAACCGACGTGATAAAGGGCCTGGAGAATGGGTTATCACGTCAGTTATTGAAGAACCGACGTGATAAACGGCCTGGACAATGGTTTATCACGTCTGTTCTTAAACAACCGACGTGATAAACAGGGGCGAGGGGGTTTATCACGTCGGTTCATATAGAACCGACGTGATAAACTTGGGTGAGGGTGGTTTATCACGTCCGTTCTAGAAGAACAGACGTGATAAACCGGGCTGAGCGTGGTTTATCACGTCGGTGCATATAAAACCGACGTGAAAAACCGAGGGAGGGGGGTTTATCACGTCGGTTATTGTATAACCGCCGTGATAAAACGGAGGGAGGCGGTTTATCACGTCAGTTATTGAATAACCGACGTGATAAACCATTTTCCAGGTCGTTTAGCACATCGGTTATTCAATAACCGACGTGCTAAACCATTCTCCAGGCCCTTTATCACGTCGATTATTAAATAACCAACGTGATAAACCATTCTCCAGGCCTTTTATCAAGTCGGTTATTAAATAACCGACGTAATAAACCATTCTGCAGTCCTTTTATCACGTCGGTTATTAAATAACTGACGTGATAGACTATTTTCCAGGCATTTTATCACGTCGGTTATTAAATAACCGACGTGATAAACCCAATTTTTTTTAAACAGAATGCAGTGATCTTATCTCCACCAGAATCAACCAGAAAACAAATCAAGAAATCGTACCACAAAAACAAAAGTACATCAAAATTAAGCATGTACATAGATAACATATAAAACATACCCACTAGACAGCATCTACCCTCATTTATACCCCATGGACAGCCCTCCCCCACCCCGTTGGAGCCCCCACCCTCATGTATACCCCCTGGACATCCCTCCCCCACCCCATTAGAGCTACCACCCTCATGTATACCCCTTGGACAACCCTCCCCCACCCCATTGGAGCCCCCACCACACTCCTGGACTGCCCCCCAACCCCCGAACACCCCCGAACACCCCTCGACAACCCCCCACCCGCCTGAACAACACCTCCTCACCCCCTCACCCCACATGACATCCCCCACCACACCCTTGGACACCCCCCCCCCCCACCCCTGGAAAAAACTCCCACACCCCTGGACTGGCTTCCCACACCACTGGACATCCCTGCCACCCCCCAGGACTATCCCCCCACCCCACCGGACAGCCCTCCCAGACCGTTGGACACCCCCAACCCCACTAAACACACCCCCACACCCTTGGAACCCCTCCCCCACATACCCAAATCCATACTAGAAGAACCATCAAAAGTAGACCAAAACAATAAGTAGAGAAAAATTAAACATTCACTTATATAACATTCAAATCATACACTGTCAACTTCAAAAAAAACTATATCAAACCTAAACAACTACCAAATACACAATTAAAATGACAAAATTCAAAATTACATTTTACATTACAATCAACTAAAAATCAATTAAACCTGTAAAATAATTTGACCACTCCACATGTACGTGTTTGATGTCTTGAGCAGTATAGGGTTGAGGGTCATCAAAAAGCTACAAATGAAAAAGAAGATAGTTAACGTGTATAATGAATAAATCAAATTGACAGATTATGGCAAAGATTAAGAGGAAATCGTACCAGGTCAAAATTCACAACTGTCCCAGTTGTTATTATTTCATACACAAATCTTAACATATAATAACTGTATTCGATGAGGCCTTGTTGTTCATTACAAATCTGTTTTGAATGAGTGTAAATTCAATATATTATTTTTATGTAATAAATCAAAAAGTACAAATTATAAATGGAAATTTACCTTCACATTTACATATTTGATCTTTGCATTTCTTTTCTATGTGTTTTTTCAAATGTAGACCCACGCACTGTTAGAAATTAATACGAATGGGGTAAATTTAAAATTCATTATAATATATAAAACTGTTGAGAAATTGAAACTTACTTTTCCAATATATTCTTAAAACTTGCCCGCACATCACCATGAACAGTGCATATCCAATAAAGAGCTTTCTCCCTTGGGAAAAAAATCCCTAACATCCAATGATTACTGATAAAAGGAAATTTAATGTTAGTGGTTTTTTATGTTAAAAGATAATTAACTATTTGAGAGAAATGTGTTTCATACATATCACAAAAAGGCATCATACAACATTGTTGGATTATATTCTTTTCAAATGTTTCAGCAATATAAACCATTCTTTGTTCCTCAGTCAATGCACATGCTTCAGGGGAAATCAATTGCGGGTCCATGAATCCATATACTTCTGTCAGTTCATTGCTCTCACAAATTTTATAAAGATACCTAATACAAAACATATATAAGTATACATTTTTAATAAATATAACGTAGGGAAAAGGTGTTAAGACTTACATGGAAAAAATTTGCACCACATTGATTCCCAACTTATCTCCAGTAACAAGCTCCATGATATCAGATTTTGTAATCCCCACACTTATTTCACGTCCACAAACATGAGATTCCATTGGAAACTCATAAAAACCCAACAACAAATGTGAATATCTTGACAATCTGTCAAGACCACTGGAATCTGTATCTGATGTCATAGCATGTTGTCTTTGTTTTTGTCTATACAGTATTTCTTTACCTTTGAAGTATTCCTGTGAAAAAAAAAATTGAGAATTATAGTAGTTTTCAAATGATAAAACAACTTTAATAAAAAAATAAAATAAAAGATATAACATTCATACCTCTATGGTAATGAGTCGAAGAAGTCTAGATGGCCAAACTAAAAAATGGCCGATACTCTGTCTAGCTGTCGCCACCTCATCTATATGTATTGATACCCTAGCTGATCTATCTATAATATCCTGTACAGTGACCCTCTGATTCTTTACCTCTAATTGTTGATGATGAACTGTATCTCCTATACAATATACCAACCCGTATGCTACTATATGATGTTGAGAATCATCAACATACATCTCGCAATATGTATGAAGCTGTGGTGGAGGCGTAGGATAAAAAATGGGATCTGCAGGCTGAGGTGGGGGAGTGGGAGCTACTGGCGGAGGTGGAGGATAAATAATGGGGTCTGCAAGGGGAGGTGGAGGAGTGGGAGCTGAATTTTGAAATTGTCTTTGCATTTCTTCAAACATAGACTGCACCGACTCTCTAATCATGTCTTCCATTGTCGCATTAATATTTTGAACATCAACCTCCAAGGAATATATTTTTTTTATAAACCCCCTCAATGTTAGAAGTTGAAGAACGTGGAAACACCTTTCTTACCGATACACCTTCCGGATATCCTCTTACACGACCAGGATGTTCAGGCCTTCCCAATGATGCAAATAAAATATCTTCCCTCCCAGTAGCTGAAAATGTCCCCTCTGAACTCTGCTCCTCAAGAGAGTCATTTATTAATTAATTGAACATTTCTGTAATGATTGAAACTTATATGAAGAAAAAAGTTAACTTAAATAAATTAAATAGATATCTTAAAATCCTCTCATCTACGATTCTCGATTCTTCCAAAAGATATTTCCCTTTTTTCCCTTCCGAGTTCTCTTCAATTTTTCATGTCTAGATGGAGGTGATGGAGGGGCCACCTCTCCAGAGCTTGAAGACTCAGCTCTTAGTTGTTGAAATTTTTCTGCTATCATTTTTTATTCCAATACTGTATACCCTCCCCGAGATAAACTATGAGGGTATACATTTTTAGATTGGATCTCCTGATGAGCATTCCTAGTTCAATGTAATTTAAGAATAAGAAATCATTAACAAAAAATTAATAAAAACATTTATATAAGAAAGTTTATAAAATTTTACATTTCCCTTACCAGAAATGACTCTATTTTTCTACTTTCAAAAAACTGTCTCCATGTGTCTTCATCAATAAAAGGATATATACGACATGGATTGTGATGACTCCTATGACCATAAATGAAATCCGATGAGAGGGTTGATTTGAAATCCCTCCATCTCCCGGCAGCCAATGATAAGCATTTCTTCCTGACTCCTCCAGTGTCAGGAATATCAAATGTCATTTGATAAAGAAGAGGATAAACATATTATATATTCTAGAAAAATTAAAAGAATGGTCAAACAATGAAAAAAGATCTTACCAAAATCGTCTCCCACAACTGAGAGATAATCTCTTTATCCACACCTCTCCAATCATCATACAGAATGCTCACTTTGGTCTTATCCTGAGTTGAAACAAAACTCTTAAAATCATTGGCATTCGGACCTCTAGGAATATCATCATCATCAAACTCAACTACTATCCTCTGATCCTGCATACAGGTAAGTGATAATTTTGGTAAACGTGTGCACCCACATTTACCAACCTTTGAACTCTTTGTCGTAATAGGAGCATGTGAATGTTCATCCCCAGAGGTATGACCAGCAATATGCTCCTCTCCAGAATCATGTGGTTGATTATCTGAATGATCTGTCATTATCCTTCAAATCAAAAAAACAAATGTCAGTTCACAAATATACAAATTCAAATATTTTAATACTACTGTAATTAGAAAATAGAAAAGTGTACTAGGTTACATAATAGTAAACATTGGTAATATGGTAAGCATGTTAAACAATGGTAAAGATGGAAAAGATGGTCAAGATGGTCAAGATGGTCAAGATGGTAAAAAATGGAAAAAATGGAAAACCTGGTAAACATTGTAAACATGGTAAAGTAATTGTCAGTGTACAAAAATAAAAATTCAAATATTTTAATACTACTGTAATCAGAAAATAGAAATGTGTACTAAGTTACATAATAGTAAACATTGGTTATATGGTAAGCATGTTAAACAATGGTAAAGATGGAAAAGATGGTCAAGATGGTCAAGATGGTAAAAATGGTAAAAATGGTAAACCTGGTAAACATTGTAAACATGTTAAAGTAATTGTCAGTGAACAAAAATAAGCATTTTAAAATTCATGTAATGGTTATAAACATGATAAAGTAAACTAAACAAACTTAAAACATACAAAAACATATATTTATTTTATTTTAAAACATTTTTTAATAAATAAAAAACTTACAATATCTAACATTTATGGAAAAAATAAATGTAAACAAGAAATAAACATATGTTACCTGTAATTTTAGGAATGTACAGATGGATTGTTTTCCCAAATTCCTTCGTCGTGATCGTTCCTTATGGCACAAACTATGTCTTTAACATGATCGTCATTATGTTCTGTTAATATTTCCATGGATGTAGGGATCTCACATAAATCAGCATATTCATCATGTTCCTCCTCACCAACATATTGTTTTTCCCTTGTAAAACAACAGACCACTGCATATCTGATTGATCGACTACATAAAAAATTTGTTTTGCATGTGTTTCCATTATAAAAGAATCAGTTGTGTCTTCCAATCTATTCAGATTAACAAGTGTCATTCTAAATTCTTCGTGTCTGACACTGTTGTTACCGTTATTCCATTTACAGTTAAAAATGGGAACATTAATTTTAAAGTAATCAACCTACCATATGTCTTCAATCACTCCATAATATGCATTTGATGCAGAAATTGGGTTTTTGTCCTTAGCACTCGAAAAATGCATTGCTTCTGCAAGAACCAATACACCACTATTCTGAACTGCACTTCTGTTGTCCTGAGCTTTTGTATGAAATGTATAACCATTAATGTCATAACCAGACCATGTTATCAAATTTAAACATGGACCACCCACTATCCATTTTAATGTCTCTAATACATCTGATCTACCAAGAAAAGTCTTTTTAATCCATGACAAAAAGGTTTTTTTGTGATCATTCAAAATCCACATTTCTTTCTTCTTTGGATGACATTGTTTCAGCTCATTAATATGAAATGTGATATATGGTTGAGCATCAGCTATGTTATTCAAGATGTATGATTCTAACTTCTTCATCTGTTCAACTGACAATGATTTGAATTTCAAGCTGCGAATCCCCTTTCCCTCATTATTAACTCGTTCATGGCGAGATGGAGGCAAACCTATGTGTTGCGCCACAGCCATGTAGCTCGTACAAAACTCTGCTACCTCCTCAGAAATATACTTATCAATAATGGAGGCTTCAGGTCGATATAGATTTTTAACATACCCCTTTAATATTTTCATAAACCATTCAAAAGGATACATCCAAAGAAGAGATACAGGTCCACAAAGATTTATTTCTCGAACCAGATGAATCATTAAATGCACCATTATATCAAAAAAAGTTGGACGAAAATACATTTCCAATTGACAAAGTATAAAAATTTCATCCCTTTCCAAAATGTTCAAATCATTGACATCAATCGCCTTGTTACAAATTGAATCGAAAAAATAACACAACTTCATAATAGTCTCTCTGACACGAATGTGAAATATTCCACGCAATGCAACTGTAAGAATTTGTTGTATCATGACATGACAATCATGTGATTTCATACCTATCAACTTCATGTCGTTCAATGAGACAAAATTTTTTACATTAGAAGAATAACCTGGAGGAACTGTGGTATCATGAAGACACTGACAGAAGCTAATTTTCTCCCTCTTCGATAATGTATGACAAGCTGGGGGAAGAAATGTTCGTCTTCTTTTAGGTGTGGGAGCTAACTCCAAACATATTCCAATTGATAGTAAGTCTAATCTTGCATTCAACCCATCTTTAGTCTTTCCTTTAATATCTAACAATGTTCTAATCAAAAAATCACATATATTCTTCTCCACGTGCATGACATCAGTATTATGTTTAACTTCATGATACCTCCAATATGGTAGCTCAAAACAAATTGACCTTTTCTTCCAAATATGTCTATCATTACCAGATTTCTGTGTCTTTCCCAATGTCATGTCAAGGTTTTTCACCCTCTCAAAATACAGATAAGGGGATAAAGGTTTTGGAGCAGTATCAAATTCTTGTGAGCCATTAAATGCCTTTTTTAGTCTTCTATAAGGGTGTTCCATAGGAAAAAACTTTCGATGACCCATGTACACTGTTTTCCTCCCATGATGCAATTGACAATAGGACGTCTGTTGTTGGCAAATTGGACATGCTTTATGCCCTTTAACACTGTATCCAGACAAATTTCAATACGCTGGGAAGTCAATTATAGTGAACAGAAGCACTACATGCAGTTGAAAATATTCCATTTTATAAGAATCATACACCCTAATACCATCAGCCCATAACAGTTTCAAATCATCAATCAACGGTGACAAGTAAACATCAATATCATTACCGGGTTGCTTTGGACCAGAGATCATTGTACTCAACATGACATATTTGCGCTTCATACAAAATTCAGGAGAGAGGTTGTAAATTACCAATTAAATAGGCCATGAACTATGTGTGCTACTGAGTGTTTGGTATGGATTCATTCCATCTGTGCACAACCCTAGTCTGAGATTTCTTATTTCATTTCCAAATGTAGAATACTGCGCATCAATTTTCTTCCATTGTGGACAATCAGCTGGATGATGTATTTTTCTATCACATACCCGCTCTTCAGCATGCCATCTTAACCTTTTTCCATCATGTGAATTAGCAAATAAACGTTTGAAATGATTAATTATAGGAAGATACCAAAATACCTTTGAAGGGAGCTTTGTAATCTCTACATCACCCTGTGATTTTTCTTTCACCTTATACCGTGATTTCCCACATTTTGGACACTCTGATAGAAATTAATATTCCTTCCTATATATAATGCAGTCATTCGAACAGGCATGTATTTTCTTGTATCCCAATCCCATCGGGCATAATATTTTCTTAGATTTGTAATGTGAATCTGGAAGATCGTTATCTTTTGGAAGAATGTCTTTCATCAATTGTAGCAGCTCTGTGAAACTTTTGTCACTCCATCCATGCTTCGCCTTTAGGTTAATCAATCTTAACACCGACGAAAAAACCGTAAAATCTGTACAACTGGGATATAATGGTTTTTCAGCATCACCATATAGACGTGTAACTGTCGGTTCTATCTCAATTTGTTCTGCTACAATATCACGAATCATTTCTTCAATTCCATCGGAGTTACCATCTTGCGAATCATCATCATCAGTGACATTCCTTCCAGTTTCACCATGCCAAATCCAAGGGCTGTAACTCAGATTAAAACCATGACATATCAGATGATCTTTTATCTCTCTACTTTTCAACTTCTTCATATTCAAACATTTCAGGCATGGACAGAAAAAATGTCACTACTTGGAACATTTCATTTTGCAAATTCCAAAAAGGCATCAACACCTTCCTCAAATTCATTTCTCATTCGATGTGCCGTAATCCAACTTCGATTCATTATTACCTATAACAAATATCAACAAAAAATATGTATTTTTAAGATAAGACAAATACATGTTTATATGAAAAAAATCATAATTTGAATGTAAAAAAATTTAAAATATAAAACAAATATATAGGTATTTAAAAAAATATGCTTGAATATTATTTTTAAAACAAAATATAGTTAGATATAACAGTTTTAAATTTCATTGAATCAAAGAAAACCATGACGGCTAATGATTATCCAAATAAAATATACATCAATAAAACATAAACAAAATGATTTTTACCTAATGGAGCATATAACATGTGTTATTCATGCTTGTTGTTCAATCATTATGATCTAAAGTACTCAACACTTTCAAGTGCCAAAATCATGAAAGTAGTAGTAGTTTTCATAAGTACGCAACACCAAATAGCTATACATCTTAACTGTCATGTTAGAAATATGAATATAGACCATTTGTTTTATGATTAATAATATTGTCATATTATCTGATCATTCTGATTATATATTAGAATTACTATATCCTTTTGATCCGATATATAATCTAAGGACATTAATATTTCTTTAGAAAAAGTAATGTTAATTTCATGGTAATGTAAAAAAAAGTATATGTCGAACTATATATATGTAATACCAATAAAAAAATACATATGTGTTTGGCCTGGGTTTCACACATAAAACAACTCATCTCACAGATTAAATTTTTGAATCATCCTACATAATACTTATTTTTATAACTTAGGGAATGAAAATAATAAAAGTTTTGATTTACGATACTCATTATGGGTAAACATGATATATATAAATATAATAGCTAATCTCATAAAAAGATATCCATGGGGGTATAAGAGAATACACAAATCACATGATCAAAAATATAAGTGAAACAGTTCTATATAATCATAGATCATAAAACCTGAGTCCAAGTATAACAATTTTAGCATAACATAAGGCATGATTTATATTATAGTGGGAAAATGATTTAAAAAACCTTATTCACAAGATCACAACATTGGTATGTGGAATAATATAAGAGTGTGGCACAAACATAATCATATAAGTCATAACATATGTCAAGGGAAAACATAGTTTCATTCACCTCATATTGGGATATGTTAATCACCTTTCCTATAATTTATTATAATATTTCTTACGAGACACATCACATAACACATTGGACTTGGTATATCCATCTGTATCCCATATTGATCGTTGATATATAATGCATTGTCGAATGCATTAGAAGGATATTATGGACCCAAATGTCACATAATGACTAACCATATATATGGGTGAATCGTGATCATCAAATCATTTATAACACTTTCGTAGATCAATTAACTAACAAAAATGAAATGGGGGTCATAATTGTTTTTACAAAACATAATAATTATTAATAAATAAAAATGTGTTTCGATGGTAAGATAAGATAATATACCTAATTCAATCTAATTATAGTTAAATTATTTATACCTTGATAGAAAAGACCTTAATAAAAAATATAATTTAACATGAGAATGAAAAGAAAGTACACATTACCTTTTTTATAATGAAAAATATGAAAAGGATGATAATAATATTTACGTATTATAATTTTTTATGAATTATTAATAACAAAAGAAATCACCTCACTTGGTTTTGTTGAAAATCGGACATACCATCGTATTCAAGAAATTAGATACACTTTGCATGAAAAGGTCCATCATTTTTAGGAGATGACTGAAAGAAGAAATGTATTATCAGACTCACCATGATTCCAGAATGAAATATTTGATTGTAATAGGTATGAATTGATATTTTTATGAATGCAGATCAAAACAGATGATGGTTTTCTGATCTAGGAGTTCTAAAAATCATAATTTTTTTAAAAAAAATTATTATGTAAGAATGTTGATTGAAATTTTAAGGATAGGTATTACTGATTGTACCTGGTCCAATTTTATTCATGAATATCATTTTCTAGAAAATCATATTGAAAATATGATTTTAAGAAAATAAGTACTACCAATCTTCATCCAGAAAGACACATTCCAGCTAAGTAGGAAATAATAATGTTGCTGGAAGAATGGAACGTTACAATACCACCCATTATTTTTCAGATTTTGCAGAAGCTAATCCTCAATGTTTTAAAATTAATTATTCTTTCTAAATGATTGAATAATTTGAATGGATGTGAAGTCAAATATCTATGTTCTCATGCTTATAGTAATATTTTTATCAGATATTGATTTATTTAGATACTTAAGAGGTTGCTCGTAATGAAGTTGCTGGTATTCAGATAGATCAATATAGCGATCATATTGGAGTGGTTACTGATTCGTATTTCAGAAGAAAAGATGAAGTATAAGTGGTTTAAGAAGCTTTAATGAATCTACTTTTTCAGTGTACTATAGAATCGTAAAGCGTATATCAGAATGAAAATCTAGAATAAGATTTAAAAATAGTATTATCCAAAATACACCTGCTTGAATGTTGCGAGTTGAATGTTGCGAGTTGAATGTTGCGAGTTTAATGTTGCGAGTTGAATGTTGCGAGTTGAATGGACATAATAACCATTTGCAATAACAAAAAATTCCCCGAGATTCAAAAACGAACGAAAAGCACATCAAGAATCGAAACAAAAACGAACGAAATAAATTCGTGGAAGGCTTACTTGAATGTTGCGAGTTGAGATGATATATCCGAGAGGAGTGAAGAAGATAAACAATGAAGCCAGAATGAGTTTAACGCAGGTCGATCGATGAGCCAGCTAGGGTTTACCGCGAGAGAGAGAGACGAGCCGGCGGACTGTCAATCGAAAAATCGTAAATGACAGTCCACGAGCTTTAATTTTTTTAAATGTTTTATAAGGTCGGTTATTATATAACCGACGTTATAAACTATTTTTTAACTTTATAACGTTGGTTATCTTAAAACCGACGTAAAAAAGCTCCCACGCTTTGGTTTTCTACGTCGGTTATTTTATAACCGACGTAAAAAACGAGATATCTACGCGTTTTCTACGTCGGTTATTTTATAAACGACGTAACCACCCCCCCCCCCCTCCCCCCCCGTGCTTTGGTTTTTTACGTCGGTTTCCAAATAATCGACGTAAAAAACCCGATATCTACGCGTTTTTTACATTGGTTATTTTGTAACCGATGTAAAAAACCCGATATCGACGCGTTTTTTACGTCGGTTATCAAATAAACGACGTAAAAAACAAAAGCCCCGAGGGGTTTTTTACGTCGGTTATAAAATAACCGAAGTAAAAAACCCCGCTCTTTGGTTTTTTACCTCGGTTATTTGATAACCGACGTAAAAAACGCGTTGATATCGCGTTTTTTAAGTCGGTTAACAAATAACCGACGTAAAAAACCCCCCACGCATTGGTTTTTTACATCCGTTATAAGATAACCGACATAAGAACCCAACCGGAGCGATTTGTAACGTCGGTTATTAAAATAACGGACGTTAAAAATCTACTCGCCGCATTTTTACGTCAGTTATATATAACCGACGTAAAAAATGGTGACGTAAAAAATGATTTCTGCACTAGTGTATGAGAGAAAATAGTTCCCATCGTCCTCACATCCGTAATCTAATTTACACATATGGGATATTATCTCCTTCCTTATTTCCTAGCCAAGTTTTGATGAATAAAATATATAAATAACTTGGAATGTCCGGTCATAAAAAAAATTCATCAATATAATATTATTTCTTTCATAATTGAATTTGCATCCCTCATATTTTGATACTGTTTTTACATATTTCAAATTTTAATATTCATGAAAATATTGATATTTGTATCCGGTTTTTATCCTTGGGTGGTAGAGAATTTCCTTAGGAGTCCATACCATAATATTTGAAGTTGAAGAATCATATTTTTATCTGTAAAAAATTACTTCACCATTCTAAAACTTATCACATAAATCTATTTTTTATATATTGTTGATATTTTTTATGAATATTTAGGCCTCAATATGGAATTCTATGTTGGTGACAATCGATGAATGTAATTATTCACTAAAAACAACTAAATTCTATAGAATTTATATTTTTTGACATATCATTATTTTCCTGAGGTTATAAAACTAGATTTTAATAAAAATATATTTTTATTTGTTAATTATAAATTTATTAAAAAAATTAGTTATCTCCTATTTTTCTATATTGTGAATTAAGTCAATAACTATTCCTTTTATTAAGTTATATAAGGATATTTAGTTATTCATATTGTATTAATTATTTTAATATATGTTATTTATTTCTATTTTTTCATGATTATCTACTAATTGTTGATCATGATGTATTAGAATTCTTATTGAATTCTTTAATAGTCTATTTGATGGTATTAAATAATTATTTAAAAATACCAAAAGGTATTTTTCATGAACTCACCAAGGAAAACCATCCATCTCACATTTTTCCTCCTATCATAATTTCCAAAATGTGTCTTTATCACCATTATAGGAAACCAAAACATGGGTATAATAATAATAACTATTAGGAATGATTTAATTGTTTGTTGGTATGAATTTAGCATTAGATCATTAAATAAAATATAGATTGACACATTCTTACATTGGAATTCCATGAATATTAAATAAGATAATTATAATTAAAAAGTAAACAAAACCATGATTGATAATTAAAAAAAAATTCCATTTTTTTACAAATTATTCAATTTTTCATATAAAAATACATCATATTACAATAATCTGATACGAGATATGTAAACAATAACAGAATAAATTATATTATACGTCAAAAAAAATATTGCAACATGATCAACAATAAAATCACTTCTATGTGAATTGTTCTCATTCAAGACATACATTCACCATCATCAATATAACTTTACGAACATCTTGTAATATTGTATCAAAACATGGTAACCTGAAAAAAACATATAATATAAATACACATTAATGAGTGTGTGTGTGTAGTGACACCTAAGCAAGGCCAATAAGATTTCACAAAAGAGATTACAGAGTTCCTTTTATAAAACAATCCATCACTACTAACTGGATAATCATTTAAAAAATTGAATTTAAAAATTTTAAAACATAGAGAAATAAAAATTACAGAATTTATCCTTTTAAAAATTAGTAAATTAAAAACATTTTAGAAATATAATTTATGTTTTGAAGCATAAAATTAAATCACATAAAACATATAAATATTCAAAAATAATTTATTGATGTGTTATTCCATATCTGATTATGGTAAACCATAGGAGGAGAAATCAATACATTTAAAAGAAAAACACAAGAAAACATAAAAATGGAACACTTCCATGTTTATTAAAATTAAATAAAATCTTACCCCCATTTATAGAATTTTAAAATAAAGATTGTTTCAAATATTATTAGAATGAATACTACAAAATTTGGTAAAGAGGGAATAAAATCGTGTATCCTCCATCAGATTCACCAAAAATATCATATATATAATTACTATAAATTTAGTATCACAAAATTGATAATGATTATACATTAATTTAAGTGTTAGTAATTAATTTAATTCAATAAATAATAGTGTTCTATGGATTATGGATAACACAATGGGTTTTAATGTGAGATGGTCCTTAAAAGTACTCAACGGTGAAAACTATCATTCTATTATATTTTCTTAAATAATGAACCAGTCAAAATACACTATTTATCTATTTTTTGGGAACTGATCTATCCCATGTGTAACATATATAAAGAGACACTACATAAAATATTAATCTAATTTTGGGTTTGAAAAACCTAAAAATATCTTTAGTTCCCAGTTTTATAAATAATTAAATTAGGAAATGTGGTAAAATCAATATTTCATATTTACAAAAGCTTATAAAGTTATTGATACAAAAAAATTAATTTTATACCTCCCTAAAAAATATCGAAACAGATAAAAATTAAAATTTATAAAATAGTTCAAATACAATTTTATAACATCAAACTTTAGAAATAATTCTATGTGCCCAAGAATTAGGGGCATAAAAATTTATTATTTGTAATGAACCAACATGGGTAAATGAGACATCACCTACTCTTTCCAAAAAAATGGATGAAATCATGGAACTAATTACCCCATGGTGGTCACACACACCAATGTATCATTATTCAATACCATGTGAATGTCATCACAATGAGATATAGAATAAATATCAGGTATAAAAAATAAATATAAATGATAAAATTAAAACCTATAAGATATTGTTCACAATCATAATACAAAATAATCGATGCTAGAATTATAAATCCTTAATATACAATACATCAAGACCCTATCCCTATTCTATTTGAATAACCATCATCAAAAACCCAAAGTAGTATGAATAAATCACTAACCAATATAATTTTATGTGCTACATAATTCCCTTCCCATTACTTATATCGAATTAAAATATACAATTATACACCCATGAGATAATACAATGTAAGATAAAATTTCTAGTAAAATACACAAATTAATATATACTATTTCTTTCATCATGTACATCTTAGCACAATATAAGTTATAAAACAAGTTTGATAATGATATTTCATTTTAAAAAATTGAAATAATTCAACATCTGTTTTTTTTGTTTCAAAATAACCCATATCCAAATAACATGAACATATAAATCAATATGAATGATAACATAAAGGGAATATTTTAATTTTATTTATATCTCAAAAGAATAAAAATGTGATCATTAAATCATGATATATATTTGAGATCGGGAATCATACATAATGGTCTCTATCTTATGGGAATACATAACTACGACACATAACAAACACCATCCAACATAAACAAACATCTAATAATATTTATTCCTTCCACTATCTATCTGTATGAAAATCAATATCTCTAGTGGTTGCATACTCCCTAACATTTGTGTATTTCTATAACCCATAAAATCCAAGATTCCAATGAGTTACCATGTTCTACATTACACTAAAACATTAAAAAAAACCATTGTCAAAATTTAAAATACATTTTTATAATAAAATAATCACTTCTATTGTGTTTGAAAATAAATTTTATTATAGAAAACATCAATGCGTAATTTCACCAAAATTATGATGTGAATAATGGTTGTATTATTGATAACCCCATAAAAAATATATTTACATTCCACCTAGTAAGAAATATAATATAATATCACTCTTACAATTTATAATATGAGGTACGCATATAAATATATATATATATATATATATATTATATTTAATTTAAGATAATGGTACCTATAAATTAAATAATAAATATAAACATTGGGAAAAATAACTTCTTACTAAACGGATGATTTATAATCATCTCATCGTACTCAAATTTTTTAGTGAATAATAAACTAAAGAAAGGTAAAAGTAATATAATACTTGAAAAAATTAACAAAAATATGATAATAAAAATATAGTATTTTTTGGAATAAAATTGAATTACACCATTTTTTGTTTATATATATATATATCCTTTTATACATTTCAAAAAACATACACTTTATTCATTTACTTATTTCTAAAAAATTATATTATATGACAAATTATCAAAATAATTTCCATTTTTTCAAATGAGGATGTAGCCTTAATGGAAATCCACGACGATACAGATTTTATGTTCATGGTATTGTAATTTTTATAGTGATTTGTTTAACTTTTAGATCTCTTAATTATGTCTTACATTTTATTATCCTAATATAGTATTATTAGTCTTTAATTAAAATTTATTTTTTAACTAAAAAGTATCACGGTTCATTTTAATTAAAATATTCATGTGAAGAAAGGTATTGAACAAAAATATTATTGTAATTGTAAATACATAGTGAAATATTGTGGTGTATTATTATTTTGATCATCAAAGAACCTTTCACTCAAAATATTATTATTTTGAATATGATAAATGTTGGAACTTGTACCTCAATACATCATTGTTTTCCCATGTTTTTTCCTCAATCATACGATGTTTATAGTTAAACCAACATGTTTAGTGGTCCAATTTCCTGTTACATTATCATTATTATCATTAATATATAATTATTATGACTTTTAATAATGATAATTTAATTTCTATACAACCACTATGATTTAACAAGTGAAGTTTTAGGTCTGTACATTCCCAAAAGTGATACAATACATTCATGATGCTCATAAGTGGGATTTAGAATAATTGAAAGATAATATGCTACCATTCAAAAAATATTTTGGATTTCAAATGGATATATGTATCTTGGGATAAATATTCCCTTCATCCCCAATCCCTTGACACATATCTATCGTGATAATCAAACGAATACCTCATATTCAACATCAAACACAGAATATAAAAAATTATTATTTTATTATATATCATTTTGTATTTAGGATGGTTTAATTTTATAATTCATTGGTTGAATATTAAAGGATATATTGTGTGAAAAAAATTTCCCAGTTATTCAAAAATTTAAATTCATTGCAACATGATATAGTTATACACATGTTCTAATGCAGTGCCTCATATATATCTATATAGATTCTACAATGGAAATTATTATTATAAGATAAATCTGAAATTGTAATTTTTTAATTGTATCCTCATTTAAAATACATAAAAGAATATATAAACATATATTTTAGGGAATAAATTTTTTATACAGTTTAAGGATGATAATTTGTGATGTTTCTATGATTTTTTCAAATTAATTTTAATGAATTTTCCAAAAAATTGTAGTAATACAAAAACCATGATCAAAAATAATTTATAGTTTTCTAGTTTAATGTTATACCACTTACTTTATCTATTTGTTATAATGATGATAAAAAAATGAACTTCTCAAATATAAATGTCAATTTTTTATATATAAAAAACATGCTATAACACATATAGAATATCATCTTCTAGAAGTATAAGGATTATCCTCTAAAATTTAAAATGTGATTTTTCCCATTTCAATATAGGTATGGATAATGGTTTTATTTTCATATTATCTTTATATCATTATTCCCAATCATTCTTACATAACAATCATCAAAACATATGTAATTCAATATTTTTCGCCATTGTTTCCCTCTAGATCTCAATATTCTGATCTCTATAAATACATTTTTCATTAAAATAAATAGATAATGATAATATATGTTCATCAACCAAAATAACTTCTTCAAATTAATATATTGATGAACATATATTTATTTCTTCATTTTCATATTTTCATCGATATAAATGATGATCTGTAATATATTATATACATTCATATAAATATCAAAATCCTCCTTCTAAAAATACTTTATCATTACATATAGGGATGGTTAAATATAAATTTTTTGTAGAAAAGATTTAATAAAATTTATCCCAACTTAATAGTATATCATTTCTTAATCAAAGAGGATTGAGTCTCTATTAGTCATAATTGTTTATAGGGTTTCATGATAATTTCCACTTAGATAGTCAATCTCCAATTTTTCTTTACTGTGATGGTAATTCATATAATATTTAATATATTTCATCATCTACATTTTTCATATCTAGTGCATGTTTGAATCCTTGTATTTGAATTTACAACTTATTCTCTTGTGATTGGTAAATATGTCACACTTTTAAACAGAAAGATATTTCAAAAAAATATTAAATAAAAATATCTCTACTATTGAAACTATGTTATAGATTCGGTAATTTTCATCATCACACTTTATATATAATGATAAATAATATACCCCTATATATGAATTCCCCAATATATTATATCATTCATCACAGTATATAAAACAATAAAAAATATATAGTAATGTCTATAATGGTCCAATGAAAAAAATATATTGATATAAATGAAATTATCCATTAATTAATCCATCTAATGAAAATATAAATCCATTTTGAGCTATGGGGGTAAGAATATATTATATTCCTGAGATATTTCTCACAAAGCATCAATACTATCCAGACCAAAAAGATAACTATGGTTTTCAATTATTTTATTTTTATTTTGGGTTATTCATAAATAACCCGACTCTTTGAATGATAGATATATGTACCCAAGAAAGTGGTTATTGTGAAAATAATGACACATTTTTTCTATAATTATAACTTTTTAAATTTGGTATCAAATTTATCATTTCATATGGTCAAAAACATTATACAAAAATGATCTTTATTAGATTTTTTTAAATGGAAATTATGAAAATTAAACCTTTATATTTTAACATAAATTAATATAGATAATAATTAAAGATATTATTCATTAGAAAAATAAATATAATAGGGGAATTTATGAGTCAGATTGGCATCACATGTATTTCATATTGACTATATGTTATAAAAATAAAATTATTGTTTACATCCTCTCATTTCTCCAATTGTTAATGATTTTTAAATAGAATTTAAATCTTATAGAAGTATTTATATTATTATAGTTTGTTAAAAATTCAATCAATATATGTTATATGTTAGTTTTTATTGGAAATTAATTCATTATCTTCATTATAATCGATGGTGACACAAATTTATTCAAAACATTTCGTAAAAATGTGGTTTAGTTGACCACATTTTGAAGAAATTAGGTATATTAAAAATTTATCCTAACTTTTATAAATTTTAATCATTAATTACTATAATTAAATAAATTTAAATATATTAGTTTTAAATGATATTGGTGTAGACACATGTATCAAATCAATAGAAAAAATCTAACCCATGAACTGGGAAAGACCATAAAAGAATCAATGTTGACAAACAAAGAAATTATTGGGGTTATTATAGATCCATTGATACCAACTCCTCACCTTTTCCAAAAAAATTTCCACATACCCTTGAATAGTTACATTACATTATAAAAAATTTATGATTTAATCACTTAACTATCATATGATTAACATATAAAAGGATAACGCTTTTGAAATTAAAAGACTCACATATCCCTTAATTTTTACTTGAAACACATCTATTCTTCTCCACTATGAACCATATCACATGTTAAAAATAATTTCATTACCATTAGTAATCATAAGGTCGTCAATTACAATAATACATACAAATACAATTAATTTCACAGATATAATTATTATCAACTACTTATCATTTCTTCTTAATTAAATTTTCTTATAAATTTTTGTATATATAATTATGCAATGAAATTAGTTTCATTTTTATGCCTAAATAAATTAATAATAAGGGTAATATAATTTTCTATACATATTTAACACATTGAAATTGTAAAATAATAACACTGTATTTTATTTTGTATGTGACATGCAACATTACTTTTAAAAAACCAAAAACATATATACGTATTTTAATCTAATCTCATCAAAAATATGCAGAGCACCCACGTTAAGTGTAAATGAATATCAGTGTAATATAAACTAATATAATAACAATTGAATTTGTTGTTACGAATAGTACTAACTGAATTATTTAATTTATTGGTATCTATTGATTAGAAATAAAATAATAATAATTTCAAAGATAAAAATAAATGTTATTTGAAAACTATATTTTTCTAAAAGACAGTTTAATCGAAATTTTCACAATTAATCTAAAATTATGTTTTACTAATATTAGTAATTTTTTTTACTTTAATTAATTTTATAAATAATAATATTCAAATTACATGATTGTGAATTTTTTGGATTTTTTATAAAAAATTTCATTTATAGATAAATAAGGAAAGATACAAAATTTTTATTCAAAACATCCTTCTCTTTGAAATAATCTGTAACAATAAAAAATTTTAATTTGTTTTAAAGGAAAATTAGATCAATTATATAACTATAAATCCAATTTGGTTTATCATAATTGTTTTCATTTAATATTTTGATACAAAAACATTATAGACATTTTTTTTATCTTTCGAAACCTGCTTTCTCATCCTCTATACAAGATTAATTTTAAACTAAATTCTCCCTATTTTATGAATGGAATTCGAAAAAATGTATAAAATATTTTTAATTAGAATAATTTAAATACTATAATAAGGTTACCATAATTTTTTTACTAAAATATGTGTGAGTAATATTAATATTAATTACAATGGTTAAGGTAAAATGGATTTAATCTTACTATAAAAAGATACCATTTATAGTGAAAAAAACTTCACATAAATATATTTTATATATATACTTATATTGTATAATTTTTAATAATTTATAATAATTCATTCTCAGCTATTTCAGAATTTTGAAAATATGGGTACACCTTTTCTTTGAATAAATAACAATTCTGCCACTCACCTCACTTTTAAAAGGCCACCCATATCCTTTATTTTTAACACCTTCACAACATTTTCTATCAGCCAATAACAATCCCAATTGATTCCCATTTTATATCCTCAAATCCTATAATATTTATTTCTATAAAAAGTAATCATAGGGATGATTTTGGAGTTATCCTAAAACGGTTACTCAAATCAGTTGTATCCATGTTCAATGGACATTTTTATTTTATTACATCCTCCAACTCATTAAATTAGAATAAAAACTTGATAATATAATAACCTCAATATGTAATGTTTAATGAATTTTCTTTTATATTAATTTAATGACATAATTAATACCTACATCTATAAAATGGTTAATAAATCATTATTCTTGTATATGGAAGACTACAACCATATGAACTAAATTCATTTGTTTTTCCATTACCTCCTCTCGTATTTTGGAATGATTCAAGATACTAAGTATACATAAGATATTTATATGAAATTATATTTAAATAATTATTATATCCGATATAAATTTCTTAAATACAATTACCATGGAGATACAATAACAAAGATTATGTGTACTATGGACTACGCCTCAAAAAGCTATGTCATATTTATTTTACTTATGCTTTACATGGATGCTGATAATTATAATGATAATAAATATATCTAAAATAAATTAAATAATTATAATATTTATGAAATTTAAATCATTTAGAAAAAATATATCATTTTCAACCTTACCATTTTAGTCACATAATGATGATAACATCGTTCATGTACTTTTAGATTACCACCTTCGTAAAGTAATTTGACTATATTTTCATCAACAAAAGACATAAAATATATATATATATGTATAATAAAATAAATAATTTGGTATTTATGACTGTATTATAATTGAAGTAATATAAAATATTAATTACATTCATTTCATGATGATTGTTAAAAAGTGGAAACATTGGTCATTCATACATAATATCTATCATCTCCATGATCGCAACATATATCATTTTTCATAACCATATTTCAAAATTTCTTTTAAAAGTAAATTTTTTATAAATATATGATAAGTATTTCATGATTATTATTCTAGATATGATAAAACTATATAATATTTAATAGAACTATATCGTTCATGATGAAACACACATGAAAAGACAAGACTATTAACACCTGAAACTATGAAAATAAGGAAATATAATTAACAAAAATTTTGTAAAGGATTTTAAAAGGTTCATGAATGATATTATAAATATTAATATTGTTATGTAATATGTTTGAAATAATTTTGAGATTACTATATAAGAGGTTCAATCATGTTCAACTATAAAGAATTGTACGGTAAGGGACTACGTATCATTTTATATATCATCCTGATATTTTTAATATGAAACACTATACTCAATATCATATAAGATACACATCATTTAGGTTAAAGGATTACTAAATTTTATTATATTAATGAGATGTTAATAACCAATAATTTTTAATTATTATAATGAATGATATTAACTATATTATTAAAATATATTTTACACATGTTTACAAAATTAATTCATTTGTTCGAAATTAATTTGAAATGAAAATAAAAAATAATTTAATATAAACAATTTTTTTATTAAAAAACTATTTTTATTCCCACAATATAATTTTATATTAATAAATCAAATTAATCACTATTAGTGAAATATATTTTTGAAATTTATGTGTTAAATATTCAATAAAACGTTTTCAAATTCATCTATTATGTTTTATTGGATAAATGTTACATTTAAACAAATATTTATGCGTAATAAACCATTTTTTTTGTAAAATATAATTTTTACACCATTTAATGGAACATATATTATAAAACTACGTTTTTCAATTTAATAAAAAAAATTCAGAATTAATTTTATTTTATAAATAAGAATATAGAGAAATCAGGGTGAATTTTTTGTTTTTTTCTCATAAGATTCATTTTCTGATGAATTGTTGAAAATAATGGATTTTAATTAAAAAATGAATATTCATATATATATTTAATAAGGTTAAATTATATTTTGAATTAGTTTCAATTTAAAAATATATTAATACAACTTTTTTCATTGTAATCAATTTTATGTTGAATTTAGACATAAAAACACCATAATAATTGGATCATTTTCACATTATAAACATGTTATCTCATCGCATTAGTGAGAATAATTTAATATCTAAATTTAAAATTAATTTAAATGTAATTATATAAATTAGATTCCATATTTAGAATTTAAATATCTAAATTATATTATATGTTAATTTAAATTTTTAGGTAAAAAAATTTATATGGTAAAAAAGAGATTTACTAAGGTAATAGTAAAATACAGAAACATTTTAACGTTAAATGGTAATGGCTAAAACTTCATATAAATTATAATAATTAATGGGCTTACGATGTATTTATTTTTACATAACAATACATTACAAAATTTATAATAAATATAATTATTTTTGTGAATTTAACATCAATGTGATTGGATTTAAATATAAAATAAGAATCATTTAAATGTATAAAACCCCGTATTCATAAGTATAAATACCACCCCTCACATCCTCATTTCTCATCAAGAAACATGGTAATAGGTTCTTGTATAGTACTATGTAGAAGGTGATTAATATTGTGTCACAGGTAGGTGGTGATGCAGGCCTGATGAACGCTAGGTGATATAGGCAAGATGATGCAGGCATGACACTACATTGGGATTTTGAGCCATGATATGGGAGTCAATCCTAGTGGGCCTATAATCCATGAAAAAAATAAATAATTTTTGATCAGTGGGAAATATCCTTAGGGGATATGTCTTACCTATCCAGCTTTTGTGTGTAGTCTCTTTGTGTGTTTTAATTTAATTTTATCCCCAAGCTCATAATATATATACATTTTTTATAAATATAGCTATAATAAAAATAAAAAAATAGGGGATATGGATTTCCATTATTTCCCATGTGCATAGTGTGTTCATTTTTGTTTAATGTAATTGTACCCCAAACACCTAATATATATATATATAACAATTGACATTAAATCACATAAAACCACCTATCATCAAGTACAAATACAACCCCCATGACCCCATTTCTATTCACCACCCTTAATGTTTGTCATATATATACCAAAATCGCTCCTGAACACTCTCTTCAAGTCCAAGTGATTATAGTCTCTCCAAATGACCAAATAAAAGGTCATCAATTGTCCCTTAAAGGTGGTGATATTCAAGAGGTAATTTTCTCCATGCACCGCTCTTATTTTTATTATTATTCTATTTTTTTTCAACACCTCCATCATCCAAAAAATTGAAAAATATAGTATCATATATGAAAATTAGTTTTATTTTTGTAATGTAATAACTCATGTCTATTATATAACACACCGAGCCCACTCTTCCAGACTTAGTTCTTAAAAATTATGTGTAATTTTTTTATAAAATAAATTGAACAATTACACAACACTTGAAAGAAACGAGGACCTTTTTCCGGTCTAGGTTCTAGAAGATTAGACAAAACCCTAAATTTATCAGAGTTGAAATAAATAAACAGTTGTCCACTATGTTTCTGTGTATGATAACAACATATGTGAGGAAATCTTTGATAATATCCTAAGATACCTATGAAAAATTATTTTAATATAAAAGGGTGAGCATTCGATTGACCAATAAGGTGTTTTGAAAACATTTGGTAAATCTCATAAAAAATATTACTTTTATAATAAATTTTAAATATTCAACTAGAATTAAAATTCTAAAACAACCATTACAAAATACTATAATTCTTTTAAAATTAATTATATTTCGAAAACTCTTTTAAAATAATATAGTGATTCAATTGAAAATATTAAGCAAGCTCGTAAAAAAAACTAAGTCCACTCATATCATTGAAGGATATCTTGGTCCTACCCACTTGAGGGATGGATTCACTATCTAATTCAATGTCGTATTTACAAAGCTCAAGTACTGGTATTTATAAAAAATTTTAATATTAGATTTCCTTATATACATATAATTTTCACTATTGTGTAATTTTTGAAAATATATTTATAATCATGCATGGATCAAAAGAATATTAATATTTTCTGAAAATTATATATTATACTTGGTTCGATCAAATATCATGATAAATGACATTGCATAATCACACGAAAGATTAATCAACATCCACACACATAAAATTTCATTCATATTTCCTTAAAAATCCATTTTTGTAAAGTTTAATTCATGATCAAGTATATGTGTATATACAATTATATATATATATGTATGCATGTAAGAAATGTCATGAAAACATATCGATATATAGCCATAATCTTGTTATCAGTATGACATAAATGTAGATCAATCATTTAAATTCATAAATTTCTATAAAAAATCCATTGCAATATATATATTTTTTAATAAATTATATGTCAAACAATAAATATTATTATAATTCATATGAAACATAATATTTATCCTTAAAAAATTAGATTGAAACATAAAATCATAAATTTGGACTAAATAATACGTAGCTAAATTAGGAAAATAAAACATTTGAATTATAAAATGACATAAATTAATATAATCAATCAAATACAAGTTGAGAATAAGAAAAAATAATTTCAATAAAATTGTTTGTTGCAAATCAGAAAAATAGATGGCATGAACCATAGAATTCAAAAATAATTATATAATTAAAATATTTATAGGTGAAACACTTTAGAAAGATAGGCATGATAAATTATAAGATTTTTTTATCTAATGCTTCACTAACAAGCAATATATATAATTTATATATATTGCAGCTACCAAACAAAGTCAAGAAACCAGAAAAACGATAAATTTAATTAATTTTTTGACACAAAACCACTGAAAATGATAACAAGGTGAATTAAATGATGAAAATTTATAATTAAGACCTGATACATGATATATTAATAGATATTTGTTATTGGTATTATAAAAATCAATATGATACGGATAAGACTAAAGACTGATTGAAGGAAATAATAATAAAAATAGTACCCGGTGAAATCGATTAGATATTTCAGATAATTTAAATAATTAATATCAATCCAACTCGCAAAGGATGTCATAATCAGATACGAAGAACTAAGAGTAGGTGTCGTTTTCTAGTGGAAAAATGAATAAAATGACAAAACATGGAACTATTGAGTCTATTCTCAAAAGATTTAGTCATTAAACAAACTCACAATTCCCAACATAAAAAAATGATAAACCATCCTCATCAAAACTAAAACCCTAAATGCAAAAAAGATTTGTTATTTCTTTAAACACAAAACCAGATGCCAGTCGTCTGATCAAATTTGACCATCGCGTGACTCGACTCATCCTCTGCGGTCGACCCTGAATCCATTGTCGAAGTGGTATATCACCCTCAGCCTATCGAGCTCGGTTGGCTTGCCATCGACCTTCACCCACGAATCACTGAAATTTAAATCCTGAAACCCTACCCATGCGCTAGATACGAACAACCGCCCTCTTAATCTCAATTCATTTTTTTATTTGTTTCATATATATTGTTTCTCATCGTTATATATATATATATAAAAATAATTAGTTTTATTTTTACTTCATAATTCATAATTATAATTTTATAAAATTATTTCTAATATTAACTTAGATTATATTTATTTGATAATATATTATACACTATCACATCATGATACTGTATAGAAGTATCATTAATTTATATTATTTTAATGAAAACTTTTTTTTATAAAAGCCTCATTTATAAAAATATTAATTTATTACTGAATATGATTAATATTTTACTTTATAATCTTTAAAAAAAGTACAATTAATTTTCTAATTTTCATATATAACACTTCTATATTTTATTTTGTTTTTAAAATATTAATAATTTAATAAAATATTATGTCAACAGTGTTTAAATATTTTTTCAGAAGCGATTTTATTAAAATATATTTTTATTGTTTAATTATAATATAGATATTTATTAATAATAATTTCATATTCCCAAAACGATATCATGTTTAGAAAATTAGTATTTAATCAAAATATATTTATCAAATTGTTATTATAAGAATTTAATATTTATTTACAAATTTTTAAAAATTAATATTGACTTATAAAAAATGAAATAAATAAATATTTTATTAAAACTTACAGTTTTACAGATTCCTTTTATTAACTCATCTTATTCAAATAAACAGAACCACTATCAAAATTATGATAATTAAATGCCTCTAAAAATAATAATTTTCCATTTTCTATCACATCATGAATTGTAATAAAATGTATCATTATAGTTAAATAATATAGTAATAGGTATATTATACCTTATTTAATGTTTCATAACTAATATATATTCATAATATCTAATAAAACAGAACTAGTTCTTGATGTTCAGAAAAACTACAAACTTAAACAAATCATTTATCATTAATGTTTTATCAAATAAATCATCATAATATAATAAAGAAAAATTATTGGACACTATATAATTATCACTATTTATTAATACTATTTAATTCCAATTATATTGTTTTAATATAATTTAATATAAACATACTTAATTATACATCAATGATCATGTCTTGAAACTATGAAATGAATGCACCAGAAACCATGAAAATAATGAAATATTTTAAAGGAATATAAAATAAGATGTTATTAAATCATAAAATAAGGTATTATGAAAACTAATATAGATCTAAAATGACTTATTATCATTATTTAAAATTTTATATTGGTTATTACGGTACGAAAATACAATGGTAAGTAATAGGTAAAGGTTTCTCATCTCACTTTTACTTCTCTGTGAAGTATGCCTTATTATCCACTCATTTCAGTTGGGTGTTTTATATACAAACATTTTAAATAAAATATATTTAATCTAATAGTATAAGTGGGATTCAATGTTTAATTTGATTATTACTCCTTTTATGGTTCATACAATTCTACTCGATTCAAAATGTAAGAGGATTTCTTAACACTACATCCATTATTTTGATTAAAATCCCACTTCTTGATTATTGATTGCTAATATTATGTGTGAAATGACATTTTAATACCTTATTTTGTATTTATATTTTTTTATTTATTTAACATGAATAAACATAATCTATTCATTTTATTTATGCTCACTACATTTATATCATATTTGTAAAGTTTATTCATTTAAAAATCCTCTTCTGAAGTACTATTCTTAAAAATAATATTTTATTTATATATATGGAATGATAATAATTTCATGATTTCAAGTGTATTTAATATTCTTAAGAATACATTACTTTTTTATATGGTTACATTTAAATAAATGCTTCTCTATTGTATTTTTGTGGCCATTCAAAATGTGTGATTTCAAAAGTAAAAGTGGATTTTGATCATATACATTTTTTATGATTTAGTATTTCATGACTTATGAATTGGATAAGGTTATTGTGATTTATTTATAATAATGGTCTCAAAGATGAAAAATGAATCATATGTGGTTTCATGATAACCCGATGACAGTTGGTTATGTGATGAACCAATGAAGGGTGGTACTATGACAAACCATAGAAGGGTGATTACTTCATAAAATGCAATATATTTGGTACTCCAAAGATGGAATTTGACCATTATTTTATTCCATTTATATGGAGTTATGGTCCCCATTATATCTCACGAGTGAGCCCGATATTTCTTATATGAAGGGTTGGTCCCCATTAAAGCTCGTGGGTGAGCCCAATATAGAATATTCGAGGGGTTGGGGGACATTATGGCTCATGGTTGAGCCCGATATAGCTTATAGAAATGGTGAGCCCCATTATATCTCTTAAATACAATGGGTAGTGATTATATTGTAATTTATCATTATTCTAATGCCATTAAAAACATAACAGGGTTTTATGGATGAGATTTTCTATGATTTCAAAAGGGGTAATTTTTATTGATATGGGTTTTAATGATTTTATTTGATCTAGATGTGTATGAGTTCTCATATAAAAATGAATTATTTAATTTTATATTAAAAATTGAGATAAATAAAAGTATTTCATGGGATTTTTTGATTGTCACATGACAAAAAACTCACATCTTTTTTGGTCCCTTAAAAATCATTTATTCTCATCCCTTGTTTTTTAATTTTTTCACATGATTTAGAAGAAAATAGAGAAATAATGATATAAAAGGATTAAATATGATCCATTTTCATGATGATAAGACATATTTTAATTTTCAAACTTCTGTTTATGAAAAATTTCATACTGTGTATAATTTTCCACTAGTAATGTATGTGTTTACTATGTAGTGGTTTTTTCTAATTATCTAAAACTCAAATCGTAATATATCATTATGAATGCATCAAATATATTATTTGATTAAAATAACTATAATATGTTATGTTTATATATATCACCCCTAGTTTATTGTATTTTACCTTTCTTTTATGTTTTTTATCTATGCAATGTATAAGGGTGATATTTGGGAGAGTATTGAATAATATTGAAATGTTTTTTGGTATTTTATAAGGTTAACCAGTTAGTGGAATTTGAAAAAGTTTCCCATGGAACTGTGTTCAATGAGATTTTGGATAAAGAGAAGGTGGAATAGAAGATTCGTAGTTTTTCTAAACTATTCAACTACCTAAGAGAAATTGTGTATTAGGGGACATTGAGTTTTACCAAGGTTGGAACATGGTTGAATAAAAACGAAATCCCACCCTATCAGGTTCATTCTTTGAGCCAAGAATTGGTGAATTGTTTGTGCACATATTTTCTAACCATGTGACTTACCATCCATGGTTTAAAAACATGTTCAATAAAAAGTGGACCATGGTTGGTTTTCTGTTTTATACTATAATTCTTGATCAATTTCAACCCTAAATAGGGATATAATCCTCTAAATATCTTGTGAAAATAACCCCACTAATTTCAAATAAATTTGAATGTGTTTTCCTTGTGTGTTGATTCCCACTTATCATGATAAATCATCATTTATGGAAAAATTTTATGGTATTTCAATGATCTACATCACCCTCTATTGAAATTTCTCAGATGTAGTTCCATTGTGGATATATCTATGGTAGTTCATTCCGAAAATGATTATATTTTTCTTTCTTTATGTTAGGGTATGAGATCTAATGTGGTTTTTTGAATATTTGACCAATTTGGTTGATGATTTTGTGTTTTTCTTTTTTTTCATGTATTCAATGGTAGGTGGATTCCCAACTGACTCATCTATTTATAAAAATAAGTAAAACATTAAAATTATTTAAATTGATTGATGTTGATTGAAAAAATGGTTTTAAAAGAATTGTAGGAACATAATTTAGTAATAGTTTGTCTATTTGAGTGAAATTGATGAATTATTGTTTATAGTGATTTGATAAATAATTTTATAATGATGATTTTAAATGAGTTTATTTGTTCAGTTTGTGGAAAAACATCAATAAAAAATATTGTTTTAGAAATGATGGTTGCATTAAAATGTTTTTGTCATTAAAATGGTTTTGGCATTGTAATGGTATTATAATGGTTTTATTGGAAAGGTCGGTTGTCATACATGGTGTAATTTTTTCATATTTCATTAAATGGTTTGGGTAAAATATGACATGGTGCATTGTACCAAATGTGTATAGGAATACATGTTTTAATAACATTATGATGACTTTGTAGATTGACAAGAATGCGATCATGAGTATGTAACAATCATATCAAACCATTAATTTGTGGATGTATGGATATGTGCTTTGTAATGGTATATACAAATAGTTTTGTGAGGTGGTAAGTAAAACATGATTGGATACATTTCATAGAAAAAAAAATTAAATTTTTTTTTTTCACAAAAATAGTTTTGGTTTTGAGATAAATTGTTTTAAATCCTTTATATAAGTGTGCTAACATGTTCTATCCTAGGGGAGTGAGTGGGGATTTCATTTTGGAAAAGTGTATTGATTTCCATTACTCTACTCTTATTTTGAACTATCGTGATTTTTCATATTTTTTTTCAAGAAAATGGAAATGGTAAAATTTCACACATATATAGTTGTTCTTAGGGGCATTTGTTCTATTTTGTGGTGTATGGATCAGGTTGGATCATTGGAGTTACGTTATTTTTGGTTTTTTATCCATGCACATTTTTTATAGTTTTCTACTAGTCTTCCATTGTTGTACACTTTGTAGTGGTTTTGTTATCAATGAAATGTTTGAGTTTTCTTTCATAATTATCATGAATTATGTAGTGGTTTATTTGGTAATGAAATGTTTGGATGATCATTTTATTTTCAATGGAAAAAATGTAACAAAATTGAAAATGAAACACTAGGAACATATTTATATCCTTTGGGATTGTGGTGATGACTCTTAAGGTCATTTGATTTTTCTCCTCCTTCTCAATCCAATTATAAGGGATGAGATGTTGCAAGTGTTATCAGTCTTGGTTCTTCAAAAACATTTTGTGGAATAAGTGGTCATCGAATTTTTGGATCTCATAGTTGAAATTATTTCTAATATATTCCCCATGTAAGGTTGGTAGAGAGGTTTTGGATTGTTAGGACAAGAAATATAGAGCATAAAATATGTAGATACCATTTCTATTCTGAACTTCAAGTTATCAAGGAGTTAGGTACATAAGTTTTTTAAGGATTATTCTAGGTTTTGGAATATCATTTTCATAGTTTTTTCCAATGAGAATAGCATGACATGAATTATAAAAATTACTTCTCTCGTGGAGTTGATATCTAATTTTGATTATTTATTTGATGAAATCTTTGGAATTTTTGAAACAATTTAATGTTTTTTCAATTGAAATATTTTGGAAAAGATCATTGTTGTTATATTTTATAAATGGATCGATTTTGAATGAAATTTTGTGATAGTATGATGTGGTAGAAATTTAAATTCTAAGCCTTCATTTAATAGAGAGTGATAGATTTTTAGTTTTTTGTGTTTCTAGAAAATATCCCACTATAGACACCATATGAAATCTTCAAATGAAGCAGATAACAGTGTGGTTTCAACTGAGCCATAGGTGAACAAACAGTTGGTTCAAATAATTTTACAAGCATTTCAGACGGTGTAAAGTGGGAATATGATGGATGAGACAAGGAAAGGGGGTCAATCCATCCAATTTCAAAAATAAGTCCACCCATAAATTTTGGTGATTCATAATCGTTAATAGAAGTGATATGTTATAATATAATGAGTCATATCATTGATTTTATCGGCACCCCAACTGATATAAAATTCAAATAGGAAACGTATACTCTGTATAAAAATGCATGCCATTGGTGTGATTTATCTGTTATTTCTAAAATAAAAATAAGCCAAGCATGGGTGAATTTTGAATAATTGTTTGAAAATATAATTATATCCTCATACATTATGAATTCAAAAAACAATATAAATCATTATCATGATGCCAGAAAATATTTCTATCATTGTTTATATATCTAAATTAATTATGTTAGTTCTATTTTTTCCTAAATATATTGTGAGTGAGACTGTGAAGGCATGCCTTTTTGAATTGGGGATTGGGAAAGAGATTCTCTTAGAGATTTTGTTGAATGTATTTCAAATAATAAATTGATATTCAAAATAGTTATGGTGGATGAAGGAGACATATCATGGGATATAGAATGAGGAATCATGTTGATACCCTTGGGAAATGGTGGAAACAGTAATTCTACTAGAAAGAAAATGAGGGACACTTATTTCCAATGTGGGAGTATAATAGAAAATCATACAGTGGGATTAGTGAATCATCCTTCACGAACCATGACTAAAGATGGTTTTTTAAATTTGATTCATGCGATCACATGAAGTGAGAATGCACCACACAACCAAGATCATGCCCCAATTTCAACAAAATTGGGCAGATTTGTAGATATTGTCACAGTTCTACATAGTTATGTGTTTAGAATACGTCATAGGTGTTTCATGCATTTTATGCATCTATAGGATTATGGTAGAGAAACAATCCAAATCAGCACAATGGATCTATTCATGGTGATTCCCAGAATACTAGGAATCATTGGTAAGGGAAAACTTAATAGTGTGATGAAGAACAAAGTCTTACGAGAAAGAAATTATATAAAGATGAGGAGGCTTTTGTGGATGATCAGTCTAGAGTATCTACACTGAGATGTACAATTATTTTGAACTCAACCCATATGAAATATTTTTTTGATACTGGTACATAAAATTCCTTTATTTCCTCACTTTATATTTATTTCCTGAGTTAAAAAGTTGAGAGGACTCCTTATATGTTAATACTTCAATCCTATCTCTTTCAAAGTGAATGTCGAGCCTTTATGTGGAGATTATGTTCTATAACTATTGATGAATCTTAGTGGATGTGATATTTTTCTATCCATGAGATGTACGCCAATGATATAATATTTGTTATTGTTTGATTGACAATTTTCAATCCTCCCATTGAATTGTATACTAGAAAGGTCATTTTTACTAGTTAATATGGAATCATGCGTCACTTTCGAGGAGAATTGAATGTAGTGGTTATTGAAATATAATTTTCATAACCCTAAGGTGGAATTATCTAATACAAGTTGGTAGAATTCAATTTTTCATCAATGGAAGAGAATAATAGTAGTAGTTTTTCAGTTATTTTTTTACCAATTCCTAGATGACTTTCCTGAAAATTTCATAAGGTTACGACCTAAAATAGTGGAGTTTATTATTCATCTAATCCTAGGTACATGTCCCATTTCAATTATGCCTTATCATATGGAACCAATATAATTGATGGAATTTAATTTGTAGTTTGAGGATATGGAATGTAAATGGTTCAATTGACTGAGTATGTATCCACGGGTAGCACCCGTTTTCTTTTTCAAAAACGCTAATAGAACTTTACGATTGTGTGTAAATTATCATAAGTGTAACCAAGTAATTATAAATAAATGTACATATTTCCATTAATTGATGATATTTTCAATTAATTTTGGTGATGTTAGTGTTTCTCCAAAATTGACATGTGATCAAGAAATCTCTAATTGCACATTCATAAGAGGATATTGAAAAGTTAACTTTCAGAAGTAGATATGGCCATAGTGAATATGTGGTTATGCCTTTATGTATTATGAATGCACCAAAAGTTGTTATGGAATTGATAACTCTATTATTTTAGTGTTATCTGGATTCTTTTATGGTGGTTCTTGTGCAGGACATATTTGTATATTCAAGGACAAGGGTTGAGCATGACAAACAAATGGTTACAATATTGGTAATCTTGAGGGATCAACATCTATATTCCAAATTATCAATGATTAACATTTGTATATAATATTTATGTTTCCTTTTCCTGGTAATCTGTGAAAGATTCATTTTGATGCATCCAAAAAAGATAAAAGCAACAATATCATAGTAACTGAAAAAAACTTTCTTCGAGATACATAGTTTCCTTGGTTATGCTGGTTATTATTGATGCTTCATTCATGATTTCCCATGACTTGACTAACCAATTTCATCATTTACAAGGAAAACTATTCCATTACATTCTAATGAATATTTCCATAAATATTTTAAATATCTTAATGTTCCACTCACATATTCACCAATAATTATTTTTGTAGAATTAGGACAAGGTTATGTGGTGTATTTTGATGTTTTGAGATCAAGGTTCTGACATGATCTCATTCAAAGAGATCATGTTGTTTCTTTTTTATCAAGTTATTTATTGGTTCTTGAGATGAAATTCCGAAAAAATTATTAAGATTTAGCTTTTGTATTCCATGAATTGAAAATATGGTGTCATTACCTATTTGGTGGGAAATTTACAGGGGTTAAATATCATAAGAGCATGAAGAGTATTTTTCACTCAAAGTGATTTGAACTTGAGACAAAGAATATAGATGTAGTGTTTCTAAATGTTTGACGTTGAATTTTTAAATTCATCTGGTAATGAAAATTTGGTGGAAGATAAATTTAGAATAAATTAAAATGACAACTGAGAAAAGAATCTTTTTTTGAGTGGTAGTTGATGTTGGTCGAAGACAATATTCACTTGGAATGTGAGGAGTGAGGTGATGTAGGGGTTTTAATTATAGTTTTGTTTTTCCCTAATTTGGAATATATAGTTAATGAAAAACATACATCGGATGTAGAATGTATGGCTATGAGGTCAAATTTCAATTGTGGGAAGAATATTGAGGGATGGAATCTATATGATATTTTAGTGTTTTAGTTCAAAATTCAGATTTTCATAACTATGTATTTTATATAACATCTTCTTCATGAATAATAATATTCGAGATGGGATGTTAATCATGGAATACCGAAGATGTAGAAAAAATTAAAGCATGGTTTTTGTGGGTTAGTATAAAAAAGGTGGTTGAGTTTATTTCATGATTCGTAAATTGTCAGCATGTAATGGAAGAGCATCATAAACCATAACGTTGATTGTTGTCTTAACCTATTCTAGTATTGAAATCTTAGCAATATCTTTGGATTTTGTAACATGTCTCCTAATAATGGTTAAAAAATCTATATGGGGGATACTGAATATGATCACAATGTCAGCTCCTTTCATTCATGTATGTGAATTGCATATGGTGTATAACATGTCAAAAATTGATATCTTAGATTTGGTAAAGAGAAATGGAATAAAATATTCAATAGTGTCAGAAAGTGATCCGAGCTTTATGTCTTGTTTCTATAAATCCATATTGATGGACTTGGGAATTTGTTGAAATTGAACATGGTGTTTCATCCTCAGATTAATGGTAAATCCAAAGGGATGGTAAAATTGAAGGAAGTCAGGTTAGGGGTTTGTGTAATGGATTTGGTGTATCATGGTAAGAGGAAGTGTCATTATTGGAGTTCTCGAATAATAAAATTTATCAGCCCTCGAAAAACATGTTTCATTTTTATAAATCAATATTATTCATTATTGTTATATACTTGGATTGTTAGAAATAGCAGAGATATCACTTTTGGGGATGAGCCTTGTCTATGAAACAACTGAGGAGATACATTAGATCACAAAATAGATAGAGACGACTCTGATTCATCAGAAATAATTTGAGGATCATCATCAATGGAAAGTATTATTCGAGTTGAGTGATAAAGTGTTCATTAGAATATCTCTGGGGTTTGTATATCATCTTTTTTGGAAGTATGGAATGTTATCCCCTGATAAATATGACCTTTTCATATTCATGATCAAGTTAGTGAGGTGGTATATTAGTTGGCATTTCTCTCATCACTCAGTGTTATGCATAATTTGTTTTGTATATTATAGTTGAAAAATATTAGGTTGATCATTACCATGTGAATTGATGGAATTTCATTGACCTAAATATGGATAGATTATTGGTATGTATTCCACTTCATTTAATGGAAAGGTAATAAAATGACTATCTTGGAAAAATAATCAGTATAATGTGGCTTCTAGGGAAACATGGTCACATTCATGAAGAGACTTGGGAGAATGAGAAGTTAATAAATAATTATTTGTTGGATCTCTTTTATGGAAATGATGGGTTTCAATATTTCTGGGATGGAAAGGCCATTGTTAGGTATAATTTATCACCAGCAGTTTAATTTATGCACACATAATTTCTTATTTTAAAAATTGTAATGTATTTTGATAAGGATTCAAAGGGATGGGAATAATAATATTTTTAGGAATTTTATATGGGTCCATGGTAATTAAATGGTTAGTGGAAACCATGGAACATCCCCATGTAATTGTTCATAATTAGACAATGGTCAAGGAGAATGTGCATGGGATGGCGCACATTTTTTGTAATCTATGTGGCCGCCTAGGAGAAGCTATGGATCATGGGATAATAGGATTTGACATGGTTGGAAAATGTTTTGGAATCCGTGTTAGCCAATTGTACAAGTTTACTACTTAAGGGAGCAGCTGGAGCACAACTACTGAACATTTTTCCTAACCATGTGACTAACCTGGCACAATTTTAAAACAATATCCACAAAAATTTGATATTGGACATTTTTCTATTTTAACATATCTTTCTTACCCAATTTCAACTCAATCATGGAAATTCTTCCAAAAATAGGATATAGAACCTCTCCCCATCGATTTGAATGTTTTCCGAAGGCATTTCGTAATGCTTTGAATCTTTACTATCATGACAAGTCATCATTTATTCTAGTTTTTAGTGGATTTCAATAGATGTACATTTCCCTCACTAAACGTTTCATAGATATACTTATGTAGTGGATAGATATAATGTATTTCATTCCAAAAATAGTTATATTTGGATTTCTTGTTAGGGGAAGAGATGTAAGGTGGTTTTTCTAGAGATTTGACCCATTTCTATAAATGTTTCAATTCCGTTTTCCATTTCACCTCATTTTATTAGGTAGGTGGATTCACTCTTGACTCCTCTATTTAAAAATTGAAGGCTTAGTTACATATTGACTATATTTATTGAAATTTATTGTAAAATTCATGATCACATATTGTTTGAGACATTATTTTGTGATGGTTTGTGGATTTCATTGAGATTAAGAATTATTGTGTAATGTTCATTGATAATGGAATTTAAAATGGTGATTTTAATATAAGTTCTTAGTTTGATTTATGGATAAAGGGTTTCGATAAATTTTTTTTGTTTAAATGGTAATTGAAAAGGATTTGGCATTGAAAAAGATTTGGCTGGATTGAATTGGAATGGTTGTTGGGTGTATATTGTGGTGTGTGTTCATAATTCATAATAAGGCATGATTGAAATTTGAAATTATTATTGGTGACAATGTTATAATGGAAAATGGGATTTAACTACCTTGTGATGAAATGATAGATTTATGATAAACTTTTCAGGTGTATGGAACTCGCATAAAGATGTATGAATGTGTGGATGTGTGCTTTTGTAGGAGATATTCCAAATGGATTGTTAAGTTGTTGGGAAAACATGTCTTGTTTCTTTTAATGGAAAACATTATTTTTTTCAAAACAATTTTTCATAGAAATAATTTTTTCAGATAAATTGTTTTAAATTATTAATATTAATTGTTTTAGTAAAATGTGATAACTTGTTCTATCCTAGTTTATTGAGAAGGGAAGTCATTTGGGGAAATCATACTTAGTTTCATTACAGACCATTTATTTGAAAAGAAAATTTGAAGATGTTACTTATTAAGACATTGGAGAAGGTAAATAATCGCACTTCTCAAGTTATCTTTGGTGATACATGGAATGTTTTGTAAAACATGGATCGGGATAGAGCTTTGGAGTCATGGATGTCATTGAGATTTGTTTGGTTGGTAGTCTTATGATATTTACAGTGTTATTTTGATGTATTCCGTTGTGGACCTTTTTATAGTGGTTTTGATATAAATGAAATATTTGAGTTTTCATTCATTGTTATCAAGAGTCATGTTGTTGTTTATTTGGTTATAGAATGTTTGGTTGGATGTTTTATTTTCAATGGGAAAATCACACCCCAATTATAAATGAAACCATTGTAATTTATTTATAGCCTTCGGCATCTTGGGGATGTCTCTTATGGTCATGTAAGTTTCTCCGTCTTATGAACATAATTAAAAGGGGAGGGATGTTACAGAATTTCTAGATCCTTAAAGTTGGTAGTAGGGAATGGTTTAGAAATCTCTGGCTATTAGGATGTTTTCTTGTGAGGTTTTATTTAAATTTATGGATATCAAAATTAATGTAAAATTTAAATGATTGTTATATGTTAAAATTATATGACACCCCATTAGTGGATTAATGTGATGTATTTCTACAAGATAAATGAAATTTTTAGAGATTGGATTTATAATGGTTATAAATTATGGTATACATGAATTGAAGTTTAAATTATAATATATATTATATGGTTATTATCATTAAAATAACTAATTTTATTTTCATATATCATAATTAATTCTATTATTTAAATTATTCATATTATAAATAATAAGAATCATTTATCAATATGGAAGTAAAGTGATTATTCACAACCTTCTTACACATTCTAGATGACTTAATTATCACTATTATTTCCAAACATGTTCAAATGAATTTTATTAGATTATGGGTATTCAAATCACTTAAAAGAAATATATTAACTTATCTTACACCTTTTATTTTATATGGAAATTTTATTTAAAATGTTATATTATTTATTTGATTTCAAAATCTCAATAATACCAACTCTCTTGAAAAGGGAACTTCCACAAAAGATGTGACCATTTACTTTCTAGGTGATGACGATAGAGGGGATATCAAATAAATTATAATATATAGATTTAATATATTATTTATTTTATTATTTTATAGGTATTGAAATATATTTGGTTGATATTTATTAATCATAAGGATATAATTCATATCATTGATTATAGTATTAAATTATTAAGAAATACGATGATGAATCATGGTTAGTGGTTTACAAAATAAGATAAATTAATGATATGTTTATTTATTTTGATTTTAAAATTTATGATTTTTTTTATAAATATTATGAGAATCAAGGAACACCTATTTATTTTTATATAGTGTTTTTTTTATTCAAAAATTTGGACCACATTTTAGATGGAATCAATACCATTGAAAAGTGACATAGTAAATTTGTAATTCTTTTTGGAGGAAATTTTTGGAATATTTATAATTATTTAGTTTCATGAATTTATTAACATTGTGATATGAAAATGTTTATTTGTGGAATAACTGCTTCGCTTTTGGTGGGAATACATTTTATGGTATTGGGAGTCATTTCGGTTTATCTGATATATAAATTTGTGGTAATTATGGTATCTTACTATTTTATATTAAAAATTTAAAGTATGCGATAAATATAGAGGGTAAAAAAATTTCAGTTATTTTTATGAATGTTTATAAAATTCAGTGAATTTTAAAATTATATTATGTATATAGTTTTAAAAAAAACACAACCCATGGGATGGGTGAAAAGTCATTAAATACTGAATGGTAACCAAAATTGATCCCACAACAGATGGGTGACAAGGATTAAAATCCTACCACAATCATGCTTGATGTCCTATTTTGTATGATATTTTTCTTTTTATATAAATTATTTTATCATTGATAAATAATTTTATTATTTGAAAATTTTTTATTATATAGATATCTATATGATTTGAATATTAATTGGAGACTAAGTGATAATTTTTATTTTATAATTGGTTCACTATTTTGGGAAACTAATATGTTTATGGTTAAATGAATAATATGGGATTCTATTTTAGAAATAAATGATGAATTATATTATTGAAGAATATATAATTTATATTGATTCGAAAATATTTATGTAATTGAATTTTATATCATAATGAATATGTGGCTAGGGATATTTGATTTATTTATGATACTTTAAGAGTGATTTAAATAATTTGAGATAAATATTTCATTTATCATGGAATACTATGTGATCAAATCCTTCTAATTTTTGGGTTTTAATTTTATTCTGTGATATTTTTAGAAATTTTATTTATATTTTATTCATTGAATAATATTTGTTGATATTTGGGTATTACTATAGGAATTTAGAGATTAGGGTCTTTTGTCATCATATAATGTGTTACTATTTTTGGAGAATTACATTATCTTGGACTAATTGTTTTGGTTTTTTTTAATTTCTAATGGTAGGATGAATATATAGTTATACTTTTTTATTTCTTGATTTATATAATTGATTATAATGGATCAAATATGAAAAAATCATCTTGAACAGTCATTATTTGGAGAATATATTAGTTTGTTTTAGAAATTGAATAAAGGATGAAATTATACATTTCATGTTGGTATGTTTCATTATCTTATTAGTATATGTAGTAAAAGGATTCATCAATTTTTGGAAAATGATTCTTTAAAAAAATAATTTTATGAGTTTTCTTTTAATTCAAAAAATTCAATATATTTTTAATCCATCATATTTTTATGGTTTTGTATTAGATACATTTCTATGGAACATGTTCTTTATCACTCTATATCATTCCTTGATGATTATATATTTCCTTCCTTGTTCATGTTTTCGTTCATGGAATCCTGTTATTTGTTATCACATGTGTCTGTCACACCTTCCTTCCTATCTATCCATAACGAATCTTTATTAAAACCCTCCACAATATGGAATTAAAAATATGAATTTCGAAAAGTCAAAACCCTATTTTTTGATGTTGAGTTCAAATTGTGTTGTCAGAATTCATTAATGTTATAGGGAGATTGTGTCATCCAGAGATTATTAATACAGAACACTCTATTCAATATGATACAAGATACTCTACATTGATCTAAAAAATGACTAAATATAATTATTTAAATTTTATAGTTTCCATTTTTTTAAATGATGACTCGGTTCTTGGATTGGTGTGTTCAAAGGGGGAAGAGTTGTAGGAGGGGGACCTGGTGGTTTTATGCTTGGGAATAGAGGACGGGAAACTGAGTTAGGGTAGAGAGAGTAACTTGGTATGATTTTATCCTGCAAAGGAGCGTGCAGAGGTGATGCCTTGTGAGTTGGAAGTATTGGTTGAGCTTAGTGAATCAACATGGGAGATGCTATTACAATTTGAGGATGAGATGTCTGAGAAGGTGTTAACTATATGTTCATCTACTGAGGATGCAGAAATGTTGAATGGAAGGCTGATCTGAGTAGACACAAACAAGGAGCAATGAGAGTGGTTTGAAAAACAACACCTAATCCTAGTAAGAGGTTTCAATAAGAAGAAAATTGTTGTGGAGGAGTTCTTGTGAGTGTGGGACAAGATGAATTCACATTTCGATGATAGTATCATGGATGACCCCAGATAAAAGTAACATCTCAATCCTTGAAATTGTTTAATGGATTAGAGTCAAATGTTTTTAAGATGGTCTTCGGTAATTTTTTTATGTGTTATAGTGTTTGATGGCTTCGTTGGACTTGTTGGTTTCACAATTTTTCCATAAAAGGGTCCTTTTAAAAAAAAATATATATTTTTATGAATGAAACTTTCCAACTAGCCATAGGAATGGTGGGAATGGTTGAGATTAAATAAATTATAAAAATGGAGTCTAAATTTGTTTATCAAATTATTTCATTGGTAAAAATTTTAATTATAAATGAAAATAAAAACCAATTGAATATAAATTGTGTTTTTTATTTAAAAATAATTTTTTATCCCACAATGTAATTTTATTGTAATAATTTAAATTAATTTCTATTATTAAAAGATATTATATAAATTGATATGTTATATACTCAATCAAATTCTTTTAAATATATCTGATTTGTTTGATAGGAATAATATAAGAATAAATCAATATTTTATGCATTAAAATGCAATATTTTTTCAAAAAAAAAATTAATAATTTTTAATGTTGCAGATATTTTAAAAATAAATTTTTAAACTTTTTAAAATATTACTTGAAAATTTAAATTTCATTTTTTAAAGAGTAATATAAAAAATAACATAGGATGAACGTTTGGAATTTTTATGAGAATTTTCAACTTTTATAAATACTAAGAAATAATAAACTTTAACTGAAAAGTGATTTTTAATATATATTATTTACATGGATAAATTTTATTTTTAATTTAATTCAATGTCAAATTATATAGATTATACATATATCAGTCAAATTTAGAAAATTAGAGTCATTTTTATGTTTAATTTAGTTATAAAAATAGAGTAAACTTTTCAAAATTTTGCACATTAAAAAATCTATTTCTCTCCATGTCTATACATTAATTAAAAATATTAATTTTTTAATTCTATGATTTTTATTTCATAAAATGGATTCCAAATTTTTAATAAGAAAGATAAATATTAATTTATGCACATTTTAATTTTTAGGAATAAAAATATTACCACGGTAAAAAAATGTTTACCATAGTAAATGAAAAATAATGAAATGGGTGAATGTTAAAAGGTATAAGATTCTAATACAATAAAAATATAATATTTAATTATTATTTTAGGTATTTATATTCTTTAAAAATCCATTAAATACTTTAGTTTTTAATATAATACATTGTAATTAATTCCATCTCAACGTGGTTGGATTGAAATATAAAAAAATCACTATTTAATCACTTAAAACCACCTCTCCTGGAGTATAAATGAAACCCCTCAACACCCCATTTATCCTCACAAGGTTTTAGGCTTCTCATATATGTAACGTTTGAGGCCCAGATGTCACCCTATGGTGCCTTGAGCCCGATTGGCCACATGGCCTCAAGCACATCTCCCATGAGGCAATAGGCTACTGACTAGTTGTGAGGGCCTAGGTGTGGCAGTGGGGTGACTATGCCCTCATTACCAGAGTATCACAATGTAAGAAAAACATATAGTTAATAGCCGAATAGAATAAATAAGTAGTCAACTGAAGATAAGATAATACATGACTACCTTTCATTGGTAAGAAGAGTCTTATATAAAAAATGATGAATTTAATACAAGTATCTAGAAAGCATCCAACCTAATGAATAGAAATACAGTACAATACTAGTATCCTAAAAAGAAAAGGAGACCAAAATGGTGTCCCTGCAACGCAAACCTCAGCTTGGTCCTATTCTCAACTACTCTAAACCTCAATCAACATCTTTTACTAGGGCACTTTCCACTATCATCACCTGCGTCATATAATCTGTTTGGGTCCCCAAGGAGGCCCAAACAATGTGTCAGATAAACATCCCTGTAGGAAACGACCCAGTTCTAAAAAGTTCTTACAATAATTCTACTAATGTATTAGAAAGTGTAAATAACTAGTTAGTAAGTGCATCTTCCCTTGGAATATGTCTATTGTAAAGTAAAACTGAATATCCCTCAAGGATACTTACAAAAGAGATTCATCTCCTAACAAGGCAGTTATGACCAAGTAAACAATAAAGCCATTTAGACATGACATATATTCATCTGTATCCTATAAGTCACAACCATTTTATGTAATGAAATAACTTATCCAAGGACCATGACATATAGTGAAATAGCATCCCACAACCATGTCGTATAATGGTGTAACAGACTGTAGGGGAAGATCAAATGTTTCAGCAGACCAATGCATCTAGGGAATAAATGTATATACCACGAAGGGCCAGATCCAAGGATCATACCCATGGAATCTCATCAAGTCCCATGGGCATCTCTGGTGGAAACTCAGTTAGGCACTGATTTGGGTCCTACGATAAAGTCAATAGCTTGTCCTACACAAGCCCGAGAAAGATGGATCCTATATGGTAGCAAGGCCCATGTCATCCCACACAATCAATACCCAAGGGATAGAGTCCACCAAAGGCATCCGTTACGGTGTTCCGGATCCATTTAGATCAGTTCATGGCATCTATTAAAGCATTTCAATCAAGCATTCAAGCATTAAAATTAATCATTTATAAACATGTGATTATTCCCACTCACATTAACATTCACAATCCATGAGTATACCCACTCATGCAACCCATTTATCATTTACCAATAATATGGGCCTACACTCCCATACTGTCCATTTAACATGCCTTAATTCATTTACATAAACTTAAACAAAGCCAAATAAATAGATTCCTCATCAGCCCAACTATCATAATAGGTATGGTGTCACAATATATCATTATGTAGGGAGGTAGTACCTATCTTTAACAAGATGCTCAAGCTATCAATTCATCTAATTGATTACTCTAACTTGGAATAAACAAGCACACACCTCGTGGGTGAATTAAATAGGTATAAAGCAGTTATTACATTAAGGAACACACCTTGGGGGACCTCTAAATGAGCGATGAGAACTAACACACTGAAACAGATTCCATGGTCAACCTCACAAGGTCCAACTAAAACTACTAAAAGCAATTCACCCAAAAAATTGACCTTGTCAGAATGTTTGGCGAACGAAATATCGGCCGATTTCCACAAAAACAACGAAAATCCAAAAGAATGTATATTCCACCTACCTCGCATCCGTAGTAGACATCTCGTCCAGTATCATGTCTTGATTTGTCCTCGTTTAGAAGAAATTTTAATAACAAATGAAGAATGGAATATTAGGGCATATGAGCCAAAATCCAAATAGTGCATTCATTGTTATACAGAATCAAGAATGAATAAAATGGATTGTAGACCTTACCGTTGCAGATCCATAGATATAATTAGTGATCAAATCGGAAGCCAGATGGTGGATTTGGCTCAAATCCTATCCTTGGTGCCAATGGGGAGCACCAAGGTGAGCTCTTGTCTGTGGATAAATAAAAAACTGTTTCGGTTTAAAACGTGAAATTATTTCTATGAGAGGAACTTTGAATATTTATCTCGCACAATTTGACTAACCATGTGGTAACTGTATGGAATGCTTTATCCAAAAACCTACAATTTCATGACCACCTGCAGAGTTTTAACTAACCATGCATAGGTTTTCAGCAGATTGTGTGCCAAGTCATTTTTTGCCAAAAACATGATTTCGGCTTCCGAATAAGTCCCAAACACCTCTAAAACACCAGTGATGAAGATAATAATTCACGTATGTTCATAAAAATGATTTCAAACTGAAAATAATAATATTCGTACTATGTACGAAAACCATGGTTCTTACAATCTTTCCACTTATACCAATTCGTCCCTGAATTTCTCTCTTAAGGGTGGTCAAGATTCGTATGAGTGAAACTATGGACACTAAGTGTGTTCTTCAGCCTCCCTCTACCATGTGTTGTCCTTTAATAGATTCTGCATCCATAGAACCCATACAAGATGAACTCACCGACCATTGAGAACCTTCTTTCTACTTTCAAATATAAGAATAAGATGCTCTTTAAAGGTTGCATCTACTTTCAAATTATCCTCTTTAGGATAAAAAATGTGAGACATGTCTGAGTCATAGAAGCATAGATGAGGTACATGGAAGACATTGTTTATGGCTTGTTTCCACTAAGGTAACTGCAGCCTATTAGAAACCGACCAGACTCTCTCCAGAATCTCAAATGGCCCGACATGTCTCAGTGAATTTTTACCCTATCTCCTGATCCTCTTATGTCCCAACCTCGATGAAACATGCATGAAATTATGATCCCCAACCTTGAACTCCTAAGGTCATCTACTGTGATAAAAGTATGATTTCTGAAGATACTATATATCATCCTTCTACTTCTGAATCAACTAGAACTTCTCGGATGTTTCCTGCAAAAGACTTTGGCCCAATAAAGCTGCCTCACCTACCACTAATAATGTTCAATTTGTAACATCCCATGAATATAGTTATTGAATTTTAATTAATCTGTGGGAATGTGAATCTCCCATGATCCCCAAAAATATAATACACATGACCAAATCATGTCCTCTTGCACTTATATTGTACGCTCTCACAGACCATTAGTATGAGGGTGGTATTTTGTTCTCCAAATCCCATGTGTACCCAGTGCCCTCTGAAAACTCCACAAAAAATGAGATGTAAAGCGTTTTTTCCTTTCTGAAATGATTTTTCGTAGGACCCCATGAAGTCCTACCACATATCGGATGTACACCTTTTCTAGATCATCATCACTGAAGGTCTCCTTGATTAGAAAGAAATTTGAAACCTTCTTAATCTTGTCAATGGCAACCTACACTATATCATTACCTCGAGGTGACCTCAGTAAACCTATCATGAAATCCAACATGACATCATTCAATTTCCACTCTGGTATAGGTAACTACGGTAAAAGCCCAGCTAGTCACTGATGTTTTCCTTCACCTACAGAGAGGTGGAAAACCTAGTAACAAAACTAGCTTTATCTTTCATCATTACTGGCCACCAGTACTAACGTCTCAATTCATGGTACCTCTTGGTAACCCCAAGATGAACTTCCCATGTTGAAGCATGAAACTCCTGAATCAACTCCTCATATATATCCATAAGAACCCAAACACATCCATGAATTCATAGGATATCATTTTTACAGACCTTCCATCCAGGAGGAGGGTCCTCACCTACCACACCCTTCCATATAGCTTGGACTTCTGAATCTGATACCTTCCACATCCTATATTTTCTAGTAGGTTCTAGGTAATAGCTACGAAGGAAAGAAACATATGCCCCTGTCTGTCATGCACCTATAGATGCATCTTAGAATATTACGCCATAAGCTTCCAATCACAATTATAATTTTTCACTACCTATATCGGAGTTCGTCTACTCAGTGCATCATATACAACATTTCCCATACCCAGAATATAGTCATGATCAGATTCAATGGATGATAGGTACTCCAACCACCTTCATGGCCTAAAATTCAGATCATGATGTGTGAAGATATACTAGAGGCTTTTATGTTTTGTGTACATAACAAGCCTCTCTCCTAGTAAATAGTTCATCCAATAGCACAACGCATTAACAACTATAACAAACTTGATAAATTTCGTAGAGTAATTTCTCTAGTGAGTCCTCAGTAGCCGAGAACCATACACCACTACTCGATCTCCATGCATCATCAGTTCCCCCATATCGATACCTAATGTGTCACAGTACACCGTGTAGCTCTTTCAGTGATCTAGAAGTATCAGGACTGGTGCTGATTTCAGCCTTACTTTCATTTCTTGAAAGGCTATCTCTTGAGATTTAGACCCCACAAACTTCACACCCTTCTTAGTCAAGAATTTCAATGGGGCCGCTAAGCATGATAATTCTTGAATATAATGCTTGTAGAAACCAGATAGCCCCAAGAAACACTATATGTAAAAAAAATTATTGGGATGTTCCTAGGAAACAATTTCTATCACCTTCTCCATGTCTACTGACACTCCTATATCTGAGATAATATGACCCAAGAAGTGAATCCGATTCATCAAATAGTGGCACATAGCGATCATAGCACATAAATAATAATCTCTTAGTGTATTCAAAATGATCTCTAGATTCTTGTCATGATCATGTCGATTGTGAAAATAAAAAAAGATATCATCCACAAAAATTACCACAATATAATCCAAGTAAGGATGGAACACTCGGTTCATCAACGCCATGAAAACAAATTACGCGTTCCTAATATTGAACGGCATAACCAGATACTCGTATAACACAACCCTATTATGAAAGGTTGTACAAGGTATGATTGCAATTCGAACACAGACTTGATGATTTCTTGTCCTCATGTCGATCTTCAAGAACACTGGAGCTCCTCGAAGCTGACGAAACTGGTTATCTATCCATGGAAGGGGTTATTGGTTTTTAACCATTAGAAGGTTTTGTTTTCGATAATCCATGCATTGATGAAGAGTTATGTCTGCCTTTTTCATGAAAAGGACAGGGGAACCCCACATAGAAGGATTGGGTCTGACAAATCGCTTCGCATCCAAATCTTCTTTCTTCCTCTTGAGATCTTAAAATTCCATCATAGACATATTATAAAGAGAAATGGATACCATTATAGATCTTGGAACTAGATCGATGGAGAAATCCACCTCTCTCTGAGGTGGTAAACCAGAAAAGTCATCGGGAATGACATCCATGAAGTGATCAACCACTGGAGGAAAGTCTCCCAGACCCACTCCCAGGTCATCCAAAAACAAAAAAAAATATAAGATATCATCCCATTAATACCATGATGCTTGGGTCTCATTAACCATTGTGAATATACACTACACTCTATGGTGATGTAAAACTCACCCTCTAGTTATAGAAATAAATGTACGCTTGATAAGGTATCAGCCAGTCAATTATGAGAATGGTGTCAAACCCTGTCATCTCAGGGACATAAATATCCCAGATGAAGTGACACCCTACGACCTCAAGGGGAAACTCTACACACTAGCATACATTACTCTTTCTATCCCCCAATGGTTTTTCAAGCATCATAAGCACTCAAAAATAATAACCACAAGCCCAAGGGTTTTTACCACTTGTGCCGATATAAAACTATGGGAGGCACCTGTATAAAAAAGAATGGATGAAATATTAGAAGATACCAAGACTGTACCTCTCAACATAGATGGTCTAGGATGATTCTCATGTTATGTATGTTTCACTGAATAAGTATATCCTGTATCACAACCATGTGACCCTGCAAATATACCCTGAGCAGATCCACCCTTCTGCCTATGAGAACTCAGTGTCTAGCTACCCTGGCCATGACCACCACTTCCCTGTCCAGACTGACCTGTATTGCTTTAGCTCCCTGCCCGACGCAAAGGGGAATACCTGGCTTTTGAACCAGACATATGAGATCAAACCTTTGCACTCGCAGCAAATGGAATTGTCCTGAAAAACCATTGTATGTTCCCCATCCTACCACATGCTGGGAACTCGATTGGGTCATAGTCTCACTACTTTTTCATGTGGCCTCACTTACCACACTTATTGAAATTCACTATGATGCATGGACCCACAACCGGATTGAAAATTATATCATGTGAATCCATGAAACAATTCTTTATGCGTAAAGGAGTAGATCCACTAGGGTGAGAAACATAACTCCCCCTATTCTGTACCCCATCTTCCCTAGGGTTCTGCTCTGTAATCAGTTCATAGTTTACAATCATAGTGATAGAAGGAATCTGGAACAAGTTGACCTGAGCTCTAATAGCATGTTTGAAACCTTCCACGAAGCACCTCTCCCTTGATATATCATGAATAATATACATTAGTGCAAAACATTGAATCTCTGTAAAGCACCCCGAGTTTTACTTAACTTTTATCCTACCCTTCTCCAGATACATGAACTCACTAGCTCGCTCTTCTCATAGAGTCGCTGGGTAAAATTAGTCATATGAGTGGGTTTAGAAATCATCCCAACCCATATCACGTAGCCTATAAGCCTGGTTCAAAACATTACATCAGGGAATTTCCTTTCCATGGAGCATGTAAGTCTCGAGCTTGACCCTCCACTAAGGAGGCACCTCTAGATGCTTAAAAATCTATATTCTGTTCTCTAGCCACAGTTCTGTATCCTCTGGTCCACCATCCCCTAAAAACATAGGACGTTGATACTACTGGAACACCCATGTTTTCTCATCCATAGTCAAGGCTGGTTACGATGCTCACTAAAATTCATCATTTAGTAGAAGAATCCCACGTGGAACTGTGCCTCATCACTTAAGTATGCAACAACCTTAGGTGTTCCAGCTTGCATAATAAGAGGATTTTGTAGTATCTTGGGGCCCACTATCTCTATAGTATGGTCATCACCTCCATCATGGAATACCATTAGAGGTTCTCATGGTGCCAAATCTCTATAATTCCAAACACACACCTCAAGAAATAAAAACATATTATCAGAAAGATCAGAAGCGTATGATTGGTTAAAAACCTCCAAGAAACCGAGTAAAACCCACCAACAACTCCTATAGACATGATTGTATAAATAAAATCCATCGAACCCCTAGAAACCATGCCTCTCAACCACTCAAATGTGGGGTCGAGGTCATGTATCTATTCACCATTAATGTTTCCATATCCTTTACACATTCCGTTTTTATGGAAAATACACTAAGGGTTTACCAATTCCTGAATCTATGAGGTCCCATAACAACTCATGAACCCAAAACATTCCTCACATTCGAACCCTACATATAACAAGTTTATTTAATCATTTGCATTCCATTAGAGCATGATTTCCCAATTCATAAGGGCCCATAATCCTTATGGATTGAAAGAAAACGTCACACTTTTATCAACATCACCCATCTAACATAACATTTGACACAATTATCATATAAACTATTACAATAGAATACAATATCCAATGCATCCCAGATTGCATGGAATAATGCATGACATGTGATTTTGAAAAATGCCTATATGATGAATGAGATGTCCCACCCTCATCTCATTTGTATGAAACTGTAATAAAACCCAAAATTTCATACATAGTAACTAAAAAAATCATTTTCATCACCCCACAGTGAATTCAGAACAATTGGTGTAGTCAAAATCTAGAAAATTATAACCCAATTCGAGGCAATTTACATTTTCACTGAACGCAAGGTAGCTACACCCGGGCACAATTTATTACCAAATTTTATTTACTTTATATCCCTATATAATGTCACAAAATAGTTAGTCAAACCAGAAAAGAAAAAATCATCGATACCCCTTGTTAACGTCTTGGACCCGGATGCCACTCTATGGTGCCCCGATCCCAGTTGTCCACATGGCCTCAAGTGCATCTACCAAAAAACCAGAGGATGCTGACTAGAATCAAGGTCCAAGGTGAGTCATTGTGGAGACTATTACATCATTACCAGAGTATCACAGCTGATGTAAAATATATAGTAAATTTAAGAAGAAAATAAACACGTAGTCACGTGATGATAAGACAGGACATGAACACATATCAACAGTCGTAAGCGTCTCATATACAAAATGATGAGAATGGTACAAGTTTCTTGAAATAAGCCAACTAGGTACATGGAAATACCATACAATACATATATCCCAAAAAGAACAAAATACCAAAAAGGGATCCCTATATAGCAATCCTCAGCTTTGTCCTATGCTCCCCTCAGCCTGCCCACAATACAAAACATGTACTAGGGAGCTTTCCCTTATCATCACCTGCAATCATCTAATATGATTTGGTCCCTATGTAGTCCCAAATCGGGTGTGAGATAAACATCCCAGTAAACAACCACCCTAGTCTATACAGTTCTAACATAAATTCTATAAAAGAGATTTTAAGTGTAAATAACAAGTATGTAAGTTCATATTACAATGGAATAATTCTACTGTAAATTAAAACTGAACAACCCAAAAGGCTAACTACAAAAGAGAGTCAGCTCCAATCAAAGAATCTATAACCATGTAAACAATAAATTCACACGGAAATTCCATACATTCATTTATATCCTATAATCCATAGTCACGATGTATAAAGAAATCATGTATCCCACAACCATGCTGTATAGTGACGTAAAATCCCATGGCCATGAAGAATAGTGAATATGCAGACTGCAAGGGCTGGATCCTAGGTGTTAGTAGGCCAAGGTATCTATGTAATAAATGTCTAATCCATCGGAGGCCTGATCTAAGGAGCATGTCCATGGAATCCCGTTGACTCCCATGGGCATACCTGGTGGAAACATAGTTAGGCACCAGTTGGTTTCCTATGAACAAGTAAATAGAAATTTATATGCAAACCGAAGAAACCCAAATCCTACAGGGTAAGAAGGCCTGAGGCATCCCTTAGAATCAATACCCAAAGGGTAGATTCAAGCCACGCCGTCCACTATCACATTCCAGATCCATGTAAATCAGTCAATGGCATCTATCAAACCATTCAATCAATAATTCAGGCATTCAAATTAAACATTTATAAACATGTGAGTATAATCACTCACACTAACCTACACAATCCATTAGTATAATCACTCATGCAATACTTTTACCTTTTACCATGAATATGGGTGTACCCTCCCATATAATCTTTTTAGAATTCCTTTAATCATTTACATATATGTATAACCTTCCATATAAACACATTCCAATTAAGCCAAACAATCACAATATTAATGGCGTCAAAACTATCAATATGAAAGGAGGAAGTACCTATCTTAAATAAGATCCTCATGCTATCATGTCATCTATGGGCTTCCTCTCACTAGGAACGAACTAGCATTAACCCCTTGTGTTGTTTAAATAGGAATAAACACTATTCCCTTATGGTGCACCCCTTAGGGAACATCGAAATGAGCTACGAGTGCTAATTAACTGAAACAGAATCCATGGTCAACCTCACTAGGTCCAACTACAAAAAATAAAAACTATTAACTCAAAAAACAGGTTCTCATAGGAAATTCTAATGAATGTAATTTCTATCGAATTCCCGAAAACCTAAGAGAAAATATGAATGAAGGTATAGACCACCTCCCTCACCTCGGTAGTAGACAGCTCATCCAGTATCATGCCCTAATTTATCCCGGTTCGGAATAAATATAAAAACGGATGGGGAATGTAATATTAAGGCATATGAGACTAAATTCAAATAACATATGCGTTATTCCGAAGAATCAAGAAAAACTAAAAAGGAATATAGGCCTTACTGTTGCGGATCCATAGAGATGATCAACGATCAAAATAGAAGTCAGATGGAGATTTGGATCAAAGCATATCCTAGGTTCCAAAGGGGGTATCGAAGGTGAGATTCTGTCCGTGGAAGAAGAAAACCCCATTTGGGTATAAAAATAGATAATATTTTTTATTTAATATTTTTTAAAATAACACATAGTAGGGGTCGCACGGTTTACTAACAGGGTTTCCCAAACTGTGCGGAAAATTCAATCACCTCTCTACCTAAGTGGGGAACTTCGCACAGTTACCCTGCATGGTTTGACAAACAGCGTGGTAACCATGCAGAACACTCTATCCAAAAACCTGCTGTTTCCAGACCTCCCGTATAGTTCAAGCTAACTGTGCACAAGTCATGCCCAAACAATGTGCCAAGTCATTTTCTCCCCAAAACATGATTTCACCCACCGAACAATCCCCGAACACCTTCAATACACCTATAATCAAGATAATCATTCATGTAAGGCCATAACATGTCATTTAAATTTAATAGAAAAATACTTGTACCTCATACAAAAACTCGGGATCTTACAATATATATTTCAAAACCACTTCTCTACACTATAACCATTTCAATGTTTATATAGTCAAACCAAAAGACCAAATCCATGATCCTAAAGGGGTTCTTCCATTATGTGATATTCATGGAGTAATTTTTACAAAAAAAACCTCTCTAATTTTCGTTTCTTCTTATATATTCTCATCACCTTCTTTATCCATAAAGTCACAATAACTCTAGTATCAGGTAAAGAGTTGATTGTTATTTTTCTAATGATATATTTCATATTCATCCCTGTTATTGTCTCCTCTAATTCAATGAAACAAAATAATTTTCCAAATTATGTAAATTAACCATCTCCATGAATAATGATTTTTCTTTTTCCGTTACCGCCTTCATGGATTGTCATAAATGTATCATTCTTGTGAAATAAGATTTTAATAGGTATATTTTAACTTGTTTCATGTTTTGGAACTAATATATATTCATAATATTGAATACAACAAAATGACCTCTTGATGTTCAAAAAAACATCCAATCTAAACTAAACATGTATCATTAACATTTATGTCAAACTAAACATCCTCATTATCGAAAAAAGTAATATATGAAAAAATATGTAATTAATTATGTTTATTAATACTATTTAATTCATCTTCTAGTTTTTTTATCCCAATTTACATGATCATCCATAAATATACACCAAATAAACTGATCATGAAACAGTGAAATGAACACACTCTAACCCATGATAATAAATATTTATGTTAAAGGTATGGCTCAAAAGATGTCAAAAAAACATCATATAAAGATTTATAAAAATAAATATAGTTATGTAATGAGTTCATGACATTCTATAAACAATTATAAAATAACATAAAGTATGAAAAAGAAAATGGAACATAAATGTATGGGTTTCTCATCACACTTTTACCTCTGTGTGATTTAAGCCATATTCAATTATTATTTTATTTTTGTGGTGTATATATCACTCATTGATATATATATATATAACACGTAAATATTTTATGGTATGTGTCAACTTAAATAAATTCAATTCATTCAATATCTTATATTTCACACAAAATCATTTCATATAGTATAAATCATATGACATCACATAGGGGACTCAAAATAGACTCTACAATGAAGAATGAATGAAATAATAGGGTTCTTCTGAAAATCAAAGAACAAATAGCAATGAGATAGTAACTTGACTTTTGGAATAGTAATGTGAACCATAGGAAGAGGCCAATCAAATAGGATCCTCTTATACTAATTTATAAATAAAATTTATGCATTTTATAAATGAAAATATTATATAATTATATCATATTATATGTAAATAAATTTTTAAAAAATGATAAATTAAGTGTTGGTATTTTTATAAAACATAAATTTTTATTTAATATATGATAATTATTTTTAATATTAAAATAAATTTTATTTTCATAAAATATATTCATAATTTAATATTTTGTTTTATTATAAATATAAGAAAATTTTATGAGACAACAATAAGTTTTTCAAAGTATTTTAAAATATATTATTATTTTAAAATTAGTATTTTTTGGTTAAATAATGATTTTTTAAAAAAATTAAATTTCACTTATTTATAATTATATTTCAAAAAATTGAGTTTATTTTTTAATTCTACTCATAGAAAAATTGTTAGGGTGATTTTTTAGTATTTTTCTAAAATAATTGAATTTTTGGTGAATAGTAAAATGTGGTAATTTATAGTATATATACATTATAAGTTATATTATCTTTTAGTTGAGTAATAAATGATGTAAGAGCAATTTATTCAAACTAACATGAACCAATTACTATATTTATTTAAAATAATAATCTCTATTTCATTTCATGAGACAAAATAAGAAAATAAAGAATAAAATATTCAAAAACACCCCTCTCATCCTTTATAAGTACCACCACTCACCACCCATTCTCCTCACACTAATAAATCCTTGAATTTTGATTATTTGATGCCAATTTAATATCACACAACGCCACCCTACGTTATTGTCTTGATGGTATCATCAGATGTACATTTCAATGTCCATTAAAAAGGTTCTCAAGGAAGATAATTCAAGAGGTAAATCCTTTTTTTCTCTTTCAATTTATTTTAATTTCAGTTTATCTTATAATATCCCTTACAATTATTCCCAAAAAATTCATGATAACTCCATTATATTATATATACTAGAATTTTATTATCATAATAGAATATTCATCATCAAACCCCCTCTCCTCTCCCTTTTTTTCTAAAAATAAAAACAACATTCGTGAGGTGTCGACTTACCACCTTCAAGAAAAATATGTTTTCTTTTTTCAATTACTTCTTCAAGGATAGTCATGAACCTATTTTTATTGATAAAATATATTATAATATATTTATCATAGATTTTTTAAATTTATGTAACATGTAAATATGAATAATACTAATCAATAAAACAATATATGTTCATTGTGATGAAAAAACGCAAAAATAATCATGAATATGCCTAATATTTTTTTTACTGATTCATACTCACACCATGTGAATGAATGAAATATATAACCATTTAATATTATTTATGTTCATTAATAAAATATAATTTCATTTCTGGACAATTATTCTTATTTTACATTATTTTTCATATATTTATACAAATAAACTGATCATGAAAACCTAGGAAATAAATGCTCTCTAATGAAAAAATTGGGTGTTATAAATCATCGAAAATGACATAAAGAAACATAATAATATTATAATAAACAAAAATACATGTATAAAGTGTTATAAATAAATTAATTAATAGATTAAATCTGATTATCTAAGAAATTAAGAACAATTAAAAAACATATTCAGACATATGGAAAGGGACTTCATCTCAATTTCCATTTCATTGAGACTTACATGGATTTATAAACCTAATAATTTTTATATGTTTTATATATTACCTATTTGATATCTATTTTTATTTAATATTTTATTTCTATTAAATAATATTTTTATTATATCATTAATATGATTATTTCTTAGATGTATACCCTTTTACAAACAATGATTATTTTGAAATTAGTGTTTACTAGGAAAATATTGCAAAATCTATTTTCTATTATCAATAATTATATTTGTAAGGAATATTTTTTCTGAATTAAATATTTGTATTATAAATAATTTTCACTTTTGGTTACGGGTGGATCCCTTTATAGCCCCTCGATGCCTTGATAGCTCTCATGAGAAAAAACATTTAGCAACTAACCCTTCCGATTTGATTCCAAAACGTTATCAAATGGGAATCTACCTAAAAATAAAAAATATCTTAATATTTATGATTGTTCTTTTTCTAGATACAAGATATCTTATAGTTAATAATTTTCTATATCCAGTACTATTTTTTCATTATCCTAATGATTTTCACAATGACAAAATCTATTGATGACTTTTTTCATTCTCATTCAATTGATGGTGTGTGTTTTTATTTATACCCAATGTAATATTTATTATTCCTAATTAATTATGATTTAATTATCATTTATTCATGTTTTATATATAAGTAACCATTACTGATTATTTTATCTCACTCTTTTATTTATTTTCCTTTCATAGTTTTTATGATGAAATATATGAAGTAGTATAATGGATGAAGTTTATTTTCCATTTTTATGTTCAATGTTAGTTTTCCCAATGTAATTGGGGAACCATGTATTATCCTGTTTCTTAAAGACTACTAAACTGATTGTTCATTTATGTTGCGATCTATTCTATCTATTCAATTATAAATAAACTACCATTGACTCTGGTATAATGGGTTTGGGGTTGTCATATATGGTATCAATAGAAGTTTTGTAGAAACCATGTGAACTAGATTTGGAAAACATAGTTTAGGGAACATAACCCTCAGATAAAATTTGAGTATAGTTATTGAATGACACCATAATATTTTTCCAAATATATATTAATAGGTTTATTATGAAAATAATTCCTTATTTGGACAATATAAGTGGATGTGGTTTCGGAACACATGTATATAGGGGTAACAACTCTGAAAAGTAGTACAGGGACTGAATTAAGGTATCCATGTAAACAACACTGGTAATTACTATGCATAAAGTTTGACAATCCTGGGGTATATTCATAGGATAATTTATATTCTATTTACAAACCATTATGAAGGTCATAAATGTAAACATTACCCCAATGAAATAAATTTTATGATTAAGATATTAGCTATGAAATTTATTTCCAGTGCTTTTTGTATTTGGAAATTATTCAATGTGATTCAAAAAATAATATAGTGTGTTTTATTGTTTAGAAATGGTTCTTAATGGAATGAAATAAATCAATTCCCATGGACAAAGATGGAATTAACCTACTAATAAAGTCAACATTACTAGCTTTGGGGATAATAAGATCATGATAATGTTAGAAAAACTTACTCAGGTTAAGAGAAAAACCATACTACCCCTATTTTGGATCATTTAAGGTTTAATTAGACACTATTAAATAGGGACTACTAATTCAACTTTATATTAGCACTGGGTCATGTCCCATGAAAAGTTATTTTTTGCTTTGAGATTAAATGAAAATGAAAAGATTGTATTGGAAGAAAATTGTCTCAAGGGTGATGTTGATCAATGATAATCTTAAATCATGAATAATAATGAGGAATAATAAATATATAACATGGAATGGAGAACATTTAAGTAAAAATTCTTGGAAAAATACATCCCCCATGATAAATGAACATAAATAAAAATAAAAGATATTATCTTAAATCCAAGAGAAGAATAGAGTGTTGAGAACTATGATGCAACCTTCATGAGACATTCCATGTATGTTATAGATTACTTATTTGATTCAGAAGACTGTCTTGATCATTTAGTTTATGGTCTTAATCCACATCTTCAATGGCCACGATATTATAAAAAAATATCACCATATGATGAATTAGAAATTTGTTTCATCAAAATAGAAAAGAAATTTTCTAGATCTTTTTTTTTTATGGGGAATCAATATATAAAGAGGTATTATGATGAATAAAGAAATATTAAATCATCAATGAATAAGAAGGGAATAATGAAATTTCTTTTCTGTTGAAATTGTGGAAATAATCGTCCTAGTAAACTCTTGAATGGAATGGGATATTTTTATTAGTGTGGAGAAGAGGGTCATAGATAATATGAATGAAAGGGAAAGAAACAATTTAATGACATTAAAATATTCAACTATAATTAAATGGGGAATTATTCAAATCAATGTCCCATGTGTTAGGGTAATCTACCACAGAATATGCAAAGGGGGGATATCCCAGAATATATGATCATCAAATAAGAAGTAGAAGTACCCGTTGATGTGTTGTTAGGTTCAATAATATTGTCATGAAATTTTTATACAGTTTTATTTGATTCCATAAAATCATACACATTTATATCTAACTAGTTTTCCAATAAAATTATACATTTCTATTTTCATTTAAATAATGAATTTTTAGTCAAAACTCATAAAGGGTAGTCTTATTATTATACAAATGTGTCATTTAGTCCATTTTATGATACAAAAACATGATTTAGTTTCTGACCATATAATTTTAACCCTGATTTAGAATGACATAATCCTCAATATGGAGTGGATTTAAAAATATGATGTGGAATTTTATTTCAAGATGGAAATTATGATTTGTTAGGAAGATGTTGAATGCATTATATTTATATAATAATCCTCATCATATAATTCTTATCTAGATCCATGTTTACTATATCTACTAAATAAAATTATTATGGTGGAAGATCAAACATAATCTATGTATGTGGAATGTAATCTACGAATTAATTATATATCAATTGTGTACGAATATATTGATTTATTTCTGGAGTAATTACCTAGGAACCACCCAGATCATGATATTGAATTTACCATTTATATAATCCATGTTACTAGACCAATATCAATGGCTCCTTATATAATGGAAACTATTTAATTAGTGGAGAATACGAAACTGGTGACGGATTTGAGGAATATAGGATTTATTCTCTATGTTGTTTCTCCATGTAGAGCCCCATATTATTTATGTGATGAAGAAAAATGGATAACAGAGGATGTAAATTGACTATTGAGAAATAAATGCTATTAAAATAATGAACTAGTACCCTCTTCCTATCATTATTTTTTTATAGACTCCAATGATATCAGTATTTTCCAAAGATTGACCTTTATTTTGAATATCATAAATTGTGTGTGAGAAATAAATATATTCCAAAGATAGCACTCCAAACTAGGTATAGACATTAATTTTTTATAGTAAAGAAATTTTGACTGAAAAATTAACCATTTATTTTTATGGATCTAATTAATAGAGTTTTCCAGGAATATTTTGAATATTGTTTTTCGTATTTAGTGATGATATTTTGGTTTCTTCTAAAATATATGAGGTTCTTGAGAACCACATGGGGATTTTTTCTGATGACTCTTTGATGTAAATAGTTATCTGGGATGTTAGAAAGTGTGAATTATATATTGAAATAGTTTCTTTTCTTGGGAATATTGTTTAGAAGGATAATATTTTAATTGATCTAGCTAGGACAAAGTCAATCCAATAATATAATGCACCAATAAACATAACTCAGGTACATGTTTTTATTGATTTATTAGGTTAATGTTGGGGTTTTGTTTAGAATTTTCCTATATTGGTAAACATAATAAACAAGATCACATGAAAAGGGGTTACGTTCATAAGGAAAAAATAATGTACATACAATATTATAGAATTGAATAGAATATTTTTAAATGCTCCAATATTGTCTCCTCCATCATGAAATTATGGGATTCTGATATATAGTGATGCATTGAAGAATTTTAACAACCCAAACATTTATTAATAAAAATTCCTCTAGATCTAATTAAATATATTATTATGTAAAATGGTTATATAAAATGTGAACTAACAATATTTTATGATTTTGTATTTGAAAATATAAATAAGAATTGTTACCATTGCATATATAATTATTGAACAATGAACACATGATTAGTATAAATATAGGGCTTTAAAAATCCAATTTACTCAGACAGAGGAAGTCACTGCGTCATCTAGTAGAATTGCTCTATATGAGGATTATTTCTCAGATCTTGGAATGTAGGTGGTGTTTTTGGTCTTTTCTCTTGACTAAGCCCATGTTGAGCTTCAAAAAATTAATCTCGAATGAAAACACCTATGGGAGAAGTGGAATTTTATAGAGATTGCGACCTGAGAAATGTTATCTGAGCCACCCCAAGAGTTTTTCACCATCGTACACCTTAAAATTTTGACTTATGAGAGAGTTATAAGGGGTTATTTAATAAGACCCTAGTACTATGATTGTGTACATTATTTTTTATTGAGAATATAAATTCATTTTATTACTCTTATATATTAAATATTTTTTAATAAAAAATAGCATTTATAGATAATATTCAATTAAGAAATCAATTTTTATAAATTAATGGATTTTTGAATTTAATAATATTTCAATAAAATATTATTACTAAATTACATTCTATTAAATATAAATTATCGTATAATTTTTATAAATTCAATTGGAGTTTTTATTAAGGTCTGAATGCTATTTTTTTTAGAAACGATGATTTTTTGATAAATGTTGGTTTTTATTTTGAAAGTACAAAATTCGCATATTTAAAAAATTACTTAGATAAAAATAATATTATATATGGATTTTATATGTCCAAATTATCAAATAGTGAATTTTTTATTATTTTTGGAGACTGTTGAATTTTTCGGTAAAAATTAAATACCGTTTAAATATATAATGTATTTTATGAAATCCTAATGACCCAATAATGATGTAATAAAGTACTAAAAAATTATTTTTGTCAGATATATGTTTTAACATTAAAATAATGTGATTTTATTTATTTTTGATTTATTTTAAAATGATTTAGAGGACCCTCCAAGACTTATAAAACATTTTAACTTTTAATTTATTTCCTTGATAGTGTAATTCACATCCACATAAGAAAGCCTAATATTTTAAGATGTTCTGTAATTGGACTTAGAAAATAATATATTTCACTCCCTATTATATAAATCCTTTTGAAGAAACCATGGTTTTTTTGTGGGTTTGATTTGTTTAATGTGTAGTGTCCAAAACCTAAATAATAAAGAATAACATCCCATTTCTAATATAAACCAACCCAACATCCCACTTCCTCTTCCCTCAATTTCTTTGGAGCATGACTAACCCATACTCTCCTATCTCTAAAATCCTCCAAGTTTCCCCAAGATCCCAATAAGCCTCTCTCAAGCCCATCCCAAGCCATTGGAATCACACTTCCAAGTAAGGAATTTCATTCATCCTTATTTAAGGTCATGATTAATAATATTGTTATGCCCATTAATTTTCAATTATAAATTTTTATGTATGATTTTTACCTCCCCCATACATCTATCCTTAAGGTTGAATTTTTATAGACCCTTTCTCGCTCATTAATTCCTCACATGTACACTTGTTGTTGTGGTGAAATTCTGTAAGGAATTTCTCTCTCCTCATTTACATTCAAGCAATTCGTTTGTATTTTAAATCAAAATTCCATTACATATGTTGGGAAATGTATCTATATGACCCCATTACATTTTATTTCATGTACATATTATGGGATACCACATTCTATCCCATCAGCAATTATTATGAATTTAAATGCTATGTCGTTATGCTGCCGAAATTGCACCCCGGTTTTCCAAGCCAAAGTCGTTGTGTAGTGAATACCACATCCATTTCTATATCTAGGGTATTAATAACTATTCACATTTACTCAATGATTATGTATTTTCATGTATAAATTCAACATTACTTTATCTTGGAAGAAATTATGATGTTTAATGAATCCATTTTTATGATCCATGTGGAACACTTATGCATGAAATGAAATGTTTAAGAAGGGTGAACCTTGATAGCGCTCCAATGATTTGGGTAACGATTAATATCATGATAAATAAAGTGTAATATAGTATTAATCCTGATAATTTATATCATATGATGGTTTACTCGTGATTTATGTGCAATGGTCCTTGGCACATGCTAATATAATGTTAAATACAATTGCAACATTTTCATGTTATGAAACTCATGTTATATCATGCTTTTATGTTCATGTTTCCATTATGCAACATTGATATGCATATTTCCTATCATGTGTTGTATTCATCATGTTATTCCTTTTTTACACCCTTACTGGGCTTTATAGCTAACAGCTTAATTATACAGGTCCTCACTTTATCTCATGCAATTCTAAGTATGAAAGAATGTCATGGTTATGTAAAAGATGTTTTCAATAAGATGTTGGGTTTTATGTATTAAGTTGTTATGTAATGTTCCGAATTTCCAAAAAAACTAGACCTCTTGATCATCAGAGTTTTATTATGTTCCATTTTATGTAATAAACATTTTTAAGTGTGTAATAAAGAGTAGGGACATTATATTTTGTATCATAGGATAGGATTACTTATTTTTGGGATTAGGATAAGAAAACCCTAGTGAATTCCTTAGGGATAAAAATTAGTATAATAAAAACTTCCCGAATGTTTGTTAAGTATTCAGTACGTGATATATCAAGTTAATACATCCATGTATTGATATCAGTAGATAAAGGTGGATCTAGCACAAATGTACCTTGGGGTACAACCTGAAAACCCCGCTTCGAGTAAGATTTTAATGGGAACTGGTGCACGACAATGGGCCATGCTGCACTCTTTTTTATGACACTCCTAGTTTATATGATTTGGTATATTCATATGTTAGTATGAACCATTGTAATAGGAATGAAAAATACCACCAATAATATATGTGTGGTAATAGATCGTAGATAACATAGATTGAAGCGTATAGATCCATATGCTATCGAAATAAAAGTTATTTTTTAGTCATCAATTTTTTTCCTTGGATTAACCTTTATGTGTTACCCCTAACGTTCCATTTATTCAATCAAATGGACATTTATATAAAGATATAGGCTTACAACCGATTTGAAGATCAATGTGATGTCTTTTTTAATAACATTCCTAAACCAATGGAAAGGGGAATCACAAATGTTTCCATGATACTCATTTAGTTAACTCCAGCATTGAATAGAAATAGGGGTCAAGAGGAAAATTCAACTCCCCCCCAAAGAAAGAACAAGTCTCAATCAAGAGATTCATGAAACAAAGGCCTCCTACTTTTAATGGATCATCTGATCCCTCAATCACCGAACAATGGATCCACTCCATTGAAAAGATATTCTACATCCATAAATGTCCCAAACAAGAGAATGTTCATCTATATGCTTATTGAATGGAGTTTTAAGATGATCTGTGGTGGAAATTGATAAAAAATACGATTCCTGAGGAAGAGATCATGTCATTGGAATAAATGAATTTATAGACACTTTTTTCTGATAAATATTTTCTGCACACCCTCCAATATAAGATAGAAAGAGACTTCCTTGACCTTAAGATAAAATATTAAAAATCTATTGAAGCATACATGGAAAAATTCAAAATACTTGCATGATATGACTTCATCCTTGTCATTAACCCCGAATTCAATGTTGAACACTTCTTTGGTGGGATAAAACTTAGGCTAGGGAAAGCCCTACTGATCTGTGCCTTTGAGTGCATTGGGGAAATAGTCCTATGTGACCTCATGGTCAAAATGATGATCGATGAATGATATGGGTATCATGGGGTTAAGAATCATACTGTGGACTTTAATTCAATGGGTCTAATGGATAAATACAACAGTACTAAGGAAATATAGCACCGCACTCGACAATGGTGTTGAATGAAGCATTCAGAAATTTCCTAAGTGGATGAGTAAATGCTTTAGTTTTGGAAGAGAATAGAACCTAGATGTTAACGAACGAAAAGAAAAACCTATGTATTTGAAAGTGGAGAGGAATTCTCTATTTGACCCTCAATGCATTTTTAATTGCTTCAACTACAAAGAACCAGTGCACCATGAAAATCCGTCCCCTAAGACAATGGTTTTCAGCGGCAACCAAAATCCTATAAGGTAGTAAGGGAGAGCCTTTTCGATCACTACCGCCGAAGTGAACCCCAACAAAAATGTGGTTACAGGTACACTAGTTATTCTTTACAGAATATAAAATGTACTTTTTTATTCTAGTTCTACGCATTCTTTTATATCCAGAATGTTTAGTAGAATAATCTGAACACCACAACAAATCATTGAAATAAATATTTCTATGAGTATGTAAAATGGGTCAATCATTGTATACCAAGAATATAATTCCTCCCCTATCATAATATGTGGAATGAACATTTCAGTGAACCTCATCATACTCCCTCTGTTGGAATTTGATGCAATTCATAGAAGGGATTGTATTTCCTTATATAGATCCTACCTAAATTTCCATGAGAGGGAAATCACTCTCCAAATAGAGAATCGACCCCCGATTCTATACAATTGCAACGAAGAAGACGGATCTTCTTTAGCACCATCATCTCAAGCATGGATATTACTACCCTATGAGCACATGTATCTGTCTATGTTGATTGAGTATAAGAAAGTATCCATCCTTGAAGACATGACCACTGTGAGGGAATTCGCTTAAGTGTTTTTGAAAGAATTTCTTGGTCTTCCTCCTATAATAGATATTGAATTCTCAATTGACCTCATATGTGGGGAATTTCTAATATCCATGACTCCATATAGATTTTCTATTGCGGATCTTGACGAGTTGATGAAACAACTTTAGGAGATTTGGGATAGAGAGTGTATACACCCAAGTGCTTCACCAGGGTATGAACCAGTTCTATTCATCATGAATAAGGATGGGTCAGTGAGCCTTTGCATTGATTATCGTGATCTCCACAAAATCATGATAAAGAACAAGTATCCTCTCCCACAAATTGATGAATTGTTCGATCAACTATGTGGAGAAAATTTCTGTTCCAAGGAGGATTTTCGGTCAAGATATTACTAAGAAAGGGTGATGAAGGAGGATATCCCCAAGACTACTTTTTGTATAGGGTACATGCACTATGAATTCATAGTAATGCCTTTGGGACTCACTAATTCTGCAGAAATATTCATGGACTTCATGAATAGTGTATCCAGTGATTACATTAACTAATTTATTGTAGTATTTAGCAACGATATTCATATAAACTAAAAAACCACGGAGGAGCATGATAAGCACCTAAGCATTATACTTGAGACTTTGTGAAAGAGGAAGTTCTATGAAAAGTACGGAAAGTGTGAGTTCTTTTTGAAGGATGTCTCATTCTGGGGCTATATCATTACAAGCAATGGGATATCTGTGGATCCCTCCAATACTGTTGTAAATGAGGGATGGACGAGGCCAATATCAGTAATAGATATCCATAGCTTCATGCGGTTAGCTTGATATGATCTCTTATTTGTGAGAAATTTATCTTGACTTTCCAACCCTTTTACCAAAACAACTCATAAGGGAGTAATGTTTTCATGGAGTGATGAATGGGAAGAGTGCATCATAGAGTTGAAAAGGTGGATTCTCACTGCGCTTGTTCTTACACTACCCAAAAGTGAAATTTTTTAAGGTATTTAATGATGCATTTAAGATGGTAATGGGTTGTGTGTTGATGAAAAATGAAAAATACATTTCATATGGTTCAAGGAAACTAAATTTTCATGAGAAAAACTATCCAACACATGATCTGGAGTTGGCTACAGTAATCATCACTTAAATAATTTGGCGACATTACCTCTGTGGGGAGAAGTGTGACATATACACGGATCACAAGAGCCTCAAGTATATTTTCTCAATGAAAGAGTTTAATATGCACCAACGAAAATTTTTAGAGTGTATCAAAGGATATGACTCCTCACTCCATTACCACCCTGGGAAAGAGAACTGGGTGGATGATGCTCTACGTAGAAAGGATCCAGTGATTCTATCTTTGATGAGAATTGGAATGTATCAAATCTTGTTAGATATGATGAATTTAGAGATGTGAATCATAAAGAATGGAACATCATCAATCCTTTCAAAAAATTTTGCTCAACCGTCTCCTTTGGAAAGGATAAAGGATGCTCAAACTAATTTTGTGGGGGTTCAGAAGAAATTGGAAACTATCATAAAAGGTAAATCCTTGGAGTTCAATGTTCATGAAGAAGGAATATTGAGATTTAGTTCAAGACTATGTATTACATCAAATACAGAGTTAAATAAAAGAAATTTTGGATTATGCACATAGTTTGAATTTTTCCATTCACCCAGGAAACACAATGATGTATCGAAATCATCAAGATTAGTATAGGTCGGATAACATGATGAAAGAGATCACCGTGTATACATCAAAGTTCGTAGTATGTAAACAAGGGAAGGAAGAGAGGAAAAAGTATAAAGGGATGATGAATCCATTACTCATACAAGCGTAGAAATGGGCGTACATCACCATGGAATGTTTCACCGGTCATTCGAAGACATCCAAAGGAAACAATTCCATCTAGTTTATTGTGGATCGTCTTACAAAGGCTTCGCACTTCATTTCAATTCAGGTGGATTTCCCGTTGGATCAACTGGCACGAATATAAATCAGAGATGTGGTATGGCTTGATGGAGTACCACAATCTTTTGTATCTGATCATGATCCAAGATTCACCAATATGTTTTCAAATACTCATTAAATATGATCTGAATACTGAGCCGAATTTAGTAGGTCTTATCCTCCTCAAACTGATGGCCAATCTGAGTGAACTATCCAAACACATGAGGTCATGTTGAGATCAGTCACAATGGGCTTCAAAGGAGGATGTGATCAACATCTTCTTCTAGTTGAGTTCTCCTACAACAATAGTTTCCACAAAATAATCCATATGGCTCCTTATGAATCCCTTTATGGGAAGAGGTGTAGAACACCAGCATGTTGGTATGAAGTTGGGGAGTGAAAACTCCTAGGTCCATAGATGGTTGAAGAAATGGTGGAGATGGTTAAGATCATCCAGGTGCACACTAAAGCTACTTAGAGTCTACAAAAGAGCTATGCTGATAATCGTCGATGAGACCTAGAGTTGGATGTCAGATACATGGTATTCCTCTTCATATCAACGTGGAATAGAGTTGTGATATTTTGGAAGAAAAAAAATCATATTCCATGGTACATTGTCCCTTTTGTGATCCTTGATCACATTGGAGCAGTGGTCTATAAACTAGAACCCCAACTAAACCTATCTCAAGTACATTATTTATTCCATGTATCACTATTGAGGATGTACTTCCCTTACCAATTTCATGTTCTCAATCCAAAGGATGTACCATTAGAGAATAACCTCTCTTTTGAAGAGATAACAGTGAAGATCTAAGATCATAGGGAACAAGTTCTATGAAATAAGACAATGCCCCTCATGAATGTTCTGTGTAAAAACCACATGTTTGAAGAAGCGACCTGGGAATCAAAGGGAGTGATAAAGTAGAGTTAACAATATCTGTTTTAGTATGGGAAAAGGAAATTTTGAAGGAATCATTTCTTGAGGGGAAAGATTGTAACGACCCAAACATTTAATAATGAAAATAATATTGATCAAATTAAGTTTCTTATTATGTAAAATGTTTATATAAACTGTGAAATTACTTGGTTTTATGTTTTTGGATTTTAAAATAACGTTATGAATTGTTATAGTTGCTAATATAGTCGTTAAACAATGAACACATGATTGGTTAAAATATTGGGCTTTAAAAAATCAATTTACAGAGACAAAGGATGTGATTGCCCATCTAGTGGAATTGCTCCGTATGAGACCCATTTGTCAGAGTTTATAAAGGATGTGGCATCATTGGGCTTCACATTTGAACAATCCAAATCCAAGCATCAACATGTCAAGCTCGAACTGAACTGCCTACGAGAGAAGTGGATGTTGATAGAGATTACTACCCAAGCGATATTATCTGATCCACTCTATGAGTCTATCACCATCGTACACCATACCCTTCAGTGTTATACAAGTTTTCTAAGGAGTTATGTAATGAGACCCTAGTACTATGATTATGTACATTATTATTGTATAGAGAATATACATTCATTTTATTATTGTTACTTTGTAAATAGTTTTTAATGAGAACATAGCATTTTTACTTAATATTCAATTAAGAATAATATTTTGATAAATTAATGTATTTTTGAATTAAATATTATTTTAGTAATATATTATTACTAAATTACTTTTTATTGAATATAAATGATCTTATAAAGTGTATGAATACATTTGTATTTTTTATTAAGGTATGAAAGATATTTTTGACAAAACCAATGATTTTTTTATAAATGATGATATTTATTTTAAAAGTAAAAAAGTTCAAATATTTATAAAATTATTTTCATAAAATGAATTTTATTTTTGGAATCAGGACGTTGAATTTATTTTACAGTGTTTTTTTCATAATTTTCGGACACAGTCAAATTTTTGGATAAAAAATTAATTCCATTTGTATATAAATGTGATTTATGACAACATAATGACCCAATAGTGATGTAATAACTTTCTATAAACATTATTTTCAGATAATAAATGTTTTACCATTAAAATAATGTTATTTTATGTTTGTTTTATTTTTTTTACAAAGATTTAGTGGATCCTCAAAGACTTATAAAACATTTAAATTTTTTAAATATATTTCCTTCTGAGTGTGACTCACCTCGCCATTAGAAAGAATTATATTTTAAGAAGATCTTCCATTGGTCATATAAAATAATGTTTCCTATCCCCTTTGGAATAAACCAATTGAATAAAAACATGGGTTGGTTTGTGGTTTTCATTATTTTAATGTGTAGTTTCCAACACCTAAAAAATAAAGAATTCCCTTCACATTCCTATATAATCTGATCCAAGATCCCACTTCCTCTTCACTCAAACCCTTTGGAGTATGAAAAACCACTGAAATACTACCTCTATAATCCTCCCAAGGTGCCTCAAGCTCCCAAGAAGCCTCTCTCAATCTTATCCCAAGACTTTGGGATAACAGATTAAAGTATGGGATTTATTTCTTCGTTATTAATATCCATGTTTCTTAATATTGTTAAGAACTTTTATATTTAGTTATAAATGTTGAGGTATGATTTATAAGCTCCCCAATAAATGCTTACATGTGTTTGAATAATAATATACCCATTTCTCTCTCATTAATTCTTCCCAGGAAGACCAGTTACCGTCCAAAAATTTCATAAGGAATTTTTCTCTCCTAATTTACATTTGAGAAATTATTTTTAATTTTTAAGCTAAATTCAATTAAATATGTTAGTAAATGTATCAATATGAACACATTATTTTCCATTTCTTGTAAATATGATGAGAAACCACTTTCACTATCGTCAACCATTTTTATGAATTCATATGTCACACTGTTATGCAATTGAAATTACACCGAAATTTCCCAATCCAATGTCATTATGTAGTTAATAACATTCCCATTTATCTCTCTAAGTATTCACAAGTATGCACATTGTGTTATTAAATATAATGTATAATTTATTAATTCAACACATCATTATCATGGAATAAATTATGTTGTTTAATGAATCCATGTAATATGATCCATGTGGAAGAGTTATGCATGAAATGAAATGATTAAGAATGGTGCTCCTTGATAGCCCTCCAATGCATTGTGTAAAGATTAGTATCATGATATGTCAAGTGAAATGTGGTTTTAATCATTATAATTAATGTGCAATGATGTTTTACTCTTGATCTATTTGGAATGGGTCTTGTCTCATGCTAACATCATGTTAAATGTTGTTTCCATATTTCCATGTTATGATACTCATGTTATGTCATGACTTTATATTCATATTTCTCTTATGATCCATGGGTATAGCTATTCCCTAACATGTACTGTATTCTTCATGTTATTCATTGTTTACTCATTTACTGGGCTTTATAGCTCACCCTTTTATTATGCATGTCCTCATGTTATCCCATACAATGATAAGTAGCAAGAAATAATGTGGTCATGTAAAAGATGTTTTCAATAAGATGTTTCATTTTATATATTAGGTTGTTTTTTATAGTTCCTAATTTCTCATGAAACTATTCCTTTCAGTCCTCGGAGTTTTCTTAAGTGAAATTTTATGTAATAAATCATGTTTAAATTTGTATTGAATATCAGGGTTGTTATATTAATGGACTCGGTTGTGTCCTTATGAAAAACATTAAATTTATTTCTTTTGAATAAAGTAATTTGATGACTCATGTACAAAATTATACAACCTAAGAACTTCAGTTAGTAGTAATAATATTTAATCTATAGATATAACGACACTGTATCAATGGTGAATGATCCGAGATATATATGGATCAAAAGAGTTTGAAATACTTCATTTCAATTAATTAACTCATCATGAGTCAACGATGATAGATTGAGTTGTACAAAGATTATTATTTCTCAATGAACTACCACTCCGAAAAGGAAAATAATGTAAGAGATCCATTATTTTGGAATGATCATGGTCTTATAAACGAATTGTGGATTGTGAAAGATCCTATTTTCATGGATCTAGTAAATATGTATATGGATGTTATTAACGAAGAGGAAAAACACTCCTTTTTAAAAGTATTTCTCAAAAATATTTACTATATAAGATAAAAAATATCTCAATAAAATGATGAAAATTTTCAAAATAAAATTAAATCTGTTAAGGATGGAATATTGATAGACTTTGTGTTTGAGGATGGTGTTTTGAAATCCGGAAAAAGGTTATGTGTTACTCCAATTACTAAGATAAAAAGGGGACTATTATATGATTCTCATAACTAATAATTTTCTATACACCCGAGTAGTACCAATATGTATAGATATATGAAGAAACACTTTTGGGGGATAATATGAAATATGAAATTTATGACTATGTGTCAGGATGCCTGGTTTGTCATCAAATGAAGACGGAGAGACAACATCCAATATTAGTCCTACACCCTATAACTATTCTTTTATATAAGTGGGATGATATTACTATGTAATTTCTTATAGTAATACGAAGAAAAACTAAAAGGAGTGATACAATATGGGTAATTATTGATCAATATATCAAATATGCACATTTCCTTACTATAAAGGGGGATTTTTCACTAGAGCACCATGTGAGATAAAATATTTATGAAGCTATTAGACTTATTGGTTCACCACTTTTGTTTGTTTACGATTGAGATCCTATATTTAAATCAAAATTCTATAATATACTTCAGAAGTATTTGGATAAAAATATTCATATAATTACTGCTTATTACCCACAAATGGACGGACATTTGGAAAGGAATATTATATCACTTGAAGGCATGCTGAGATAATTCTAAATTAATTTTCAAGGTATGTGGGATCAGTATTTACCTTCCTGTGTAATATTCATACAAAAATAAGTTCCATTATTGTATTAAAATGGAACGATATTGTGTAATATATAAAAATATATGTTTTAATAAAACATTATGGGATAAAAAATGATTCGGGAATGTTATAGGCTGAGAAAGTATTCAAGTGACATAAAATAAAGGTAAATACAATTCATTATTCTTTTAAAGAATCTCAATGTATGAAAAAGTGTTATGATGAAAATAATAGAAATTATTTGAAATTTAAATTCTTAGATCAAATATTTTTAAAATTATATCCCTGGAAGAGTGTCTTAATGTTTATTAAGAAAGAAAAACTAATCCCTAGGTACATCGGACCATTAGAAATTCTAAAAAGAATTAGAGTTGTAGATTACTGAATAAAAATTATGCCTTATCTATCTAAATGAAATGATGTGTTCTACATATCATTATTAAATAAGTATATTATAGAACCATCTCATGTACTCGCCAATGAAAAAATATAAATGGACCATGATTTGTCTTATTTTGAAGATCATATCGAAACTCCAGGAATAAGAGAGAAAGTATATAGAAATCGAACGACTCAACGGTTAAATGATATTTAGGGAAACAAAAAAATGGATGAAGTATTGTGGAAACATAAATTAGTTTGGAAGATGAAAAACCCACATCTATTTTGTACTAAATAATCATGACAAAAATTTGAGGATGAAATTTCTGATGAAGGTAAGAATATAACACCCCAATATTTTAGAGTATATATTATCTTAAAGAAATTCAATTCATTCAATAACATACATTTCACATAAATTTATTACATATAGTATAAATAATATAAAATCACATGGAGAATAAAAATGAAATCAATAATAAACAATGAATGAAATAAGAGCAATTTTTGCAAATTAAGAAACATATACTAATAAAATAGTATCATGATCATTGGAATACTAATGCGACCCACAGAAATAGTAATTCATACCAATATAATAGTAAACTAAAATAAATATTTATAACAAATATATTCATTTTAAAAATAGGAAATATTGTATAATTATATCATATTATAAGCAAGTAATTTTTTTGAAAATGATAAATTAAGTGTTGTTATTTCTTAATAAAATAAATTTTTATATTGAATTTAATAATTAAAATAATGATTAAAAAGAAAATTTATTTCCATAAAATATAATCATAAATTAATATTTTGATTTCATAGGATTATATGAAAACTTTATAAGACCTCAATTAGTTTTTCAAATTGTTATAAAATCAGTTATAATTTTAAAATTGGAAATTTTTTGAGTTAATGATTATTTTAATAGAAAATAAATTTATATTATTTAAAAAACTATTTTCATAAAATGGGGCTCATTTTAAAATTTTAATCATCTAGAAATTTTTTATGTAAATTTTTGGGATTTTTCTAAAATAATTGATTTTTTTGAATAGTAAAATACGATAATTTATGGTATCTATACATTATAATTTAAATACACAATTAATTAAGGCATGGATTATGTAAAACCCATTGGTTACAGCTAACATGATACAATTACTATATATAGTAACAATAATCCTCATTATTTATTTTCCTCAACCAAAATAATAAAATATTGAATAAAATAATCAAAACATTCCTCTCTCCTCCACTATAAATACCACCCATTATACTCACAATTCCAAATAATTGAAGTATAGTTATATTCTGACCATTTACTCTACCAAAACATTACCACACATTATGGTATTTCTATTTTCACCAATAGGTCATTTCTATGTCTATTAAGGAGCTTCTAAAGGAGAAGATTTTAATAAGTAAATCCATTATCATTATCTTTGAAATTTGTTTAATTTCTATTCATTTTTCCAATACATAACCCTTTTTTAAAAAAAATAATGATAACTCCAGTAACATATATAGAATTTAATGTTATTATGAAAATATAATATTCATCTTTAGACCCCTTCCCCAACACATTTTATTATAAAAATGAAAACATCTTCTATGCGGGGACGAATTACCGCCTTCATGGATGCCGTGTTTTCATATTTCAATTCAACCTCCATGGATGGTAATAAAACTTTGTATATGTTATACTACATTATAATATATGTGACATAGTTTTTTTTATTTTTATATAAGTTTTATATATTAATAATATTAAATAATTAAAAAACTATTTCATGATGATTGAAAAACACCAAAATAATCACGATTATCACTAACATTTTATCTAATGATTCTTCCTCATAACATATAAACAAATGAAATATATCATCATTTAATATTATTTGTGTTAATTAATAACATATAGTTTCAATTATTGAAACTTATTCACATTTTTCATGATATTCCAAACATGTATACAAGTTAACTAATCCTGAAATCCAAGGAAACGAACGCCCCAGAACGATAAAATTGTGTCTTATAACTCCTCAAAAGCTATAAATGAACATAATAAAATTATTAAAATTAACATACTTGTAGACATGTTTCTGATATAATTAACTAATTAATGTAATCCTATTATTCAATATACTAAGATCTTGTTTAGAACATATTCGGGTATAATGTATGGGACTTCGTCTTAATTTCCATTTAATTGAGACTTAATTGGTATTGTGCACCTAATAATTTTTATTTGGACTATATATTACCCCTTGGATATCAATTGTATGTTTCACCTATATTTCTTTTAAACATCTATATGATTGTATCATTTATATGATTATTTTCTGAGTGGTATACCCATTTACATACGAATTTTATTTTAAATGTCGTATTAAAAGAAGAGATATTAATGAATCTATATTCTATACTCAATGATAATATTTATAAGTCATATTATTATTGAATTGAATAAATATATATATATAATTATTTGGGATTAAAAATATATTCAGGTCTTTTTATATCCCCTTGATGGATCAATAAGTCTCATGAGACAAAATAGTTTGGGAAAAAAACCATCATGTTTCCTTCCAAAACAAATATTAAAATGAGTATCTTCATAAATAATTAAAAAATATTGATTTTATGGTAGTTATTTTCTGGATACATGATGTCCAATAACTAATCATTTTCTTCATTCATCATTCATTTTCCATTATCCGGAGGATTTTTCCTCTGAAAAAATAGATGGATTCATTTTTCATTGTCAGTGTATTGATGGAATGCACAATTTAGTTATTCAATATTATATTTTTAATGTGCATAATTGATTATGATTCTCTTATTGTAGATTATTTATACTCTATATGTAACAATTGTTGCCAATTTGAGATCACCATGTTATTATTTTTTCCTTCCCTATGTTTTGAATACAAAATCTTTGAATAATTGACAAGGAAGACGTTTATTTTACTTATTTATGTTATATGTTTGTCTTTATAATGTAATATTGGAACCCTGTATGTAACTAGTTTCTTAAAAACTACTATACTAATTAATTATTGTTGATGTGATCTCTTGCATCTATGCAATTGTAATAAAACATCCATCGACTCGAGGATATAGGGGTTGGGGTCATTATGATATATCATAACATTAATATCATTTTCTATATGTTATTAAATATTTCATTTGATAATTATTAAATTTATGATGCATTCAATTCAACTGATTACATAATGTAACTGTATTTTTTAAACCTATTTTCATTCTATAGGTTAAACTTCTAGATCATGATTATGTTGTGCCAAGATTATGTGTGAAATGAATTTTTAATATATAATGTTCAATTTAAAATTTTAATTTGGATTTACATTGAATACAAAAAATCTATTAATTTAACAATTATCACTTCTATGATATTATATTTTTAATGTACATTATTTTAGAAATCCATTCTTAATGTTCAATTTCCAAAGATACAGTTTTCGTACATAAATGGAATGAGCATAATATCATGAATTCATATAATTTTACAACATTAAGCTTTAATTACAATTTAATACAATTATATACAATGAAAACGTTTTCCATTATATGTGTGAGACTTTTCAAAATGATTGATTTAAAAATGAAATGATTATTTTAATTAAATAGTGTTTTTAGGATGCATAATATCTTATTTTGGATAATTTTATAGATCATGAGAATAGTGTATAATCATGGGTAGTTACATGATAATGGAGTGACTGGTGGTAATGTAATAATATAATGAAGGGATGTCATGTGACTAAGCAATAATGGTTGGTTCTATGATAAACCAACGATGGGTGGTTAAGTTATAACCTCTATTGCATTGGGTAATATGGAGGTGAATGTTGACAATATTTTTTATTCCATTTATATGACGGTTTGATCCTAATAATAGCTCTCGATTGAGCCTAGTATAGCTATTATAAAGGTTTGATCCACCAATATAGGTCAGGGGTGAGCCTGATACAAACTTATATTAAGGGTTTATCCCTATTATAGCTCATGGGCCATCCTGTTAGAGCTTACACTAAATTTAATCCTTGTTTTAGCTCTTCGATGCATTAGATAATGATAATATTAGAAGCCATCAATATGATTATTCCATATAAAAGGTATTTGAAATTGGTTATATTAATGAGACACTTTAATGTTCCAAAAAGGGGTTTTCATTTTCATGAATTGAGTTTTATAATTTTCTTTGATCCCGATGTTTCTAAGATTCTATATAAAAATAAATTCATTCATTTTATTATAGATCATTTAGATAATGGTTAATATTTCATGGGGTTTCATTTTTTTCATTTGAATAATAGATTTCATTTTTTTTATGTCCATTACGGATCTTTTGGCCTCATCCAATGTTTTTAAATTTATTTCACATGATTTAAAGGACAAAAGAGGAAATGATGATATCAATGGGATAATTTTATAATTATTCTTGAAGAGGAACCTTGTTTTATTCTTATGACTTTTGTTTTATAACAATATTAATACTATATATAAGTGCCCACAAATAATTTTTGGGTTTAAAATTAAAGTTTTTTTTTCATTTTCTATATGAAACTATACATGAAATATATTTTGGATTGAAATAAATATTATTCTTGAATAAATTCACCAGAATATATAACATTTTAAAATAAATTTATTTTAAAATTTATTTAAAATTAAATTTTAAAAAATTATTATCAAATTATAAATGATATTTTCTTCGAGAATGATTTAATGTATCTTTTTAATATATTTCTACTCATCTAAAATAACAAAATGTTATTCTACACTAATTTTTATAAGTTATATTTATATCATTGTAATTCTTATTCTTAATAATTTATGATCATTCTCACTGAGGAATGTTTTGATTTTAACTTTATTGATTCATTTTTGTAATAATTAATTTTTTCAAGAGATATTCAATTTTTATTGATCGTTGAAAATTATATATACATTAAATATATATATTATTTTTCAAGGATATGATCATTTCCTAAACAATATATTGTATCTATGTAATTTTTCTTATTTTAATAGTTAATTTTTTAAAATGTTGATAAATTCATATTCGTTACACAATATAAATTTCTATTAATAGGTCACATTATTCATTAAATAAATAGATTAATCATAATATGATGGTTTCACTAGACATGCATATATAGATGGTGAAATTGTATAGTGTAAAATCCTTTTACTACTGTCACCTATTAAAAAACACACTATTTATTATTATTTGTATAGGTTTTATTTAAGGATGCATTGGGCTAAAATTTTAAGCATTATGAAATTGATAGTCTACTACACTATTGAAACATGGTTTTCCAAAACCATGTTCCCACATAGAGAATGTTGTGAAACCCAAGGCTATGGTATTTCAAATTATTGGCACAGAGTTAGTCAATCCACGAACCCTCTCAGGAGAAACCATGTAGCCCATTTAAAATAGGTTAATGTATTGCACACTATTTTACTAAACTTTGTTCCTCTACCTCTTGAGTATGGAACTATAATATCAAACCATGAATGTGTGGATGTGTGGATATGTTCTTTGGAAAGGTATATACAAATAGTTTTGTGATGTGGTATGTAAAAAAGTCTTGGATACTTTTCATAGATAACAAATGTTTTTGGAAAACTATTTTTCATAGAAATAGTTTTGGTTTTGAGATAAATTTTTTTAAATCATTTATATAAATGAGATAAAATTGTATATCCTAGTGGAGTGAGTGGGAATTTCATTTTGGTAAAGTTTATTGAATTCCATTACACTACCCTTATTTGGAACAACTGTGATTTTTCATATTTTTTTATCAAGAAAATGGAAATTGTAAAATTTAACACTTCTATAGTTGTTCTTAGTGTCATTTGTTCTATTTTGTAGTGTATGATGCAGGTTGGATAATTGGATTTGAAGTTTTCATTTTTTTGGGTTTTTTTATCCATCCACATTGTTTATGGCTTTTTTCTAGTCTTCAATTTTTGTACACTTTGTAGTGGTTTTAATATCAATGAAATTTTCGAGTTATCATTCATCATTATCATGATTTGTGTAGTGGATTATTTGGTAATGACTTGATTGGATGATCATTTTATTTTCAATGGAAAAAATGTACAACAATTGAAAATGAATCCCTAGGAACTTATTTCCAGCCTTTGTTATTGTGGGTATGTCTCTTAAGGTATTGTCATTTTTCTCCTCCTTCTCAATCCAATTATGAGGGAAGGGATGTTGCAATTGTTCTCAGTCTTGGTACATTAAAAACATTTTATGGAATAAGTGGTCATCAGATTTTGGGATCTCAGAGTAGAAATTATTCCTAATATATACCTCATGTCAGGTTGGTAGAGTCGTTTTTGATGTCAGGACAGGAAATATAGATCTTAAAATATGTAGATAACATTTTAATACTGAACTTCAAGTTACCATGGAGTTTGGTACATACGTTTTTAGAGATAATTCTTGGTTTTGGAATCTCATTGTCATAGGGTTGGCCTATGAGAATAGAAATATATGAATTATAAAAATTACTTCTCTCTTGGAGTGCATATCTAATTTTGATTAAATATTTGATGAAATCTTTGGATTTTTTGAAAAATTTAATATTTATTTCAAATCAAATATTTTGGAAAAGTTCATTGTTGTTATATTTAAAAAATGGATGGTTTTGTAAAGAAATGTTGTGATATTATGATGTGGTATAAATTTAAATTCTAAGCCTTCATTTAATAGAGAGTGAAAATGGTTTTGTTTTTTGTGTTTCTAGAAAATAGACCATTGTAGGCATCATATGCAAACTTCAAATGAAGCAGCTAACAGTGTGGTTTCAACTGAGCCACCGGTGAACCAACAGCAGGTTCAAATAATTTTACAAGCATTTTAGAAGGTGTATAGTGGGAATATGATGGACGATACTTGGAATGGGGATCAATCCATTCAATTTAAAAAAATTCACCCATTATTTTTTGTGATTATTAATTTTTAAATGAAGTGATGTGTATTAATATGACGAGTCATATCATTGATTTTATCGGCACCCCAAATTTTATAAAATTCAAACATGAAAGTTTTATTTTGCAGGAACATGCATGTCGTTGGTGTGATTTAGCTATGTTATCTAATTTAAACAATGGCCAAGTATGGGTGGGTTTTGAATAATTATTTGAAAAATAATTATATCCTCATACATTCACAACTCAACGAACAATATAAATCTTTATCTTAATGCAGGAAAATATTTTTATCATAGTGTATATAGTAAAATTCATGAATTTAGTTCAATTTTTTCATAAATGTATTATGTGTGAGACCTTGAAGGAATGCATCTTTGAATAGAGTCTTGGCCAGGAGTTTCTCTTGAATATTTTTTTATATTTATTACAAATAATAAAGTGATATTCAATAGAGTTATGGTGGTTGAATGAGACATATCATGGGATACAGAAGGAGGAATCATGTTGATACCCTTGGGAAATGGTGGAAACACAAATTCTGGTAGAAAGTATAGGAGGGGAAATTATTTCCAATGAGAGAGTATAATAGAAAATCAAATAGTGGGATTAGTGAATCATCCATCACAATCCATGAATATTGACAGATATTTTAAATGTGGTTCATTCGATCACATGAAGTGATAATGTACCACACAACAAAGATCATGCCACAATTTCAAAAAAATTGGGCACATTTGTAGATAGTGTCATAGTTCAACATAGTTATGTGTTTAGAATACATCTTAAGTGTTGCATGCATTGTATGTTTCAATAGGATTATGGTAGAATAAAAATCCACATTAGTAAAATGGATCTAGTCATGGTGATTCCATGAATACTATGACTCATTGGTATGGGAAAACTCAATAGTTTGATGAAGAACAAAGTGTTGCGAGAAAGAAATTATATGAAGCTGAGCAGGATTTTGTGGATGATCTGTCTAGAGCATCTATAGTGAATGGTACAATTATTTTGAACTCAACCCATATGAAATATCTTTTTGATATATTTACATAGAATTCCTTTATTTCCTTAGTTTATATTGATATCCTGAGTTAAAAAGTTGAGATGATTCCTTATATGTTAATACTTCAATCATATCCCTTTGAAAGTGAATGTCGATCCTTTATGTGGATATCATGTTATATAACTATTGATTAAGTATATTGGATATGATATTTCTCTGTCATTGAGATAGAATCCAATGATATAATATTGCTTATGGTTCAGTTTACAATGTTCAAGCCTCAGAATGACTTTTATACTAGAAAGGCCACTTTTAAAAGTTAATACAGCATCACAAATCACTTTCATGGAGTGTGGAATGTAATTGTTATTGAAATAGAATTTTTTGATCCAGGAGTTGGAATTATCTAATACAAGTTGGAAAAATTCAATTTTTCATCAATGGAATAAAATAATAGTTGTAGTTTTGCAGTTATTTTTTTATCAATTCCTAGAAGACTTTCCAGGAAATTTCATAAAGTTACGACCTAAAAATATTGGAGTTTATTATTCATTTACTCCTTGGTACAATTCCCATTTCAATTATTTCATTGCCTATGGAACCAATATAATTGATGGAATTGAATTTGTAGATCAAGGAGATGGAATTTAAATAGTCCAATTGACTGAGCATGTATCCATGGGTAGCACCAAGGTTTTTTCAAAAACGCTGATGGAACTCTACAGTTGTGTGTAAATTATCATAATTTTAACCAAGTACTTATAAATAAAGGTATATATTTCCATTAATTGATTATCTTTTCAATTAATTAATTTGATCTCAGTTTTTCTCTAAAATTGACATGTGATCAGGAAATCACTAATTGCATATTTAGAAGGGGATATTAAAATGTTATCTTTCAGAGGTAGATATTGCCAATTGTTTTTATGGAATTGATAAATCTAGTATTTCAGTGTTATCAAGATTCTTTTATGGTGGTTCTTGTGCTTGAAATATTTGTATATTCGTGGACAAGGGTTGAGCATGATAAAAAAATTCTTACAACATTGGTAATCTTGAGGGATCAACATCTATATTCCAAATTATCAATGATTAACATTTGAATATAATATTTGTGTTTCCTTTTCTAGGTAATCTGTGAATGATTCTTTTTGATGAATCCAAAAAAGATAAAAGCAACAATATCATAGAAACTGGAAAATACATTCTTCAAGATACACAGTTTCCTTGGTCATGTGGGTTATTACTAATGCTTCATTCTTGATTTCCCATGACTAGATTCACAAATGACATATGTTACAAGGAAAAATTTTACATTTCAATGTAATGAATATTTCCATTAATATTTTCAATATCTTAATGTTCCCCTCACATAATCACAAAAAATTATTTTCCCAGAATTAGGACAAGGTAATGTGGGGTATTGTGACGTTTTGAGATCCATGTTCTGATGTGATCTCATTCAATGAAATCAAGTTTTTTCTTTTTTGTCAAGTTAGTTATGGGGTCCTGAGATGGAATACTGAACAAATGATTATGATTTAGCTTCTGTAGTCCATTATTTGTAAATATAGTGTCATTACCTATTTGGTGGTAAATTTACGAGGTTTAAATATCATAAGATCTTGAAGAAAAAATTTCAAACAAAGTGATTTGAAGTTGAGACAAATAATATGGGTGGAGTATCTCCAAATGTTTGACGTTGAATTGATAAATTCACCTAGTAATGACAATTTGGTGGATGATACATTTAGAATAAATTAAAATTCTCAACTAAGAATAGAAGATTTCATTGAGTGGTAGTTGATGTCGGTCCAAGCCAACATTCACTTGGAATGTGAGGAGTGAGGTGATTTAGGTATATTCATTTTAGTTTTGTTTTTTACTTATTTGGAAAATACAGTTAAAGATGAACATACATATGATGTAGAATGTATGGCTGTGAGGTTAAAACTGAATGGTGGGAAGACAATTTAGGGATGTAATCTATATGATATTTTAGTGTTTTAGTTCGAAAATCAGATTTTCATACCTATGGATTTTCTAGAAAAGATTCTTCATGAATACAAATTTTCGAGATGGGATGTTCATCCTAGAATTCCAAAGATGTAGAACGAATTGAAGCATGGTTATAATGGGTCTATATGAAAAAAATTTGGTTGAGTTTTTTTCATGATTCATAAATTTTCTGCATGTTATGGAAGAGCATCGTAAACCATTATGTTGGGTGTTGTATTTACATATTCTAGTATTGAAATCATAGCAATATCTATGTATTTTGTAACATGTCTCCCAATAATGGTTCAAAAAAATCCATATGGGGGATACTGGATATGATCACAATGTCAGCTCATTTCATTCATGTATGTGAATCACATATGGTGTAGAACATATCAAAAATTTATTTCTTATATTTTGTAAAGTGAAATGGAATAAAATATTCAATAGTGCCAGAAACAGATCTGAGCATTATGTCTTTTTTTTGTAAATCCATGTTGATGGCCTTGAGAATTTGTTGAAAATGAAAAGGATGTTTCATCCTCAAATTAATGGAAAATCCAAAGGGATGGTAAAATTGTTGGAAGTCAGGTTAGGGGTTTGTGTAATGGATTTTGGTGTATCATGGGAAGATGAAGTGTCATTGTTGGAGTTCTCATATAAAAAAATTTATAAGACCTCAAAAAAATGCCTCTTTTTTAATCATTCTATACCAATCCTTGTTTTTTTATACATAGATTGGTATAAATAGGTGAGATATAATTTGTTGGGATGATCCCTGTAAATGAAACAATAGAGGAGATTCATTTGATCATAAAACAGATGGAGATGACTCAAATTCATTAGAAATCATTTGAGGATCATCGTCGATGGAAATTATTGTTTTAGTTGAGTGATAAAGTGTTCATTATGATATATCGAGGGTTCGTAATTCATCTTTTTTGGAAGTATGGAATGTTATCCTCCAATATATAGGTCATTTTCATATTCATTAATAGGTTGTTGAGGTGGTATATCAGTTGTCATTTCTCCCATCACTCACTGTTATTCATAATTTGTTTTTTATATCATAGTTGAAAAATATTAGCTTGATTATTACCATGTGAATTGAGGGAATATCATTGACATAAATATGGATGTATTGTTGGTATAGATGCTACTTCTTATTATGGGTGGGTAATAAAAAGACTATCATAGAAAAATAACCAGTACAATGTGGCTTCTATGGAAAAATGGTCACATTCAGGAAGAGACTTTCAAGAATGAGAAGTTAATAAATGAGTATTGGTTGGATCTATTTTGTGTAAATTATGGGTTTCTATATTTCTGTAATGGAAAGGCCATTGTTAAGGAGAATTTTTCACCCACAGTTTAATTTAAGAACACACAATTTCTTATTTTAAAAATTATAATGTATTATGCTAAAGTTTGATAGGGATTGGAATAGGTTTATAATATTGTTAGGAATTTCATATGGGTCCATGGTAATTAAATGGTTAATGGAAAACATGTAACTTCACCAAGAAATTGTTCATAATGAGGCAATGGTCAAAGAGAGTTTGCATGGGAAGGTGCACAATTTTTCTAATCTTTGTGGTCGCTTAGGAGAAACTATGCATCATGGGATACTGGGATTTGACATGGTTGGAAAATGTTTTGGAAACTGTGTTATTCTAATATCCAAGGATCCTACTTAAGACAGCAGCTATGGCACAACTAGTCAATATTTTTCCTAACCACGTGACTAACCTGGAAGAATTTAAAAACAATAGCCACAGAAATCAGATCATGGAGATTTTTCTGTTTTAACTTGTCTTTCTTACCCAATTTCATCTCTAACATGGAAGTTAATCCTCAAATAAGATATATAAACTCTCCCCATCTATTTTAAAGTTGTCTGAAGGCATTTCATAGTGCTTTGAATCATTACTGTCATGAAAAGTCATCATTTATTCTAGTTTTTTGTGGTTTTCAATAGATCTACTTTTTCGTCACTATAAGATTCATATATATACTTATGTTGTGGATAAATATAATGTATTTCATTCCAAATATAGTTATATATGTATTTATTGTTTGGGGAATAGATATAAGGTTGTTGTTTTGGAGATTTGACCCATTTCTATAGATGTTTCCATTCCGTTTTCCATTTCACATTATTTTATAAGGTAGGTGGCTTCACTCTTGACTCCTCTATTTTAAAATTGAGGGCATAGTTACTAATTTACTATATTTATTTAAATATATTGTTAAATTCATGTTCACATAATGTTAGAGATGTTATTTTTTGATGGCTTGAGGATTTTTTTTGAGACTATGAATTATTGTGTAAAATTCATTGATAATTGATTTTAAAATGGTGATTTTAAAATAAGTTCATAGTTTGATTTATGGAAAAATGGTTTCAATAAAATATTTGTTCTATTGAAATGGTAATAGAAAAGGATTTGGCATTGAAAAATATTTGGCTGGATTGAGTTGGAATGGTTGTTGGGTGTATATTGCGGTGTGTGTTCATATTACATTATGAGGCATGATTGAAATATGAAATTATTATTATTTCAATGTTATAATGGATATTGGGATTTCACTACCTCGTGATGAAATGGTAGATTAATGATAAACTGTTCATGTGTATGGAAGTATCATAAAGAATTATTCATGAGTGGATGTGTGGTTTTGAATGGGATATTCCAAATGGATTTTTAAGTTGTTAGGAAAACATGTCTTGTTTATTTTAATGGAAAACATTATATTTTTGAAAATTTTTTTCATAGAAAATTTTTTTTTCAAACAAATTGTTTCAAATTATTAATATAAATTGTTTTAAATAAATGTGATAACTTGTTCTATCCTGGTTTATTGAGAAGGGAAGTCATTTGGGGAAATCATACTTAGTTTCATTACAGACCACTTATTTGGAATAAAAATTAGAAGATGTTACTTATTGAGACATTGGAAATGGTAAATGATCACACTTCTCAAGTGGTGTTTGGTGATACTTGGGATGTTTTGTAAAACATGTATCGGGACAGAGCTTTGGAGTCATGGATGCCATTGAGATTTTTTTGGTTGGTAGTCTTATGTTATTTTCATGGTTATTTTTTAGTATTCTGTTTTGAAACTCATTATAGTGGTTTAGATATAAATGAAATATTTGAGATTCCATTCATTTTAATCAAGAGTCATGTAGTGGTTTATTTGGTTACGGAATTCTTGGCTGGTTGTTTTATTTTGACAGGGAAAATAATACCCCAATTATAAATGAAACTATTTTAATTTTTTTCCATCCTTTGGCTTCCTGGGGATGTTTATTATGGTCATGTAATGTTTCTCTCTCTTATGATGCTAATGAAAAGAGGAGGGATGATAGATAATTTCAAGTTCCTTACAGTTGGTGGTAAATAAGGGTTTAGAAAACCATGGATATTAGGATGCTTTCTTGTGAGGTTTTATTAAAATTTATAGATATCAACATTAATGTAAATGGTAAAGGATTGTAATATGTTAAAATTATATGACTCCCCATTGGTTGTTTAAGGTGATTTATTTCTAGAAGATAAATGAAACTTTTAGTGATTGTATATATAATAGTAATACATTTAGGTATACAGGATTTGATGTTTAAATTATAGTATATTTTATATGGGTATTACCATTAAAATAACTATTTTCATTTTCATATATCATACTTAATTCCATTATTTAAATAATTTATATTATACAGAATAAGAATCATTTTTCAATATGAAAGGATAATGATCATTCACAACCTTCTTACACATTCTAGATGACTTTATTATCACTATTATTTTCAACCATGTTCAAATGAATTTTATTGGATTATGGGTATTCAAATCACCTGAAAGAAATAGATTAACTTATCATACACCTTTTATTTTATATAGAATTTGTATTGCTAATTTTATGTTTCTCATTTGATTACAAAATATCAATAATACCAAATATCGGGAAAATGGAACTTCCCCAAAAGACATGACCATTTACTTTTTAGGTGATGAAGATAAAGGGGATATCAAATAAATAATGATCTCTAGATTTAATATATTATTTATTTTATTATTTTCTATGTATTAATTTTTTTGGTTGATATTGATTAATCATAAGTATATATTTCATATCCTTGATTGTTGTATTAAATTATGACGAAATATGATGATGAATCATGGTCAATGGATTACAAAATAATATTAATTAATGATTTTATTTATTTATTTTTTTATTAAAATTTCTGATATTTTATTTTTTATAAATATTATTGTAATCATGAAACACCTATATATTTTTCTATTGTGTTTTTTATATTAAAAAATTTTGAAACACATTTTAGATGGGATCAATAACATTAAAAAGTGACATAGTGAAGATATAATAGTTTTTTGAGGAAATTTTAGGATTATTTATAATTTTTTAGGTTCATGAATTAATTAACATTGTGATATGAATATGTTTATTAGGGCTATAATTACTTTTCTTTTGGTGGGAATACATTTTTTGGTATTGGGAGTCATTTCCGTTTATGTGATTTCTAAACTTGTGGTAATTATGGTATCTTACTTTTTGAGATAAAAAATTAAAGGTATGCGATAAATTTTGAGGTTAAATATTTTTGGGTTTTTTAAGGATTTTTATCAAATTCAATGAATTTTTAAATGATATTATGTATATAGATTTAAAAAAATATAACACAAGGTATGGGTGAAAAATCATTATATCTTGAAAGGTAACCAAAATTGATCCCACAATAGATGGGTGATAAGGATGAAAGTGCTAACACAATCATGCATGATGTTCTAGTTAGTATGATTTTTTTTATTTTTATGTAAATTATTTTATCAATGAGAAATAATTTTATTATTTGAACATTTTCTATGGTATAGATATCTAATGGAATTGAAAATGAATTGGAGACTATGTGATTATTGTTATTTTAGAATAACATCACTATTTTGGGAAACTAATATGATAATGGTAAAATGAATAATATGGGATTCTATTTTAGAAATAAATTATGATTTATATTATTGAATAATATATTATTTATATTGATTCAATAATATTTATGGAATTAAATATTATATCATAATGATTAAGTGGATAAGAAAATTTTATTTATTTATGATACTTCAAGAGTGATTAAAATAAATTGAGATAAATATTTAATTTATCATGGAATACTATTTGATCAAATCCTTCTAATTATTGGATTACAATTTTATTCTAGGATATTATTAGAAATTATATGGCTAGTTTATTCATTCAATAATATTTTTTGATATTTGGGTATTACTATTGGAATTTAGAGATTTGCGTCTTTTGTCACCATATAATGTGTTATTATTTTTGAAGAATTACATTAACTTGGACTAACTATTTTGGTTTTTTTAAATTTCTAATGGTAGGATGAATATATAGAAATACTTTTTTTTATTTTTTGATCGATATATGTTTATTTTAATGGATCAAATATGAAAAAATCATCTTGATCACCCATTATTTGGAGAATATATTACCTTGTTTTAGAAATTGAATAATGGATGAAATTATAATTTTCAAGTTGGTATGTTTCCTTATCTTATTAGTATATGTAATAAAGGGATTAATCATTCATAGAAAATTATTTTTTCAAACCATAATTTTATGAGTTTTCTTTTCATTCCAAAAAACCAATATATTTTTTATCAATCATTTATTTATGTTTTTTTATTAGATTAATTTACTTGGAACATATTCTTTATCTGTCTATATCATTCCTTGATCGTTATATTTTCCCTTCTATGTTAAATATTGTGTTAATGGAATGTAGGTATGTGTTATCACAAGTGTCCTTCACACCTTCCATTTTCCTTATCCATAAGGAATATTTATCGAACCCCTTTTACAATTTGGAATAAAAATATGAATTTCGAAAAGTCAAAACCCTATTTTTTGATGTTCAGGTCAAATTGTGTGGTCAAAATATATTAATGTTATTGGGAGATTGTAACATAAAAATATTATTAAAACAAAACACTCTTTTCAATATCATACAAAATACTCTTCATTGAGCTAAAAATTAATAAATATAATTATTTAAATTTGATAGTTTCCATTTTTCCAATGTTGACTCAGTTCCTAGACGGGTGGGTGTAGAGGGGAAAAAGTTTTAGGAGAGGGACCTGGTGGTTTTAGGCTTGGGATGGGAGGAGGGGAAACCATTTTAGGGGAGCAATAGTCACTTGGTTCGATTTTCTCTTGCAATGGAGCATGCAGAGGGGATGCCTAGTGAGTTAGAAGGAGAGGCTGAGCTTAGGGAATCACCATGGGAGATGCTATTACAATTTGAGGAAGAGATTGGTGAGAAGGTGTTGACCATAATTTCATCTAATGAGGATGTGGAAAGGATGAATGGAAGGATTATCTGAGTAGACACAAACAAAAATCAATGACAATGGTTTGACAAACGACACCTAATACTAGTAAGAGGTGTCAATTACAAGAGAACATTTGTGGATGATTTCATGCGAGTGTGGGTCAAGCCAGATTCCCATTTATATGATAGTATCATGGATGACACCAGAAAATGTAACAAATCTATGCTAGAAATTATTTAAGGGATTTCATTCAAATGCTTTTATGATGGACTTTGATAATTTTGTTATGTGTTATAGTGTTTGATGGCTTGGTTGGACTTGTTGGTTTCACACTTATTCCAAAAAGGATCCTTTTAATAAAAAATATATATTTGGATGAATGATAGTTTACAACTAGCCATAGGGATAGTGGGAATGGATGAGATTAAATAAATTATGAAAATGAAGTTTAAATATTTTTATCTAATTATTTCATTTGTAAAAATTAAAATTAGAAATGAAAATAAAATCCAATTGAATATAAATGGTGTTTTTTATTTAAAAATAATTTTTTATCCCCTAAAACAATTTTATTGTAATAATTTAAATTGATTTCTATTATTAAAAGATATTATAGAAATTGATATGTTAAATACTCAATCCTATTTTTTTAAATACATCTGATTTGTTTGATAGGCATAATATAAGAATAAATCAATATTTTATGCATAAGAAATACAATATTTTTTCAAAAAAGAAAATTTACTACTTTTTAATGGTGTAGAAAATTTAAAATTAAATTTTAAAACTTTTTAAAATTTTAATTGAAAATTTAAATTTCATTTTATAAAGAGGAGTATAAAAAATAACATAGGATGAACTTTTGGAATATTTTTGAGATGTTTCATCTTTTATAAGTACTTAGAAATAAAAAATTTTAATTGAAAAGTGATTTTTAATATACATTATTTAAAAGGATAATTTTTTTTTTAATTCAAAGTCAAATTATATAGATTATACTTATATTAGTCCAATTTAGTTAATTAGAGTCATTTTTTTCATATAGTTATAAAAACTGAGTAAACATTTCAAAATATTGCACATTAAAATCTCTATTTCTCTCCCTATCTAGACATTAATTAAAAATAGAAATTTTCTAATTCTATGAATTATATTTCAAAAAATGGATTCAAAATTTTTAATAAAAAGGATAAATTTTATTATATGACAATTTTTATTTTTAGGAATAAAAACATTACCATAGTTAAAAAATGTTTACCATGATATTGGAAAAATAATTAAATGGGTTAATGTCAAAAGTTAATGGTTTAAAATACTATAAAAATATAATATTTAATTATTGTTTTAGGTATTTCTATACCATAACAATTCCCTTAAAAACTTTAATCTTTAATATAATTCATTGTAATTAATTCCATCTCAATGTGGTTGGATTGAAATATAAAATAATCACTATTTAGTCACTTAAAACCACCTCTCCTCTAGTATAAATACAACCCCCAACCACCCCATTTATCCTCACAAGGCTTTAGGCTTCTCATAAATGTAACGTCTGAGACCCAGATGTCACCATATGGTGCCCCGAGCCCGATTGGCCACATGGCCTCAAGCATATCTTCAATGAGGCAATAGCTTGCCGACTAGTTGTGAGGGCCTAGGTGAGTCAGTGGGGTGACTATTCCATCATTACCACAGTATCACAATGGAATTATAACATATAGTTAATATCGTATGAGAATAAATAAGTAGTCAACTGAATATAAGACAATACATGAATACATTTCATTAGTAAGAAATGTCTCATATAACAAATGATGAAGTAATTATAAGTATCTAGAAAGCATCCAACTTGGTGAATAGAAATACAGTACAATACAAGTATCCTAAGAAAACAAGAGACCAAAATGTTTTCCCTACATCGCAAGCCTCAACATGGTCCTATTCTCTACTACTCCAAGCCTCAATCAAAATATTTTACTAGGGCACTTTCCCCTATCATCACCTGCGTCATATAATCTGTTTGGGTCCCCAAGGAAGCCCGAACAGTGTATCAGATAAACATCCCTGCATGCATCCACCCAGTTCTATACAGTTCTAACAACAATTCTACAAATGTATTTGAAAATGTAAATAACTATTAAGTATGTGCATATGCACATGGAATATGTCTACTCTAAAGTGAAACTTAATATCCATCAAGGATAATTGAAAAAGAGATTCATCTCCTAACAAGGTTGTAATGACCAAGTAAACAACAAAGTCATATAGCCATGACATATATTCATCTGTATCCTATAACTCACAACAATTTCATATAATGAAATAAAGTATCCAGGCACCATGCCATATAGTGAAGTAACATCCCACAGCCATGTCTTAAAGTGGTGTAACAGACCGTAGGGGGGCAGATCCAAGGTGTCAGCAGACCAATGCATCCGGGGAATAAATGTATATACCACGGAGGGCCAGATCCAAGGAGCATGCCCATGGAATCCCATCGAGTCCAATGGGAATCTCTGGTGGAAACTCAGTTAGGCACTGAATGGGGTCATATGGGCATGTTAATAGCTTGTCCTACAAGAGCCCAAGAAAGCTTAATCCTACATTGTAGCAAGGCCCAAGTCATCCCACAAAATCATGGCCCAAGAGGCAGAGTCAACCTAGGGAATCCATTACTGTATTCCAGGTCGATTGAGAGCAGTTCATGGCATCTATCAAACCATTTCATTCAAGTATTCAAGAATTCAAATTAACCATTTATAAACATGTGATTACGCCCAATCACATTAACACACACAATCCATGAGTATACCCACTCATGCAATCCATTTATCATTTATCAATAATATGGGCCTACATTCCCATACTATCCATTTAACATGCCTTTATTCATTTACATAAACTTATACCAACACATATAAATAGATTAAACTTCAGCCAAACTATCAAAATAGGCTTGGTTTCACAATATATAAATATACCGGGAGGTATTACCTCTCATAAACAGGATCCTCAAGCTATCAATTCATCCAATGGTTTACAATAACATAGAATGAACAAGAACACACCTCGTTGGTGGATTAAATAGCCATAAACAAACTATTTCATTATGGAACAACCCTTGGGGGACATCTAAATGATCGACGAGTAGCAACACACTGAAACATATTCCATGGTGAACCTCACAAGGTACCACTTCAACTTCTAAAATCAATTCACTCAAAAAAATAGACATTGTCAGAAATTTTGATGAATGCAATATCGGCCTATTTCTAAAAAACACCACAAAAATCAAAAAGAATGTATATTCCACCCACCTCACATCCGTAGCATACATCTCATCCAGTATCATGTCCCGATTCATCCTAGTTTATAAGAAATTTGATGAATGGATGAAGAATGGAATATTAGGGCATATGAGCCTAAATACGAATAGTGAATTCATTGTTATTCAGAATCAGGAATGAATAAAAAGGATTGTAGGCCTTACCATTGCTGATCCATAGAGATGATCAGTGATAAATTCAGTAGTCAGATGGAGTATTTGGCTCAAAGCCTGTCCTTAGTGCCAAAAGGGGAGCTCCAAGGTGAGCTTCTGTCTGTGGATGAATAAAAACCCATTTCGTATTAAAATGTGAAATTATTTTGAAGAGGGGAACTTCGCACAGTTATCCAACACAGTTTGAATTACCATGAAATAACTGTATAGAATGCTATTTCCAAAAACCTACAATTTTGAGACCTCCTACACAGTTTTAACTAACCATGCATAGGTTGTGTAATGATTGTCCGCCAAGTCATTTTTATCCAAAAACATGATTTCGGTCTCCAAATAAGTCCCAAACACCTCGAAAACACCCGTGAGGAATATAAGAATTCATGTATGTTCATAAAAAGGATATTAAACTTAAATGAATAAGATCTGTACCATGTATGAAAAACCTGGTTCTTACAATATTCTCCCTTATAGCAATTCATCCCTAGATTTCTCTTTGAAGGGTGATCAATATTCGTATGAGAGAAACTCTGGACACTAAGCGTGTACTTCAGCCTCCCTCCCCCAAGTCTTTTCCTTTAAACGATTGTGCTTCCATATAACACGTACTAGATGAGCTGGCCGCCCATAGTGAGCCTTCATTCTCTTTTAAAATATAATAATCGTATGCTTCTCAAAGGTTACATAAACTTTCAAATCATCCTCCTTTGGATGAAACATGTGAGACAAGTCTGAGTGATAGCAGCGTAGATGAGGTATGTCAAAGACATTTTTCATGGCTCGGTTCCACTAAGGTAACTACAACCGATTGGAAACTGACATGACTCCCTCCATAATCTCAAAGGTTCTGACATATCTAAGTGAATGTTTACCCTATCATCCGATCCTCCTATGTCCCATCCTCGATGAAACATTCTAGATATTATGATCCCTAACCCCGAACTGTCTCAGTCATATGCGGAGATCAGTGTATGATTTATGTTGATACTGTTTAGTATCCCTCAACTTCTGAATCAACTAGAACTTCTCAGATGTTTCCTGCATGATACAGGGTCCCAGTAAAGCCAGCTCCCCTACCACTAACCAGCGCAAGGGAGAACAACAGGGACTACCATTTTAATCATCGTTTGGTTCCATTTGTAACGTCCCCTGATAACAGTTATTGAAGGTGAATTAATCCCGGGGAATGTGCATCTCCCACGATTCCCAAAAATCTATGATACATGATAAAATCATGTCCTCTAGCACTTATATTGTATGCTCTGACTGGCCATTATTATGAGGGTGGTACGTTGTTCTCCATAGAACATGTGTACCCAGTGCCCTCTGAAAACTATACCAGAAACGATATGTAAAATTTTTCCCCTTCTAAAATGATAGTTTACAGGACCCCATGAATTCATACCACATCTCAGATGTACAACTATTCTAGATCATCAACACAGAAGGTCTCCTTGATCAGAAATAAATTTGCAACCTTCTTAATCCTATTAATGACAACCCACACTATATCATTACATCGAGGTGACCTCAGCAAACCAGTCATGAAATCCATAAGGAAATCATTCAATTTCCACTCTAGTATATGTAACTACTGTAAAAGCTAAGCTAGTCACTGATGTTACTCCTTCACCAGTAGATAGGTGGAAAATCTAGTAACAAAACTAGATACTTATATCTTCATTACTGGCCACCAGTACTAACGTCTCAAGTCACGGTACATCATGGTAACCCCAAGGAGAAATTCCCATGCTAAATCATGTAACTCTTGCATCAACTCCTCATGTACATTCACCATAACCAAAACACATCCATGAATACGTAGGATATCATCATAATTTACCATCCATCTAGGAGAAGGGTCCTCACCTACCACACCTTTCCGTAGAACTTGGACATCTGAATATGATAGTTGCGTCATCCTAACTTTGTTTAGCAGGGTTGAAGTAACAGCTACGGATGAAAGAAAATTATTCCCCGGTCTGTCGTGCACCTCTAGATGCATCTCAAAAAACAATTACATAAGCTCCCACTCACTACTAGCATGTTGCACTACCTATATCTGAGTCCTTATGCTCAGTGCATCAGCAACTACATTTCCTTTACTGGGAATATAGTCAATATCAAAGTCAAAGGACTGTAGGTGCTCCACCCACCTTCACAGCCTAAAATTCAGATCTTGTTGTGTGAAGATATACTAGAGGATTTTATGTTTTTTGTACACAACACAACTCTCTCCTAATAAGTAGTGCCTCCAACAAGGCAACTCATTAATAACTACACCTAAGTTGATAACATTTCTAGAGTAATTTCTCTAGTGAGACCACAGCAGCTGAGACCCGTACACCACTACTGGATCACCCTGCATCATCACATCCCCCAGACCGATACCTAAAGTGTCATAGTACACCATGTTGCTCCATCGGTACTCTAGAAGTATTAGGACTAGTGCTGATGTCAGCCTCACATTCATCTCTTGAAAGGCTATGTCGCGAGATTCAGACCACAAAAACATCACAACCTTCTTGGTCAAGCATGTTAATGGTGATACTATGCATGAGAAGTCTTGAATATAATAATTTTAGAAACTAGTTATCCCCAAGAAACACTATATGTAAAAAATATTCTTGGGATGTTCCTCGGAAAAAATTTCTCTCACCTTCTCTAGGTCTACTGACAGTCATGTATACGAGATTATATTACCCAAGAAGTGAATCTGATTCATCAAAAAGTGTCACTTAGCAATCTTAGCACATAACTAATTCTATCTCACTATATTCAAAATAATCTCTAGATGGTTGTCATGGTCATGTAGATTTTGAAAATACACAAAGATATCGTCCACAAAAACCACCAAAAAATAATCCATGTAAGGATGGAACACTCGATTCATCAACGCAATGAAAATCACTTACGCGTTCATGAGATTGAAATGCATAACCAGATACTCATAAAACCCAAACCTATTATGAAAGGTTGTACGAGGAATTTTTGCAATTCGAACACAGAAATGATGATTTACTTTCCTCATGTCGATCATCGAGAACACTCAAGCTCCTCAAAGCTGGAAAAACTGGTAATCTTTCTATGGAAAGAGATATTGGTTTTTAACCATCATCAAGTTCAGTTTATGATAAACCATGCATTGACAAAGAGTTATGTCTCCCTTTTTCATGAAAAGGATTGAGGAACCCCAAAAAGAAGGATTGGGACTGATAAATCGCTTCCCATACAAATCCTCTAGCTGCCTCTTGAGCTTTTAAAACTCCGTCATAGCCATCTTATAATGAGGAATGGATACCAGCATAGCTCTTGGGACTAGCTCTATGGAGAACTCCACCTCTCTCTTAGGAGGTGAACAAGAAAATTCATCGGGAAATACATCCCTGAAGCGCTCAACCACTTGAGGGAAGTCTCTGTGACCCACTCCATGGTCATCATAAAAAGAAATATAAGTTATCATCCCATCAATTACATGATGTTCTGGTCCATTACTACTCCCCTGGGCATCCCATTCACCATTTTGAATAAACACTACACCCTCGGGTGATGTAAAAGTCACCCTCCAGTTATAGAAATCAATGTACGCTTGATAAGAAATCAGCCAGTCCATTCTTGAGAATGTCGTCAAACCCTGTCATCTCGAGGACATAAATATCCTAGATGATGTGACACCCTACGACCTCAAGTTGACACTCTACACACTAGAATACATCACTCTATCTATCTCCCAATGGTGTTTCTCGCATCAAAAGCACTCAAAAATAAAAACCACAAGCCCAAGGCTTTTTACAACTCGTGCAGATACAGAACTATAAGAGGAAACTATATCAAAAAGAATGGATGAAATAGTAGAAGATACCAAGATCATACCTCTCACCATAGTCGATCTGAGATCCTTCTATAGATATGTATGTTTCACTCCATAATCCTGGCTTGTAACACGACCATGTGACCCTTCCTAGATACCCTGAGATGATCCAACATTCTGCCTATGATAACTTAGTGTCTTTCTACCTTGGCCATGATCACCACTTCCCTGGCCTGACTGAACTACAATGCTTTACCTCCCAGCCTGATGCAGAGCTGAAGACACGACTTTTGAAACTGACATAAGAGATGATACCTTTCCACTCGTAGCAAAAGTTATGGTGCTGCAAAAACATTGTATGTTCCACATCCTACCGCATGCTGGGAGCTCAACTGGGTCCTAGTCTCATATATTTTTTATGTGACCACGCTTACCACACTGTATCAAATACATTATGATGAAGTCACCTACAACCTGACTGAAAATCACATCATTTGAAGCCTCCAAACAGCGCTTCCTTCCTGAAGGCATAGATCCACTAGGGCAAGAAACATCACCCCCTATTATGTACCCCCATCTTCCTTAGGGTTCCTCTCTATAATTATTTCCCAGTTCACAATCTCAGTGATAGAAGGAAACCTGAACAAGTTTATATGAGATCTGATATCATGTCTAAAACCTTCCTCAAATCACCTCTCCCTCAATATCTCATCAATAAGATACATCAATGCAAAACGCTGCAGCTCTGTAAAGCACCCTGGGTATTACTTAACTTTCATCCTACCCTTCTCCAGATGCATGAAATCACTATCATTCTCTTCTCATAGAGTCACGGGGTAAAAGTTATCATATGAGTGGGTTTGGAAATCATCCCAACCCATATCACACAGCCTATCAGCTTGGTTCAAAACATTTCACCAGGGAACTTCCTCTCCATGTAGAATGTAAGTCTTGAGCTTGACCCTCCACTAAAGATGCACATCCAGAAGCTTAAAAATCTCTATTGTGGTCTATAGCCATATTTCTCCAGCCTCTGGTCCACTATCCCCAAAAAACATTGGAGGATGATACAATAGGAACACCCATGTCTGCTCATCCATAGTCAAGGCTGGTTATCGTGCTCTTTGTAAATTCATCATTTATCAGAAAAAGCCCCCGTGGAACTGTGCCTCATCACCTATGTCTGGAACAACCTCAGGTGCTGCAGCTCGCACAATAAGAGGATTTTCAGTAGCATGGGGCCCACTGTCTCTATAGTATATCCATCACCTCAATCATGAAATACCATTGGAGGTCTTCACGGAGACACATCTCTACAATTCCAAACACACACCTTAGGAAATAACAACATCAATTCACAAAGCTAACAAGCATAGGATAGGATAAAACCCTTCTAGAAACCGAGTCAAACCCACAAAAAACTCATATAGCCAAGATTGTATAATGAAAATCCATCGAACCACTAGAAACCATGCCTCTCAACCACTCAAATTTCGGGTCAAGGTCAAGTCTATATTCACCATTCGTTTTTCCATATCCTTTGCACATTCAGTTTTTTATGGAAAATCCACTTAGGGTATACCAATTCCTAAATCTGTGAGGTCCGATAACAACTCATGAACCCAAAACATGTCTCCCATTAAAACCGTACATATAAAAGATTCTTTAAGCATTTAAAATCCATTAGTGAATGATTTCCCAATTCATAGGGGCCCATACTCCTTATGTATTGAAAGATAACATCACACTTTTATCAACATCACCAATCTAACACAACAGTCGGCAGAACTATCATATCAACTATCACAATAGCATGCAATATCCAATTCATTCCATATTGCATGGAATAATACTTGACATGTGATATTAACAAATGTTTATATGATGCATGAAATATCACACCCTCATCTGATTTGGATGAAACTGAAATAAAACACAAAATTACTTATATAGTAACTAAAAAATTCATGTTCATCACCCCACTGTGAAATCAGATCAATTGTAATAGTGAAAATCTAGAAAATTATAACCCAATTCAAGGGAATTTTTCTTTTTACTGAACGCAAGTTAGCTACACCCAGGCAAAATTTATTACCAAATTACATTTCCTTTCTATCCATATGTAATGTCACCAAATAGTTAGTCATACTAGAAAAGAAAAAAGCATTGATACCCCTTGTTAATTTCTTGGACCCTGATGCCACCCTATGGTGCCCCAATCCCGGTTTTCCACATGGTCTCAAGTGCATCTCCCCCAACACCAGAGGATGCTGACAAGAAGCGAGGGCCAAGGTGATTCATTGGGGAGACTGTTACCTCATTACCAGAGTATCACAACTAATGTAAAAAATATAGTTAATAGAAGATGAAAATAAATAAGTATTCAAGAAGAGATAAGATAGGACATGAACACATATCAATAGCCATAAGTGTTTCATATACAAAATGATGAGGATGGAATAAGTTTCTAGAAATAAGCTAACTAGGTACATGGAATTACTGTACAATACATACATCCCCAAAAGAAAAAAATACCAAAAAGGTATCCCAGCATAGCAAGCCTCTGCTTTTTCCTATGCTCCCCTGCTCCATGCCACAATAAACTACTTGTACTAGGGAGCTTTCCCTTATCATCACCAGCAATCTTATAATCTGTTTGGGTCCCTAAGGAGTCCCAAACCGGGTGTGAGATAAACATCCCAGTAAACAACCACCCAGGTCTATATAGTTCTAGTAGAAATTCTATAAAGTTTCTATTAAGTGTAAATAACACTTATGTAAGTTCATATTACCGTGGAATAATTCTTCTGTAAAGTAAAACTGAACATCCCACAAGGCTAACTACAAAAGAGAGTCATCTCCTTACAAGGAAGCTATAACCGAGTAAAAAAGAAAGCCACATGAAAATTCGATACATTCATTTATATCCTATAATACATATCCATAGTGTACAAAGAAATCATGTATCCCACAGCCACACCGTATAGTGACGTAGCATCCCATGGCCACGAAGTATGGTTAATTTGCAGACTGGAAGGGCTGGATCAAAGGTGTTAGTAGACCAAGGCATCTAAGTAATAAATGTCTAAACCATGGGGGCCCTATCCAAGGAGAATTTCCATGGCATCCCATCGACTCCCATGGGCATCCCTGGTGCAAACTCAGTTAGGAACTTGTTGGTGTACTAGGAAGAAGTAAATATAAATTTCTATGAAAACCCAAGAAAGCCAGATCCTACGGGGTAGGAAGGCCTGAGGCATCCTTTGGAATCAAGACCCAAGTGGTAGAGTCAAGCCAAGGCATCCACTATCACATTCCAAATCGATGGAGATCATTCAATGGATTATATCAAACCATTCAATCAATAATTCAAGCATTCAAATTACTCATTTATATACCTGTGAGTATACTCACTCACATTAACATACACAATCCATTAGTATACTCACTGATGTAATACCTTTATCTTTTACCATGAATATGCGCCTACTCTTCCATACATTCTTTTTAAAATTCCTTTACTCATTTACATTTATGTATAACCATCTATATAAAGACATTCCACATAAGAAAATCTATCAAAATAGTCATGGTGCTAAAATATATCAATAAGAAAGGAGGATGTACCTCTCTTAAATAAGCTCCTCATGCTATCATGTAATCTATGGGCTTTCTCTAACTAGGAACGAACAGGCACACACCCCTTGTGTTGTTTAAACTGGAATAAACACTATTCCCTTAAGGTCCACCCCTTAGGGGACCTCAAATGAGCTACGGGTGCCAATGAACCAAAACATAATCCATGGTCAACCTCACTAGGTCCAACTACAACTACTAAAAACTATTCACTAAAAAACAAGATCACATCGGAAAGTCTAATGAATGGAATATCTTCCGAACACCTGAAAACCCACGAGAAAAATGAAAAAATGTATAGACCACCTCCCTCTCCTCGGTAGTAGAGAGCTCATCCAGTAATGTGCCCTGATTTATCATGGTTTGGAAGAAATATAAAAAACGGATGAAGAACAGAATATTAGGGCATATGAGCCTAAATCCAAATAGCATATGTGTTGTTCCGAAGAATCACGAACGACTAAAAAGGAATGTATGCCTTACTGTTTCTGATCCATACAGATGATCGACGATCAAAATAGAAGTCAGATAGAGGATTTGGCTCAAATTCAATCCTAGGTTCCAAAGGGGATCTCAAAGGTGAGATTTTGTACGTGGAAGAAGAAACCCCATTTGGGTTTAAAAACAGAAAATATTTATTATTTAATTTTTTTTAAAATCACACACATTAGGGGTCACATGGTTTACTAATAGGGTTTCTCGAACCATGGGGACACATTGAGAACCACTCTACCTAAGGGGGACACTTCGCACAGTTACCCTGCATGGTCTTAATAACCGTGTGGTAACCATGAAGACCGCTCTATCCAAAAACTGGTTGTTTCCAGACCTCCTTCACAGTTCAAACTAACCGTGCACAAGCCATGCACAATCTAGGTACCAGGGCATTTTCTTCCCAAAACATGATTTCACCCTTTGAATAAGCCCCGAACACCTCCAATACACACGTGATCAAGATAATCATTCACATAAGGCTATAACAAGACGGTCAAATTGAATAGAAAAAATTCATGTACCTCATACAAAAACTCAGGATATTACAATATATATTTTAAAACCACTCCTTACACTATAAAAATTTTAATATTTTTATGGTCCGACCAAAAGACCAAATCCAAGAGCCTAAAGGGGTCCTTTAATTATGTGATATTCATTGAGTAATTTTTACAAAAAAAACCAATCTTATTTTCATTTCTTCATCTATTTTCTTATCACCTCTTTCATCCATAAAGTCACAATAACTCTAGTATCAGGTAAATAGTTGAGTGTTATTTTTCTAATGATATATATCAAATTCATCCAGGCTATTTTCTCTTCTAACTCAATGAAACTAAATAATTTCTAAATTATGACAATTGACCATATCTAGGAATAATGATTTTTCGTTTTCTGTTACCGCCTTCATGGATAGTCATAGAAGTATCATTCTAGTGAAAAAAGATTTTAATAGGAATATTATAACATGTTTCTTATTTTGGAAGTAATATATATTCATAATATTTAATACAACAAAACGACAACTTGATGTTAAAAAAAACATCGAATCATAACTAAACATGTAACATTAACATTTTTGTCAAAGGAAACATCCACATTCACAAAAAAAGTAATATATGAAATAATATATAATTTATTATGTATACTAATACAATTTCATTCACCCTCTAGTTTTTTATCGCAATTTACATGATCATCCATAAATATTCATCAAATAAACTGATCATGAAATAGTGAAATGAACATACTCTAACCCATGAAAATAAAGATTTATTATAAATTTATGGCTCAAAAGGTGTCAAAAATCATCATATAAAGTGTTATAAAAATAAATATAGTTATGTAATGAGTTAATAAAATTCTATAAACAATTATAAAGTAACATAAAGTATGAAAACGAAAATGGAACTAATATGTATGTGTTTCTAATCACACATTAACTCTGTGGGATTTAAGACATATTCAATGATTATTTTATTTTTGTGGTGTATATATCACCCATTGATATATATATATATATAACACCAGATTATTTTATGGTATGTATCAACAAAAATAAATTCAATTCATTCAATATCTTACATTTCACACAAAATCATTTCATATAGTATAAATCATATGAAATCACATATGTTACTCAAAATAGACTCTACAATGAAGAATGAATGAAATAAGATGATTTTTTATGAAAATCAAAGAACATATAGCAATGAAAAAGTAACTTGACTTTTGGAATAGTAATGTGAACCATAGGAAGAGGCCAATCAAATATAAACCTCTTATACTAATCTATAAATAAAATTTATGCATTTTGTAAATGAAAATATTTTCTAATTATATCACAGTATAAGTAATTAAATATTTTAAATTTATAAATTATGTGTTGGAATTTTTATAAAACATAAATGTTTATTTCAAATATAATAATTATTTAAAATATTAAAAGAAATTTTATTTTAATAAAATATATTCATAAATTAATATTTTTTAGACTTATAAATATATGAAAATTTTATGAGACAACAATTAGTTTTTCAGAGTATTTTAAAATATATTATAATTTAAAAATTAGTATTTTTTGATTAAATGATGATTTTTATTAAAAATTAAATTTCACATATTTATAATTATATTTCAAAAAAATCGAGTTTTGTTTTTAATTATACACATTGAAAAAATGTTATGGTGATTTTTTGGTATTTTTAAAAATTAATTGAATTTTTGGTGAATAGTAAAATGTTTTAATTTATAGTATATATACTTTAAAAGTTATATAAACATTTAGTTGAGTAATGGATTATGTAAGAACCATTTCAACATACTAACACAAACCAATTACTGTATATATTTAAAATAATAATTGATATTTCATTTCTTGAGACAAAATAAGAATATAAATAATAAAATATTTCAAAACACCCCTCTCATACTTTATAAGTACCAACACTCACCACCCCTTCTCCTCATACTAATAAATCCATGAATTTTTATTATTTGAGGACAATTTAATCACAAAAACTGCTACCCTACCTTTTTTTGTCTTGATGGTATCATCATATGTACATTTCAATGTCCTTTATGGAGGCTCTCATGGATGATAATTCAAGAGGTAAATTCGTTTTTTTCTCTTTCAATTTATTTTAATTTCTGTTTATATTATAATATACTTAACTATTATATCCAAAATAGTAATGATAAGTCCATTATAATATATATACTAGAATGTTATTATCATAATAAAATATTCATCATCAAACCCCCTACCCTCCCACTTTTTTTCTAAAAATAAAAAATATTTTTCGTGAGGTGTCGACTTACCACCTTCAAGGACTATGCGTTTTCATTTTTAAATTACTTCTTTAAGGATAGTAATAAACGTATTTTTATGAAAAATATATATTATAATATATTTATCATAGATTTTTTAAATTTATGTAACAAGTATATATGAATAATATTAATTAATAAAACTAAATATGTTCATTGTGATCAAAAAATGAAAAAATAATCATGATTATGCATAATATTTTATTTAATGATTCATAATAAAACCCTATAAATGAATGAAATATATAACCATTTTATATTATTTATGATCATTAATAAAATATAATTTCATTTTTTGATAACTATTCCCATTTTACATTATTTTTCATACATGTATACAAGTAAACTGATCATGAATACCAAGGAAATGAACGCTCTATAATGATAAAATTAGGTCTTATAAATTATCAAAAAGGACATAAATGAAAATAATAATATTATAATAAACTAAAATACATGTATAAAGTGTTATAAATTAATTAATTAGTGGATTGAATCTGATTATCTAGGACATTAAGAACAACTAAAAAACATATTCAGATATATTGAAATGGACTTCATCTGAATTTCCATTTCATTGAGACTTACATGGTTGTGTGAACCTAATTATATTTATATGGATTATATATTACCAATTTGAGATCTTTTTTTATTTAAAATTATATTTATATTAAATAAAATTTATCTTGTAACATTAATATGATTATTCTCTTAGCTGTATACACTTTTATATACAGTGTTTATTTTGAAATTTGTCTTAACTAGGAAAATATTGATAAATATATTTTCTATTCTCAATACGTATATTGGTAAGTAATATTTTTATTGAATAAAATATATTTATTATAAATTATTTTTACTTTCTATTATGGATTTATCCCTTTATAGCCCCTCGATGCCCTGATAGCTCTCATGAGAAACACAGTTAGTGAAAAACCCTTCTTGTTTGTTTCCAAAATGTTATCAAATGGGAATCTACCTAAAAACATAAAATATCTTAATAGTTATTATGGTTCTTTTTATAGATAAAATATATCTTATTGTTAAAAATTTTCCTTATCCAGTACTATATTTTCATTATCCTAAGGATTTTCACAATGACAAAATCTATGGATGCATTTTTTTCATTATCAGTCTATTGATGGTGTGTGTTTTTTATTTATACACAGTGTAATATTGATTGCTCCCAATTAATTATTATTCAATTATTATTGTTTCATGTTTTATATATAAGTAACCCTTACTGATCATTTTAGCAAACCCTTTTATTTGTTTTCCTTATATAGTTTTTATGATGAAATCCATCAACTAGTATCATAGATGAAGTTTATTTTCAGTTTTTATGTTCTATGTTAGTTTTTTTGATGTAATTAGGGAACCTTGTATTTATCTTGTTTTCTAAAGAACAGTAAACTGATCGATCATTTATGATGAGATCTCCTCTATCTATTCAATTATAAAAAAACTACCACTGAATTTGGTATAATGGTTTTGGGGTTGTTATAGTTGGTATCAAAATAAGTTTTGTAGAAACCATGGGAACTAGATATAGAAAACATTGTTTAGGTAACATAACCCTTAGATAAAATTTTAGTATAGTTATTGAGTTACAACATAATATTTTTCTAAATATATATTAATTGGTTTATTATGAAAATAATTCCTTATTTCGACACTATAAGTGGATGTGGTTTTGGAACATATGTATCTAGGGGTAACTACTCTGAAATGTAGTATAGGGACTGACTTAAGGTATCCATGTAAACAACAACGGTAATTACTATGCATAAGGTTTGACACTCTTGGGGGATATTCTTATGACAACTCACATTCTATTTACAAACCATTATGAATGACATAAATGTAATCATTTCCCCAATGGAAAAATTTTATGATTAAGATATTTTCTATGAAATTTATTTGATGTGTTTTTTTTATTTGGAAATTATTCATTATGACTCATAAAATAATTTAGTGATTGTCATTGTTTAGAAATGTTTCCTAATGGAATTAAATTAATCTATTACTATGGACAAGGATGGTATTACACTACTATTAAAATCAAGATAATTAGTTTTGGGGATAAGAATATCGTGAAAATGATAGGAAAACATACTCAGGGTATGAAAAAAAACCTAGACTACCCCTATTTTGGATCATTTAAGGTTGCATAAGCCACTATTTTAGAGGTACTACTAATTAAACTGTAGATAAGCACTGGGTCATGTCCCATGAAAAGAAATGTTTGGAATTGATATTAAATGAAAATGAAAAGTTAGTATTGGAAGAATATTGTCTCAAGGGTGATGTTGATCAATGATACTCTTTAATTCAGAATACTAAGGAGGAAGAATAAATATATGACATGGAATGGAGAACTTTTAAGTAATAATTATTGGAAAAATACATCCCCCATGATAAATGAACATAAATGAAAATAAATGTCATTACCTTAAATCAAAGCGAATAAGGGAGTGTTGAGAATTATGATGCTACCTTCATGGGACACTCCATGTATGTTATAGATGACATACTTGATTTAGAAGACCGTATTGATCATTTAGATTTTGGTCTAAATCCATGTCTTCAAAGCCCACGATATTCTCAAAAAAATTCAAGATATGATGAATTAGAAATACGTTTTATCAAAATGGAGAAGGAATCTGATAGATCTTATTTGTTTATGGGAAATCAAGATATGAGAGGTATTATGATGACCAAGGAAATATTAAATCCTAAATGAAGAAGTAGGGAATAAAGAAATTTCTTTTCTATTAAAATTGTTGAAATAATCGTCCTAGTAATCTCTTGAAAGGCATGGGATATTTTTGTAAGTGCAGTGAAGAGGGTCATAGATAAAATTAATGAAATGGAATGAAACAATTTAATGACATTAAAATATTCAACTATAATTAAATGGGGAATTATTCAAATCAATGTCCCAAGGGTTAGGGTAATCATCCACAAAAGAGGCCAAGGGGGGATAGCCAAGCCTATACGATCACCAAATAAGAAGTGGAAGTACCCATTGATGTGTTGTAAGGTACATTAAACTTGTATATAAATTTTTCTAATGCTTTATTTGATTCCATATAATCATACACTTTTATATCTAACTAGTTTTCCAAGAAAATTATACATATCTTTTATGATTTAAAAAAATTAATTTTAAGTCAAAACTCATAAAGGGATATCTTATTATTATACAAATGTGCCGGTTAGTCCCTTTTAGGATACATAAACATGATTTATTTGCTAACCATATAATTTTAACCATGCATTGGGATTACATAATCCTCAGTATGGACTGTATTTCAAAATATGATGTGACTTTTATTTCAAGATGGAAATTATGATTTTTTAGGAAGATATAGAATGCATTATATTTATATAATAATAATCATCATCTAATTCTTATATAGATCCGCTTCTACTATACCTACTAAATGACATTATTATGGTGGATGATCAAACATAATCTATGTATGTGGAATGTAATCTATGAATTAATTATATACCAATTTTTTATGAATATATTTATTTATTTCATGAGTAATTACCTGGGAACCCCCCAGTGCATGAAGTTGAATTTACCATTTATTTAATCACTATTCAAAGACCACTCTCAATTGCTCTTTATATAATGGAAACTATTTAATTAGCGGAGATTAGGAAACTACGTGAGGATTTGAGTAACAATGGATTTATTCTCTGTAGTGTTTCTCCTTGTAGAGCCCCATTTCATTTGTGTGATGAAGAAAAATGGGTAACCGAGGATGTAAATTGACTATAAAGAAATAAATTATATTAAAATGATGAACTAGTACCCTCTTCATATCATTGATTATTTTTTTATTGACTCCACAGATATCAATATTTTCCAAAGATAGACCATTATTTTGAATATCATCATTTGTGTGTGTGGAAGAAATATATTCCAAAGACAGCATTCGAAACCATGTATAAACATCATTTGTTTATAGTAATGATATTTTTACTGAAAAATTAACCATATATTTTTATGAATCTAATGAATAGAGTTTTCCATGAATATTTTGAATATTTTTTTAGTCGTATTTAGTGATGATATTTTGGTTTCTTCTAAAATATATGAGGTTATAGATAACCACTTTTGGATTTTTATGAAGACTCATAGATGTAAATAGTTATCCGGGATGTTTATAAAGTGTGAATTATACATTAAAAGAGTTTCTTTTCTTGTAAATCATGTTCATAAAGATAAGATCATAATTGATTTATTGATGACAAAGGAAATCCACTAATAGAATGCGCCAATAAACATAACTAAGGTACATGTTTTTATTGATTTAGTAGGTTACTGATGATGTTTTGTTTATAATTTTTCAATATATGCAAACATAATAAACAAGATCACATGAAAAGTGGTTACGTTCATAAGGAAAAATAATGTACATACTATTTTTTTGAGTTGAATATAATATTTTTCAACGCCCCAATATTGACTCTTCCATTATGAAATGATGGGATTGTGATATATAGTGATGCATTGAAGAATTGTAACGACCAAAAGTTTTATTAATAAAAATTCCTCTTAATCTAATTAAATATCATATTATGTAAAATGGTTATATAAAATATGAACTAACTTTATTTTGTGATTTTGTATTTTAAAATATAATGAAGAATTATTACCATTGAAAATATAATCATTGAACAATGAACACATGATTGGTCTAAATATAGGGCTTTAAAAAATCCAATTTACACAGACAAAGGAAGTGATTGCCTCATCCCGTATAATTTCTGCATATGAGGACCATTTCTCAGAGCATGAAAATGTGGTGGTGTCATTGGTCATTGTTCTTGACCAAGCCCAAGTCGAGCATCAACACATTAATCTCGAACGGAAACACCAACAGGAGAAGTGTAAGTTGATATATATTTACACCCAAGAAATGTTTTCTGAGCCACCCCAAAAGTATGTCACCATCACTCACCTAAAAATAATGTCTTATGGAGAGTTATAACTAGTTATTTAATGAGACCCCAGTACTATGATTATGTACATTATTTATTTATTGATTATATAAATTCATTTTATTTTTCTTACATTGTAAATATTTTTTAATAAAAAATAGCATTTTTAGTTAATATTCAATTAAGAAATCTATTTTAATAAATTAACGGAATTTATAAATTAATAATATTTCAATAAAATATTATTACTAAACTAATTTCTATTAAATAAAAATTATCGTATAATTTTTTAAATTCAATTGTAGTTTTTATTAAGGTTTAAATGATTTTTTTTCAAAACCCATGAATTTTCTATAAATGTCGGTTTTCATTTTGAAAGTACAAAATTCGCATATTTAAAATATAATTTAGATAAAATGATTATTATTTTTGGAATTAAGAGTTCCAAGTTATCTAATGGATAATTTTTCATTATTTTTGGAGACAGTTGAATTTTTTCGTTAAAAATTAAATATCGTTTAAATATATATTGTGTTTTATCAAATCATAATGACCCAATAATGACGTAATAAAATACTAAAAAAATTATTTTTTCCAAATATGTTTTACCATTAAAATTTTGTGATTTTAGTTTTATTAATTTATTTTAAAATGATTTAGCAGACCCTCCAAGACTTATAAAAAATTTTAACTTTTTTAATTTATTTCCTTGATAGTGTAACTCACATCCTGTAACGACCCGAGAAACCATGTTTTGTGTAATGAAAAGTTTTTTTTACAATTCCACCCGTAAGTGAAAAACAATTATCTTATAAGATAATAATAATAATAAAATAGAAAAACGCATCAAATGAATGAAAGGCCCTTTTATTCAAATGAGTAATATCTCGATGACTACAAATCACACTGATCAAACAAGAAGTTAAGATAACATAAAATCCCAATTAAAAACCCGATTACAATTATAGGGAGACCGCTTAAGACCACCAGGACCCCAAGAAGGTGGTAAGGGTTTTTGGCATCCATCAGAATAAACATGACGATGGCCGAAGCCACTGCAACCGTGGTGAGCACCAAGGGAATCACACGAACCATCTCCTCCTTTCTCCTTCAGTCACCTTGGGCGAGGGATACCGCAAGAACAGAATTTTTATAAGAACACTAATTCGACCATTGGACCCTAACGACTATAAATATTACAGTTGGCTCCCCCATGATTCTCCTATCCACTAATGTTTTATTTTGGACCGTTGAAGAGAAGAATGGTTTACCACCGAATGGTTCGAAAAGTTAATTATGTAAATTTCTTTAATATTTAATTAATGGAATCAATAATAATATTATTTATTTATTTCTCGTTTCCCCAAAATGCGAATTATATTTCAAAACAATGAAATTAAATATTATTATTTTTCCACTATTCACTATACATTGTTTTAACTTGAGAAATTACACTTTTATTTTGTAATTATATTGAATTTGATGGGTTTTTACTTTGTCTAAGAAAATATGTACTCAAACTCTTGAGTTTTATATATATGTTTCATCAAACCTTAAATTAAATATATTATATTTATCTCTAAATTAAATATAAGTAATAATATTAATTCGAATTTTTATAATTTGAATTAACAGTTTTGAAAACTCTGTCAAATTATGATTTAATTTACTTATTTGTTTCATAATGATAATATGTATATCAACGCAATATTATGAGTGAAAATAATTATAAATGTAGTTATGTTTAATGTTTAATTGTATTAATAATATTAATGATTAATAATGGAAATTATGATAATTAGTTAATAAAGGAAATTAAAAAATTATATATATAATAATATGTTTTGATTAATTAATGTATTTTGGTATTAAATAAACCATTGACCAATGAATTTTTTTAAAATAATAAAAGTTAGATTAATAATTGAATTTTAATAATACAAAAAATGTTATAATAAGTTAATAGAAAATAATATTAAAAGAACTTTGTTTTTTTAACCGAAGACACGCATTTCTTTAAACGCTGCAGCAGCCCAGAGCCGTCCGATCATGTTCCTTAATCTCAGTCGTTCGTTACTTTTTAAGCCGTACTATGTCTGAGCCATACGATCAACTCCCATAAGATCTCATCTGTCCATCTGTTTTCTGGTTTTCTTCCTCCCATGCATCTCGTGTCTCATTCTTCTTCGCCGTACACGCAGAACCAGTAGAGTAGGGCTGCGTTTTCTTCCATAGGCCGGCAAGTGTACCCTTCTTCTCCTATTTTTCCATGGGTTGACACTGGCTCCTCCTCAGATACCCTCCATGCAGGTTGAGTCCTCCATTTTTTTAAACCCTGGTTTTCACCGAAGGCCGGAGTGTTTTTGCACCCGAAGCTTCTTGGATCTCCGACCACCGAACCGGCCTCGTCTGCTTCATTTTCCTTCTCCTCCTTCCCTCTGAACGGGTAAGGGGATAGATCCTACCTCTTTTTTTTAAATTCTTCGGTTTGTAAGTTTTTATATATAGGTTTATATATATATATACCTATAAGTTTATACCGCCTGTTTATACACTAAATCTTGGCATGAGAACCATACTTGTCAGCTTCTGAGTGGGATTCCAAAACCGGGGTAAGGTTACTCAGTGGACCTATTTTATTTAGGTTCGGGTATTTTCATATACACTTTGAGTATATATATATATATATTTATATACATTTATGTATATATATATATATATATTTATACATTTATGTATAAAATAATATATACAAATATAAAAAACCTTTTCTCAATGTTTATAACCTTGATTTTATTTCTCCTATGAAAAAATGGAGTTTTTGGGTAATTGCATGAACATGTAAATCATGAAAGTATATGGAGCATAGAGATGTATATGTACATGTAATTATATAGATGTATATGTAAATCAATGTGCATAATGTATGAACTTGATTCTTTTGTTTTGTAATTTGTTATAATTTTATTTACTCAAAAGATTATTATTTCAAGAAAAGTACCCAACACTATTTATATACATGTTTATATGTATGATGAAGTTTAATGGTTAGTTTGATGTCAAAATAATTATTTCAATTGAAAATTTTCATTTATCACCATTCTTGATAAATCAGGATTTTGATTTGTGAAAATGGGTAGTATGAATTCCTTAAACATTTACAAGTGTATACATGTATAAATATATATGTACTCATTTTTATGGATCGACCTTGTTGTATGGAAGACTGATTTTATGTCAATAATGGTTTTATGGAAATTAAATTCACATTTTTTTCTTTTCTGTAAAAGAACTCCAGATGTTTTTACCAAGCATTAATTTTTTTTAAGGTATGACATGAGAAATATTATTGACTATGATTTAATTTGGTAAACCCATGCACATGTGTATACACACCTAAATTTATATATATATATAGGTATATATAACCGTGTATCAATATGTTGTCTTCAAATACTAGTTCTTCCTTTGATGTTTGCAAACTTTTCAAAGGAAAAGTCATGTTATTCAAAGTACAGATGAGTTTTTACACAACTATATCTATATTCTTGCAGTTTTCTTACATATATACATGAATTCCCAAGACGGACCTAATTTCACACTTTGAATCCCAAACTATATTTATATTCACACAATTTTAATTACACAACCACAATACCATTTATCATCATGTGTATTAGTTATGAACGACCTTGTTTTAACTTGGTATTATGATGCTTTGAAATGTTAAAGTGTTAATGTTCACCCATGGTTTCAATTGTTAAGATAATTTCTTACGTGTACGGATTTCTAGCATGCATGTACTAGTTTTATTAATGATTGAACTATCTTCAATTTTTAAATATGTATGTGAAAACAGGGTTTGATTAAGAATGTATGAATGAAACCCTATGAATGAAAGACCATGTCAAGATATTTGAGAGATGTATTTGTCTTAAATGTGATGGGTGCACATGAAATTATATTGCGCAATATGAATGATGTGACGGGTGTGCCTGTAATTATACAGAACTCCAATGAATTTGGTAAAGTATGAGTTTCATGAGACGGTATGTGCGACAGTGTTGGCAGTTAGCCTTGGCCTGTGCTATAATGGAAACGGGATTGGCGTTTATCCTTGACCCATTAAGTATGTTATAAGGTATTGACGCAAGGTCTTGACAAAGTCAGGAATTATACATTCCCTCTACATGTGATGATAAATGGTCAACCAGGGGTTAGTTCAACTAACAGGACATCCCCTAGTTGAAAATTCCCCTGACTATGAAAATGAAATTATATGATAAGAACTGTACCTCATGAGGTAAGTTGTTATAAGAACTTTATGTGATCATGAATCATGTTATGAATGTTTACCCTACTTACTCACAGATTTCTTTTAGAACTAAAGTAATCTTGGTTAAATATTATGCATTATCTATTCTTCATGTGTTGTGCTCTCTGATCATGTTTACTTTAAATTTTATTTTAATCACATACATCTTCTCTGTGATAGTGGTTATCAAAAATGTTGGATTTCATGTTTTAAGAAAAGATAATGCTTTGTTTTTAGAGAAGTGTTTTATTCTCTTCAAAAGGACTGCTTTGAGAAATAGTTTTCTTAAAACGTTTTTAAAACCCCTTACTGGGCATATTTGCTCACCCTACGTTTTTGGTTTAAATTTTTCATGAATGGTTTGTACTAATGAAGTTTATCAGAAGCAGCTGGTTTCCCAGAATCCTGAGCCTCACAATCTTCTGTAGTAATGAGAGATGATATCTAATTTTTAAATGATGAAATGAAATGTTAGTATATCATGTCTCATGGGCACCCTGGGATCGGGATTTCTAAAGTTGGTATCAGAGGATGGGTTCAGGAAACTCTGGAAAACCAGGTTGTATGAACATATTGCTATGGTTTACTAAGTAAAAATGTTATAAATATCAGACGGCTGATGAAAATGTACCTACCGACCTACTGTTACTTCCTACTGAGGCTCTGGAGAACATTGTATCTCTATCTAGCCGTGAGAACATACTAAATTACGCCCGAATTCGCATGACATGTAAGCACATGTATGACATGTCAAACTCGACTCGGGTGCTTAGTCTTCACCAGGGATTGGGGATAGATTATCTCCTAATGATGATGACCCAATTTCCCTTTTATGCAAGTCGGGGAAAGTATCATGAGGGACTCTTCCGAGTGTTCACAACTGGCAAAGAATTTGGCACGATGCTTGATAACCCCTTTCAAGAAGCTACTGCTGTCGGAGACCTCCGAGCGGATTACCTATGCTAGATTTTTCACTACGGCTTCGGGGTCCAGTAAATGGACCTTGGAGTGTTGGAAGATGAGTCCACCTGATTGTCTCTTAGGAAATAAATGTATACTGATGTTTCCCAACTCCATACCCCACATGCTAAACTCAGGAGGCGTCATAGATGTTCCCATGAGTTTAGTCTTCTCTGTTCAGCCTACATGTGGTTTGGAGAGTTAGGGAGTTTTTCCACTCTTTGTGGTGTACGTTTAGTAAACTCAGACTTTATCATGTAAACTTTTGCATAGATGACAATTTCATGTTTCATTTCCTGCCTCTACCTTATCAATGTTGTTAAGAGTTTCCTTTCGAATGTTTTTTTCAAATGGCTGGTCAAACGAACATCTCATCACTACCTAATGAGTTAGTAGAGGTTATCATGATCAGGGAATGCACGGTGGTTTATCCATCCTTTCTCCACCTGCGAGAGTCTTTCCAATATCTACTCGATCAAGAAAACGGTCATGAGATTCTTCGTTTGTGTCAAGAGGACGATCGGGTTTTTTCACCTTATCGCCACTGCAAAACTCCCCTGCTATAGGCGAAGGGGAAGGTACCATGAAGGCCTATTCCAGTGTTTTACACTGGCACAAAACTTCTCTGCTAGAGCGTGCTTCCACGTAGCAGCTCATGATGGCCACCTTAGTGCAGTATATATGTTCTAGGTCTTGATTTTTAGTCTCATCAATCTCCTCATTCCTCTCAACTACCTCGAGCGTGATGTGGCCCGGAGAGTTATCAGGGAGTTTATCTACTCAGGAATTTCCAAGCTTTTCACCACACGAGCCTCCCTTTGGAAGCCCGTGTGTAGTACGCATGAGCAGGAGTTCAAGATGTACTGTTCAAAGTTCTTTTGGGCTATGGAAATGGAAAAACTATGTGCCAAATTTGGTATTCTGTTAACCGAGCCAGATCCACTGTTTCGGTAATGTTGTATGTATGAGGTTTCAGTTTTTTTTCTTTTTATGAATAGAATTGTGAGGGCGCAATTCTTTAAAGGGGGAAGTAATTTAACGACCCGAGAAACCATGTTTTAATTAATGAGAAGTTTGTTTTACAATTCCACCCACAAGTGAAAAAACAATTATCTTATAAGATAATAATAATAATAAAATAGAAAAACAAATAAAATGAATGAAATTCCATTTTATTCTAATGAGTAATATATCAGTGACTACAACTCACACTGATCGAACAAGAAGTTATGCTAACCAAAAATCCCAATTAAAAACCTGATTACAATTATAGGTAGACCGCTTAAAACCACCAGGACCCCAAGAAGGCGGAAAGGGTTTCTGGAATCCATTAGAATAAACATGAGGATGGACGAAGCCACTAAAACCGTGCTGAGCACCAAGGTAATCACATGAACCATCTCCTCCTTTCTCCTTCAGTCACCTTGTGTGAGGGATACCACGAGCCCAATCTTTTTATAAGAACACTAATTCGACCGATGGACCCTAATGACTATAAATATAACCGTTGGCTCCCCCATGATTCTCCTATCCACTAATGTTTTATTTTGGACCGTTTGAGATAAGAATGGTTTACCCCTGAAAGGTTCAAAAAGTTAATTATTTAATTTTATTTAATATTTAAAGAATGTCATCAATAATAATATAATTTATTTACTTCTTGTTCCCCCAATAAGGGAATTATTTTTCAAAACGGTGAAAATTAATATTATTATTTTTTTCCACTATTCACTATACATTCTTTTAACATGAGAAATTAAACTTTTATTTTGTAATTATATTGAATATGATGGGTTTTTACTTTGTCTAAGAAAATATGTACTCATACTCTTGAGTTATATATATATATGTTACATAAAACTTTAAATTAAATGTATTATATTTATCTCTAAATTAAATATAAGTAATAATATTATTGCGAATGTTTATAATTTGAATTAACAGTTTTGAAAACTATGTCAAATTATGATTCCATTTACTTATGTGTATCATAATGATAATATTTATATTAACGCACTCTTATATGTGAAAATAATTATAAATGTAGTTGTGTTTAATGTTTAATTGTATTAATAATATTAATCTTTAATTAAGGAAATTAAGATAATTAGTTAATAAAGGAAATTAAATATATATATATATATATATAATAATATGATTTGATTAATTAATGTATTTTGGTATTAAATAAACCATTGACCAATGAATTTTTTTTAAAATAATAAATGTAAGATTAATAATTGAATTTTAATAATAAAAACAATATTACAATAGGTTAATAGAAAATAATATTAAAACAACTTTGTCTTTTTTAAAACCGAAGACCCGCGTTTCTTTAAACGCCACAGCAGCCCAGTGCAGTCTCATCTTGTTCCTTAATCTCAGTCGTTCATTTCTTTTTAAGCCGCACTGCGTCTGAGCCGCACGATCAACTCCCGTAAGATCTCAGCCGTCAATCTGTTTTCCGGTTTTCTTCCTCCCACGCATCACACGTCTCCTTCTTCTTCGTCGCGCACGCAGAACCAGTAGAGTAGGGCTGCATTTTCTTCCATAGGTCAGCAAGTGGACCCTTCTTCTCTGCTTTTTCCATGGGTTGGCACCGACTCCTCCTCGGATACCCTCCATGGAGGTTGAGTCCTCCGTTTTTTTTAAACCCAGGTTTGCACCGAAGGTCAGAGAGTTTTTTCACCCAAAGCTTCTTAGATCTCCGACCACCAGACCGGCCTCATCTGCTTCATTTTCCTTCTTCTCCTTCCCTCCGAACTGGTAATGGGACAGATCCTACCTCGTTTTTTAAAAGCTTCGGTTTGTATGTTTTTATATATAGGTGTATATATATATATAAACCTATAATTTTATACCCCCTGTTTATACACTAAATCTTGGCTTGAGAATCATACTTGTCAGCTTCTGAGTGGGATTCCAAAACTAGGGTAAGGGTACTCTAGGGGACCTATTTTATTTAGGTTCTAGTATTTGCATATACACATTGATTATTTTTATATATATATTTATATACATATATGTATAAAATGATATATGGAAATATACAAACCTTTTCTCAATGTTTATAACCCTGATTTTATTTCGCCTATGAAAAATGGAGTTTTCAGGTAATTTCAAGAACATGTAAATCATGCAAGTATATAGAGCATAGAGATGTATATGTACATGCAATTATATAGATGTATATGTACATAAAAATGCATAAGGGATGAACTTGATTATTTTGTTTTGTAATTTGTTAAAATTTTATTTACTCAAAAGATTATTATTTCAAGAAAAGTACCCAACACTATTTGTATACATGTTTATATGTATGATAAAGTTTAAGGGTTATTTTGATGTCAAAATAATTCTTCCAATTGAAATGTTTCATTTATCAATATTCTTGATAAATCAGTATTTTGTTTTGTGAAAATGGATAGTATGAATTCCTTAAACTTTTACAAGTGTATAAATGTATTCATATATATGTACTCATGTATATGGATCGACCTTGTTGTATGAAAAATTGATTTTTGTCAATAATGGTTTTATGGAAATTATGTTCACATTTTTTCTTTTATGTAATAGAACTCCAGGTGTTTTTACCAAGCATTAATTTCATTTATGGTATAACATGAGAAATATTATTGATTATGGTTTAATTTGGTAAACCCATGAACATGTGTATACGCACCTAAATTTATATATATATATATATAGGTATATATAACCATGTATCAATATGTTGTGTTCAAATACAAATTCTTCCTATGATGTTTGCAAACATTTCAAAGGAAAGGTCCTGTTATTAAATGTGAAAATGAGTTTTTACACAACTATATCTATATTCATGCTGTTTGCTTACATATATACATGACTTCCCAAGATGGACCTAATTGCACACTTTGTATCCCTAACTATATTTATATTCACACAATTTTAATTAAACAACCACAATACCATTTATCAGCATGTGTATTAGTTATGAACAACCTTGTTCTAACTTGGTATTATGATGCTTTGGAATGTTAAATTGTTTATGTTCACCCATGTTTTCAATTGTTAAGATAATTTCTTATGTGTAAGGATTTTTATCATGCATGTCTTAGTTTTATTAATGACTGAACTGTCTTCATGTTATAAATATGTATGTGAAAAGGGGGTTTTATTAGGAATGTATGAATAAACCCCTATGAATGAAAGACTATGTCAAGAAATGTGATGGATGTATTGGACTTAAATGTGACGGGTGTGCCCAGAATTATATAGCACAATATGAATAATGTGACATGTGCGCCTGGAATTATACAGCGCTCCAATGCATTGGGTAACGTATGAGTCTCATGAGACGTTATGTGCGACGGTCTTGGCAGTTAGCCTTGGATTGTGCTACCATGGAAACAGGATTGGTGGTTAGCCTTGACCCTTTAAGTATGTTATACGGTCTTGACACAAGGTCTTGACAATGTCTGGCATTATACATTCCCTCTGCATGTGATGATAAATGGTCAACCAGGGGTTAGTTCCACTAACAGGACATCCCCAAGTTGAATATTCCCATGACTATGAAAATTTAATTATGTGATAAGTACTATATCTCACGTGGTAAGTTGTTATAAGAACTGTATGTGCTCATAAATCATGTTATGAATGTTTTCCCTGCTTACTCATAGATTTCTTTTAGAACTAAAGTAAATGTGGTTGAATATTATGCATTATCTATTCTTCATGTGTTGCGCTCTCTGATCATGTTAACATTAATGTTTATTTTAAGCACGTACTTCTTCTCTGTGCAAGTAGTTATAAAAAATGATGGATTTCATGTTTTAAGAAAAGATAATTCTTTGTTTTTAGCGAAGTGTTTTATTCTCTTCAATAGGACTGCATTGAGAATGAGTTTTCTTAAAACGTTTTTAAAACCCCTTACTGGGCATATTTTCTCACCCTACGTTTTTGTTTTAATTTTTTCTAGCATGGTTTTTAGTAATGAAGATTATCATAAGAAGCTGGTTTCTCAGATTCCTGGGCCATGCGATCTTCTATAGTAATGAGACATGATATCTAATTTTTAAATGATGTAATGAAATGTTAGTATATCATGTCTCATGGGAACCCTGGTATCGGGGTTGCTACACATCCACATAAGAAATCCTACTATTTTAAGATGTCCTGCCATTGGCCTTAGAAAATAATATCTTTCACTCCCAATTAGAAAAGACCATTGGGAAAATACATGTTTTGTGTAATGACCAAAAAAATTCAAGGAATTATTTTTCTTAAATTCTTAGGAATTTTACGAGTCTGTAGTTTCTGACGGCGCCTGATTCTGAGGCCCGGTGTACTCAGAATGATCCGTTAAGGTTTTTTTAAGCTTAAATTAACGCGCATAAGCAGTTTTTCCAAAAAAGTGAAATAACATTTAAACAGTTACTCGGATCCAAAATCTAAGGGCATCGTCATGCTCCAGATGGCGGGTTTACCCAAGATGCAACTTAAGATTAGTCGGCGTGGGCCTCCTGTGAAAAATACAAAAAATGGAATAACCGTAAATAAAATAATAAAATAAATTATTTTATTTTCCAAATGCTTATAACTCACAAACGGTAACTCGGATTAAAATCCGAGACCACAGATTAATTCGTGAGGGCATGATTTGTTTATGCAGATACAAACTTTGGCCGGCGCGGGCTATCAGAAAAAGTTAGTTTCTGGCCGCAAATAAAATAATTAAGTGAAAATTATTTTATTGTAAAATTCATAACTTCTAAACGGTGAGTTGGGATAAAAATTTGAGAGTACCGTTGGTTTCGTCGGGGCGTCATTCGCCAAGGCAGATCCTAACCTTGACCGGCACGAGTCGAGGGGGACTGATAATAATTTTCCTAACTTTTTTGGGTACGTTCAGTAAATGTACGTTCAGGATTTTATATCTTTTGAACCAGTACTCGGAATTTAAATCCTAAGGCACCGTTGAACTCACAGCGTCATAAATTGCATAGTGATACCTTCTCCGCAGTTGGTTCTAATGAGTTCTGATGTTTTATTTAGGATTTTTATTAACTAAAATAATAATAAAATAAAGTACAACACTTTATTTTATTTTTAAGCTGTCATTGAAATGTGTGCGATTGGTTGGTTAAAAGCTCCACTTGGGATTTAGTGGTGGGACCGCCACACCCTAACCTCCCATGGGAGGATAATTTGGGTGGGGAAAACCTGAGAAACATAACCTCCCAAGAGAGGTTATGACATGTGGTCCACCCGTGGCTTAAACCCCCTTTTAATGGGGAGGGAGAAGAAACCTCTCAACCCCCATCAATTAATCAATTTGTGTGGACGTAAAATTAATTTTTTTAAATTAATTTTATGTGTAGACCTAAAATTATTTACTGTCAATTAATTTTATGTGATGATGTAAAATTAATTTCTATCAATTAATTTTAGGTGTCGACGAGAAATTAATTGTTGTCAATTAATTTTATGTGTCGACGGGAAATTAGTTTTTGTCAATTAATTTTATGTGTCGACGTGAAATTAATTACTGTCAATTAATTTTCAGTTTCAACATAAAATTAATTCGTGTATTTTGTTTTGACACATGCTAGGTGGGGGAAACTTCTTGGCATCCTCTCCTTTTTTCTGTGCTAATGCACCTCTTAAATTGTGACAACACAATTTAATTCTCCCGACCCACCTTTTTAATTATGTAACCGCATTGTTGGAATTTAGGAAGGCTCCTAATAATTGAATCATCATAAATTCCATGATTGTTACATACCTCTCCCCCACTAATCTATATAGGGAGATTGGGAGCGGTTTTGTGGACAACTTCATCATGAAACAAAGCACTGGTAAAGTATCGTGACGTCCAACACTTGGAGAATCTTATCTTCTCCAACGAAGAACGTGAAGATGCCGACGATGAAGCTACTTCCTTTTATTCTTCCTTGGAACCCCCTTCCAATGCAGGAACTCTCGGATGACCCTTCTTCCTTCCTCTTTGTCATCAACGGACCGACTCACGAGCTCGGAAGTGGAAGCGTATGGCGAACGACGACAACATCGTCTTCCCCTGCGACAAACGAATGCCCGAAAATTAAAGAGGTAGGGGTGTGTTTTCGGTTATTTAATCCTTAATCCTCTCTCATTAAATAAATTTCTTGATCTGCTTGCTATCATTCTAATGTGGAGGGATTGGGCCGCACGAACACGGCCAGAACCCACCGCAACATTTATGGTTTTGGAACCTTGGATCGACGACGACGTAACAACGGTATGGAAATTTGGCGACAACGACGAATATGGAAAATAGAGGTCACGCTTACCACCTCCTTTGTGAGCCCCACCTCCGGTCGCGCGACACCCGACCAGCCTACCCACACGCTGCCGGAACGCCTCTCACATGCTCTGTGCCCTCCGGACGCCAGGCCGGCACCCAGGCCACCTGCCATGCGCTCCCTGGTGACTGGCCGGCAGCCCAGCGCGCCCCAGGCCCTTTCTGCTCCACCAGAGGCCTGATTGTGCTTCACGGGGCATGCCTTTGGCCTCTCGGGCCTATCCATCTGAGCCGCGCCCCTCGTGGCACTAGCTAGACCTGCCACTGGCCTTCGGTCCGAATCGCCCACGTGGAGACTTCGACCCGAATTGTCCACGCTGTCCGTTGGGCCGGTACCTAGCCGATTAGGCCAAACATAGAGGGATGAACCGCCCAAAAGGCTGGGTCAGACCCAACAAGTCTGACAGGGTTGACCCAGATTGAGTTGGGCTGAGTCGGTCAGACTGGGTCAGACCGGACCCGGGCCCACTTGTGACCATTTGTTTGCGTTTGTCATATCTTTGGCACCGGACGTCCGTTTGAAGAACCGTCAGCGGCGCTAGTTATCTCTATGAGAATTGTTCCCTTCACAAATACCCCATGGGAATTCGGGGTACAGTTGTGATACGGTTGGGTTGGTTCATACATGAAACCAACCGGGCCCCTGAGATAAAATGGCTAATAACTCACAGACCGGGCGTCTGATTAACGCGCAGTCTGTTCAGTAGAGACCCCTCTGACGAGGGATTCCTTTGGGATACTTCTTCGTGAGAATTCATGACACTTGGAGTATCAATCAATAGCTCATAGAGTAGATCCTTCTAGAGATGAACAGACATATTACAGAGACCTAGTAGCTATAGACCTGACGACTGCTTGACCATTTCGACTCTGAGTGATTCGACTAGCCCAGTGGATGGAGTGCCCAGTTTGGTGGTAGACCGATGACAGATAGAGTGCCTGCTTTGGCAGCAGACCTGCGGTACTCGATAGGAGGAGTACCTCTGATGGCTATTAGGGGGAGGGTCGGGATTTGCGGCAGACCTGCAATGGAAGAGCGCACGGTTTTGGTAGTACACCCGCGGTACTCGATAGGAGGAGTGCATCAGTAGTATAAGGTTAGTGAGTAGTGCCTCAGAGTCGCGATAGGGCCACCTTACTCGACAGAAGAACAGTTATCCAGTAGTTTTGGTTTCGTTAATGAAAATTCAGGTTTGAGCTGATTCAATGACCTTTGTGTTTTCATCATGATTGAGATGGGTTACATGATAACATAGGTATATGTATGGGAATATACCTAAGTAAAAGGTTTTAGTGAGACCTTGAGGGTCTCGAGATCCCTACTGAGTATCGTTATACTCACCCTGAACGGGCTATGCCCGCACCTCGTTGTGTTGGATGCAGATGACAGACAACACTGACCGAGGCAGAGTGTATATGGACGGGAAGGTAACCAGGTGTGGACACTCGGCGTGGGGGCACACAGAGCAGACCGATAGGCACGAAGTGATGAAGAGGACATCTGTACATATACTTCATGTAGGATTTGTGGTGTACGATCTAGGAGCTACTAGTCACCTTCCAACTGTTTGTCACTCAGTTGTACATTCTTTCAAGTGTAGTTGTACCTTTCTGTTGGGCATGTATTTCCGGTCCCTTTTTAGTTTCATCACACTTTTTATTAATCTTTAATTAGTGTTTTCTTCCACTTGTACTCTGGTTGTGTGTGTTACATTTTATAAATGCAATGCCTTCCCAATTGTTTGGGAATTATGCCTTTGGTGCTAGACACCAGCCCATAGCCTATGGAAGGTGGGCCTAGGGTAGTCATGATACGGGTCCCGAGGTATGTGTTGTGACAGTTTGTTTGGTGGTTTTGATTAGTTTAATTTGTAGTGTCCAAGACATAAATAATAAAGAATAGCATCCCTTTTCTAATATAAACCCACCCAACATCCCATTTCCTCTACACTGAATGGCTTTGGAGCTTGACTAACCCCTAGCCTATTTTCTCTATAATCCTACCAAGGATCTCCAAGATCCCAAGAAGCCTCTCTCAAGACCATCCCAAGCCATTAGGATCACACATCCATGCATGGGATTTATTTCTTCCTTATTTATGTCCATATTTCATAATATTGTTATGCCCATTAATTTTGAATTATAAATTAATATGTATGATTTTTTACAACCCTCAAACATCCCTCCTTATTTTTGAATTTTTAGAGACCGCTTTCTCACTCATTAATTCCTCCCATGTACACTTGTTACTGTGCCGAAATTCCCTAAGGAAGTTCTCTCTCCTCATTTACATTCAAGCAATTCTTTTTTATTTTAAATCAAACTTCCCATACATATGTTGGGACATGTTTCTATATGACCCAATTACAGTCCTTTACATGTACATATTATGAGATACCCCTTTCTCTATCATCAAAAATTATTATGAATTTATATGTTATGATGTTATGCTGCCGAAATGGCACCACAATTTTCCACGCCAAAGTCATTGTGTATTGAATAAAACGCGCATTTCTATATCCATGGTATTAAACTTTATGCACATTACTCATTGATTATGTAGTTTCATGTTTAAATTAAACATTCCTTTATCATGGAATAAATGATGATATTTAATGGATCTATTTATATGATCCATGTGGAACACTTATGCATGAAATGAAATGTTTAAGAAGGGTGCACCCTGATAGTTCTCCAATTCATTGGGTAAAGATTAGTATCATGATACATCAAGTGTAATCAAGGTTTACTCAAGATAATTTATATTAAATGATTGTTTACTCATGATCTATGTGAAATGGTCCTTTACACATGCTAATATCATGTTAAATACAGTTTCTACATTTTCAGGTTATGATACTCATGTTATATCATTCTTTTATGTTCATGTTTTTTATGCTACATTGATATTCCTATTTCATAACATGTGTTATATTCATCATGTTATTCCTTGTTTACTCCCTTATTTGGATTTATATCTCACACATTAATTATACATGTCCTCAGTTTATCTCATGCAATGATAAGTATGAAGGAATGATGTGGTCATGTAAAATAAGTTTTCAATAATATACGGAGTTTAATGTATAAAGTTGTTATGTAATGTTCCAAATTTACAAAGAAACTATACCTCTTGATCATTATAGTTGTCTTATGTTCTATTTTATGTAATAAATATTGTTTAAGTGTGTAATAAAGAGTAGGGATATTATAGTTGGTATCAGAGGATATGTTTAGCTATTTATGGTATTAGGATTAGAAAACCCTAATAAAATCCTTAGGGATAAGACTATGTATAATAAAAACTTCCCTAAATTTTGTTAAGTATTAATAAGTGATATATCAAGTGAATACATCCGTGTATTGATATGAGTTGTTAGAGTTGGATCTAGAACAAATGTACCTAGGGGTACAACCCGAAAACACCGCTTCGAGTAAGATTTGAACGGGAACTGGTGCACGACAATGGGTTGTGATGCACTATTTGTTATGACACTCTCAGGGAATATGATTTTGTAAATTCACATTTTAGTATAAACAATTTTAATGGGAATAAAAAATTCCAGTCATAATATATGTTGGGTATTAGATCATAGATAACATAGATTGAAACCAATATATTCATATGTTAACGAAATAAAAGTTATTTTTAAGTCATCGATTTTTTTCCTTGTATTACCCTTTATGTGTTACCCCTAACATTACATTTATTCTATCCAATGGACATATATATAAGGACATAGTCTAAGAACTGATGTGAAGATCAATGTGATGACTTTTCTAATAAGATTTCCAATCCAATGGAAAGGGGAATCACAAACATTTCCATGATACTATTTCAGTTAACTCAATCATTGAATAGAAATAGTGGTCAAGAGGAAGTCCCAAACCCCCCCCCCCCAATGAAAGAACAAGTCACAATCAAGAGATTCATGAAACAAATACCTCATATTTTTAATTGATCATTTGATCCCTCAATCACTGAATAATGGATCCACTCCATGGAAATGATATTCTCCATCCCTCAATGTCCCAAACTAGAGAAAGTTCAACTGGATGCTTATTGAATGGATGGTGAAGATGATCAATGGTTGACATTGATAAAAAATATTAGTCCCAAGGAAGAGGTCAAGGAGTTGGAATGGATGGTTTTCTAGAAAATGTTTTCCGATAAATATTTTCTACACACCCTTCAACATAAGATAGAAAGAGACTTCCTTTACCTTAAGAAAAAATATGAAAAATCTGTCAAAACATACAAGTCCAAATTCACAAGGCGTGCATGATATGTCTATGTCTTTGTCATTAACCCCAAATTGAATGTTGAACGCTTCATTGGTGGCTAAAACCTAGCCTATGGAAAGACCTACCGATATGTGCCTTTGAGAGATTTGGGTAAATAGTCCAATGTGACCTCAAGGTCAAAATAGCGATCGGTGAATCTCAAGGGTATATTGTGGTTAAGAAGAATAAGGTGGACATTAATTCAGTGGGTCTAATGGATAAATTTAATGGTACTATAAATATATATCACCACACTCGACAATGGTGTGGAATGAATCAACCTGAAAATTGCCTAAGTGGGAGAGGAAATGATTTAGGTGTGGAAGAGAAGGGCACCTAGATGTTAATGGCCGACAAGAAAAACCTATGGAAAACAAAGTGGAGGGGAACGCTCTGTTCGACCCACAATGCGATTTTCATTCCTTCAACTACAAAGTACCAGTTCTCTTTGAAAATCAGTCCCCTAAGCCAAGGGTTTTCAGAGGCAAACAACATCCTCAGAGGAAGCAAGGGTGTGCTTTTAGGATCACTACCACCGAAGTGAGCCCAAACAAAAATGTGGTGACAGGTATGATAGTTATTCATTAAAGTATATAAAATGTGATTTTTTATTCTAGTTCTATGCATTCTTTTATATCCTGAATGTTTAGTAGAACAATTCAAACACCACCACAAATCATTGAAATAAATATTTTAGTGAGTATGTAAAATGGGTCAATAATTGTATACCATGAATATAATTCCTCCCCTATCATAATATTTGTACTGAACATTTCAGCGAACATCATCACACCCCCTCTGGTGTAATTTGATGCAATTCTCATAATCGATTTTCTTTCCTTATATAGATCCTCCCGAAATTTCCATGAGAGGTAAATCACTCTCCAAATGGAAAATCAACCCCTGATTCTATACAAGTGAAATGAGGAACATGGATCTTCTTTAGCACCAACATCTCAAGCGTGGATATTACTGCAATATTAGCAAATGTATCTGGCTCAGATGATTGAGTATAAGGATGTATCCACCCTTGAAGACATTCCCACTATGAGTGAATTCGTTGAAGTGTTTCTGGATGAATTTCATGGACTTCCTCCTATAAGAGATGTTGAATTCTCAATTGACCATGTACGTTGGGTGTTTCCAATATCCATGACTCTTTATAGAATGTATGTTGTGGAGATTGACGAGTTGATGAAACAACTTCAGGAGAATCGTGATACAGGGTTTATACACCCAAGGGCTTCGCCATGGCATCGACTAGTCCTCTTCATAATGAAGAAGGATGGGTCAATGAGACTTTGCATTGATTATCGTGATCTCAACAAAATAACGATAATGAACAAGTATCCTCTCCCACAAATTAATGAATTGTTCAATCAGCTATGTGGAGTAGAATGCTTTTCAAAGGTGGATTTTTGGTCAAAATATTACCAATAAAGGGTGAAGAAGGAGGATATCCCCAAGACTGCTTTTCGTACAGGGTACATGCACTATGAATTCATAATAATGCTTTTAGGACTCACTAATTCCCTATAAGTATTCATGGACTTCATGAATAGAGTATTTAGAGGACACATTAACAAATTTATGGTAGTCTTTAGCGATGATATTCTAATAAACTCCAAAACTATGGAGGAGCATGAGAAGAATCTAAGAACTATACTAGAGACCTTGTGAACGAATAAGAACTATGAAAAGAACTGCAAGTTTGAATTCCTGTTGAAGGAGGTCTCATTCTAGGGCCATATCATCACAAGCTATAGGATATATGTTGATCCCAGCAAGACCGTTGAAAATGATGCATGGACGAGTCCAACATCGGTATTAGATATCCATATCTTCCTGTGGTTAGCTTGATATTATCTCTTATTTGTGAGAAATTTATCATGATTTTCCAACCCTTTTACCAATATAACTCATAAGGGATTAATATTTTCTTGGAGTGATGAATGCGAAGAGAGCTTCAAGGAGTTAAAAAGGAGGCTTATCACTGTGCTTGTTCTTACACTACCCAAAAGTGTATAAATTGTTGGGGTATTTAATAATTCTTTGAATAAGGTAATGGGTTGTGTGTTTATGAAAAATTAAAAATACATTCCATATGTTTCAAGGAAATTTAATGTTCCCTAGAAAAAATAACCAACACATGATCTGGAGTAGGCTACAGCGACATTACGTCTTTGGGGAGATGTTTGAAATATACATGGATCACACGAGCCTCAAGTATATTTTCTGATAGAAAGAGTTGAATATGCGCCAAAAAAATCGTTAGATTTGATCATAGACTATGACTCCTCAATCAATTACCACCTTAGGAAAGCGAACTAGTGGACGATGCTATATGTAGAAAGGACCCATTGATTCTATCCTTGATGAGAAATGAAAATTTTCACATATTAATTGATATGATGAAGATGGACATGGGAATCATAAAGAAGGGAACATCATCAATCCTTTCAGAAATTATTGATCTACTATCTCTTTTGGAAAGGTCAAAGAATGCTCAAAATAATGATGTGGGGATTCAGAAGAAAGTGGAAACAATCATAAAAGCTAAATCCTTGGAGTCCAATGTTCATGAAGAAGAAATATTGAGATTTGTGTCAAGACTCTATGTTCCATCAAATACAGAGTTAAATAAAAGAACTTTGTATTATACACATGTATTGAATTTTTATATTCACCTAGGAAACAGAAAGATGTATCAAAATCTTCAAGATCAGTATTGGTGGGATATCATGAAGAAAGAGATCATCGTGTATACATCAAAATTCCTAGTATGTTAATAAGGGAATGAAGAGAGGCAAAAGTCTATGGTTATGATGAAACCATTACCCATAAAATCATCGAAATGGGTGTACATCACCATGGACTTTTTCACCAGATATTCGTAGACATCCAAAGGAAACAATTCCATTTAGTTTATTGTGTATCGTCTTACAAATACGTCACACTTCATTTCAATTCAAGTGTATTTTTCATCGTATCAACTAGCATGAATATAAATCATAGATGTGGGATGGATGGATGGAGTACCATTATCTTTTGTATCTGATCATGATCCAAGATTCACCAATATGTTTTCAAAGATTCTTCAACATGATCTGAACACTGAGCTAAATTTAGTAGGGATTATCCTCCTCAAACTGGTGGCCAATTTGTGTAAACTATCCAAACACATGAGGAAATGTTGAGAGCATACGCAATGGGCTTTAAAGGAGGATGGGATCAACATCTTCATCTAGTTGAGTTCACTTACAACAATAGATTCCACCCATGAATCCATATAACTGATTATGAATCCATTTATTGGAAGAGGTACAAAACACCAGCATGTTGGGATGAAGTTGGGGAGAGAAAAATCCTAGGTCCATAGATGGTTAACGAAATGGTGGAGATTTTTAAGACCATCCAGTAGCACATTAAAGCTACTTAGAGTCGAAAAAAGAGCTATGCTAATAATCGTTGATGAGACCTAGAGTTGGATATCAGAGACATGATAATCCTATGCATATCACCTTAGAATAGAGTTATGATATATGGGAAGAACAAAAATCATATTCCAATGTACATTGACCTTTTGTGATCATTGAACGCATTGGTGCAGTGGCCTATAAACTAGAACCCCCACTGAACCAATCTCATGTACCAGTTGTATTCCATGTATCACTACTGAGGATGTACTTCCCTTACCCATCACATGTTATCAATCCAATGGTTCTACCATTAGAGAATAAACTATATTATGACGAGAATATAGTGAAGATCATAGATCATAGGGAACATGTTATATGAAATAAGACAATTCCCCTCCTGAATGTGTTGTAGAGAACCCACATGTTTGAAGAAGTGACATGGGAATCAAAGGAATTGATGATGTAGAGTTACCTGCATCTGTTTTAGTGTGGGAAAAGGAAATTATGAAGGAAACATTTCTTACGGTGGAAGATTGTAACGTCCCAAACATTTATTATGAAAATACACTTGATCCAATTGAATTTCTTATTATTTAAAATGTTTATATAAAATATGAACATACATGGTTATATGTTTTTGGATTTTAAAATAATGTTATGAATTGATATAGTTTCTTATATGGCCGTTAAACAGTGACCACATGATTGGTAAAAAAAAGGGCTTTAAAAAATAAATTTACTCAAACAAAGAAAAGGATTTCCCATCGAGTAGAATTTCTCCATATGAGGCCCATTTGTCGAAGCTCGGAATGGATGTGGCATCCTTGGTCTTAACTTTCGACCAAGCCCAATCCTAGCATCAACACATCAAGCTCGAACCGAACTTCCTATGATAGAAGTGGATGTTGATAGAGATTACTAACCAAGCAATATTATCTTATCCACCCTAAGAGTCTGCCACCATCGTACACCATACCCTTCAGTGTTATATGATTGTTATAAAGGGTTATGTAATGAGACACTTGTATTATGATTATGTACAGTGATTTTTTATAGATAATATACATTCATTTTATTATTTTTACTTTGTAAATAGTTTTCAATGAGAACATAACATTTTTACTTAATATTCAATTAAGAATTATATTTTGATGAATTAATGTATTTTTGAATTAAATATTATTTTAGTAATATATTATTTCTAAATTACTTTTTATTAAATATAAATGATCGTATAAATGTTATGAATAAATTTGTAATTTTTATTATGGTATGAAAGATATTTTTGTCCTGAAAAATAAATTTTTTATAAATGTTGGTTATTATTTTAAAAGTAAAAAAGATCAAATATTTAGAATTTTTTTTGATAAAATGATTTTTATTTTTGGAATCATGACATCGATATTATCTTACATTTTTGTTTCATAATTTTTTGACACTGTCGAATTTTTGTATAAATGATTAATTCCATTTATATATATAATGTTATTTATGACATCATAATGACCCAATAGTGATGTAATAAATTTCTATAAACATTATGTTCAGACAATATATTATTTACAATTAAAATAATTTGATTTTAGGTTTGTTTGATTTATTTTACAAAGCATTAGTGGATCATCCAAGAATTGTAAAACATTTAAACTTTTTAAATTGATTTCCTTGAGTGTGTGACTCACCTCGACATCAGAATGACTTATATTTAAGAATTTCTGCCATTGGGAATATAAAATAATGTTTTACTCTCCCCTTTGTCATAATCAAATTTAAATAAACATTGGTTGGTTTGTGGTTTTTATTATTTTAATGTGCAGTGTCCAAAACCAAAATAATAAAGAATTCCCTCCCTATTCCTATATAAACCCATCCAAGATCCCACTTCCTCTTCACTCATAACATTTGGAGCTTGACAAACCACTACACTCTTGTCTATATATACCTTATATGGTGCCTCAAGCTCTCAATAATCCTCTCTCAATATTATCTGATGCCATTGGGATAACACATCCAAGTAAGTGATTTCTTTCTTCCTTATTAATTTCCAAGTTTATTTATAATGATATGCCCTTTTATTTTCAATTAAATATGATGAGGTATGATTTATAACCTCCTCAATAAATACCTAAATATGATTGAATAATGAGATACCCCTTTATCTCTCATTAATTCCCCCTATGAAGACCAGTTACCATCGTGAAATTCTGTAAGGAATTTATCTCTCTTCATTTAAATTCATGAAATTATTTTGAATTTTGAAGCTAAATTCAATTAAATATGTTAGTAAATGTATCAATATGACAAATTTATTGTCCATTTCTTGTACATATGATGATACGCCACTTTCTCTAACATAATCCATTTTTATGAATTCATATGTCACATCGTTATGCTATTGAAAATGCACCGCAATTTCCCATGCCAATGTCATTATGTAGTGAATACTGTGCACATTTCTCTCACTAGGTATTCACCATTATTCACATTTAATAATTTAATATAAAGTATCATGTTTTAATTCAAAACTACTTTATCATGGAATAAATGATGATTTTTGATGAATCCATGTAATATGATCCATGTGTCAAAATTATGAATGAAATAAAAGGATTAAGAAGGGTGATCCTTGATTGCACTCCAATGCATTGTTTAAAGATTAGAATCCTGAAACGTCAAGTGCAATGTGGTTTTACTAATAATAATTCATGAGTAATGAGGATTTACTCTTGCTCTATTTTAAATGGGTCTTTTATCATGCTAATATCATGTTAAATGTTGTTTGCACATTTCCATGTTACGATACTCATGCTATGTCATGCCTTTATATTCATGTTTCTATTTTGATCAATGGATATACCTATTGCCTAACATGTACTGTATTCATCATGTTATGACTTGTTTACTCCTTTACTGGGCTTTATAGCTCACCCATTTATTATGAATGTCCTCATGTTATCCCATACAATGATAAGTACGAAGGAATGACGTGGTCATGTAAAAGATGTTTTCAATAAAATGTTGTGTTTTATATATTAAGTTGTTTTGTAATGTTCTGAATTTCTCATGAAACTATTCCTATCAATCCTCAGAGTTGTCTTAATTGAAATTTTATTTAATAAATAATGGTTATGTGTTTATTGAAGAGAAGGTTTTTATAACATTGGGTTGGGTTGTGTCCTTATGAAAAACATTAAATTTATTTCTTTTGTATAAAGTAAGTTGACGAATCATGTACAAAATAATACAACATAAGATCTTGATTTATTTTTTGTAATATTTTATCTAAAGACATAAGGACACTATCTATATGTTGAATTATCCAAGATATATGTGGATCAAAAGAGTTTTAAATACTATGTTTCAATGATTTAACTCAACATGAGTTGCTGATGATACATAGAGTTGTACAAAGATTATTATTTCTCAATGAACTACCACTCATGAAAGGAAACTAATGTAAGAGATGAATTGTGTAGGAAAGATCATGGTCTTCTAAACCAAATGGGGATTGTGAAAGATCCTATTTTTATAGATATAGTAAATAAGGATATGGATGTTATTAATGAAAAGGAAAAACAGTCCTTTTTAAAATGATTTATCAAACATATTTTCTAGAGAAGATAAAAAATATATCAATAAAATGATGAAAATTTTCAAAATAAAATTAATGATGTTGAGGATGGAATATTTAATGACATTTTGTATGAGGATGGAGTTTTGAAAAATGGAAATAGGTTATGTGTTACTCCAATTCCTAAAATAAAAAGGGAACTATTATATGATTCTCATAGATAAAATTTCTCTATGCACCTTAGTAGTACCAATATGCATAGAGATTTGACAAAACACTTTTGGGGGGGATAATATGAAATATGAAATTTATGACTATGTGTCACGATGAATAGTTTGTCATCAACTGAAGACTGAGAGACAACATCCAATACTAGTCCTGCAACCTATAACTATTCTTTTATAGAAGTGGGATGATATTACAATGTAATTTCTCATAGTAATAAAAACTAAACCTAAAAGGAGTGATAAAATATGTCTAATTATTGATCGATTTATCAAATAATCACATTTCCTCACTATAAGGGGGATTTTTCACTAGAGAACTTTTTGAGACTATATATTTATCAAGTTATTAGACTTATTGGTGCAACACTTTTGTTTGTTTACGATTGAGATCCTATATTTACATCAAAATTTTATAAGATCCTTCAGAAGGGTTTGGAAACAATGATTCATATAAATATTGCCTATTACCCTCAAACTTGAGGATATTTATAAAGGAATATTAAATCACTTGAAGACATGTTGAGATAATTCTAAATTAATTTTCAAGGTTTGTGGGATCAGTATTTAGCTTTGGTGTAATTTTCATATAATAATAAGTTCCATTATAGTATTAAAATGGAACTATATGATGTAATATATAAAAAGGGATGCAGAATACAACATCATGGGATAATTATTGTGAGGGGAATGTTATAGGTTGAGAACTTATTCATGTGACATAAAATAAAGGAAAATACAATTCCCGATTCTTCAAAAGAAGCTCAATTTATGAAAAAGTGTTTTAAAGAATAATAATAGAAATTATTTAAATTTCAATTATGTGATCAAGTATTTATAAAAGTATAACCGTGGAAGAGTGTCTTAATGTTTAGTAAGAATGGAAAACCGAGCCATAGGTACATCAGACCATTAGAAATTCTAGAAAGAATTAGAGATGTAGATTACTGATTAAAAATTATTCCTTATCTCCCTAAATGACATGATTTTTTCTATATATCTTTGTTAAATAAGTACATTATGGACCCATCTCATGCACTCACCTATGAATATATATAACCAGAACATGATTTGTCTTATTGTGAAGACCCTATCGAAACTCTGGGAACAAGAGAGAAGGTATATAGAAATCGAATGACACAACTGTTAAAGGATATTGTAACACCGGAGACTTTTATAAGAATTTTTTTTATTTTATATAAATAATCAAAGGAATATTTCACTACACACAACACTATCTTGTCTTGCTTTATATGAAATCACAATCTTCCTTGATATCTTGTGTCGTACGCAATACCGAGTATCACTAAACAACGGTATGCAATAAAAATATTATTAAAACTAGCCGTTATGAATATTAATAACCACTTTTTGAAATTTTGTAAATTTTATTTTTCAAAATGGAATTCATTTTTGGATTCGGAATATCAAAATTAGCCTAGGGTGAAATTTTGGTATTTTTCTGAAAACTTTCAATTTTTGATGAATAGTGAAAACACTAGGTTACTATTTAAAACCCGTCCTTTTATATAAATAATTATTTATTTTATTTAAATTTATTTTAGGTCAAAATTGATACATAATACCTATATAAGTTCAATTCTATTCATTGGAGTCATTTTATAATAATTTTAGATATATAAAAATTTTATTGAACTTTTCACCGTCTTTTACCCACCTCCTAGAAGAATTTGAAAATCTACATAAAACTTAATTTTACCACTTCTGTGAGTGGAATTTTAAAAATCCAAGAGACATGGTTGATGTCTGTAAGTAAAATATGGTTCAATGAGATGGAAATAATTTTTGGTGAACAGTAACTTTTTACTTTTATTTACCACGGTTAAAAGTAAATAGGGTAATTAAGGGTAAAAATGATATTATTATTACCCTAACACATGTACTAATTCTATTTTATAAGTTTAATTAGACAAAAAACAACCTTAGTAATAAAATATTACCATTTAGGCCCACTTGGATTAGATTAGGACATTTATTATTAATTTATTTAAAGAAGGGTTAAAATAGTTAAAATCAACGTTTAATAAGTAAATAATTGTTAATATATGGGTATAAATAAGATAAATTCGAATATAAATATTCATTAGAAATATAAAAAGATTTCCTATATAATGGTATTTTATTTTTAATTTTTAGACATTATATAATTTAATTTATTTATGAAACAAAGATAATTCAATAATTATCACATTAATGAAATATTGACATAATTGATGTTATAAATACCCAAATAAATGTAATTTGAGACTTTTTATGAATTCCACTAATTTTATTGGTTAATATGACATGTTATTATTGATTTAATTAACTTTTTTAGAACTAATAATTCTGTTATGATTTTCAAAAAAATCAATTACTAAATAGTGTCAAAATTGACATAAAGTAGTTTTTAAAACAAATATTATATTATTAATTGTTATTTTATTCCTAAAAATCTAAGGATCATCCAAATGACTTAGATAATGTTATATATATTAATAATAAAGAACTTGGTGTTCGTTTGGCTTGTTATAGTAAGTTTATTAACCTTATAGTGTAAGAACACAAATAGACATGGTAAAAGTAAAATTATCTAACTTAAAGTTAAATCTAAATGATAAGGTTAAAATAGTAAACTAAACTTGTTAAAATTTTATTGGATGAGAGTATTTCGACCCCTCCCCACCTTAGCTTCTAAATAAATCAATTTGGAGCTATTTAAACCGAATATGGCTTTATTATAAAATAATATTTTTAGTTTTTCCAAAGGTGCCCCTCTCCTCCCTTATAAAAGGGCACCTCCTCCCTCTCTTCCTCACACCACATTGAGCCTTCAAGCTTTGCCAAACCCTGCCAATTTTACCTCTCCTCTTCTCTAGAAACATCCTAGAGGTCCTGGTTTTATTTAAAGACCAATTTTAGTTCTCTAAAAGGAGGTATCAAAGAATAGCTTCAAAGAAGAGGTAATGTCCATTACTAATTCTTTCAACTTTATTTATTCTTCCACTTCTTATTCATTTGTTGTTTCATTATGAATTAATAACATCAGTATCAGTCATATACTGATATGTTATTATAATTATGAAACAACCATATTTCACCATCTATCAATCCTACGGAATACGAAATCACCGCGTGTGCGTACGTATGGAATATCGTCTCCACGCCGTGGTGTAATCTATTTTCCACCACTACCTTACTCAGATGGGTATAATGGTGTAAAGAATGAATATATATGATTATTGTAATGTGAAATTGATTGTGAAATAGTATACATACACTCCAATACAATTCCATGATCATGGGAACGATATCATTGCTCGTGTGTACGTATGGAATACCGTCTCCACGATGTGATGCGACTCATTCAACATGACTTTCATTGCATAATGATTACATAAATGAATTTAGTGAATAAATATGATATATATTACACTAATAACATTCTGGAAATGAGGTATCTATAACTTAAAAAGAAGAATAAGAATTTTTTCGACAAAACAAGCATAAGAACAAAAAGTAATAAACACCCGAATAACAAGTAGCAAAGAAATATTACTAATAATAAGCTAAGAATATGACCATATATGATATTATAACAATGATTATGATTCCAGAATAAGTAAATGACATTATTTAAATCATTATATAGGAGTTTCGGACACTTGCGATGCAAATCGGACTTAAGGTAAGGGAAAAATCACAATCTCATTTTTATCCAAGACTGTTTATACTTTGGAATTTACTGGGGTGTATTTTATCATCCATATCCATGTTTCCTCAATATGTAATATTATTTTCATCCACCTAAAATTTTTTAAATACAATTTTACCCTTCGTATAGTTTTTATTAAAAGATATGAAAGGAATATTTTGTCGTTTTTCGTACGTGGTACTTTATGACTTTTCCGACAAAAGTATGAGAAGAATGTTTTTTTAACTTATACAGCATGAATGGATATTTAAAAAATTATTTCCAAGAAGCATCCTTTACAAGTTTTCATGTTTATTTTTAATCAACTTCTTTTAGTTTAAAATTTTATGACATGTTATGAAAGGAAAAAAAAATTTGAAGTAGAAATGATATTTTTCTCAAAAATGGAGTTCAAGTGTTTTATCAAAATTATTTTCAATCTAAGATAATATAGGGTTCTGTTTCTATACCTATAATTACATTTATTTGATTACGTTGTGATGGAATTATTTTTATGAATTCATTTATATTATATGAATTGTTTTATGATGTCACGATGTTTTATAATTCCATTTTTGTTACATGGGTTATGAAATGATGTATGATTTATGATTTTTGTTGAACACATAAGAATGGTTTCATTATGAGATGGGTGGGTCCTATGTCTCCCTCCAATGCATTGGGTAAAGATTTATATCTCATGACATAGACATGGATGGAACGACAGGATAATCCGGTTCAGTGAAATAGGACTGAAACGTGGAGTGAACTTGGTTCAGAAATGGACTTTGTCCGCTAAGATAGTCTTGGCTATGAGTCTTGACTACTAAGAAATGATTCTCCATGATTATGTGTGTATGAAACAAAGATTCATGTTTTATGTTATGATTGTTGTGATTACATTTCACTACCATGATTTATCCCATGTTATGAAATTATGATCTCTTTTCCATGGTAAGATTTCCAAAATGTTATGTTCTTATGAACATGATGTGATTGATATTTCTTTTGTTTACCCTTACTGAGCATTTGAGCTCACCCTTTTGTATGTTCTATTTCCCCGGGTCAGGAAGAAGGTTATTAAGTAAGATATTCCAAAAGAGACTATAGATATGATGAAATAAATGGGAGATAGTGTAGATACTTTATGAACCAGTTGTTTATGTTTCCCAATTTATAAAGACACTATACCTATACGGTCCTTTCATCGTTTTTTTATATGTTGAAATAAGTGTACTTAAATTTTAAAGTACTAACAATGTGTGTAAATTATGGGTCGTTATAGTTGGTATTAGAGGAAAGGTATAGTCAACCTTTGGAAACTAGGATTTGAAAGCCTTATTAAGAATCCTAAGGATAAGTCTAAGCATAGAACACAATCTTAGTGTTTTAGAAATGGACTTGAAAAACCTAAGATAAGATCTCAGTTGTGAAATTTTATTCTTGATTATGTGGTTTTCCTATTATAATTAGTATTTCTCACACTATTCTTCTTGGTTTTAGTCAATGGCTGGAACCCGAAGGAACCGTGTTAATGCGGAATGCGACGGGAAATGCAATGATTGTCCCCCTCAGTAACCAACGTTATGGGAGCTAGAATACAAAATCTTGTAGCCATTATCACACAACGTTCTCAAGATATGAATCATGTAGGACTTCCAAACGAGAAAAGGAATGAGCAACCTTCTATTGAATCCTTCATGAGACGGCGTCCACCTTTATTCAGCAGGTCTACTGATCCATTAGTTGTTGAACAATGGATCAGTACTACTGAAAAGATATTTTTAGTTATTGAATGTTCTGAACATGATAAAGTCATCCTATCAGTGTATTGTTTGGAAGGTGATGCTGATCAATGGTGGAATCTTATCAAGAATATGAGGCCAAGAGATGAAATTGAGTCCATCGAATGGGATGAGTTCAAGAACATATTTTTCAATAAGTACTTCCGTCGTATTCTCTGAACAAATATAGAGAAGGAGTTTCTTGAACTAAAGAAAAAGGATGTTGAATCTTTTGGTACCTATGATTCAAATTTTAAAATACTTGCATGGTACGCTTCTGGTATTATTATCCAACCTGAGAGTAAGATCGATTGATTCTTTAGTGGCTTAAAACCAAGTCTTCGAAGGGCGTTATCCATAAGGGACTTCAATATCTACGAGGATATCGTTAGATGTGCTCTCAAAGTTGAGATAGAGATTGGAGTAACCCATCAGTCATATGGGTTTGATAAGAAGAGGAAAATGGAATTCAAAGGAAAATATAAAGATCACACTAAAAAGAAGATGAGTTTTCCCTTATGCTCAAAGTGTGTAATGAAACATGGAGGGAGTTATCTTAAAGGGACAAGTAAATGTTTCAAATGTGTAAAAGATGGTCATCGGGCATTTGAATTCCACAATGATGGGAAGAAGATGTCTAGTGATACAAACAATGAAAAGGCTACACAGAGTGCACCTCCGACACTTCAATGTTACGAGTGCAAGTAAATGGGGAATTATGCCAATCAATGCCCTAATCCAAGGGTTGTTGATGACGATCGATGTCAACAAACTCTTAAGGCTAAAGGAAAACGAAAGTCACTTGAAATTTCTATCAGTGATGTGGAGTACGATAACGAAGTAGTGAAAGGTACACTTACCATCCACTCTAAAGTAGCAAATGTTTTATTCGATTATGAATCCACCCACTCCTTTATTTCTGAAGAATTTTGTAAGGGTATCACCGTATTACCTCAACATAGAGATGTTGAGTTTGCTGTGACAACCCCTAATGGCACAACAGTCGCATCAAAAGTATATAATTCTTCTCCGATTGATGTTTGTGGGAAAGTGCTTCCTGCAAATCTTGTGAACCTCCCTATAGTGGAATTTGATGTGATTCTTGGCATGGATTGGATTTCTCTATATGGAGCTCATATCAATTTCCAATGAAGGGAAGTCACATATCATATTCCAGATCAATCTTTGATCTTCTATCGATGCAAGGATAAACATAACCTTCCGGTGGAAATTTACTCCATTTTATGGGTCTCGATTCCACTAAATGTAGGATATTTATCTCAAATGGTGGGTGAGAAACTCACGATTAATAATATGCCCATTGTATGGGAGTTTGATGATGTCTTTCTGGAGGAATTTCTGGGTCTTCCACCAAATCGTGATGTTGAGTTTGCAATAGAACTCGTACCGGGTGCTTTACCTATTTCAAGGACACCTTATAGAATGGCCCCAATTGAGTTGTAGGAATTGAAGAAGAAAATACAAGATAATATTGATAAGGGGTTCATACACCCTAGTGCGTCACCTTGGGGAGCACCTATTCTTTTTGTTAAGAAGAAAGATGGATCAATGAGACTCTGCATTGATTATCGAGAACTTAACAAGATCACTATCAAGAACAAATATCATATCCCGCGCATTGATGACTTATTTGACCAACTATGCAGAGCTCAATACTTTTCAAAGATTAATCTTTGTTCAGGGTATCATCAATTAAGGGTAAAAAGGGAAGATATACCAAAGACAGCTTTCCGTACAAGGTATAGACACTATGAATTTATAGTGATTCCATTTGGTCTTACTAATTCCCCTACTATCTTCATGGATACGATGAATAGAGTCTTTAAAGACTATCTTGATCAGTTTGTTGTAGTATTTATAGAAGATATTCTTGTATATTCAAAGAGAAAGGAAGAACATGAAGATCACATGATAATTATATTGAAGACCCTAATAAAGGAGAATCGTTATGCCAAATTTAACAAGTGTGAACATTGGCATCAAAAAGATTCATTTTTGGGTCACATAATCTAAAAAGAGGGGATATCTATGGACCCAACAAAAATAGAGGTTATCAAAAGATGGCCGAGACCAACAACAGTAACTGAGATCTGAAGTTTTCTTGGTTTGGATGGATATTATCGATGTTTTGTGAAAGATTTTTCTTGATTATCTAATCCACTCACCAGGTTGACTCGGAAAGGAGTTGAGTTTGTTTGGATGGAGGAATGTGAAGAGAATATAAATGAGTTGAAAAGAAGGTTATCCAGTGCACCTGTGCTCACACTGCCTTGTAGTGGAGAAAGGTTTGTGATCTAGAGTGATGCATCCAAGAAGGGATTGGGGTGTTTTCTTATGAAAAAGTTTATGGTGATAGCTTATGCCTCACGACAGTTGAAAATCCATGAGAAAAATTACCCATCTCATGATTTGGAGTTAGCTGCGGTAATCTCTGCATTAAAGATTTGGAGGCATTATCTTTATGGAGAAAGGTGTGACATTTATACTGATCATAAAAGTTTAAAGTATATTTTCACACAAAAGGATCTGAATATGTGCCAAAGAAGATGGTTGGAGCTGATTACGGATTACGACTGCTCAATTCATTACCACCCTGGGAAAGCGAACAAGGTGGGAAATGCATTAAGTCGACAAAACCATGCCAGTTTATCCATGATGAGGATCACAAAATATCCAATATTTTGGATTTAAAAAGGATGGATCATGGAATTATAATGAAAGGGGAATAATCGTATTTTTCTCAAATGAATATTCAACCATATATAAATGTTACGATTAATGAGGCACAAAAAGATGATGTTGAGTTACAAAAGAAAGTGAGAAATGTTCCTGAATTCAACCGTGATTGTGATGGGATAAAAAAAGTTTAGGAATCTTGTTTATACTCCTCACATCCCCGAATTAATGAAGGAGCTGTTGGATGAGGCTCATAGTTCTTCATTCTCTATTCATCCTAGAAGAACGAAGATGTATAGGGACCAGAAAGAGTACTTCTGGTGGGATGGCATGAAAAGAGATGTTGTTGAATATGTCTCTCGATGCTTTGTTTGTCAGCAAGTTAAAGCTGAGATATAGAAGTCTAAGGGGATGTTACAACCATTACCCATACCCGAATGGAAATGGGAAAACATCACTAAGGACTTTGTCACAGGAATTCCTAAAACATCCAAAATCAATAATGCTATTTGGGTCAAAGTTGATTGTTTTACAAAGTCTAGACACTTCATTTCTATTGGAGATGATTTCTCTCTGGATTAGCTTGCCAGTATATATGTAAAGGAAGTGGTAAGATTTCATGGAGTACCACTTTCTATTATATCTGATTGGGATCTGAGGTTTACCTCAATGTTCTGGAGAAGTCTTCAGCATACTCTGGATACAGATTTGAGATTTAGCACTGCTTATCATCCTCAGACAGTCGGTCAGTTTGATAGGACAATTCAAACTCTAGAAGATATGTTGAGAGCTTGCTCTATGGATTTCAATGGTGGTTGGGATCAACACCTACCTTTGGTGGAATTTTCTTATAATAATATCTTTCTCACCAATATTCAGATGGCTCTTATGAAGCTCTCTATGGAAAGAAATGAAGGACTCCAACTTTCTGGGATGAAGTTGGGGAAAGAAAGCTATTTGGACCTGATCTTGTTGATGAGATGGCAGAAAAGGACCGATCTATTCAACAACACATAAGATCATATCAGAGTCGACAAAAAAGTTATGCCGACAACCGACGAAAATACTTAGATTTTGAAGTGGGTGATAAAGTGTTCTTACGAATATCTCCTTGAAAGAGAGTAATGAGATTTGGAAAGAAGGGAAAGCTAAGCCCTATGTATATCGGTCCTTTCGAAAAACTGGATCGTGTTGGGAAGATATCATACCGATTGGAGCATCCACCGAATCTCTCTCAAGTTCACGATGTGTTCCATGTTTCTCTCCTGAGAATATACATACCCGATTCTTCACATGTACTCAGCTCAGAAGTTGTACCACTGGAACAAGATCATTCTTATGAAAAACAGCCGATAGAGATTCTCGATCGTAGTGAAAAAGTCCTACAGAACAAGACCACTAGATTGGTGATAGTTTTATGGAGGAACCACCAATTAGAAGAAGCTACATTGGAGTTTTAGGATATGATGAGAGAGAGGTATCCTCATCTGTTTGTTAAAAGTGACGAATTTCGAGGGAGTAATTTATTTTAATGGGGGTAGAATGTAACACCTGAGACTCTTATAAGAAATATTTCGTTTTTATTTTATATAAGTCATCAAAGGAATCTTTCACTACACACAACACTATCTTGGGTTACTTTACACGCAATCGTGATCTTCGTTGATAGCTTGCGTCGTACGCAATATGGAGTTTCACTAAACAAAGATACGCTATTAAAATATTAATAAACTAGCCGTTATGAATAGTAATAACCTCTTTTTGAAATTTTTTAAATTTTATATTTCAAAATGGAATTCATTTTTGGATTCTGAATATCGAAATTAGCCTAGGGTGAAATTTTGTTATTTTTCTGAAAACATTCAATTTTTGATGAATAGTGAAACCTCTTGGTTACTATTTAAAAAACGACTTTTTATATAATTAATTATTTATTTTATTTAAATTTATTTGAGGTAAAAATTGATTCATAATACATATAAAAGTTCAATGCAATTTATTGGAGTCATTTTATAATAATTTAAAAATATAAAAATTTTATTGAACTTTTCACCATATTTTACCCACCTCCTAGGAGAATTTTCAAATATACATAAAACTAAATTTTACCGCTTCTGTGAGTGGAATTTCAAAAATCCAAGAGAAAATCTTGATGTCAGTAAGTAAAATGTTGTTCAATTAGATGAAAATAATTTTTGGTGAATAGTAAATTTTTACTTTTATTTACCGCGGTTAAAAGTAAATAGGGTAATTAAGGGTAAAAATGATATTATTATTACCCTAACACATGTCCTAATTCTATTGGATAAGTTTAATTCAACCAAAAACAACCTTAGGAAAAACATATGACCATTTAGGCCCACCTGGATTAGATTAGGACATTTATTATTAATTTATTTAAAGAAGGGTTAAAATAGTTAAAATCAATGTTTAATAAGTAAATAATTTTTTATATAGGGTTAAACATAATATAAATTCGACTATAAATATTCATTAGATATATAAAAAGATTTATTATATAATGGTATTTTATTTGTAATTTTTATACATTAAATAATTTAATTTATTTATGACACAAAGATGATGCAATAATTATCTTATTAATGAAATATTGACATAATTGATGTTATAAATACCCAAATAAATGTAATTTGAGACTTTTTATGAATTACACTAATTTTATAGGTTAATATGACATGTTAGTATTGATTTAATTAACTATTTCCTAACTAATAATTCTGTTATGATATTCACAAAAATCAATAACTAAATAGTGTCAAAATTGACATAAAATAGTTTTTAAAAAAAATATTATATTAGTAATTTTAATTTTTTTCCTAAAAATATATTTTTCGGCCAAATGACTTAGATAAGGTTATATATATTAATAATATACAACTTCAGGTTCTTTTGGCTTGTTATAGTAAATTAAGTAACCTTATAGTGTAAGAACACAAAAAGACACTGTAAAAGTAAAATTATATAACATAACGTTAAATCTAAATGATAAGGTTAAAATAGTAAACTAACCTTTTCCAAATTATATTGGATGATAGTTTTCGACCCATACCCACCTTATCTTTGAAATAAATCAATTTGGAGCTGTTTAAAACCGAATATGGATTTATAATAAAATAATATTTTTAGTTTTTCCAAAGGTGCCCCTCTCCTCCCTTATAAAAGGGCACCTCCTCCCTCTTTTTCCTCACACCACATTGAGCCTTCAAGCTCGGACAAATCCTCCCAATTTTTCCTCTCCAATTCTCTAGAAACATCCTAGAGGTCCTGGTATTTTTCAAAGACCAATTTTAGTGCCCTAAAAGGAGGTCTCAAAGAAGCGCATCAAAGAATAGGTAATGTCTGTTACCGATTCTTTCAACTTTATTTCTTCTTCCACTTCATCTTATTTAGTTGTTTAATTATAAATTAATAACATCAGTATCACTAATATACTGATATGTTATTATATTTATGAAACATCCCTATTTCACCATGTATCCATCCTATGGAAAACGAAATCACCGCGCGTGCGTACGTATGGAATATCGTCTCCACGCGGTTGTGTAATCTTTTTTCCACCACCACCTTACATGGATGGGTATAATGGTTTAAAGAATTAATATATATTATTATTGTAATGTGATATTGATTCTGAAATAGTATACATACACTCCAATACAATTCCACGATCATGGGAACGATATCATCTCTCGTGCATACGTACGGAATACCGTCTCCATGATGTGATGCGACTCGTTCTACATGATTTTAAATGCATAATGATTACATAAATTAATTGAGTGAATAAATATTATATATATTACACTAATACCATTCTGGAAATGAGGTATCTATAACTTAAAAAGAAGAATACGAATTTATTTGACAAAACACGCATAAGAACAAAAAGTAAAAAACACCCGAATAACAAGTAGCAATGGAATATTACCAATAATAAGCTAATAATATGACCATATATGATATCAAAACAATGAGTATGATTCTGGAATAAGTCAATGACATTATTTAAATCATTATACAGGATGTTCGGACACTTACGAAGCTAATCACACCTAAGGTAAGGGAAATATCACAATCTCATTTTTATCCGAGATTGTTTATACTTTGGAATTTACTAGGGTGTATTTTATCATCCACATCCATGTTTCCTCAATATGTAATATTATTTCCATCCACCAAAAATTGTTTAAATCCAATTTTACCCTTCGGTGAGTTTTTAGTAAAAGATATGAAAGGAATCTTCTGTCATTTTTCGTACAAGGTACTTTTTGACTTTTCCGACAAAAGTACGAGAAGAATGTTTTTTTAAACTTATACGGCATGAATGGATTTTTAAAACATTATTTCCAAGAAGAATCCTTTACAATTTTTCATGTTTATTTTCAATAAACTACTTTTAGTTTAAAATTGTATGACATGTTATGAAAGGAATAGATGTTTTTGAAGAAGAAATGATATTTTCCTCAAGAATGGAGTTCAAGTGTTTTATCAAAATTATTTTCCATCTAAGATAATATATGGTTCTGTTTATATACCTATCATTACACTGATTTGATTATTTTGTGATGGAATTATTTTTATGAATTCATTTATCTTATATGAATTGTTTTATGATGTCACGATGTTTAAGAATTCCATTTTTATTACATGGGTTATGCAATGATGTATGATTTCTGATTTTTGTGGCACACATAACAATGGTTTCATTATGAGATGGGTGGGAACTATATCTCCCTCCAATGCATTGGGTAAAGATTTATATCTCAAGACATAGACATGGATGGAACGGCAGGATAATCTGGTTCAATGAAATAGGACTGAAACATGGAGTGAACTTGGTTCAAAAAAGGACTTTGTCCGCTAAGATAGTCTTGGCTATGAGTCTTGACTACTAAGAAATGATTCTCCATTATTATGTGTGCATGATACAAAGATTCATGTTTTATGTTATGATTATTGTGATTACATTTCACTACCATGATTTATCCCATGTTATGAAATTATGATCTCTTTTCCATGGTAAGATTTCCAAAATGTTATGTTCTTATGAACATGATGTGATTGATATTTCTTTTGTTTACCCTTACTGAGAATTTGAGCTCACCCTTTTGTATGTTCTCTTTCCCTTGGTCAGGAATAAAGTTATTAAGTAAGATATGCCAAAAGGGACTATAGATATGATGAAATAAATGGGACACAGTGTACAAACTTTATGAACCAGTTGTTGATGTTTCCCAGTTTCTAAAGACACTATACCTATACAGTCCTTTCATGGTTTAGTTATATGTTGTAATTAGTGTACATCAATTTTTAAGTACTAACAATGTATGTAAAGTATGGGTCGTTATAGATACTTAGCGAAACCATAAAATGGATGAAGTAATTTGGGAACCTAAATTAGTTATTAAGAAGAAAAACCCACATCCATTTACTGTTAAATAGTTATGAAAAAAATTTGAGGATGAAATTTCTGTAGGAGGGATGAATATAACACCCCAATATTTTAGAGTATATATCCTCTTAAATAAATTCAATTCATTCAATAACATACATTTCACATAAAATTATTACATATAGTATAAATCATATAAAATCTCACAGAGAAAAAAAATGAACTCAATAAGGAATAATGAATGAAATAAGAGTATTTTTGGAAAATTAAGAAACATATACGAACATAATAGTATAGTAATCATTGGAATAATAATGTGACCCTTATAAATAGTAATTCGACTAGTAGAATAGTAAACTCACTTAAAATGTATAACAAAAATATGCATTTTAAAAATGAAAATATTGTATAATTATATCATAGTATAACTAAGTTAATATTATGAAAAGGATAAATTAAGTGATGGTATTATTTTTAAAACAAATAAATGCATATATTCAATTTTATAATTAAAATAACGATTAAAAATAAAATTTATATCCATAAAATATATTCATAATTTAATATTTTGATTTCATATGATTATATGAAAATTTTATAAGACCCCATTTATTTTTACAAATTGTTATAAAATCAGTAATAATTTTAAAATTAGAATTTTTTTTGGCAATGACTATTTTAATAAAGAAAATTTCTATTATTTAAAATACAATTTTCATAAAATGGGGCTAATTTTTTAATTTTAAACATCTTTAAATGGTTAGGGTAAATTTTTGGGATTTTTCTAATATAATTGATTTTTTTGTAAATAGTAAAATATGATAATTTATGGTATATATCACTTATAATTTAAATACATGTTGAATTGAGTCATGGATTATGTAAAACCCATTGGTTAAATATAACATGATACAATCACTAAATATATTAACATGAATCATCATTATTTCCTTTCCTCAACCAAGATAGTAAAGTATTGAAAAAATTAATCAAAAAATTCTTCTCTCCTCCACTATAAATACCACCCCTTCTACTCAAAGATCCAAATAACTAAAGCAGATATATGTTCTGACCATTTAATATACAAAAAAATTACCTTACATTATGTTCTGTCTAGTTTTACTAATCGGTCATTTCTATGGCTATTAAAAATATTCTAAAGGAGAAGATTTCAATAGTTAAATCCTTTTTCGTTCTCTTTAAAATTTGTTTATTTCCATTCCATTTTTATATCATTACCCCTTCTATAAAAAAAAGCATGATAACTCCAGTATCGTATATATACTTTAATTTTATTATGAAAAAATAATATTCATCATCAGTCCCCTTCTCCTGTACATTTTATTATAAAAATGAATACATCGTCTATGAGAGGACGAATTATGGCCTTCATGGATACCATGTTTTAATTTTTCTATTCTACCTCCATGTATGGTAATAAAACATTTATTATGTTATACTAGATTATAATATATGTAACATAGAATTTTTAGTTTTATGTAACTTGTATATATGAATAATATTACATATTTATAAAAATTGTTCACTATGATAAAAAAACTCCAAAATAATCTCTATTATCACTAACATTTTATCTAATGATTATTCCTCATAACATATAACCAAATGAAATATATAACCATTTAATATTATTTGTGTTAATTAATAACATATGATTTCAATTCTTGACACTTATACCCAGTTTTCATGATTTTCCAAACATGTATACAAGTTAACTAATCATGACATCCAAAGAAACAAACGCCCCCGAACGATAAAATTGTGTCTTATAACTCCTCAAAAGCTATAAATGAACTTAATAAATTTATAAAAATTAATATACTTGTAGAAATTTTTCTGATATAATTAATTAATTGATTTAATCTTACTATCCACTATATTAAGATCTTGTTCAAAACATATTCGGGTATAATGTAAGGGACTTCATCTTAATTTCCCTTTAATTGAGACTTACTTGGTATTGTGCACCTAATAATTTTTACCTGGACTATGTATTACCCCTTTGATATCAATTTTATTTTTCAACAATGTTTCTTTTAAATATCAATATGATTGTATCATTTATATTATTATTTTCCAAGTCGTATACCCATTTACATAAGAATTTTATTTGGAATGTGGTATTAACATAAGAGATATTAATGAATCTATATTCTATACTCAATGCGAATATTGATTAGTCATATTATTATTCAATTATATATATATATATATATGATGAATTATTTGGAATTCTAATGAAATTCAGGGATATTTATAGCCCCTCTATGGATCAATAAGTCTCATGAGATAAAATAGTTTGCGAAAAACCCATCGTATATCTTTCCAAAAAATTTATTGAAATGATTATCTACCAATAGAATTAAAATATATTGATGGTTTGTTAGTTCTTTTCCAGATACATGATTTCCAAAAATTAATCATTTTCTTCATTCATCATTCAGTTTTCATTATCCGGAAGATTTTCGCTCTAAAAAAATATATGGATTCATTTTTCATTGTAAGTGTATTGATGGAATATGCAATTTAGTTATTCAATATTATATGTTTACTATGCATAATTGATTATGATTTTCTTATTATATATTTTTTATACTCTATATGTAACAATTATTTACAATTTGAGATCACCCTATTATTATTTTTTCCTTCCCCATGTATTTAATACAAAATATTTGAATAATTGACAAGGAAGATGTTTATTTTAGTTAGTTATGTTATATGTTTCTATTTTCCAATGTAATATTGGAACCATGTATGTAATTAGTTTCTTAGAAACTACTAAACTGATTAATTAATGTTGATGTGATCTCTTGTATCTATTCCATGGTAATAAAACATCCATCGACTCTATGATATAGGTGATGGGGTTGTTATAATATATCATAACATTAATATCGTTTTCATCATGGTATTAAATGTTTCATTTGATAATTATTACATTTATGATGCATTCAATTCAACTTATTACAAAATATAAGGGTATTTCCTTACCCAATTTTCATTCTATAGGTTAAACTTATACATATTGATTATGTTGTTCCAAGATTATGTGTGAAATTAATTATGAATATATAATGTTCAATTTAAAATTTTAATTTGGATTTACATTGAATACAAATAATCAATTAATTTATCAATTATCACTTCTATGATATTATATTTTTAATGTAAATTATTTTAGAAATCCTCTCATAATGTTCCATTCCCAAAGATAATTTTTTTATTACATAAATATAACGAGCATATATTCATGAATTCATTTTGTTTTACTAATTTTAAGAATTAATTACAATTTATTAAAATTATATTCAATGAAAATGTATTCAATTATATGTGTGTGCCTTTTTAAACTGATTGATTTAAAATTGAAATGTTTATTTTAATAAAATAGTGTTTTTAGGATGCATAATATCTTATTTTTGGATAATTTTATAGATCATGAGAATGGTTAATAATCATGGGTAGTTACATGATAATGTAGTGACTGGTGGTTATGTAATAATATAATGAATGGATGTCACGTGATTAAGAAATAATGGTTTGTTCTATGATAATCCAAAGATGGTTGGTTACGTTATAACCACTATTGCATTGGCTATTGTGGAGATGAAAGTTGACCATATTTATTATTCCATTTATAAGATGGTTTGAGCCCAATAATAGCTCTCGATTTAGCCTAGTATAGCTAATATAATGGTTTGATCCACCATTATAGGTCAGGGGTGAACCTGATACAAACTTATATTAATGGTTGATCCCCATTATAGCTCATGGGTCATCCTGTTATAGCTTATACTAATGTTAATCCATGTTGTAGCTCTTCGATGCATTAGAATGTGATAATATTAGAAGCCATAAATATGATTATTCTATATAAAAGGTGTTTGAAATTGGTTATATTAATGAGATACTCTAAGGATCCAAAAAGGGGTTTTCATTTTCATGAAATGGGTTTTATAATTTTCTTTGATCCCAATGTTTGTATGCTTCCATATAAAAATAAATTCTTTCATTTTGTTATTGATCATTTAGTTAATGGTTAATATTTCATGGGGTTTCATGTTTTTCAATTGACTAATAGATTTTATTTTTTATATTAGTTACTGATCTTTTGTCCTCATCCAATGTTTACAAATTTATTTCACATGATTTAAGGGAAAAAAGTGGCAATGATGATATCAATGGAATAATTCTTATAATTATTCTTGAAGAGGAAGCTTTTTTTATTTTTAAGAATTAGGTTTTATAAAAACATTATTACTATTTATACGTGTCCACCTATAATTTTTGGGTTGAAAATTAAGGATTTTTTCCATTTTCTCTACGAAACTATACCTAAAATATATTTTGTATTGAAATAAATAATATTCTAGTTTAAATTCACCAGAATATAAAAATTTTATCTCTGAGTCCTTAGAATTTCTCTTCATTGTGGCATAATGTAATTATATTCACATAATTTATTTTATATGGTGTATATATTTCATGTTTTACCTGATATATGAATTTAATTTATTAAATCATTTTATTTTATGATTTAATTTTATTTATTTCAACATTGGGGATTTTACTTAAGAATTATCAAGTGTTAAATATTTTCATATATCAATTCCATTTCATAATAGATTATTATTTAGTCAACATATTTTATATTGAATGATAGTATATAAAATTACTTATGATTATATAATGTTTCTTTTTCAAATTCTTATATGGTTATTTATATTTGACTTACATAATTCATTCATATATTAATTCTCACTTCAATGTTATAATATGGATTATTTTTATTTGAATCTATATTGATGGTAATTAATTAATAATTTTATAAAAAATTGATTAATTATATTCTCCTATGATTACTAATAATAATTTTCAAGTAATAGTACCATTTCAACACTCAATCTTACTAAAAATGATTTAGATAATGTTTTTAGAAAATACGACTACATATCATTTTTCAATTAGGAATATATTATCTTCTAATTTTTTTTAAATGTTTTAAAAAAATTTATTACTAATTTTAATATTATTTATTAATCAAAATTTCAACCATTTTAAATTTTTTTAAAATAATTAAGTAAATTGTTATGTTATTTTAAAAACAATTCTCTTTTGGAATTTTCTGAAAATTCAATGGAATCGTTGTTTTATCATGTATGAAGAGAATTTAATTTCATGATTTCAAGTTCACTAACATGTTTTAATATGTATTTTATATTTTTCCTATTAGATTTTCAAATAAATTTATTTTCATATTTTTTTAAAATTAATTTTTAAAAAATTATTATCAAATGAAAAATGATATTTTCCTCAAGAATGTTTAAATGTATCATTTTAATATATTTCTGATAATCAGAAATAACAACATGTTATTATACACCAATTATTGTATGTTATATTGATAACATTTAAATTATTATTCTAGATAATTTATGATGATTCTCACTGAAGAATGTTTTGAATTTAATTTTACTGATTCATTTTTGTAATAATTAATTTTTTCAAGAGATATTCACTTTTTATTGATCATTGGACATTAAATGTCCTTAAATATAAATATTATTTATCATCGATATGTTCATTTCCTAAACAATATATTATGTCAACATAGTTTTTTTTTCTTATGCTAATAGTTAATTTTTTAAAATGTTGATAAATTCTTATTTATTACACAATGAAAATTTCTATTAATAGGTCACATTATTCATGAAATAAATATATTATTCATTATAAGATGGTTTCACTATACATGTAGACGTTGGTGGTGAAATTTTATAGTGTAAAATCCTTTTACTACTGTCAGGTATTACAAAAACAGCTTATTTATTATCATTTGTATAGGTTTTATTTAGGGATGCTTCAGGTTAAAATTTTAAGAGTTATAAAATTGATGGTATACTACACTATTGGAAAAAGGGTTTCCAAAATCATGTTCCCCATTTGAGAATTTTGGGAAACCCAAGGCTATGGGATTTCACATGATTGGTAGACAATTAGTCAATCCATGAACTATCTCAGGAGAAACCATGTAGCCCATTTAAAATAGGTTAGTATATTGCACTCTGTTTCATAAACGGTGTGCCTCTACCTCAGAAACCATGCAGAATAGATCATAATTTATAAGATTTTTGTTTTAAATAAATATAAACCCCCTTTTTAGACCCTGGACACACCAGTGCGACCTAATATCAATTTCTCCCATCCTTTGATATCCCAGTAGAATTTTCTCCCCTTATATCCCACTAATAATTGGCTCAAGTCTTGAGGAACAACCTATGATCTTCTCTCAGATAGTTTCATATCCCTGATCTCATTCTTCTATGATAACTTTTCTAATTCCTAGAGTATCATGGATCAAAATGTGGATTTTTAGATCACATACCAAGTATTTTGGATCCAAACATAGATTTTATCATAGATCCCTATTTTATTCATTCCATATTTGAGTGCTCCATTTACAACATTTTGATTTGAGATCCAATTATCCCAAGGTAGGGGTTTCTATTGTGATTCATGATTTTCAAGAACCCTAAAATGTTATATATAATTTAATTTGTTTTAAATTAAGTGAAATTTTTTAATTTTGATTATATTTATTTCAATAGATTTTTTGGAAAAACCCATTTCTACCAAATTGGTGTTTTGAAGAAAAATGGGTTTTTGGAGAGAAATTGGGAGACCCCTAATTCTATTTAATTATGGAATGTTTATGGAAATTGGTTGATTTTATAAGGTTTGATTTATGTTGTGATATTTCATCAACTAAATTTTTTAATTTAATTGTGCAATTAGATTATGAAATTGAATAGTGAATTTATTTCAAATAATTTTTTTAAAAAAATCACATTAATTATTGTTTTGAAAAATTGTTGTTTTATCTTAGTGAAAAGTTATGTTTTCTTATTAAAAACACATTTTTATTTTTAAATGGAATATTTTAATATTTCAATTTGGGGATTGGATTATTTGTATATTATGCATTCTTACAATACATTTCAAATCATTTTTTTCGACTACATAACATGTAAAACTTTGGTAGTTAGAATGTAATTTGGATGGAACATTATGAAATAATCATTCTAAAATATCATATCATCACATCAAATACGTTAGTAAATGGTGATGAGTACACCTTGGCCTTGGTTCAAAGGGGGTATATACATAATTGTTTAATCACTTAGAGTGTGGGGTCCCTATAGTCTGGAACAATTGTACCTTTTTATGTATATGGCCATAATGGTTGCTTGTTTGTATTTCAAATGAACATATGCCACTATTATAATTTAATTTAAATTCCATCAAATTTATATAAACTATATTAAATAAAATTGTTAATTTTAACCATTTGTGAGATGTTCCATTATTTAATGAATATTACATCAATTGAAATGTAAAACCTTTTCTTAAAGTATTTCCATCTTTTTTAATGTAATGCTTGAATTTATTTAATTATGCCTCTGAAATTTCAAACATGATTTTTTAAATTGTAATCTATAAATGTTTAATTTAATATTAGAATATTATATGCAATCTTTGGTGAAACCCTACTGGGATTTTACCTTGCACACTAAATTTTCCTTCTGGTCATTGTATATTTCCTTCTTCAAGGAATGATCGTGGTTAAATAATATCCTATTGGTGGTTCTAGCTATTGACCCATGGACATGGGTAGTTGTGCTTGAGTTGGTACATGGTCTGTTTTATCTCTCTATTTTTCTAGTACATGGATTTAGTAATTTGGTTTGTTACACCTATTTAACTTATAGTAAATCTCCCAGTGGAGTTTCTTTAGCATGCCTTCTTTCTATTTATCATGTTTCTATTACTCCCTCAATTTTTTTTGTAAAATCATTCCCACATTCATTATTTTATGACTACAGGTACTAGTAATTGACCTATAGGGATCAGGAATGCCCTTCTAGCTATTTTTGTTTCAGTGTAGGTGATGGGTTACCAATGTCCCCATTCTAGTGTCTGATAATTTGGAATCAAATGGAAGTTGAGATTTTTTCTTGATGTCAGTTGGAATTTGTGAAATATTGGTAAAAATTATGAGATTGTTGTGATTGAGTTTCTATCCATCTCTCATAGTAATGATCCTTAAGCTACCAATGGTGGTTTAGGAAATACGTCTTGTGAATTAGTTATAGTTTATTCCCTATTTTTATTTGAATAGATTGAAATCAAAATCAATGTTTTATTATATTTTGGGATAAAATTTTCCTTCATTCCCTATTTGAGTGTAAATATATTGCCTTATATGTTATCTTTTGAGGTTGTTTAGTTTCATACCTCTGAGAATACATGTGAATCAGATACAGTAGGATGCTTTTGTTGGTCTGTAGTGATACAGTCCTCTCATGGACAATATTATCATTGAGGTGAGTGTGCTCATTTTCCAAGAATTATGACAAGCACCACCACTAGTTCCAGTCCATAAACCAGCTCTTCAACCTCATAGTGACGTTCTCAAGATTTTTTTTCTATATTTTCATCACCAAAAGTCTACTACATTCAAATGATCCAGTGATCCTAAAGAGGACAAGGAATGATTGAGCATGATGGATCATTTTTTTCGGTTCTGGGACACAGCCGAAGAAATCCCTATTAGGTGTTCTACCTTCATGCTAGAAGGACCAAGTAGGAGCTGGGGGACACTATGGTAATTGTGAAGATACATAATTTCTTCGAGTGGATGGAAATAAAATTCTATTTACTAACCAGTTCTATCCATATCCAATGATGATGGCCAATAATACTAAGTTTTTACTACATGAACAGGCTGGGAGGACTCTGATAGAGTACATAAACTATTGTTTTGAAATCTTGTATTTTTGACATGAGATTGTATCAAATTCAAAGATGAATTCTTGAAGGATTGAGTTGTGACAACATTTAGATATTCGTTCATATGGTTTTGTGATAATGGTTCATTCATATACTATGTTGATGGATGTAGAATTAATTAATGAAATGGACATGGTTGGAATGTTTTGGATATAGAGAGTTTCATTATCTCCTAGTGGAAATGTTATTTCCTACATAGTAAAGTTAAATAATTATGATTCTCATTGTAATTCTCAAGGGAATGGTCATTCTAGACCTCCTTCAGTACCTGCAAGAGGTTCTTTTGACTTTATACCAGTTTGAAAATCCATGTCATTTGATGAGGTTTTTCACTACGTCTCCCATGAACTCTGGATCCTGCTGATTCTTAGGTCACAGAAATAGATTAATCCAAGATTATTTATGTCCTAAAAGGGTAAAGAGGTCATCATCCCCTCCAAAAACTATGGGGAAATCATATGATTCACATGAAAAGGGGTTCCAAACACAAAAATTCAGAATGAATCTTCTTTACGCAGTGTAAGAGTTTCTTGAGGAAGTAGATTCAAATACATTGACTGTGAGAAGTACCATTACTATATATTATTCATTACTGAACACTCTATTTGATACTAGTGAATCTCATACATTTATTTCAACCCATAATGATGATATTTTAAATCATCATATGGATATTTTATCTTTTAAAATGTATATTACTACCCCAATTGGTAGGAAGATATATCGAGGTCTTCATAGTCCTTTTTGTGTCTTATCTCTATTATTTGTTGAGTTTTAATAGAGTTTTATGGTACATTTTCAAAAATCATATAGAATTAATATTCGAGATAGATTGTATCATTGATAATAAATCATGGATTGATTGTTGTATTTTACGGGCCACTTTTACTACACAAAGTGGTTTGTGTTGTGTCATTTGAGTAGAATGGTATCCAAGGAAAATTAGTTCCCGATCATCATATCTGGTGTTTGAGAAGGTAATATTGGGGTTTTCCTTTTATCTAGAGTGATAATATAGGATTGGTGATCTTCACCAGTGGTCATCGAGTTTCCCGACATGTTTCCTTCTAACTTCTCTAGTTTCTCCCTATTATGGGAGGTTTATTTCTCTATTGACATAATTCCAAGTACTCAACCAATTATTTTCCATCATAATATATAAAACCAGCTGAACTGAAAGAGATGAAGTCCCAGTTAAATGTTATTCATGAGAAATGTATTATTAACTTTAGTCTGTCACCTTGGTTGGTTTCAGTTATATTTTCTAAGTAGTCTCATGGTTCACTTCACCTATGTGTTGATTAAAAAAATCTCGATAGAGTTACAGTAAATAATAAATATTCATTTACATATATTTGATCAGTTAAAATGTGTTAATTAGTTCTTAAATATTGATCTTTGATCCTATTACCATTAGTTTTGGATAAAAGAATCTAACATTTTTCAAACCTCCTTTTAGATAAAGTATGTTCATTTTGAGTACCTTGTAATTCCCTTTAGTATAACCGATTCTCCTATGGTTTCCACAGATTTAATGAAATAGATATTCCTTATTATCAGGTAACCTTTTTTGTAGTTCTGTTGATGAAATCTTCATTTATGATATGTCCGAGGAGGATCATGTCCATAATCTGATAACAGTTCTGAGTTTTTTTTGAAAAATCATAGATATTATGGAAATCTATTGAAATGTGATTTTTGGATTTAAGAAGTGAAGTTATTTTGAAAAGTACTATCGAAACATGGGATGCCAGGTGATCATTAGAAGGTTAATACTATTATGATATTGTAACAAAAAAATGTTGTCAAGATTTAGAGCTTCTTGGGTTTAACTGGGTATTATTGTCCGGTTTTAAATAATTTCTCTATGTTGGATTCTTTAATCACCGCAATAACTTGAATGAGAGTACTGTTTGATTAGGATGAATGATTATTTAATTCTTTAGTTACGATAAAATAACTTTTGACTATTTCATAAGTGTTGAAACATTCAAATAATGGATAGGGCTATGTGGTCTTCATTGATTCATCATGTTCAGGCTTGGGTTGCATTCTTATGAAAGGTTATCAGGTCATTGTTAATGAAACATAACATTAGAGGTCAAACGATAAGAATTATCTTATCCATTACCATGAAATTATAGTTTTGATACATGGGATGAGGAGATGGTGGCATTATATCTAGGGGTAAATTTTTAATGTGTTATCATACCAAAAAAGTTTGAGTTATATATATTTTTTTAAAAAATGAATCTCTGCTAGAGAGTTTTGGTAGAATACATGCAACCATTTGACATTAAAATCTCATATACCCTATATAATGTGAATGTGGTTGCACAAGATTTGAGTTTTAAACTTCAATCCATGATTTGAAAAAATATCCGTAAGAGTGGCATTTTATTGCTCTCATTTATCAGTTCCATGTCGGAGTCTCGGAGGAATGAGATGAGGTTTATTTATCCAGTTTCTATTTGAATTCCACTATTTTTTAGATGATTTATCAGGTATAGATGCATTGTGATGAGATCTGTAGAATTAGATATTATCATTATGGTGTGGAAACTACGGATGATTGTTTTTTCTCCGATGATGTAATTCTATGCTATCATAATCACATTGTTGTACCATTATCATTAAGGAAAGATGTTATGGGATCCTTCTTTAACTCCCATTGTGATGTTCACCCACGAACTGTAGAGACGTTATATGAAATGTGGTGATAATTCTATTGTTCATGTTTATGATAAGGATTATTCAATTTGTCTATCATTATTATATGTATCAACAGGTGAAGGCCGAGAACCATAAGCCTTTGTGTTTTCTTCATCCTCATCTATTCCGATCATAGATATGGGATGAGATATCTATGGAATTTTTGGTTATGTTGTAACATACCCAGAGAATAAAGAATGTGATATGGTTTTTGATTGACTAGCTCACATAGTCAGATCACATTACAAATATTCATGATACAACCAATATTGAAAAGTGAGAAAAATCTCCACGTTGAAGCGATTTTTCATTTACATAGAGTTTCATCCCCAATAGTCTCTGATTGTGATCCTTGGTTCACTTAACACTTTTGTAGAGGCCTTCAAGAGGCACTATAATCTCAAGTCCATTTTAGTACGGCATACCATCTACAGTAAAGTTGTCAGATTGAAATATATATAAATATTCAAGTGGATATTCTTCACCATTGTGTTCTCAACATTGGTAGCACTTGAGGTGATCATTTAGGGATAGTTGAGTTTTCTTATAAAAATAGTTACTAGTCAATAATAAGAGTGGATATTTTTTAGGTCTTTTATGGATGTCCATATAGATAATCATTATGTTGGTCAGAGGCAGGTGAATGTTCCTTTGTTGTAACAAGTTTAGTGAAAGAGAAACCATCCGAGATTAGGTTGATTGAGTAGATAATGTTGATACAATAGAGAAGATATATGTCTTATGCTAATCATTATCACAAGTCATTAGATTTATCATTTTTTAGTAGGTTTTAAATAAATTTTCACATTGTTTGGTTCAACGATGGCTTAGGAGGAAAGGGAAAATTTATTCTCATTTTGGGCGACCTTTTTAAGTAATTGAGCCAGTGGGGACTATTTATTTCCATTTATCAATTTCATCACTGCTGAATTTTTTTCATATCATTTTTCATGTTATCATAGTTATAAAAGTTTCTATTTGATCCATCTCATGTTCTGATATACTGTAATATTGATGATGAACTTGATTTATCTATGAATGAACGACCAACCAATATAGTTCATTCTGAAACTAATGTACCTGAAGGGAGGATGGTACTGTTCATTTGATTACAATGGAATCATAGTTCTGATGATCATGAGAAATTAGATAGGGTGGCACTAATGAGAGATTTCTGGCTTCAGATTTTTACCTTGGAAGATTCTTTATATGTTTTTTGGGGACAAAATGTTTCTATGGTGGGGAAGCTGTAATGTCTTATTGCTATTATATGTTAATATTTAAATCCAATTTTCTAAAAGATATGATTGGGATTTATTGGGTGATGCCTAGGGTAAAAAAAATTTTGTGTTTTAATTTATGGACTACTGCACTGTTGGTGCATAGTTTAACCAAACTGTATGCCCCTAAACGAACATCATGAATGAAAGGAAGTGGGATTTCACAATGTTGAATCATGGTTAGTAAAGTAGGTCACTCTCCTAAAAGAATCCTTGTGGACTATTTAAAATAGCTGTATAGATTGTGCACATTTTTTCTAAAATGTGCACCTCTTCCTAGGAAACCTTTTATATGATATTTTAATTGATCAAAATTGTGATTAAAAAATGTTGAACTCAGTTTTTTGGTTTTTGAACAACTGTTTTGAGATAATATCATTTTCATACATCCTTTTATCTTCTTATATGATTTTTCCCCTCAGATCTATCCTGAATGTATTCATAATATTGAGGAATTCCCTATGATATTTCCTTTTTTAGTTTCCTCATTATGTTCTCATTCTTCTATGATATCACTTCTCATAACAAGGTTGTCGTGAATCCTCTTTTTGATTTGTGAATCTACTATATAATTTTTTTTATATAATCCTATGTTTCATTCATAGGGCCGTGTTTTCATTGTTCTCAATTAGAGTTTTCCATTTAAGACGTTGTGATTCGAGTTCTTCTTATCTCGAGGTATGCAGCTCTATTAAGATTCCTGATTTTTATAACCCAAAAATTATTTATTTAATTTCAAATATATTTTATTAAATTAATTTTATTAGTTTTGATTAAATTTATTTAAATAGGTTTTTTGTAAAAAAACCAATTCCATTGAATTGGAGTTTTGAAAAAAAATCACATGAACCCGAAAAACCCTGAATTACATTGAATTTGGAGAGTGTTTATAGAAATTTGTGGATTTTACATTGTATAATTTTCTTTATGAAATTTCTTCAATTAAATTTTTTTAATTTCACTGTATAATTGGATTGTGAAATTTAACGGAGAATTGATTTCAAATCCCTATTTGTGAAAATGGATTTAAAATTGTTTTTAGAGAAACCATAACATTTTATCATCATTAAAAGTTAATTCATTGATTAAAAACCTATTTTATTTTTAAAATGAAGAATTTGATTATTTAAAATAGAGAATGGGTTTTATTTTATTTTAGGATTTCTGAAAATATATTTCCCATAATTGTTTTTTTACTAGAGAATATGCCAGTTTAGAAGAGTTAGTGAGATATTCGGATGGAACATTATAATTTAAAACATTCAAAAAAATAATATTGTTACATAACATCCCATAGTAGTTGGTGATGAGTCCACATTATCCTTGGATAAAGGATAATATGTACATATTTTCTGAATCACTTTGAGTTGGGTGTCCAAATAGAATGGAACTATCATACCTTCTTTACCATATAACCATGTTGCTCACCTATTTTTATTTCATATGAATATATTATTTTATTATAAATTATTTTATAAGACTTATGATTTATAAAAACTATTTAACATAAAATTTTTTATTTAAGGATTTTTTGGAATCGTCCATTGTTTTATAAGTGTTCCATCAATTGAGAAGTAATACCTTTTTTAAAAATATTTCCACTTTGAAAATGTAAAGCATAAATTTATTTAATTATTATTTTGGAAATCCAAACTTATTTATATTAAATTGAATGATCCCTTTGGTAAAAATATTATTATAATATACTATGGAATCGTGGGAGAGACCCTAATGGGATTTTAGTTCACACCATACTTGTGACTTCATGTGGTTATAGATTACATCCTTCTAGGTTCGAACATGGGTATAGAATCTCTTCGATGTGATTATAGTAATTGACACAAGCACATAGTGAGTTGTGTCTACGTTGGAGCTAGGGATGTTTATATTACTATTTTTCTAGTACTTCATTATAGTTCGATGGGTTGTTATACATGGTTTACTTTTGGTACATCTCCCATTGGAGATTATTTTGTGTGAATATTGTCTTGTTATCTTGTTTTTTTACTTCTACAATTTTTTGAGAAAACCATTTACAATTTCACTATTTTATATTTAAAGGTTTTAAAAATTAACTATTTCGGATTAGGAATTATCTTAAGGCTATGTTGGTGCCAGTTCAGGTGTCAGGTTACCAGGGTACCTAGCTGGTTCATGAAATATAGATATCCCCATGATGGATTTGTAGTATCTTGTGGTGAAAAAATAATTTATCATAAAAAATTTTTCTAAACAATATTAGAGTATACCCAATATAATTTTACTATCTTTTGAAAGGTCTTTATGGTAGAGGTATTAATATCCTATGTTAAGAAAATCTAAAATTATTCATTTCTATAACTGAGAATTAAATTATTATTATTATCCATGATATTTTAGGTATGATATTATCTAGAGAAATTTTTGATTCTCAATTATTGATTAAAAAGAACTTTTTTTAGTTATTTACCATTCTATATTGGTTATTCCATATCTAGTAATTATAGTGATGTTATTGATTAAATATATTTGGTTTAGAGTTTTTTACATTCCCATATTGATTATTATACATGAGATTTTATCATTGATATAATCCATGGATACACATCTGTATTTGTTAATTTTGTAACATCCTAAACTTTTCTAGATATTTTAAAAGGTCATTTATATGAATTACTTTTCCTTGTTTTGAGTATATAATTTTGGATTTACCATGGGGTGTTTTTTGGGAAAAATTTGTGAATTTTGTAAGGAAGAGTAATAGTCCATGGTTGTCACACTATTAAACCAAACTATGTACCCATCACAGAAAGCCATATGAACCTAGGAAGAGGGAATTTTTATGGTTAGCGCATGGTTATTCAAACTATATAACCTCTTTGGAGTGACCATTCACCCCCTTTAAAAGTATTATGCTTAAGGAAAATGGTTATGGAAATAGTGTGTTCTTTCCCTAAAAACAATTTGAAAAATTTTAATAATCCCTAAAATTCATTTAAAAATGTACAAACCCCTAGTATTAACCCCAAATATACACCATATTAACTAAATACAATGCCTTCCATCCTATGTTCTTCAAAAATCAAAGACAAGATTGAATATCTACACCAACCTTGTATGATATCCTAATATCAATTTGTTTTATCTCTCCCTCTCTCTATCTCCCTCTCTCATGTTTCTATCATCATTTGAATGTATATTTCATTAAAAAAAGATGGATTTAGTTCTAGGTTTATATAGATCTATTTCATATGATTTAGATTTATGTATTAGATCTATATCTGGATCCTCGTTGTGTTCTTGAGCATTATTCTTTAATTAGGTATTTCAATTGGTGGGTGTTCATCATCAATTTTGAGTTAAGTGATCTACATTGAAAATCACATATTCTGGATTTAATTTATGTGTATGTAATTATAGTTTTTTCAATTCCATTAATTTGGAAGTTATGTTGATGACTGATTTGATTTAATTAAATTTCCATATGATAATAGTTATGGTTTAAATGGAGAAATTGAAATTAGTTGAATTAGATTTATTAATATAATAGAACATGGGTATTATGAAATTGGACTAATTGGATTATGTAATTGATGAATTTATACTGTGGATGTCATGTTTATGTAATTATGGAGTGGAGTTAACTAATTGTTGAATTAATTCATGTATAGTTGTGATTGTTCAATTGTATTAATTACTTTTTGAATTAATTAATGTATTGTCGTGACTGTGAAATTAGATAAATTAATTTTTTAATTTATTAATGGATTGATATGATCATGTAATCTATTTATTAACTAGATAATGACTTGGTTAATTAATGGGATTGTGTAATTAGTTCATTAATGTGTTTATGAATTATTTTTATATTGGAATTATGTGACGATTTACATAACCATAATGGGTTAAATTGATGTATGATAAAATGATGATAAATGGAATAATGGTGATATTTTATATTTTTCCCATGTGATTAAATTAATGATAATGATTTGTTTTTATAATTGACATGGAATAACTAAATTTGAAATGTGATGAGATGGTCAATGTTAATTAATTATTATTGATGTAAAATAAGTTATATTGTGATATATATATATACATATGATATGTGTCTGTGGGAAATTGTATACTGCATAAAAATACCATAGTGATAAATGTTTTTGGTACATGGTTGGATACATAAAAATTACATAGTGATAAATGAATTTGGGGCACATAATGGTGATTTAAAAAGACCACTTCTATGATTATTTGGTAAATGAGTGTGGGACACTGATTGATTCCTCAAAATACCATTTGTTTGATTGTCTGAAAAAGGAGTTTTGGGTCACAGACTGATAAATACCCTTGGGGTGCTAGAGATGGTGATCTATACTGAAAATGTTAGCATTGGACCATGGTTCCAATTACCTATAATGTGAATTGAAATGAAATGGATAATGAAACCATATTTTTTATAGTGGATATTGAATTGAATATATGATATAATTTATAGTTCATTACATTCCAAAGTAGGTATTAATAATTTGGTTATCCATAAGATCTAGAAGGATTATGTGGTTTATTTAAAGAATAATTTAATGTGATAACTATTTACTTATGCATTGTACATAATATTTTATAATGTAGAATACATAGTTAATGACTATAAACTGTTCTTGGGGTTGTTGGTGGTTTCCAATAGAGTTTTAATCTTACCCAACTTAGGTTACCTCTTCAGGACCTATATAATCATCATAGATGAAAGACATGATAATGAAATAGATCTTGTGTTAGATGGATGATATGTGATGGATCATGGATGAGGGGACCTAATGTGATTCAAGACCCACATAGGAGTTTGTCAGTGTCTTTATTTTTCAGTGGATTTGTATATTAACACATGAACCGTATTTCGAAAAGGAATATCTATTGCTCAATTAGGATATTGTATTTCTTGTGTCAGTCAACATGTGATACTAGTGTTACTCAGGTAATGTAATATCATCTAGTAATTGATAATATATTTTCACTATTGTTCTACTTTAATAAAGACTATTTATTCTCCCCATGAATGAAATTTTACCCTTTCTACTATTCCGCATCCTATGGCATATGTGGATTCAGGCCAAATGTTACATATAAAAACAGTTAAGGAACCAGTGTGTGTTACCCAGTTTGAGATGTCACATATTGATTGAAAATAATTTGTGTCAAATTATTTACTTTTCCAAATTTAATATTCTAAGTTCATCTTTATTGATTCTACTATACATAAAACTTACTGATAATCTTATACCATAATTTCTTTATATAATTTCCCCAGTATTCTGTGAAGTTAAATTTAATTGATGATCAATGATATTCTATATGTAATAATGTTATTGATTAAAACTATTTGTGGTAATTTTTTTATTAAAATTTATTTAAAAAAATTATTTATGTATCTATTTTACGAAGAATAGTAAACTATTTGGTTCTTCGGGATGTAATAGCATATATATTATTCCAATGTAATAATGATATCACTAACTCAAGGCTATAGGGGTCAGGATTGATTTAGTTACTCTCCAAGGAGTTTTTATAGAATCCTTGGGAACTATATTTTGGAATACATTGATTTTGGAAAATATCCATAGGATACACTTTTAGGAAATGAAAATATAAAAATCCTAAAATCATGTTTAGGAATTGATTGTGTAGTTATTTATAGAAATTCAACTATTTATTGATACTACAAGTAGAAGTAGATCTGGAAGCACTTTACATATGGGTAAAAACTCTGAAAATGGGACATTGGGATTTAACCAATCATCATTAAGTGGATGATAATTAGCCTTATAGATCACCCGGTTTGACCCTCCTTGGGTATACAATTTGAATAAATAAAATTTTCTGAGAAACACCAATATTAAAAATCATAATAGATGTTTCTAATCAATAACCCAAGTCAAACTAATAGTGTGATACTATCATATGATGTGGTCTTAATCTAATTATAAAATGTTTCATGTGTGAAAAATAAGAGAATAATGCATTGAATTTTTGAGGGGAAATGAGGAGTATGGTGGATTGAAATAAATCTCATCATAATGATACATTTTTAGGTTTAAGAACAATGTAAGTATTCAAGACAATGTTCTATTATAAAGGTTATCTCCTAGAACTAGAAAGGACTTTATTTTAAATAATAATGAAAAATTATTTAAGTATTTTCATTATATTATTATATAGTAGAAGTATTTTACCAATGGTATTATGTTCATAAGAATCTTGAAAATTTTATGTATTCTTATATATTTAAAAATCATATTTTCCTCAATTGTATTATAAAATATGGATATCATTATGTATTAATAAGTTTATTATAGATCATATGTTCAAATTCATAAAAAACAATTTTGAGGTTTTAAGTAATGGGAGTTTACAAAGATTCAAGAAATTTTGGAATAAATATTTGAAAAGAATATGTTTTAATGTAAAAGTCATTTAAGGAATAATTACATTATATTTTATAGAAATAAATTTAATGTATCGATATCCATTAGAGTTAATATAATAATAAATGATATTATAATACATTTCAAATGTGATTATTATAATTTTTCCAAAAAGGTTGTATTAAAAAACATAGAATAAAACTGTTATTTAATGATTAATTTTTTTTCTAGGACTTATATCATATGTTTTTGAAATTATATAAAAATAATATTAATATAGTACTATAAAATTGACATCCTGCATGTCTGGTGACAACATGATTCCTCAAGAAAGGTCATGGGGGTTGAACCCATAATTGAATGATAATAAGGCTTCGATGCATACTATAGTCCTATGCGATTTCATATTTAATATTCCATTAGATAAATCATTTGATAAATAGATTTTATTTTCGAAATAGTGGTTCTACGGGTGATGTTTATAGATTAATTCACAATAATAGATAACTTCTGATAACCATATCAGTTTTGAAAATAGTTAGATACAAATGGCTTGAATTTTGACTCTTTTATGGGACTTATAATCTCTTATGATAGAAATTTAGTTCATCTGGAACAAAATATTATTTTATGATATTAATTTCATAATAACCACTACTGTCTTAATATATATGGATATTTAAACTTTTAGGATGAATATACATTACATTACATAAACACATTACCGAGGAACATAACAGATTACTTCCATTGAAAAATTGTAACAAAATATTCTAATTTTGTGAAATGACTTCAACATCTCCAAAAAATACATTCCCTTTATAACTCCAGCTTAAAACCAATTCTTATAACAAGTAGAAAGAAAACACAAAATAATGGTTTGTTAAAATTTTCAGTAATTCTATGTTATGGGAGATAACATAATCATAAGTCCATAAGAAACATGCACATAACTTTTGAAAATTTTATCAATCATATTAATGAGTTATGGTATCATGTAATGGGATAAATAATAGAAATTCATAAATAATCAAAAAAATTATTCTATAAGAGAAAAAAAATAAGACATAAAATTATGGTAAACACATAAGCATGGAAAATAATTTCCATATTAGTTAAATCTCAATTAAAAGACAATCATATCAAAAAAGTACTTTAATAAATGGTGTTAACTCCCCATTCTAGTCATATATTACTTAATTGAGTTTACTCCCATTCCATCCCTATATTGTGGAACCATGTTTACCCATATTCTTATCATGTATTACTGAACTGATTGTACATCCAAAATCCGTTTTGTCTATCGAATGAGATATAAATATTTACCATATGCATTAGAGTTTTATATAGGCCCCATACATCACATAATTAAAACCATACTTATTTTTTCCAAAATAACCTAAATCATTTATCGTATCAGAACCAATGAAAAGAAATGTGTTTCGTAAACATCACTCAATCATAACATAACCCATGGAATGAAATCAGTTTAATTGATATCATTCTATCATAATCATAAACCAATAGTAGAAATAATAAGGAAGGATTCGTTGTAAATTACGCCCATTAAAATAAATATTATAGAAAATAATGATATCGTGAATGGAAAATAATCTTGAGATATTACTTAAAAATAATTCTTGAAGAAAATATCCTTTCTACACTGAACTTTTTTTTATTATAATTCCAATCATTTATAAAAGAAAAAAAATTATATAAAAATAATCTTCTTATATTTGAAGGCATTAATCTGGTAATTAATTCATAAATGTTAAAAAAAATTCTTGTCATCCATTTTCCAAAAAAAGTCAAAATGCGCCTTATTAGGAAAATGACAATAAAATCCTTCCATATTGTTTGGTAAAATTTCTCATCGAGGAAAAATGACATTAAAAATGGTAGAATAATAATAAAATATTTTTTAATTTTTTTAACGAAACATAGACCAGGATGATAAATATTCCCTAATGGATACATACTTATAAACAATCCTAAATAATAATGATATTGTGATGTTAACCAATGCAACATTATAACCAGTTGAATAAAATTCACCCTATAAGAAAGTGAGCATTATTTATATAAAATTACCATAATCATCATGTTAAGACACATAATAAATATTCATGGTATGTATATACACCACACAAAACAAATAAGTAGTGTATAAGGCATGCGTCCCGCATAAATAAAAGTGTCAAAAAAAATTATTACCTTATGTATAAAATTACTCTGTATAAATTCAATCACACTTTATTAAACAGATAACATATATAAATATTCATATATATAATACAATTTATTATTTTCTTTTGTCCGTATATTTCTTTTTTATTATCAATTTTATGTAAATTTTATATTTCAGGTAATAACTGCTTTGTTTTTCATTAATATTTTTTTATCCTTCGTCCTCTTATATAAAAAATGATTTAATCATCTCTAGAATGATATAAATGATATAAATATCATATATATATTCAACATATGTGTATTCATATTGAATCATAAATGTTATAGATTTAAAAAAAATCATGGAGACGGTAGGTCGTACATATGCCTAACCATTGTTTTAATTTTCATTTCCTATTATGTGAAATAATATTATATTATATATGACAATTTAATAAATATTTATCCTATTTATTCATAAAATTCATCATTTTAAGCATTCATGTGAAATACAGATGAGAAAATAATCACATCGCATCGTGGATATGGTAATCCATACATTTGCATGAGTGGTGTTATCATTTCCCAAAAGATTAGGTTGAAAAAAGGTAAAAACCACTTTATAATTTCATAAAAAGTATTATTAATTATATATTATATTTCAACATTAAACCAACAATATTTCCATCTCATAAAATATTTCGATGGAAAATTAATTATTTTATCGCATGGAGATGGCAGGTTGTACATATTCAAGAGTGATACTTTTATTTCTTGATTGATGGGAGTGAGGGAGTATAATTTTGTGTTTATAATCATAAAAACATTTATATATATTGAGTATTTTTATGTTATTATTTTGTGATATATATCATAGATTTAAAGGAGGCATACAAGAGTAGAAATATAAAGTGATTGGTTAGAGTGATTGCAAGTTCTTCAAAACGGATCATTTATACCTTATTTAATTGACTCTAGAGTTGGGATTTTTTGTTGAAAATAATCTCTATAACATGGATAGAATATTTGATTATATAATTTGGTTTTTTGTGGTTGTTATAAAAGGCTAAATTTGATATAAATAATAGAGTTAATTGGTTTCCTTTTACAATTTAGTGCAGTAAAACTTCTGGATTATTAAAAAATATTAATTTATAATTAAAAAATCTCAATAAAAATACCTATAAAATGATATCATTTAGAATATAATATTAGTTAAAGTTTTAATATCATAAACCAATTAATTATAGATAGTTATTAATTTTATTTTAAATCTTATCATTTTGATTGACCGTTAGTTAACCAATTTTATGTTTAATTATAGTAACAAATTAAAACGTTGTATTTTTTACTTATATAATACAAATTTATACATAAATAGTAAATTAATGTAATTTTAAAACATATCATATTATCTTTTTAAATTTAGTTATTTTTTATTATTTTTAAATAATATAAAAATATATTATTTTCGTAAAATATTATTAGTATCAGAATTCACAATATTAATTACATTGAATTTAAAAAAATCTAAACAGAAAGATAATATAGAAAATAAATATTTATTATAACACTAATATGTAATAGTTAAATTTAAAATATTTGGATCACATTAATTAATTAAAATTTTATTTATTTTAATATTTTAAATTTTATTTATTTGATTTTTTCAAATTTGATGAATAATTAATTTATCATAATTTTGTAATTATTTAAGGTAATCACTTTTCACTAAAAATTATAAATAAATTAAAACTATTAATATGATCCTTTTATATTTTCAAATAATATTAATAATAGAATATATATTCTAGAAAAACTTTTATTAAAAATGTTATATTTATTAAAAACCTGAATGTGGCAACTTTCACATTACATTATATAAAATATTTTGAATGTCATAATATTTTCCATGTCTCTAAATTTTTTCACTAAATAATACATTGGATTATTATGGTCTATATATAATCAAAAAAGAAAAATTATATCATGTATTTTTGTCTTTTAAATGTTTTTATCATTTTAATTAATGTATTTTCATTTTTTTCCATCTACTTGAACAAGAACTATATATGTATTAAATAAAAATTAAAGGTGATTATTTAAAGTATAAAATTTAATAAAAAATTTAATTAATAAAAATAAATAATAAAATATTAATATAATCCCTTATATTCTTTTATTACATAATTTGGTCCCTATAGGGAATTATAAAAGATATATAAGAAAAAGAAAAGAATATTTTGTGTGTTTCATTGATATAAATATTATACCAGTAATTTTCAAGAACAACGTACCATTAAAAACATAATTTAGATCCATATGTGTCAAGGGTCTAATTATCTTCATTAAATTATATTTTTGGTAGGTGTTTGAGTCATTTTATAGTCGTTATAATTTAGTTTTAACCTAAATTAATATGTTTACCCTTTACCATGGTAACGAAATTAAACATCATTATTATTAATATTGAATAAAAAATAAATGTTACCCATTAAAAATTTTAGACCTTATTAATCTAAATTTAGAACCCATTTTTCAAAATAATAAACACAAATGTTTGGGAATTTAATTTAATATAAATTCTATAAAACTCCATAAAATTAGTTTTTTGATAAACATAATTTTTTAAACATAATGTTTTTCATAATAATTTATTGTATATAATCCTATTAAAAATATAATTTCATTTTTTGAAATCCAAATTAACTATTTAAATTATAATCCTAATCCAAAACCCGATTTTACATAGTAAAGACTTTAAATTGAATTATAGTTTTAATTAAATTTCTGTATTTTCATTTTTCATCAAAACATGAAACATTTTGATACAAATACAAATATTTCTCCCAAATTAAAATTTAATATCCCAATTCCTTAAAATAATTTTACTCTTCAAATAGAATCTATAAATGTTTCATAGAATATTTTTAACAAGTGCACCATCAAACAACATGAAAACGATCTTTTTAGAAAAATACTAATTTTATAAATAAAAATGGATTTGTTCCTATAAACTATCTATAAAACAAATAAGATGAATGTTAAAAATTAGATTAAATATTGTATATATATCATTAATATTTTCCAATAAGTTATATTATTTAATATATTGGTATAGAAAACATTATTGAACATTTAAATGTTTTTCTGAAGAAAAATATTCCTTTTATTTTTTTTTAAAATTAAATTCATTTATTATTTATTAGTGAAAGAAATATATATTCCTGTGTGAACCATAATGTCATAATTTACTAAATCATATCCACAACTTCTATTCTAATTTCTATGTGATAAATTATTATATAAAAAATTACAATAATAAAATGATGTTTCATTTACAATCAATATTTCTTGTAACTCAAGAAAATTCGATGGTGCGTGTAATGAAGGAAATAAAAATAAATATGCCACAAAAACATTTGTTTGTTAAATTATACACCCCCCCTCAAAATTAATTTCTCCCTTGAAATTCATCCGGGTTATCAATTGCTTAATACTTCAATGTTTTTTCCTAGAAACTATAATCATTAGTATGACTACTAAAACTTCCTTTTAAAAGTAAAATGTTAGAAACATTATGGTTACCCAAATTGACTCATTACATGGTTTCCACACAACATATCATAGTTTTAAATTGAAAAAATATACAATGATGGGAATTATAGCTGTCATGTTCTGGTGGATAGTGACAGAGAACTTATTTAGAAGAATGATAACGTTCATTAGTACACAACCCAAAGAGGCTTAAAAGGATATTGATATCATAAAATGATGATAAAATGAAAGCATTTTTTATGAATTTTTTTTTCGAAATTTTGAATATTTTTTATGATAATATATACTTTCCTAATTTGATGAAAACATAACCATTTTTTGTTCCATGATCAATTTTCCACATCATCTATTAATCTATGAAATGAAAGTGAATTTTTCATTCCTGAAACATTACCAGATCATTAGATTCATAAATAGAATGATAGGTCATTCTATTTTTCTTTATCACAAAAAAAATGGTTAGTATTTGTTTACAAATATAAATAAATCATCATATTGTGATAAAATAGTTTATTCTCTAAAATGTTATTCAATGTTTACCATAAATTGTTCCATAAATGGTAACCATTTTAACCATTTGAAAGATGTATTCCAAATTATTTGGATTAAAATCACTGAATATTATAATCAAATTAACATTAATCCCTCATATATATTAGATTACCCTTTTATTTTCACATATCAAACATGTGAGGACCATTATCATGAATTCTCTTGATATTTTTGAATAACCTAAATTATCATATAGCCATAGTGAAAGCATTTTTTATTCCAATAATTAACTCATTCCTCATAACACATGGATGTTACATAAAATTACTTCTACACAAATATTCTTGATTTTTAATACAAAAAAAGAAATAATTTATCTATATTATTAAAATATCAACCATGCTTCATCATTTTATATCTGAACACTTTTTTCATCTCATATGTCATTTATATTATTTTTATGACCAGCAATACAGATGTTACTTATACAACCTTACTGATTGTCTTTGTGATATTTCCACTTATGACATTTATTTTCACAATGCCCAATATTTTTACATTTAAATCATCAATTGATATCTCTTTAGGGTGGCCAATATTTACATACATTTATAAAACTAAACTATTCATTTTAACATTGAAACTAAAAAAATAGGTTTCTTCTTTTCCGAAGTCAAAAAATCATATTGTTCTTCTAAGACATGCATTTTAGTGTCTATTTACTGATTATTGACACAATGGATACTAGATCTTCTCTTATCTATGGTATCTATTTATGATATTATCAGTAATCTCTTTAATTATCTTCCTTGGTGATTCAATATATTGGTTAAGTTATACATTGTTAATAATGTTCTATAAAAATTAATTAACACATATCAAAATTTTCTTCAATCTAGTGATATTCCCTTTTATCTTCTCATCAGTACAATGTTCATCAAATTCAATGATAATATAATTATTTCTGGTTCCCTCCACAAAATAAAACCAGAAATCATAGTGTGAGAAACAATAGTCATGCTATTAAATCAGCAAAATAATGGGAAATTAATATAATATTTCAATCTATTACACCTTAGATTTAGTCATAAGTTATTCATGATTATTAAGAAAACTATAGGATTGTATCCTACAAATAAAATTATCCTTAGAGACATTCTTATACATTCTATTTTAAATGTATCTTAGTATATCACTCATGTTTTATCATCATAAATTCAAAAGGATGACTAAAACATTATTATGATAATAAATATACCGAAATAGGCTTAACATAAATGGATATTACATCTTTTTATATGAATATTCATTACATTACACAAACACAACACTTAGAACTATAATAGTTTAGTGTCATTATAAACATGTAACACATTATTCTAATTTGGTGAGAGATCATAAAAATATCCCATAAATATACTTCTATTTGTAATCCTACATAAAACCTTTCATCATAGCCTAAGGAAAGGAAATGTAATAATATTTTGAGCTCGGATGCTCAACAATGGTAAATTAAGGGAGATAACATATTCATTATTTAATAAGAACATAAAAATAATATTTGAATATTATATCCTAAATATAATAAAATTATGATATCAAGTCATGGGATAAATCATATATTTTCATAATGAATCAAATAATAGATTCCCACATACCGTAATATAATACATGAACTTTTGGACAACACATAAGCATAAAAAATCATTTTCATATTAGTCAAGGGTCACTTACAAGATCATCACTTTGGGCAAAGTCCGTTACTGAACTGATTTCACTCCTCATTCTATCACTTTATTTCATATCTAAGTTTACACACATTCCAACCCTTTATTACTATTCCAAGTTTAATCCCACTCCATTCATATATAACTGAAACGAGTGGAATTATCATTTAATTTTATTCAACATAAGAAGATATAAAATATCACCCAATGCAATGTAGAGAGATATAGGTCCCACCCATGATATAATAAGAATTATAGATATTTAGAAATGAACAATCATCCATCATATAAGAACCAATTAAAATAAATTTTTTTCATAAATATAACTCAATCACAACAAAACCCATGGGAAGAAATCGGTTTCATAAATAAAATTAGATCATAAACATAAACCAACCATCTGAATAATAGACATAATATCTCGAAAAAAAAACACTATTAAAATATAATTAAAATTAACGAATGTTCATATAAGTGATAAATAATATTGAGATATTACTTTAAAATAATTATTGACGAAAATATCATTTATTTTTTGAAAACTTGAATTTCATAAAATTTCATGAAATTTTAATGGAAAACATTTTATCTCAAAATTACCTTGTAATGTTTTAAGGAAAGATTCATAGAATTAAGTATTATTGAAATCCAAAATATCTATTCCTTCCATATAAGTCGAAAAATATTCATTCTATGCTTTTGTTGAAAAAATCATAACAATACATCATTATGAAAATGCAAAAATCATTTCTTACAAATACTTTAATATAATTTCACATATGGATAAAAATGAAATAAAAATTGTAAGATAATATTAAAATAAAATTGAAACAAAATTTATGAATCATTTTCAGGGATGATAAATACTCCGTATTATATAATTTCATATAGACAATCATGAATAATAATTATATTGGGAAATTAACTCTTAAAAATTTATAATTAGTTTAATAATATGCCACATGGATGGAATAAAAATATATGGATATGAAAATACCATAATCACTCTGATAAAACTCATATAATACATTCATGGTATGTATATAGATCAGAAAAATGATACAAGTATCATATATGGCATGTGTCCTACAAAAATAATAGTGAGATAAAAATCCGTTACATTAAGTAATTTATTCCTACGTATACATTAAAAAACATGTATAATAAATAAATGTTTATTATATATCTAAATAACAACCGTATTCATTAATATAATACAAAATTTTATTTACATATTACTTTATATTACTCTCTTATCAACAATTTAATGTTAAATTTTTATTTTGGGTAATAACAGCTTTGATTTTTGTTTTTATTTTTAATTTTTATCCTTCTTCCTATTACATAAATCCTTATTTCATAATATAAGATATGATATTAATCATATAAATATAATATATAAATTTAGTATATATTTATTCATGGTTATTAATAAAAGATAGAGATAAAAAATAAAACACATCATTCATGGGGATGGTAGGTCGTACAAACACGTGAATGTTGTTTTGATTTTATTTTCAAATTAAAATAAATAAAATTATATGATATATTATAATTAAAAAAATTATCATATATATATTCATAAAAATCATCATTATTATCATCCATATTAATGATATATTAAAAACTAATTATATCACATCATGGAAATGATAATCCATGTGTACCCATGAGCGACAATGTCATTTAAGAAAATATTAGGTGGTAAAATGTAGATATTATATTATAATTCGAAAATTATTATAATGAAATAAATGTCATATATAAAAATTAAAATAATCACAATTCCAACTCCTTATAGATGGTGAGGGAAAATTAATTGTATCACTACGTTGAGATAGTATGTCGTACTAATTCACAAGTGATACTTTTATTTCTTGATTGATGAGAAAGGGGGTATGTTTTGGTGCTTTCCGAATCAAAATAAAATTTATAAAAAATAATTATTAAGAATTTACTATTTTATGATACATATCATATATTTATAGGTTATACAAAAGATTAGAAAAAGTGATTGATCGGTTTGAGTGATTTAATTTTCTTTGAAATGACTCCTTTGGATTTTATTGAAAGGAATCTAGAGTTGGTATTTTGGGAAGAATAAAACCTATAGAATCTAGATTTGAAATTTTTAATATAGTTATTTAGAGTATGGTCAATAAATATGTCTCAATGTTATCTGTGGAAGTGAGATAAGAGGTTCCCTTATATAATTGAGGTGAGGTGTACTTTTTGAATTTCAAAAATTATTTATTTAAAGTTAATTAAATTTCAATCCAGATACCTCCAAAAGTATATTAATTAAAGTATATAATGAGATAAATTTATAATCTCATAAACCAATATATTTTAGACATGTTTTAGGGTTATTGTAATCTATTTCAATTTGATGAACCCTTAGTAATCCCATTTTAATTTTAAATATGGTAACAAAATAAAAAAGTTAAATTTTCACTTATATTTGGACAATTATTTATAAATAGTACATTAGTTAAATTTTTTAATGTATTATAATCATTTTATTAATTAAATTTTATTTTATTTATAAATAATTTAATAATAATTTATTTACATAAAATATCCTAACTAAACTTTTTGATATTATTCATTAAATTGACATTAATAAAGTCTAATAAAATATAACATCGTACCGAATTTTTTATGACACCCCCGATTTGTCAATATAACCTATAAAATTCATGGATATCCATAATTAGTTAAAATTGTATATATTTTAATATTTTAATATCATATATTTGATTTTTTTCAATTATTGTAATAATTGTTCAATCAATACTGTATAATTATGTATGTTAATTATAAATTCATTAAAAATTATAAATAAATTATTAAGATGAAAAAAATTGTTTAAATTTACATGTAAAATTTATAGGCAAATATATATTTTGGAAAAACATATATTAAAAATGTTATATATATTAAAAACAAAAATGTGACAAAGATGAAAATCACATTAAATAATATATTATAAATGTCATAGTCCATTCCATGTAGCTCAAAATGGTCATTAATTACACCCTTATATGATAATTTATGAGTTATTCAAAACATTAAGATTAATTAATTGATTTTTGTCTCTTAATGGTTCTTATCATTTTAATTAAATTCATATTATTGATTTTCCATCTGCTTGCACAAGAACTACATAACTGTTTCATAAGAATTAATGGTTATTCTTTCACAAATAAAAATTATCAAAAAATTATTATCATATTAACAAATAATATAAGCTTAATATAATTCTTTTTGTTTTTTCATGACGTAATTTGGTCCCTATGGGGACACATAAGAGATATTAAACACAAATAATGTGAAATTTGTTTTCTTTCATTTGTTTAAATATTATATAAATTATTTTTATGGAAATGTGAAAGTTAAACAAATTAATTTCATTAGTTATTTTGTTAGGGTCTAATTATATTCATACAATAAATTTTTTCTTGTTTTAGAGTCATTTAAGAGTATATATCATTTTATTACCTAACATTCCCAATTTACCTTTTATAGTGGTAACAAAATATATCATGGTTACTATTTTTTTATCCAAAAATTAAGTGACGTAATCAATAAATTTTGACCCTATGAATATAAATTTCGAATTTAGTTTTTATAATTTAAAACATAGAAGATGAAAAAATTAATTTAAAATAACACTGCTAAAATGCCACAAAAGATATTTTTTTAGAAAAATTCCCTTTAAAACAAAAAAGATTTTTATAATAATTTTGTGTAAATGTTAATTTTATAAAACCATAATTGGATAATTTTAAATAATTATTAACAAATTAAAATTTAAAACTAATGCAAATAATAATTTTACCATGTAATTTTTTTTAAGGAAAATAGAGTTGTGAATAAATATCAATATTTTAACAATTCATCAAAAGATGAAACATTTTAGAAAAATACTAAATTTTCATCTTAAGAAAAATTTTATATCCTGCCTATAAATAATATTTTTAAATTTTCAAATATAATAAATTAATTTTTTATATATTTTTAACATGTTTCTCATCAAAAGGATGCAGAGTTTCATTTTAAGAAAAATAGGGTTTTTATGTGTAAAATTGAATTTGATATTATATAATTCCTAGAAAACAAATAAGATAAATGTTAAACAATATATTTAATATATTATATATTTAATTAATTAATATAATTCAATAAGATTTATTTGATTATTTTTTACTAGAAAACACACTTGTTCACTTATATGATGTTTTTCATAGAAATACTTCCATTTATATTTAAAAAACATTTTACATTCATTTATAATTAATTGGTCAAATAATTATATATACATGTGTATACCGTAATTTCATAATTCAATTAATCATGTTCCCAACTTCCATTCTAACAAGTAGGTTATAATTTTCTTGTTTAAATAATTATGAATATAATTATTTTCAGATAATCTATGTCTTGTGTGTAACGAACGATAAGTTGGTTTTCCTTGTAACACAAGACCTCCAAAAATATATATCATTAAAATAACATGTTGTTACACATTTATTGCATTATGTTATGAATTTTAAATTTATCAAATCAAAATTAAATAAATTAATTGTTCTTATGAAATATAAATGTATTCAGTAAGTATATATACTTATATTATTATATAGGAAAAGAATTCCTCAACATTAGGGAAATGATATTAAAATAAAACATTATCCTATTAAATTAACATTCAATGAATCATCAGGTTTTTTAAATTGTCCTAGATTTATGGTTTTTAGGTCCTTACTTTTCACTTGATCACTAAACTTCTTGTGATTGATTACCTCTATCACTCTCTATAATTTTTAACAATTTTCTTTCAGGAAAATGACATCACATGCCACAAATATTATCCAACATGGATATGTGGTTATTTGTTATTCCATATGACCATTTTCCTCCATTTATATCTTATGAATAGGATATTTTATTAAACATTTTAATATTTTTTTTCAGCAAGAGACCTTTCAAATATCAAACACTTAATTACCCATATCATGTTTAAATTGTGAGGCTCAAATTTATTTAGGATGGGGAGAATGTGACAACCAGAAATTAAAATATACAAACACCATATTGGACAATGTGTGTGACATGAAACACCAAAGTTATATAACCCATGAATTATATTTCAGGAAATTTAATATATTTCATAGAATATAGAACACAAAAATCAAAGACTAAATGAACCATAATATAATGTAATGGTATAAAAAACCTTTCAATTTTACAATATAAACGTTACATTCTAGATTATGAAAATTCTGGTAATATATATATTATAAATAATATAAAATTAATTTGAAATAAAAATGAATATTTTTTGAACCCTCATTTATTTATAAAAGATTGTATAATTGGTCCTTTTGATGAAAATTTAAAACTTATTATTCCCAATTCTGTTAAAATATATTGATAACTATTAAAAAATTGATTTCATAATATCAAAATTATATATTTTTTTAAAAAATTTCATTTTTTATGAATAGAGAAAAATACTGAATTTTAATTGACAATTGGATTTTCATTAAATTATTTATAATGTCAAGTAATATTTTTAATTAGTTTTAAGGTAAAATTAGTTAATATATATTTATATTAACCAAATGATGTTCATCAAATTTATTTTCATATTGAGAGTTTATATAAACACATTGTAAACATTTTAATATTTTCTATTCTGAAGCCACATTCTCATCACCTATATGAGATCAACATTAAACAAAGTTTCTAAACATCGAAGAATGGAAGAAGGAAAAATAGATTCCATCTTTCACTCAGAAAAATTTATATTTTCTAATATTTTTAACATTATTTTTTCCTAAAATGGAGAGTTAATAAAGTAAAAATTAATTTCCATGACTAAGGTAAAAATGGATTTAGCAGGTTAATATAAAAATTATATCGTATATATTATCTTTATAACTTTCTAAAATATATTTAATGAGGATATTTTGACTATATAATGTGTAGTTATCTTGAATAATCCATCTTATACAATTTTAAAATGTAAAAAAAGGAGGGTACACCTTTGTCACGATCCAACCTAAGTCAACCATGAATCGGTCACCTGATCCGGTCTACGACATAGCCCAAAGGGCGTTCCATATCCCCACAGGCTAGAAAATAGTGTCGGGCATCAAAAAAAGTTGTTGGGAAAAATTTAGCTATGAAAATAAAAGACTGATAAACAAAATAAATAAACTGAACAAAATAGGTATACACTAACATCGGAAAATGAAATAAAGATGAGCCGCTACAGATACCTCCCAGTGACCCCATGGGTCCCCAAAAATATAGAACAATTCTCACTAGAGGAGTTATCTAGGACCTGAACCTGAAACTGAAAAGTGATATAGGTGTGACCAACGATGTGCTCAGTAAGAATTTCAAGTAGTTACAATTCCCTATGACCTTACTTTTAAAAAGAATCCAAAACCATTATAGTTTTAAAACAAGACCTATTAAAATATTGTTTTTTGTTTTATTTCATAATCAAGTACAGGTTTAACATTATAAGGAAAAAATTTCTCTCTCACTACATATTCAAAATTTAATCCAAGAATCCCTTGAAATTTAAAAATGAATGGGAAATAAATTAATATTAAAATATGGTTTTCACGAAAGGGGAAAAACCTGAAAAAATTTAAATTAAAATATACGCACAAGCATCATGTTGCAAATGAGCACCATGAAAAATCCCCATAGGTAACCTGCACATGTGGGACCCTAGAGACCTTATACCTCAGTGTAAACGTGGCATAAGAACCACAACGATCTAAATTATATTGCATAAGCATGTAGTGTTGAACACACCTATAACGTAGTGGTCTCTAATCATCATAATGATTAGTTAGTGTTGTAGCATCAATCCTACTAGATTAATATATGAAAAAAAGCTTTTGCATCATCTCGCATACTAGTTCTAGTTCACACAACTAGATACCTAGGATTCCTTTATGTTCTATTTCAAATGGTGGTGAGATTTATTAGCAAGTAAAGACACAAACATCACATTATTTTTTGTAAAAACATTCCTCTCTTCACCACCATCCTCCCCCCTTAAGTACGCCCCTTTATTCAAAAGAAAAAATAATTTATCGAGCCTCTTCACTAGGCACATATAAAAATTCATACATTTAACATACACATCATTTATCTAAATATAGGGGGAATTTCTTAAGATGGGTTTTCCGTTTCTATAAATCATTATTAAAAGGCCAAAAATTCTAACTCTCTTATGAGGAACACTTTCATTTTGCAATGATAATCAGCCAACATTTTTATGTTTCCAAAACAATTTTAAATTTTAACTAAACAACCAATGTATTAAATGTTTAAATCAAGCGAAAAACTGCACTTAAAATGAAGTAACCATTTTAAGAAAATAAAACCACACATTTTCCTTGAATCTGAATGAAAATCCATTTTTTAAATCACTTTGGAACTTCTTTGAAAAAACAATCATGCCACTATACTTTTTCAAAAAATAGACCAAAATAATACATGTATTTGGAAATACCCATTTGCATTAAAATCATCTAAGAAACCACTTTTCAATAACCACCACCATTTATTCACATATATATATATATATATATATATAAATTGAATATATATTTCATATAATTGCAGAAGACAATTTTAAAGTAATACCAAGAAGTAATATAAATTATAATTAAGGGCCAGGCCGTAGGTTTCTTACCCCATGGTGGAAACAAGTCATCAACATTGGCTCATGGTGCTTTCTAACTAAAATTGGTTTCTCCCTCACTAAGAATATGTGTTTTCAGATACATGAAAGGACACCTTTCCCATATCCACACATTCTCATGGCCCATGACCAAGTGAATGGGGGTCCTTACAAGTATTCTTATACGCATATACCAGTCTCCACTCTCTTACATATACTTATTTTTTATATACACATAGGCACACCAAGACCCATACATGTACATTAAATGACATGGGTGAATATAAACATAATGATGGAACCTATATGTATATATTTACTTACTGATGCACATTTAGGAAAGTGTATATTGGATTTGAAACTCAATACCGCACAAAATAGGGACCACACACTACACATATAATTTAATAAATCAATATAAAAATTTATGAAACACTTCGAAGATAACATCAAATTAACTTTAACTAAAACAATATTTAAACCAAAACATGCACTAAATCCATTTGAAAATAAATTTCACACCACTTACATTGCCTCTCAAATTCTCAATTTATAAAACAACAAAACACACATAATAAAGGCCAACCAGTCAATTGTAATATCCCCCATCATAAAATCATTCCCAAATTTAAACCATTTTCAAAAAAATCTTTCCACCATTCTAACATTTAACAATTTAAACACAATATGCACCCCCAAACTAACATGCCAAAAAATTTGTTTTCCAATGAAAATCACATTTAAAAACAAATGCACTTAATGTTACTTGAAATCACATTTCACACATACCAAATGACCCTTGAATTCCATTTGAGAAAAATTTAACCTAATCATACAAAAAAACATAACTATCCCCATTATAAAAAATCCATTTTAACATATAAACACATAAACCACTTCCAAAACACCATAGCCACCACATAAACAAACAAATGAACAGATTTATAATCTCAAACAGACATATTAAAATTCATATAATAATGAATAAAGATGGGTTCACCTACCACTTATGAATAAATGTCCTTAAAAAACGGTGTGGAGTCTATCTGCACCTCCACCACCCCATAGGGGAGCCAAGACACACCCTAAAAAAGTAAAATTATACCAAAAACTAATATCAATCCCTAATTTGATCTAATAACTACCAGAAACATAACACCTAAAAGAAACATGGACCAAAATCCTAGAAAGGAGGAGTAAGGGTCTAATATGGGAAATACGTGTGTGTTAGAGGAGAGCGGGGCGGCAGCGAGGGGGGTCTGACCAAGGGGGTTCATCACATTTTTTTAGTCTACTATGAAGGAGGGGGTCATAAGGTTAGGGTGGATGGTACAAGCGGTGATGCAAGGGAGTTTTGAAGGTGTAATGGTGGTCATCGGAGTCAGGTGCCAGATCAAGATGGGGGCACCGACCAGCCATGGGAGGAGGCGACCAAGGGAGCAGTGCGCAATGGATGTTGGTGTGATTGGAGAGGAATGAGATGGGGGAAATAAGAAAAAAACAATAGAAAAAGGAAATGGGAGAAAAAAATGAAAAAACAAGAAACCCTAAAAATCCCACTTAAAACAATAATATTATTAAGGATTATAATAATTAAAATATTAATCATCTCAATAACAACAATAATAACAATGTGGTTAATAATGTTAATGATAATTTTAGCAATTATAATCATAATAATTTTTATAATATTCTTTCAATAATAATTTAATAACAATAATTTCATACTAAGGTCAACAAAAATAAAAATAAAAATAAAAATAATAAAAATAATCTTAAATAAAATATTATCATTATTATTATTGTTAAAATAATTCTTTAAACTACATTTTTATTAACATTGGGAAGGCCCCATGTTAAAAGGGGGGAAGCTGTGCGGTTTCCCATAACATGCTCTGCCCATGCACTTGATACGATCATGCTAAAAAATGATTGTTTTTAATAAAAACCCATAATTTTAAACTAGATTTCAACCTAAGCTATCCAATGCTAGAAAAATTAATAAAAAAGATAATTTAAAAACATCGGCTGGGAAAATTCTCCCCACAATAATTCGTTCCGCCCCTAGAAATCCACAATATAGTCTAGACCAAAAAATGATGTTCCTTCATAGTTCAATGAGATCCCCTACATAAGATGAGAAAAATGAGGCCAAAACATTACCAACAAGGGAAGTGACTTACAAACCAATATAAGGAGACTCAAAAAGGACTCCCTGCCAAGTGTCATCACCACTAAAAGGTATGACACCTCGAGTTGATATTGAAATGATATGAACTCTACCAATTCCACATTTCAACATCCCAAGACAATACACCTTAAACATTTCCAAAGAGACGCATGCACATTATGAGAAACAAGCGATGAATTCAAACGAGGATACTACATCATTTCTTTATAAAACCATTGGGTGCACTTCAACCCCATCATTTTTGTCAAAAGTGGGGCTTGTGGTTAGATAGCTATGAACAAGACCTCTTTTCTCCCAGATGAAACCAAAAAGATTTCCAAATTACTAATATGGGGAGGACCAAGTGGACTCCCCACCACAAGAAACAATAGAATCCCTGATACAGAGCATGGATGCCAATATGGGGAGGACCAAACAAACTCCCAGATATAAGGAATAAGCTGAAACCATTTCATTTCAGTGGTACTTCTAGCGAGATCGGTGGTCGGTATCCACAACATTAGAACTAAGAACTTCAAATGACTAACCCTAATTGATATGAAAACCCCACAATTACCCAATCCCCACTACAAGGGAACTGATGAATGAAACTGTAAATAAAATGGAATGCATTACACGGTCCCCACTCCTAGTGGTCATCACTATTCTTGGATGTGCCCAAATATAAACCAAAATCAAAGAAGACTTATAAGGTTGTTCATATTATATTTAAGTAAACATAGATTCACACCCATAATCCTATAAGAAATGTTGTTCAAGGAAACGAGACAATTGAGCCTCTTGGTAACCGAGGAGTAACTCATCTATCCACGCAGGTCACAACATGGAGATGAAGTCTCAGTGTATTTGTTCACTATGTAGAGCTATTAAAATTGAGCTTCCCCACTGAAACATCAAACTGTCTATAAATGCCACACTAGATATGGATGTTAAACCCAAATTCTTTGCAACCTAAGGGATTCCTGAGTACATTCCAACTAAACTCCGAGAGCTATGGTTGGATCTCTGATGGTTCAGCATCTTCTGCCTCATAGTCTGCTGTTACAAAAACCCGAACAGAACTTATTTTTTTCGTACCACATGAAACTATACTACTTACCATATAGAAACTATAGAATGCAACATACCTTGGGGGACAATTACTCTAACTATACACATTACTAGAAATGGGGGCTTCGAAAATTCACGCACACCAAACATGACCCTTGAATTTCAAAGGGAGGAGGGAAAACATGAACCAAGTCCCTAATAGTGTGATATTACTGAGAGGAGCTATAATAGCCTCTCACGACCAGATTTAGCACACATGATGCTTAACACGAACCCTTTCTTTAAGAAAACCAACAGAAGCTCTAAATACCAGTTCAATATAATGTCCAATAAAATCAACCCCGAGAGCTTCCTACATTCCCCAATAGATTTACCTTCACTGCTTCTAGGTGGGACCCTCAGACTTAACAAATTTCGAACTCAATAGTAAAAAACCATGTAAACCCAAGCGAAAACAGTTTCTTTTAACACCTCTGGCATCTTCTCTCCCACTGTGAGAGGATCTACTAGAGTGAAAAAATAGAGGTGGATTTGTATTCTGATGTTTCAGAAGAAGAAGGTTCTTACACTGATCAACTAGAGGATCCACCCATGGAGAAAAACTTGTGAGCACACATTGACATGAACTGTCTCTTTATAGGGGCTTACACTAGTTGACAAAGAGACCCAAGAACCCAATAAAACTATTTTTTTAATTAAATTTCCATACATTTCAAACAATCGTTTTAAAAAATAATTTTTGGAACCAAATGATTAACATGATGATTCAAGTGGAAACAAGTGTCATTTGGAGACTCAAAATATGGTTGGAGGCCATATGTCAGTCACCCCACCATCATAAAGAGTGTTCTAGGACCATGTCTCAAGATCCGCATGTATTTCCAGGCCCTGTGAGAATTCTCAGTCTAATGGACCAACCCTCTATTTATTTGACATACAATGAACAACCAAAAGGTTCCAAAGAATAAAATAAAACCTGAATTCCCTTAATAATGTATGTCTTGTCATGAGATGTGTTGGACAAACAACATACTCATAACAAGAACATCCAGTTCTGAAAATCCTAGCTCCGATATATCCATACTCTTTCCCAAGAAACAAGACTCAAAAGAAAAAACATCATATGATACCATTTTGTCACAAAGTAACATGGGTCAATAGTGAATCAGCCACCTGATCAGGTCTGTGATATGGCCCAAAGGGCGTTCCCGATCCCCACAGTCTGGAAAATAGTTTTGATAATTACATAAAACATTTGGGAATGATTTATCCTGGAAAATAAAATATAGATAAACAAAATAAATTAACTTGAAATAATAGGTATACCCTAACAATGGAAAATAAAAAAAACATAACAAGCTAGACATACATCCATGTGATCCAATGGGTCCCCATAAAACATAGAACCATTTTCTCTCCATGATAGATCCATGAATAGATCCTGAAACTGAAAAGTGAAGTAGGAATGAGAACTGAGGTGCTCAGTAGGAAATCCAAGGAGTAACAACGCCATATGCCCTTACCTTTGAAAATAATCCCAAAACATGATTATTTTAACATAAGATCTATTAAAATATTGTTTTTCATTTTTTTAAAAATCATGTAACAAGTTTCCATTTTAATGGAAAACATTTGTCTCCTACTACAATTTCAAAAAAGAATCTGAGCATGCATTCTCATTTAAAAATGAAAGGGGAAGCAATTTAAATGAAAATATGGTTTTCAAAAAATTTGAAAAAAACATGAAAGAACTGAAATTAATAACAAATCACAAGATTCATATTTTAAATGTTCACCATGGGAAATCACTATAGGTAACTAGCTCAAGTGGGACCCTAGAGACCTCATGAATTGGTGTAAACATGTCATAGGAACCAAAACGATCTATGTTCCCATGCACGAGCCACTATCAGGGAACACAGCCACAAGCTAGTGGTATCCAATCATCATAATTTATATTTAATATTGAATCTTCAATCGTGCTAGAAGAATCTAGGAGGAACCACTTCTGCATCGTCTTGCATACTATTCCTTGTATACCAACCTAGATACAATGGTTTCCCACATGCTCTATTTCAAATGGTAGTGAGTTTTATAATCAAGTAAAGACACAGACAAACATCACATTTTTTATCTAAAAACAACAATGTTTTCACCATCGATATCCCCCATTAAGCACATCATTTTTTCAAAAGAACACACATTTTCCCAAGACTCTTCACTAGGAACATATAACACTTCATACATTTTACATACACATTATTTTTATAAATCAAGATAGAAAACCTTAATAGGGTTTTTCCTTTTTCATGTATCATTATTATTATTCAGAATGGGCTTAATCACTTACAAGTAACACTATTATTTTTAAAAAGATAATCACCCAACATTTTTGTTTTTTTATAATATTTTGAAATATTAACTAAGCAACCATGTTACTAAATTTTTGAATCAAGCTTAATAAAACTCTTAAAATGAAGAAACCCTTTTAAGAAAATCAAACCTTTCAATTTTCCTTCAATTTTCACAAAAAACCATTTTTTAAATCACATTTGAACTTCTATTGAAAAAAAACAATGCCACTACACTTTTATAACAAAACTGAATAAAAGAGAACATGTGTTTGGAAATATCAATTTCACCTTTAAAACATCTAAAAACCAATTATCAAGAATGAAATTTATTTATTCACAAACACACACACACACACACACACATATATATATATATATATTAAATATGAATTTATATAAAATGTATATGACTCATTTATATGAATACCAAGCAGTAATGGAAATTCTAATTAAAGGCTAGGGCATAAGTAACCTAACTCAGGGAGGAAACAAGCCTTCCAATTTAGCTCTTGGCACTTTCTAACTAATTGTTTATTCTCTCACACTAAGAATATGTGTCTTCGTATACATGAAAGGACACCTATACCCTATGCACATATTCACATGGCCCATGAACATGTGTAGTGGGATCCTTACAGGTATTTTTATATGCATATACATGTCTCCAATCACCTTGTTATTCATTTTTTATATACACATAGTAACACCTATCCCAATACATGTAAAATAAATTACATGGGTGAATAAACACATAATGGTGGAACCTACATGTATATATTTACATACCTATACACATGAAGGTGAGTCTCCCTTGGACCCAGAACTCAAAACCACACTAAACAGGGACCCCACAGTAGACATAAAATTTAAGAAATCAATAAAAATATTTATGAAACAATTTAAAGCAGAACCAAACTATTTTATAACAAAACACTCTTTTTACACATAAACACACTAAAAAAATTTTAAAATACATTTTACACTACGTACATAGTTTCTCAAATTCCGTTCGTAGAAAATAATAAAACAAACAAAATAACGTTCCACCAATAAAATGGGATTACCCCCATCACAAAATCATTCATCATTTTAACCATTTTTAAAACAATCTTTCTAATATTCAAACCTTTTACAATTTATACTGAAGATGAACCACAAAGATAACATGAAAAAAATAATCCATTTTCCAATGAAAATATCACATAAATACACATGCACCCAAAGTGCCATGAAAACAAATTTCACTCCTACGAAACGACCCTTGAAATACATTTTAGAAACATCACAACAAATCACAAACAAAAACAAAATCATTCGCATTATTAATAATCCATTTGCAACCTATGAACACATAAAACACTTTAAAAACTCCATACACAACACATAGACAAACCAATTACCCTATTTATAAACATAAAAAACAAATTAAAATTCATATAATATTGAATAAACAAGGGTTCACTTATCACTTATGATGAATGATTCAAAACAAATGTTGTCGAGTCCATCCGCACATACATAGTGGCACTTGGGAGTGAAGATGTACCCTAAAATGGTTAAATTTAACCTAACATCAGGATTAATCCCTAATTTTATACCATAACTGCTAGAAAAATAAAACCAAAAAGAAAAATGGAATAAAACCCTATAATGGAGGAAATAGGGTTTACTCATGGGAAGATATGTGCACCAAAGGAGTGAGGGGTTCCAGTGAGGGGGTTTAGCTGAGGGCGATTCATTGTGGTTCCCAGGTATGTGTTGTTGTAGGGGTAATGAGAGGAGGGAGGATGGTGCGAGGGGTTGCGTGTGGGAGTTTGGTCAGTGCGATAGTGGTCGCTGGAGTTAGAAGACAAAGCAAGGAGGGGGCGCCGACTAGCCATGGGTGAAGGCAGGTAAGGGAGTAGTGTACCTAGGAGGTAATCATGATGGGAGAGGAAAGAGAAGATGGAATGAAAGGAAAATGAGAAGAAAAAGAAAAGAGAGAAAAAAATAAGAAATAAGAAACCCCAATAAACTCCACATTAAACAATGATAATAATAAAAATTATTATTATAATTAAAATGTAAATTTACTTATTAATAACAATAAAAATAATGAGTTGAATAATATATTTGATAATTTTATCAATTATATTCATAATAATTTTCTTATTATTCTATAATTAATAATAATAATAATTTAATAAATATACAAGTCTTATGTATTTTTTCTTGTAACGTGTCAGTACAACAATCCCCAACGCTATATAGCGGCCTATCATCCCCATCTACCCCTTTCTGAATCCCCCACCAGATTCCATCGTGTCAACTCTAGGGTTACCACTCTGCCGATCAAATATGCTCGCATCTGCCGCCGCTCCTAGGGTTCCCGAAGACCATGTACTCAAACCGTGACTCTACCTCAGCATGCTCTGTCCTCTACTCCTCTACCTTCAGCTGCTCCACCTTGACCTTTGTGGCCTCTGCCATCACCTCCACGTGATCCCCCTTCATCTCTTTGTGCTCCACGATCAGATAATCCACCTACTCGTGCTCCACCTCCACATCTGACCACCTTCGAATCCACCATCTCTACATGATTCACTCCCACTCACTACCACAACAGGTCTTCCCTCACGACTCATTTACTACCCACGATACCCCTCAAGTTGACCTAGGGTTCCTCAGACTAAATCCTCCATTAGAACCCCCACCTCTGCATGATTTTCCTTCGACTCCTCCACCTACACTATCACAACACTTCCCACGGGGCCCGTGTTGTAACTACCCCAAGCCCGCCTTCCATAGGCCCGTGGATGGTGACTAGGACCAAAGGCATAAATCCCTATAATTGGTAAGGAATTTCCTTTATAAAATGAAAACTCACACAACCATAGATCAAGCGGATGAAAAAACTATGTATGCAGTATAACAAAAACTGCTGAAAGTACAAAGGGGCGATAAATACAAGCCCAATAGAAAGGTACAACTACAACTGAAAGAAAAGTACAACAACTGAAAGGTAAAGAAACTCTTGGGTCATCATCCAGGTTCCTAACTTAAGGGTAGGTACAAATTTCCACCTCAGCACTCCACGTCTGTTCATCTCCTTCGGGTACCGACTCGTCGGGAGATCCACCTTCAGGTACCATCCATCTCTACAAGCCTCAAACACGTTCAGTGTTGTCTGTCGTCTACAACCAACACAACGAGGTGCTGGCATAGCCCGTTCAGGGTTGAATATAGCGATACTCAATAGGGACCCTGAGACCCTCAATGTCTCAGTAAAACCAACAAGGATAACCATAAATAAAGATATTAATAGATAACCTTTACTTAGGTATATTCCCATACATATACCTATGTTATCATGTAATCCATCTCAGTAATGAGGAAAGAACAAAGGTCATTGACTCAACTCAAACCATGATTTTTATTCATGATGACCAAAACATGGCTGCTAGAGAACTCTTCCTTTGTCGAGCGTAGTAGTCCTGCCACGACTCCGAGGTGCCACCCACTAACCATAGACTGCTAAGGTACTCTTCCTATGAAGTACCACGGGTCTGCCACCTCACAAAGTAATGCTCATCCGCCATGGTTCTGACACCTCAAATAGTAGTTCACCCCCTTATAGCCTACAGAGGTACTACTCATGTCGAGTACCATGGTTTTTCCACCTAACAAAGTAGTGCTCCTTCTCCATGGACCTGCCACCTCACAATGTAGTTCTCCCCACTAGGCTATACAAGTCACTCAGAATTAAATCAGAAAAGCAGTCATCAGGTCTCAGCCAGCTACAAGGTCACCATACTCTGTATGCTCATCTTCGGGAGGATCTTCTCTAAAATCCACTGGTCAACACTCCAAGTGTCACAAAGTCCCACGAAGACATATCACAAAGATCCATCATGTCATAGGGATCTCAACGCAATACCCGGTGCGTCAATATGATGCACGATCTGTGATTTATTAGCATTTTTGTCCCGGGGGCCAAGTTGGTTTGGAGTACAAACCAACCCAAATTCATCTCAACATTTCCCCGAATTCCCATGGGGTATACTCAAAGGAGCAGTTTCTCAACGATATTACCAAAGCCGCTGACGATTCATCAATCAGATGTCTAGTCTGAGAGTGATTGGATTTTCCATTTCCGGGGCCCGGTTGGTTTTTTAGCTAATCCAACCTGACAGAACTCAAAAAGCATCCAATCCTCAGTTGGAGTATGCAAACATAACTGTCTTATCATGAGGAATCCAACGTAGTCGACGGAACGTCAATTGGACATTCGGTCCTCAAGTTATAAGTGTTTCCGCTCCGTGGGCTCAATTGGTTTCGAGTTCAAACCAACCCGGTCATTCCAAAAAATTATTGAAACCTTGAATGTAATATAACTAAATGAATGTCTTGATACAAGGATTCCTAAGAAACTGATGATGCATCGATCGTAGGTACGAAGCTCATGTTATGGGAAAAAGACTGAAAACGGTCCGAATTGGGGGTATGTGCCCGGTCCGACCCGACCCAACCCCCCCTTGGTTGACCCGACCCGGGTCTGAGTCCAGCCCGGTAGGGCACGGCCCGGCCTGGCTAGGCACGGGCCGGTCCACGTGACACGCCCCGGCCCGGCCGGGGGGTGCTGGCTCGGCCATCTTGCCGAGCAGGGGGGCGCAGCCCCCAGTCCTGTGGACGCTACGCCAGGCTAGCGCCGCTATTTCCCCCAGATCCCACACGGCCGCGGGATCCCTCCTTTACCACCACGGTCGATGCTGCTGCAGGCTGTTGCCAGTGGCGTTCCGGGGTGTCGCCGCCTCCATGCAACCCGCACTGCCGGGGTCTTCCGCGGGCCACCATAGTCATTCTGGTGGTCTGTTTATTATTTTGATTGCGCCTGTGGTCATGTCAAAACTTGTACATCACTATGAAGGCCTCCAATTGCCATTGTGATCCCTCTTCATCATCATCTTATATTCCCCGGATCAATAACAAACAACTTGTGTGTTCGGACTTGTTTGTTTTTGTGTACCCACCACATTAGTGGTTCAAACATTCCCAACAATTAAATGCCATGATCGAGAGTATAAAACATAAATACGAATTATAAAATCCCCCTACCTCATAAAACGACATTAAACGATGAAGAGTCTTGGAATACAGGTGTCGCAGAAGACGGGCGTCGTTTCATCAACGTTGGGATGGAAGGAGCAGAGGGTGGCGTCGGCGTTCTCCATTCTTCGTTTTTCATTGGAGGAAGAGGAAACCTCTCCAAGTGCTCGGCACTGTGGTTCGCTACTACCATTCTGATGCTTGAAGAATTTATCTAGAACTCCTTCCCCTATCCTCCTTTAAATAGGAGTGGGAGGGTTCGTCGTTGGCACACAAGTCATAAATAGGGGATTTATGACAGAGGGCTCCACCAAATTAATCTGTTGTAGTGGCATATTAAAATGGGGATGAAGTCATAAAAGGGGTTATTGGCCCAAGTGGTCCCACCAGAAGAATATCCTCAATGGGAGGATATTTCCTAGCGTGCCCCACTATTAATTAATCACAAAAAAGATAGGGGGCTGTTTAATTCTTGGGTGGTCCCCACATTAAAAAGGGAGGTTTCATCCTCCTCAATTAAGAAGGGGATTTAAACCAAGAGACTCTCCCTCATAAATGAGGGGGATTCAAGGAGTTATGTTTCCCCTCCCATTAATGGGAGGCCTCGTGTAGTTTCCCCCACAATTTACCTCACATGGGATGTTGGATCTCGGTGGGTCCCACCACTATAACCTCTCATGGGAGGTTAGGGTGTGGCGGTCCCACCACCAACTCCCAAGTGGAGCATCTAACCACATTATCTACACGACATGTGTTTAACAAAATAAAATAAATTGTTCACTTATTTTATTTTATTAACCCACGTAAAACCCTAAAAACTAACTTTCATACTCGATCATCTGCAGTCGAGGTGAAAGTCTTCTTAAATGAACAACCGCATTGCAAGTTCAACGGTGCCTTTATATTTCAATTCCCGAGCACCAGTTCAAAAGTTAGAAAAACCCGCTCGTTCGTTTACTGAACTTACCTGAGCTAAACTTCATAAATTGAATCCAGGCACACCAGTCTTTGGAATCAAGTTCCATCAGAAGCCATTGACTCGTAAAATGTCAAAGAAATTTAGAAAAAAAATTCCTTGAAATTTTAGGGCCTTTACGTACACATATCGAACTCAAATATCCTCCCAAAAATATACTTCCACTGGGGTATTAGCATCATCCAAAAAATATCATACAAACCACAATCGAATTATATTTTTATATCAGTATCAGCTTAACTACATACTAAGAATCTCAGCTCCGCCTTGGACTCTACATCGCAACCCCTCTAACATTCTACATATGCATTAGAGTTCATTTATTTGATTATTTATTCTCAGCATTCCACCGCTGAATTTTCATCTAATACCATTTTCGATCATGGATATTGTTTCCTATTCAAGTCTATACCTCTCTGCCTTTGATACGCAAATTGCCTCCTACATCAGCTTTGTACCTAAAAAAACAGAGCCTTGAATGATGCGGTAAACCATGCACTGGTCAATACCGAAAATAGTTATTCATACTATTATTATGTTGTTGTATATTCCATTGGTGGTTGTAAGTTTATCTATTATTAGGGAGGACATAGTACTCTTTCCTTCCTTGTTGTAGTACTATAGTTTTTACTTACTGTAGAACATATAATGAGGTACGTAGTGCTGGTCAAGTGGAATTTTGTTTTCAGACTACAAGTTACATGAAACATAGATTGAAGATGAAGAAGGGGTCTGATGGTTCTCTCATGCTTTAGATCAAGCATAGAGTTGATTTCACTATACATGCTTTATAAAATTCCCCTGTTAACTAAGGTTGGGAACTTAGTTTTGGTCGTTGTATATATGTATCCATTCACTATTTTCATTTTGTGAACTTTTAATATTTCCAATACACTTTATACATGAAATCTGGTTGGGAACCTAATGTTGGTCACTGTATATATTTTTCCAATCAGTATTGTCATGTTGTGAACTTTTAGTACTTCCAATTCACTATATAAGTGTTTATGGTTAGTATGTTATGTTCATTATTTGATCATGGTTGTAATATTGTGTCCCTTATTAGTATGTTGTGTTCATTATTAATATGATACATTCACTTCAAATCAGTTCCACTAAATATGTGTTTTTATACCCATCCATAATATTGTATTCACTGTTATTATTTTCATTGTTAATATGTTTTATTCACTTTTTTTCAATGTTGATATGTTCTATCCAATGTTAGTTTTTTCATTGTATTCACTCTAATTTTGTTCATTCATTGGTCTATAATGTAAAATGAAAAGTATTTAAGGTTTGATTAAAAATCTATAATGATATATGACTATTGAGATTCATTTTTATTGATCTTAAATAATTTGTGTGATTGATGGAGAATGATGGAAGTACTGAATTATTTCCATCAAACATCACTGATAAGAGATGTGATTGAGGCAAATCCTACACCAATCAGAGCCCAAAATGATGTGGTAAACCCTAAAATGTCTTGAGACCAAATTATTTATCTGTACTATTATTATGATGTTTTATATGCCACTTGTGGCCATAGGTGACTCCATTATTATGGAGAACTTAATACTCTTTCCTGCTAAGTTGTTGTAACCAGGCTGTTGCTGACTATAGAACATATGAAGAGCTATGTAGTGCTAGAGAAGAGGAATTTGTTCTTTCTAACTAAATGGTTCCTACTACATAGATTGAAGATGACGGTGAGGCCCCACCGTTCTCCACTGCTTTTTATCCAACTTGGAGTTGATTGCACTGGACATCCTTTATAAAATGCATCAGTTAACTCTGGTTGTTATCCTAGTTTTTTTATTTGATTATATGTTTCCATTCAATATTGTCAAGTTGTGGACATTATATTTTTATAATAAACTATATTCTTGTTTCCAGTTTGTATGTCATGTTCACTATTTGTTTATGGTTGGAATTTTGTTTTCACTTTTATTATGTAGTCCTCTTTTTCTTGTATTTTTTACCATCCCTATAATGGTATTTTTTTTCTATAAATTAATGTACAAAGAGAAATGTCTAACATATTATTATATTCATCATACGTAACATTAATATTTTGCATCAATATGTCATTTTTCTATTATGAAATAAGTTTCCTTTTTATGTATCATTTCAATATATATACATATACCTATAATTCCTAACCGTGAAACATTATGTGTTGGCCTATTTGACTCTATGAGGTGATAATAGTTTGATTGATCCATGCCGAGTTCATTTGATGGGTGAAAACTAATGATTCAAAATAACCCATAATGATTCAATGTTCTGCCTTGCAGATTGAAGAATTTACCTTTCTGGATCAAATCCAAAAAATTTCATCATTCTCTATTATTTTTCATGGTTGTTTTTATGGGGCTGCCAACATTGATCTGAAGGTGAAAATTGGAATAGACAAGTGATATTCTATTTCATCTCAATGTAATATTTCTATTGTTTACCTAAATTCAATAAAGGCAATTGCAAGATCGACAATTTATGTAGGGATTATTAAGATTTTCCTCTGCTCATTCATATGAAATTATTATCTAGGAGATTTTCTAGAGGCCAACATGGCTGGTTTCATCCTACCATCTAGTATACCAATGACAATTTTTAATGCATCGAAGAAACCTTTATTCTATACGTATTCATAATTTAATAATACAGACTGTAGAAAATTGGTGGACAATCACATTTTCTTTTGATAGTGATCATGCCTATGAAGGTTTTTCCGGTCTGGTGACCATAAATTTGTCCTTTTATGTGTACAGGTATCCACTGTGATGGGTTGTTCAATTTAGGAATTATAAATTTTATGAATGTTTTTACTCTGGTATTTTAGAAAATTAATAATTTATTTTTTGTGTTCAGTTGGGAATGGCTGAAATAGAGTAAAATGATATTGATTAATTATCCTTATTAGGGGTCATTATTTGAAATTGAAATCATTCAACCTCATGACTTATTGCAAGAACACATTCTGATTACTTGTAACTACAATTTCACCATTTTTATTGATATCATTACTATATATTCAAAATTTTAATTCTTATTGTATCTACAAAATGTAGCTGATAGAAGGTCTTAATGCTCAAAAATTATTCCAAGAATAGTTTTTTACCATAATAGGAGCTATTATGATTTCATTGACTATTTCAATTTCATTTTATGAAATTAAAGAATCCATGAATTTTGTAAAAAATCTATTTCTACTGTGTTATAGGGGAATGAATGTGCAAGATGTTTAAGAGTCAGTAGTAAAACTGATAGACGATTTGTTACAACAACTAAAAATTTTCCACCCACTAATGTATTAATATTCTATATTCATTGTCATTTATTTTCATTAAAACATTTTATTAGACATTACTGATTTATTTTCAGTTTCATTTTCATTGAATTTAATTAAAATAGACTGTATTTCATAATATCATTTCAAATTGGTAAATATTATATTCCTGTTATATATTGTGCATGTTATTAGATGTAATAACCACTGTTTTTTACTCCCATTTCCGTGTTTTGAAACTATTGTGTCTTCTTTATCTCCTGATATTTTTTTATTTCAAATTATTATCAAGTACTGAAATTCTCTCTTCTTTTATGTCTGAGAATCCAATCGATCACTTTAGGGATTATCATAAAATAAGAGAAAAAAATTTCATATGTTCGTCCTGTTATGACTATATTGCTGGGAAACAATTCATTATTCACCTGAATTCAAGAATGAAAAATTCAATATTCTCTATTCCTATTGTGGTTACTAAGATTTTCCTCTTCTCATCCAGATTGAAATATTATCCATGAAGATAACTAGAGTTCAAAAGAGCTGGTTTCATCTTACCATCTATTATTCCAATGCAAATTTTTTATGCATTGAAGAAACCTTTATTCTAAATTTTTTCTTAATTTGACAGTACATAATATAAAAAAGTAGTGGAAAACACATATTTTGTTAGGATAGTTATCATGCCAAGGCTGGTTGTTCAAGTTTTCTGACCCTAAAATGGTCATTTTAAGTGTACACGCCTCCTATGTGATGGTTGTTCTTTTCATGTCTGATAATTTTTTTTATTTTTATGACTATGTTATTTAAAAAATTATTATTTTCTTTTTTGGGTTCTGTTAGGAATGACTGAAAAATAATTAAATGAAACTGAATAATTATTGTTATCATGAAAAATTATTTGAAATTGATACCATTCAACCTCGTGACTTATTGGAAGAACACATTCTGATTGTCAGTAACTACAAGTTCAAATTTTTTATTGATATCATTACAATATATTCATATATTTAATTATTATTGTATCTAAATAATGTAGCTGATAAAAGGATTTTAATCTCAAGAATTATTATAAGATCAATTTCACTTGACCATCATTGGAATGATTTTGATTTCTTTGACTCTTTATATTTCATTTAATGAAATAATAGAAGCCGCAATTTAGTAAAATTTGTTTTACTGTTGTGTTATAAAAACATGAAAGTGAACGATGTTTAGGAGTCTGCTAAAACACTAAAAAACGATTTGTTACAACTAAAAATTTTATATCCACTCAGGTATTAATATTTCTATATTCATTGTCTTATTTTTATTGAAAAATATTTTTAGGTATTACTGATTTATTTGAAGTTTCATTTACATTGAATTATCATTAAAATATTGAATTTCTTCTTCTCAGTTCAAATTGGAAAAGATCATCATCCTGCTAACTGTTGTGTGTGTTCTTAGAGCTAATAAACAATGTTTATTTTAAATTCTTGTATTTTGAAGCTACTGTGTGTTAATTATCACCAAGGTTTTTTTATCTATTTCCAATTATTCTAAACAATTAAAATTTTGTCTTTTTTCATTCCAGGTAACCACTAGATCTATTTAGGGATTGACATCAAATAGCTGAAAAAATCATATTTTATTCCTTTTATGTTTATATTAAAGGAAACTGTTTCTATAAAAATCATTTGAATTCCCCATATATTTCATGAAAACCAAAATTTCTAAGACACAAAAATTGATATCAAACATGAACATTTTTTGATGAATTTTAGTGCTAATGTTGTTAAAGATAATGAATTTTAAGATAAAAAAGCTATAAATTCAATTTTCGGAGATTCTTAATGAGTTAACATAATAAGATATTTGAGTGGAGTCATGAAGAAAATAAAATACTGGACTATGAAAATGTGAGTGTGGTGGAAGACAATGAAATTTAGGATTAAACTAGTAATTAATAATCTATAAATGTTTAAAACATCAACCTAAAACTATTCAAAATAATTCAAATGGTTTCATAGGCATACATTCTCCTCGATACTCTATATAGGTATTAAGATTTATATTTCATTTCCTTTTATTTTCAATACATAATTGTTCTGATTATTTCCCAGTTTCATTCATATTGACTATATCATTAAAATAGAATACATTGGGTCTTATCCTTTCAAATTGGTAAACATTATATTACTACTTTAATGATTACATTGGTCAATAATTTTTTCTACATAACGATTGATGTCATTTGTTGATGTAGAAAAATATGTTAATTGAGTTTGATGCTGACGATGTGTTCCAATGCAATGATACAAATTCTAGAGACTCTGTAGAAACAATAAGATAATTTAAATATGTCCATTCTAATTTAATGCAAAATAGAAACAAGAAAAGTGATAAAATTTACTGATGTGATGGTACAATTTCAATGTAATGGAAAATATGAAATGAATCTATTATGTTGAAATTAACTTTTACATTAATAGTTCCAAAATTAAATATAATTTTAATAATGTAAACATAATACCTATAACATTACATATAATCTTCAATATTATCTATTATGTTGATAAATTAATATACAATGACCATATTTAAGTATTTATTTTTTATGAGCTATATTAAAGTGTTGAAAGAAACAACTATGGTACTAATCAACATCAAAAAGCTCTGGATCATTGAAACCATGATGCAAGGCACTCATTTCATGCTATTAATAATAGATACATAGATCAAACTATTTTACTATGCAATGTACAACACATACTCCAAAAAGCAATACAAAATGTACTCTGTAATATGTTACTAACACAATTTCAAATTGGGAGTTTCAATGTTAATTTTTAGTACTTCTTATTAAAATTTTATGATACATCATTTTATATTAGCTATCCATAGTGAAAATAATGTATCTTTCATTATGATATATACTTAATGATACATCTTGTTTTTCTGTATCGTATTACATTTTTTATTCATTTTTATTCCTTTTCATATATATTTTCTGATACATGTTTTTATTTTTCATTTCATTCATTATTATATATAACTAAATATCTAGTTTTAATATATTTTAACTAATTTTCCTTAATTACTACTCAATATATTAATACACTTGAATATTAAGTTTGAATTATAGTGTTGTGCATATGCAGGGTGAGGTACTAGCTTAATACTAATGTCAACAACAATAACAAAAAAAATATTAATACTAATAATATTCTAAACAGGAATATTTTCAGAATTACTATATTTAAAATAATTTTTTAAACTTCAATTATTATAATAGGCAGGTCGCACAGGGACCTCGGTGATGCCTCGCGGTTTCCCACACCATGCGATGCCCGTGCTCCCGATACTTTCAACCTCAAAACGTGTGTTTTTTAAATAAAAACACTATAATTGAAACCAGGGTTAAACTCGAGCTACCCAATGCCAGGAAAATTAATACAATAAATAACTTAAAAAGGTCAGTTGTGACACCTTTCTATTTTCAAAAAAGTATATCTGTTCCACTAACCTCACTAATTAAATTCAACCCCAAATAATCTATTAATTAAACCATAAAACCCTTTTAATTTTCCCAAAAACGGTACAAATAACATCCCAAAATACATCCATTCATCTTAGAGGCATTATATTGGGAAAAAATATAACCTTGGATGGCTTTCGGCACTAATGTAGGTATTTTAACGGAAGAAGTGGTAATTTTCTTCAATGAGTGAGTTTATTTTATTTCTTCCTCCACCACCTCTATTTCTTATTAAACCATTATTATATGATACCCTTAGTATATATCATATAATTATATGTTGTTATACTATGCGAATTTTCTAATACCATCACCAATTTCATTAAATTTGACATGAAATCATCAGTCATGTGAATGGTAGGCTACCGTCTCACAAACTAATGTCATTCATTTTTTCATTATGACTTATCACATTGGGGTATGATGATCAACTTGAAGTATAAATAAGATCACTATAATATAATTATACATTTGGAGTCATTATATCATATATATATATAAATATTATTTAATTCTATATGAGATTCGATAATGTCACTCATATGTATAGTTGAATATCATCATGTGTGGTGATGTGATTCATGATTCACTAATGCATTACATGGAAGGTGATAAGAATAATTTTGATGATTATTTGTGATATGTATATCATATATATTACATTATTTCAATATTTATTATTCAGAAAATATAATATATCATTCAATTTCATTCCATATCACACACTTAAAGGTGACAACCTCATTCATGTACGTGTGGACTAACACCTTCATGATGTTATGTGACAATATTTTCATCAACAAAAAAAATGGATGATATATATAAGTATATTTCAACAATTTTATCTTATTAAATATTTTATCATCATTATGAAATTATGAAATATTTCTAACCTCACATCCATAATGATTATTAAAAATTGAAACATTACTCATGGGTACGTTCGACCTATTGTCGCCAGGATCGTAACACACTTCATTTTTTGTAACATTTATCAATTTTTTTTAAATGTACCATTTATGTAAAAATATTATAATAATTCCAAAAATAATATTCTAATGAATATATAACTATATAATATTCACAAGAACATTTTTTTTCATGATGAAATATGCATGGGATAACAAATAAAGTAACACCTAAAATTTTACAAATAATGAATGATAATTAAAGAATAGGTGAAATGATGTTATTAAAATATCATATGTTATATTTTAAATATTAATATGGATCTATTATAATTTAAAAACATTTTGTTAACCATTATACTATCGGTTAACGAATGGTCAACCAAAAAGATGTATGAGTTAGTGGACAACATTTCTAATTCTATAAATTATGAAATATTGTAATTTTATGAACCTAATTTTCTTTATATGATTTATATAATCCCATATGACATGAAATATGTTGATTTGTTAATAATTCATGGTATTTTATCTTTTAAATTGAATTATTTAATTTATGTTGATTTGACTTTAGAGTTACTAAGTGGTAAATAATTTCATAACTCAATTTATTTTCATTGGGATATATAACTTCCCCGCCATTGTTTAAATTATATGTTTATGTGTAAAATTAATTTTGACTATCTTATATTGTTTTAAAGTTGTTTTTTTTAATTTAATATTGATATACATAATCAATTCGTTGATTTATTATTACCTCGACTTTTTTTCAATGGTTTATTTTACAATCTCAATTTAATTGGGATTGTTTATACATCAATTAACATTGAAAAAAATTTGATCATATTTTAATGAACCCATTAATTATCATTCCATCTAGTTATTCATTAAATTTTTCATATAATTTTTCACATTTCCTTCTCCTTGGTAGTTAAAATTATTTTGAATTTGTTTTATGAAAATCCAACTTCATTTCTATATTGGTTTAGAAATCAATTTTCTTCCAAAACCATATACTCAAAAAAACCTTAAATATTTATAATCAATTCAAAATGGTATATTATAGGCATTTTTAACAATTTTATATATTTAAAAGTGTTTTAAATGGATTATATTATTCATTTCGAAACATTACTTGTTTTACTTTAACAATAAATTGAATGGATCATTGCTTTAATGTGTATCGAACGAATAGAATTTATATCCTTCGTGACCACTGTTTTGTTATAAAAAATATTTTATATGTTTCTAAGGTAAATTTAATATGAAATTAAGTTTATATTATTATGTGAATAACTAATTTTTTAAATTTAAATTCAAAATGAGAAGGATATTTTCCACATAGATGTGTTTAAATACTTTTATGGTATTTCTATTCAATAATGAAAAAACCCATCATCCTTACTCTAAAGAGTATATGTTGTATTTTTATCATCTTTAATCTTCTTAATGATTGTTTATGATCATCTTGACCCTGTAAAGTAATGAAATTCACTATTTTTTATTATCATATAAATTAACATTCCATTGAAATATTTACTTTCCTATGATTGTTAGAAATTATGTTTCCCTTAAATATATATATTAATTATCCTTGATAAATTTGTTTATTAGACTGCATTTCCTTTATTCATTCAGTTTCCTTCATTGAATGTTTCTTTTTTTTGATGGAAATAAATATAAATCTATATTTGTTGCTCAATAAAGATATTTGATTATAAGGTTCACAGTTCATTGGATAAATTGGTATTTCAACACATGATGAATGCATTTGACATAAAAATATATTTGGGGAAATTTATTGATTTTACCTCGATTAATCTGTAGTCTCATGATGGACATCAATATGCTAGCATAAAATTCATTAGCCAAACCACCAGAGTTTATACCCAATAGTTTTTTATTGTCTTGTGAGTGGTCATAATTATAGAGGTATCATGATACAAAATTCAAGGAATCTAATAATTAATAATTTCATTCATTTATAATTCAATATCTATTATTATCCATGATAATTTTTTAATGATAATATATATGGATTCATTTAATTATTTGTAATTTAATAAATGAATCATTTTTTCAGATATTTTCATTACATTATAGATTATAAATTATATAGTTATGATATTCATGTTATTAATTAAATGGAATGTGTTTTAATTTAGTTACCTATAAATATTTACTAATATCCATGATATAGTTTAATTTATATTATCTTTGGATATTATTCAATCTCAGTTCATTGATTACATTGAATGTGTGTTCATTAGTCTACCTTGACACAATTATTATTTGTATTGATTCATGATTTCATCCACTCAACATAACATGTTCTATGAATTTAATCTCACCCTTATATTTATTCTTATCCCAAGGATTCAAATAATTCTACTATGATTTATATTCAGGTATCTTATAGTATGAATCGTTTCATTCTTTAAAAATTAATATTACTAATTTTAATTTCTTATGTAATGGAAAACAGAATTATGTACCTAGTTTACCTATACAAAAAATATATTTGGTCCATTAGGATGAAATTAAATCTACATTATGGAAATTTAATAAAGGATACACTAGGTATTAGCTACATTATATGTATTTTCTACAAAATATATCATACCAATTAAGAAAACTTAAGTCATTGTTTAGGTGTACATGCAATATAATGCCACCACAAAAAATTAAAGTAATTTTTAATAAAATTTAAAATTTCATGATTACAATATTATTTAAATTGATAAATCATATTTTTATTATATATTTACTGTTATGGTGTGAATCAATGGGAATCATCTTGATGATGTTATAAATAAATGATCACTATTAATTCAATCCTTTAAAACAATCATGATAAAGGGGGATTCCTCATTTCAAATTATGAATCCTTTTCATATCAATTAATTTTTATTCAGCATCCATTATAAATATAATATATCACTATATGAATAAATAAATTTAACCATTACTATTCTTTTATAATTATATTAAAGTAATATCACCTCATAATCATTCATTAAATCAAGGTATGTTCAGGTTTTTGTTAGTTTAACCTCCAACATAATGAATATTAAAATATATAATTATGAATTAATATAGTAACATAATAAATGGTATAATACAATATAAATATGTAAAAAATTATTTTTTTAAATTCTAGATACATTATGTGAATCTTTACATGATTATTTAATAAAACAACCTTTGATCGTTAAGAATCATCGAAGCATGCCATTTATCGATTTCAACATCAAGATTAAAGACTATAACACTTAATAATAGACTTTGAAACGTATTAAATAATGCTTAATCACCCATAAGTGAAATTTTAAAAAACTATAAATTAATATAATATAAATATAATTGAATATGGATACATTTATTATGAAACTATTATAGATGATCAAAACTATAAACTTCTGACATGGTATTTAGGATCATTCTATTAGAAAATTAATATTTATGAAGAGTATATGTAGAAATATAAATGATAAAGGTTATGAACTAAGTAATTATGGTGGTTATATATTTATATAGTATGTTATAGTATCTTCATTAATTTAAGGAAATGAGATATTGGTTTTTCATCTCTAATTACTCTCTTCAGGACACGTTTGGTATTTGCCACCTCATTTCAATCATGTGGTCAATATAATGCATATTTGGGATGTTATATCATGAAATAAATTCATTCCTAGTAAGTTATAATCCATTTTTTTTCAACTCCTAATGGTATTTTATAAAATTGGTACCCAATCCATTTGTTGTGTTTTTTACATCATAATTTTCATTATTTAGAACTCACTTTATATTCAAACCCCATTTGTTTTTATTATGGTGAGTTTATTATGATGGATGAATTTTAAAATATTTAATATGTGAATTTAGGGGTTTATATGTCAATATTTTAAATCCACCCCAATAAAATATGGATTCATTTGGTTTTAAAACCATTTTAAAACTATGTCTCCTTGATAGAGGAATAACCGTCATATATTTTGATATGATAGGAGTCTGCAGAATTTCCTAGAAAATAAATACCTTTATGGATACTATAATGTCTATTAAATTATATCATAGATCCAACTTGGTGAATTTAATCCCAAAATGGTTCATTTTACATTAAGTCAATTATTATCCCAAAGAATGATGAGTTTTCCAAGATTGTACACATGGATATACCTAGAAGAAGGAATATTTTTTGTAATACTCACTCGCATACTATCTGTGAATCATAATGAAGGATTTTTCATTTAATTATCATGTTATCCTAAAAATTAATTTTATTCAACACAGTTATAATATTATATGAATAACAAAATATATTTAATATTCCATCACTACTATATTTAATTGATTTTGGAACACAATTTTACATTGATGGTATCTTATGGATTCTAAGATAATTAATGGATGTTACCCATAATTCGACATTCATGTATTGAATATGGAATTAATTTATTTGCATATATATATATATATGTATGTGTGTGTGTGTGTCTGTGTGTGTTATTTTATTTATTCTAGATTTTGTTCCTCAGGGAATGGAATGTAAATCTTCGAATCCCTTATGGTGAATACATTGGACTTAATTTGGTGATGGGTGGGTCCTGGAAATATATTATCCTCAATGAATTGATAGGTCTCATTAGACTAATAAATTATAGTATTCTTGTATATATAATCCCATGATTGGATAATTTCTTTATATAAGGCATTCACATCATATTTTTATTTCAATCATTTTTAATTTCATTAATAAGAGACTAATGGTTCATTCATTCCATATTTTAATTTATTACCATGAATATTGATTATACTCAATTTTAATTGTTTAAGGATTAATATTATCATTTATTGATACAATACCACATATTCCATGTTTTTTTGAATGAAGTATTTGTATGATACTAATTTTATAAAATCCCTGATCAAACATATTTTTTTAATTTCTTTGGGAATCATAGAGAAATGTTTTAAATTATAAAGGATATAATATTCGTTATAATTTTATTTTAATAATGTCTTAAGTTTGAATTTTATATTTGCCAATGTAATTAATCTTTATATGTAATCTTTCAAACTAATAATTTGTTCGATCCATTGGGAACAATATATTATATACCAATAATGTAGTATAAAAACCAGATATTGGTTTCTAAATTCTAGGTAGTTATAATGGTTTACTTATTTTTATTATATTTGTTTCTACATCGATTTACCTGACCGACCCTTTTTTAGAATTGTAATTGAATTACCATATAAATATTTCAATATTGTTACAAAATGAAATCAAAATGATATGATTATTTTTACATGGTTTATAACTACAATATATTCCATGAAAAATGAAACTAACAATGCGATCATGAACATGAAATAATAATATCCCTATTTTTTCCACAGTGTGAACCTCCACTTCCTTGGACCACTACCCATAAAATGTTTTAGGGAAGATATAATCTCCCACAATGAAACCTTTTATCACATCTCACTCCAAAACATAGTGACTTTAATGGATTAAATAACTAGAATGTATTCCAAATAATTATATCACATATTTTTTAGGATTTTACCAACCATACCGTGGTTCCATTAAAATATAATGGATGCCCCTTCATATAAATGTTATGAAACACTGGTTGAACATCAGCACTAAAATCATTCATTTAAATTTCATGGAAATATTTTATTATTTTGTTGTTTAATTATAATATCCCAATATATCATCTTTAAAATTTCTTGAATGGTTGTAGGTATATTAATTTTTTTATTAATGTAACTATAATAATCTCTTACATATCATATGTAAATATGGAGCCTTTGGATTATCCTTTTTTATAATAAATTTTCCTCTCATAGGTTATACATGGAAATTATATTAATGTGATTTATTGTCAAACTTAATCTATCATATTTTTAGATAGTTCATTGAAAGGTAGTTTTTCCCACTCTACACGTATTTTATGTATCATTTATATGAAATCATCCATCAATATTTTATTTTGATTATGGGAACATCAAAATAGAACTACCAAAATTCAATATTTAAAAAACCTCAGAACTCATTTTTTATTTCAAAAAAATATATTTCTTTAGGTCTATATTTATCATGATTTTTCCAATCATATTTTTAAAATATAAGTCTTCAATATATTTTTATTCCTATATTCATTATGTTTCATATGTGATATTTCAATATGATTTCATTTATAAAACTAGATAATGCTCATAAAATCCCTATAAGATTTTTACCTGCACTTTACTCATTTTTTCTATCTTTATATACTATATCTGCATCTATTTTTTTAAGTAAATTTTTTTTATTATTCTCTAACAACCCATATATCAACAAAAAAATTTCAGGGCTAGTTCAATAATATTATTTTCTACTCACATAACCTTAAAAATTATCTAGTAACTGTTTCGTACGGATTTCGGGGATGACCTCCTGGACGAGAGATTCAAACGTTCCGATCAGTTTCTAGCAGGTTTGTTCGTAGAACCGGAAACATCCAATGATTCCACATCCAATTCGACCTACTTTCCAAAGGTAGGCGCTCATTATCTTGTGAACTGATGAGGCTTAGGAATTTGCATTGGTCGAGAGGATGGGAGGTCAGACTCATCACACCTTTTTGAGGGGAATTATTGTCTACTCCAGGACTCTCTTTATAGATTTAAGTTATGTTCGTGAATCCTTATTATATTACCAAGTATAAAATGAGATTTCCTTTAGTTTTAACAATCAATGATTAAATATGCAAGAAATTTAGAGAATCTATTATATGTATTCGAGGTTCTTCATCAATAGATAATCATATATATCTTTTTAGAGATTCTTGGTCAATGGTATCCTTCAAAACATTTATATAAAAGTCTCTTGGTCATTATGATGACCAGGCTGGTTTTAAAGCCACTAAGTAGGGCACTTGAAGTTTATCTTCATTCAGAAGGACATGGATTATTTCAAAGTTGGGATCGAACCCATAAATGGGCTACCTACGTATCCTTTGTTTTGGAAAAGGAATCAGAACCCATGTAGTTCGAGTAATGGAGTATGATGTTTATGATTGATAGCTCAAAGAAGAATGTCATAATTACTTTTACACTCTAAGCTCACGTGAGTCATGCTCGGTGTGAGAAACAAGAGGTATTGGTAAAAATTAGACAATTGTGCCATGAAAGATGCAATCATAAGAAATTGTTTGGGGCTTATGTATGTATGACTGCCCAAATAGATGAAGGTTTAGGATTTACTTTTAGGGAGAAAATCCAGGAACATGGTCCATAAAGGTATATGTGCTTTATGGAGATTTGAATACTCTAACATGGGACTTATTCCGGAAAAGGAAACCAAAATTAGGAGAGGATTGATAATTGGGTTTTACTCCTGAGAAGGAACCCCATATCAAACATAATTTAGGACTGGTTAAGAGAAATTAAGGGGCTTGGGGTTCACTCCTAAAGAGGATACCCATGATTATGATTGGGACTTACTCCTAAAAAGGAGGCCCAGTTTAGGGGACTTGGGGCTTACTCCTGAAAAGTAATCCCAAGTTAGGGGACTTGGGGATTACTCCTGAAAAGGAATCCCAAGATTATGACTGGGACTTACTCCTAAAAAGGAGGCCTAGGTTAGGAATTAAGGTTTGGGGCTTACTCCTGAGGAGGATGCCCATATTTGAGATTGGGGCTTACTCCTGAGGAGGATGCCCAAGTTAAAGGATTATGATTGGGGCTTACTCCTGAGGAGGATTCCCAAGTTTAAGGAATTAAGGTTTGGGGATTACTCCTGAGGAGGATGCCCAGATTAAAGGATTTATAACTAGGGATTATTCCTGAAAAGGAATCCCAGGTTAAGGATTCTCTCATCTTAAAGGATGAGGTTTAATGAACGAACTCTCAATTTTTGGTGACATAAAGATGTATAAATCACTAGGTTTTGAGAGATATTCCACCGAATTCCTTACATATAAGGAATTCAAATCAAGAAATCATGCCATAAATGGATTTGAAGAGTATCTTGAATTCTAAATCTTGAATAGGAAAGGTGAAATGGCTTAAGAGTGGTAAAATGGGAAAGATGGGCACCCAAAAAGGTAGGGGGGCACAAGTGTTGAAAGGCGCGCAAGTCTTGCGTGGGCGCGCAAGTATTGGTCGCGCAGGTATACCTGCGCGACACATGGTGTACTTGCGCGATTTTCAATCAGAATTGAAATACTTGAGCGACTCTTTATTAAACCCTTTAGAACCCCCTTGAGGTTCTTCCAAAAAAGGGATGCGCAAATTCTATTGAAGGAATAAGGCGGTGCGTAAGTGTGACCAGTTCCCTTAAGGGCTGGCCATTCAGGCACGCAAGTGTTGATGAGTTTCAACACTTAGGCCTTCCTCCCTCTCTTTAGATCTTCCGTTTTAGGTATGAAATTACCTTAGAAATGTTCCGGAAGCTTTGATAAGGGACTTGGGCATCGGGAGCTGCAAACCGAGTTTCTGAAAAAAAGATTCTCTTGAATGGGGGGCCCACAGGGTCTATTTATAGGCAAAAGAAGTCCTTGGGCGGTTACCGGGCGGTTACCACATAGGTCGCGCAAGTCACTTGCACGACCAAGGGCGTCGCGCAAGTGTACTTGCGTGACAGTGAGATAACTTGCGCGGTGCAGTTGCTGTTGATCCTTTCTTCCTTCCTTTGTCGATTTTTGATGTTTTCTTCAAAGGATGAATCACTTTGAGCTCAGATATTCCCTTTTCCGATCTTTAGATTCTGTGACGAAAGGAGCGTCAACAAAAGGCCCCCCTCAGAGTTGGATCCGGAGAGAAATGAGGATTTGATTATGAGGAAATCGAATCCATCCAAAGGAAAAGGGGGGCGCGCAAGTCTTCAGTGCACAGAGGGCGGTGCGCAAGTTTGCGTCGCGCAGGCCTTAAGCGCTCTGGGTACGGCGCACAGATAGGCTTCCTGGCCTATAAATACATGGCTTTTGGCCGTGTGTAGCATCTGATCCCAAATTTCGCGAGCTCTCGCCGCGCAGGTCACCTAAGCCGCGCAAGTCTCTTTTCCACTGTTCCCTCGCTGTGTCGCTACTGTAAAGGTAATAGGGCTTGCGCGGTAATACATGCGCGACAAAAACTTGCGCGGAACATGTAACACTTGCACGACATCTCCATACTTGCGCGCCATATCCATACTTCCGCGACATCTCCATACTTGCGCGCCTTAATTCTTAGCCATTTTTTTATTTCTTCCACAAAGTTTGTGGAAAATAAATTCATTTATAAATTAATTTATGAAACTCTTTGTGTAGAATTAATGGCTCTTAGACCCGGATTAATTGATGAACTGGCTAGCAAGCGGATAGATGATATGATGAACATCATTGGCCACGATTACTATACTGTCAAGGATAATACTCTTCCAGATTTGGCTAAGTATCTGAAAAAATATCATCACAACATTCCTCAAAGCACTTATCTACCTTTGTATGGCTATGGTCATCTACAAGAAGTCATTATTCCAGAAGTAAAGAATTATCTTCCATTTTCGTGGTTTCAGAATTATACCAATTTTGCTTCACCAAATATCTCAGGTGGAGGAGTATTTCTAACTGCTGGAACAGTGGATAAGGCTTATGTGATGCATCATAGCCCTTGCACACCAGATCTGAAAAATCATACCCCTGAGCTTCAACCACATTGTCATCATTCAATCTTCCGAAATGCTCAGATGGATCAATCCAAAGGCTGGAAGAAAAGTTGGGATTTCCGTCCTGGGGGAGGTGTGAAGACAACTTGGTTGTGGGTATACTGGGCACGACAGACTTGGGCAGAGTTTATCGAGGACCTGAAGAGAGCTGCAATATATGAGGCTGTCTGGGTTGGGCAAACATATGTTTACAGACATGATAACTTCGTGCCAGAGATACTCAGCCACTGGAGCCCAGCAACTAATTCTTTCCATTTGACTCATGGAGAAGTAGGTATCAGTTTGTGGGATGTCCACAAGATTTCAGGAGCTCCAATCTTGGGCGATATGTATGATGAATTCATTCCTCCCAAGGTGGCTTGGAATGATTCAGAGAAGACTCCTGCTTTAGCTCGAGAATTATTTAAAATCTTCCACAGGATCAAGAGTTCAGAGACCACATTAACTCATTTTAGAAAAGATATTCATCCGGAAGAATGGATTAATGTGTTTCATACTGAGAAGAAAGGGATGGAGCCAAAAGAAAAAGGATCCAAGAAAATGAAATCCAAGGATACCAGGCCCAGACGTCCTACCACTTGTCCAAAACCTGAGAAGAGAGAAGCTCCTGGCACATTCTGGCCAACTCTAGAAACAGGAGAGTTTGAAAAGTGGGGATATGAAGTGAATCAAAGAATTCCAATGAAAACTCGTCTGGCGGGTTTCTTGGCAATGTGGCTCAGTGTTTATCTCTTGCCGGTCAGGGATTCGAAGGGAGGCGTTAGGCCAGGGACCTTCGTCATTGCGGCAAAGTTGGATGAGGGAAAAATGGTTGGGTTAGCTACCCCCATTTTAGCAAAGAATCACAGGAGTTTACCTCACGTCCTCCAGGGTAAATCTCCTTTAAGAATAGTGGGACCATTCTAGGATTTGTGGGGATGGATCGCCACTCACTTCAGGACTTACAATGTACAGAATGGATTACAAATTCCTAGAAGCTCTTTCAGACCGTCAGTGCAAGCATTCTCTGGAATGCTCCATTAGATGTTAATGGTTATGAAATGAAAGTAAGGCTGAGCATGTTTAAGGAATTCAACTTCTTTCCTTATGGAAGTCCGCCATCCGGGCGGTTTGTTGATGATGGGACAGCCCATTTGGATTTGAGGGCATACATGCTAGCTTTCAGGGATGGGGTGTTAGTAGCCAGGATTGATGGAGAAATCATATGTGAGGCCTATGCTCCATATAGATTTTCACGCCAATTCAAATGTTTGAAACAGATTGTTTTATCCCCTCCGGTACATGTCAGGTTAGAGCAACATCCGATGGTTGCTCGACAACTATGGTTGCTGACATCAAGAGAGAAGACTGGGGCAGTATTTGATCTAACAGTTGAAAAAGTGGCACATAATCTGACTACTTTTTATGCCGAACACTGGATAGCATCATACCCCAAAGGGATATTGAATCACCCAGTATATCAAGTGGGAAAGAGGAAGAGGACTGTAGAGAAAGAAACCCTTCCTCATGAAGGTGACGCTTCTCCACCTGAAATAGGTTCAACATACTCCTATTCTAGAACTAATTCATCGGAATATCATGATGGGGATGATGAGGCACAACCGGTAGCAAAGTGGTTTCGTGCCCGATATAATCCTCCGGCCAGAATTAAAATACCCACTCCATCAACTCCTGGTGAGTTATTTCATTGTAATAATTTCAATCACTGCTACTTTATAAAGTAATAAGTCTTACTTTCTTATTCTCTATTTTTAGTTGCAGGTGCTGAGAAGAAATTAAAATCGAATATTGTAGGACATTCCTCACAGCCTTTATATCTAAGACCAGAGGCTGTTCAGGTATGGCAGAGCTTATACTGTGGTACAGAGACCGCCTGGCTGGATTTGTGTGAGGGCCTACAACTTCCTGGAACAGGAAATCTTGTAGCTTCTAAAAATATTCATCACGAAGATAACCCCAATGAAGTGCGAGCTTACATCAGAGAGATGGAAATGCTCATATATGCCACTGATGACTCGGTTCCTATCACCAGGCGGGTGAAGGAAATTATTGATCGTGGCGCCACTGAGGGGGCTGGTGGTTCTGGAGATGAGGAATGGAAAGAGTATGTGGATCCTGAAGATGTAAGTTTTCTTTCCTTATTTTCTTTGCAACATGATTTCCGCTGAAGCTTTGTTACTTAAGGAAGTTATTTTCTTCATCTCACAGCTTGGAAAGAAAGGAACTGGGGTTCCTTCGCCACAGTATAGCCCTGGTGGTACTACTATCAGGGCTGCTGCTGATTCTCCTCGCGAACCAGGCGAGATATCTCCAGGCCAGCAGGCCATGAATGAGGCACTGGACACAGCCTTCCATTCGCAAATCCAAGTGCCTATAAGGGAGACCACTGATACTCCAAAAAAACATAAGAAGCAAAGTCAACGAAGGAGGAAATCCATAGCTAAACGTTTCATTAGCAGCGGTAAGTCCTTCGAACAATCATGAGTTTATACCCATAATCATATGGTTACTCATATTTCTGAGTATTGCAGGGGCTTCTTCAATTTCCCCCTTGAGGGAAGGGACTGATCCTTCTTCAAAGGCCTTGGAGGGTGTTGTAGAACAATCACAGACCCAAGCTGACTTGGTTGCTCCTGGAGAAGAGCTAGCATCCATTCCCAGTATCCCTCCTTCTGCTAAAGATGCTATCCAGGGTCAGGGGTTGCAGGACATAAGTCGGCAAGCATATGTAGCAAATGCTCCCACTGGTGAGACTAACCAGGATTCTGAAATATCATTGGATGAAATGGTGAATCAAGGAATGACTTTAGAAGAATTTTATGATCATGCTTATTTTTCATGTGATTTAGAAGACCTTGGGCATGAGTGCTACCCTTCGCCCAATTTTTTTAAAAAAATTTACACTTCTAACCATCACTGAAAACAAAATGAAGTTTCTTCCGTAGAAGCTGCTGAACTGCCAATGCCCGAAGAGGGTGTGGACACTGATGTCAACCCTATCATTGCAGAAACATTAGCTCAAGTAGAGCTAAATCCAATAAACCCTCCTGATACCCATCTTTAAAATCCTGTTGAAACCGGGAAAGATGGGGAAAAGTCTTCTTAGGTTGCTGAACCATCCTTGGGTAATTGATAACAATATTTGTGATTGTACTTTATTCGCAAGACAATCTATTCTTTTGTTATCCTTTGAAGCTGACTAAATCTTTCAATTAATCATGCAGGACCATCAACTGCAATGACTAGATTCGGAGGTGAGGCCTCAGCCTCTGCCCCAACAGGAATTGAAAGTGAGGAAGCAAAAATCAGGGGGGGAAAAGCAGGACAGAGCACTTCTTTAAGTGCACTAATTATAGATTACATACCCCCTTCTGACGATGATATTGAATCAGATCCAAAGATGCTTAAAGCATTCGGCTTTTCACGACGTAAGGCATGGAACAACATATAGAACATCATATCTGGGGTGCCTTTAGAAGAGCTACCATCAAAAATTTCTCGATTGTCATCCCAATTTGTTATACTGGGACTTGGTGGTTTTGGGTATGAAAAGATCCATGCCGTGGTGAAACAGATCATTTTCAGGAGGGAGCAAGCACAGGCAAGTCGCGAAGATTTGAACAGAGTGAAATTGTCAGTCAAAATAGGCGAATTGGAGGCTGCGGTATCCCAAGCTGAGGCTGATTATGCTGCCAAGATGAAGGATTTAATGCAAAAAATCAATGAAAAGGTCGTCCAGCAGGTGCAACTTCAGCAACAGTTAGATGCTGTTACTGGGGAACTTGATCAGCTTAATAAATCATTGGATGAAACTCATATGAATGGCATGAAAGCCATCACAGATTCTAAGAAAGCACTTCAGCAGGCTGAAAAGAGTGAAGCTGGTCAAGTTCACGATCTTCAAATAACTACTGATAAAGCTCAGGATGCTATACATCAAATGAAGACTTATGTTGACATTCTTCTGTAATTCTTGAAAAAGAGAAGAGATTCCAGTTTGTGGATGTCTTTCTATTTCCTGTGTATCAATGAAAAACACTTTTGTCTTCAATCATTTGTACCTGCATTCTTTCATTACCTGCTTCAATTTTTACTTAAGCCAATGGGCCTAGTAAGCATAGTTTGATTTTTACTAGGATTATTACAAATAACCCTACAAACTTTGAATCTCTTAATTGCTCAATATTACCTAAATCATACAAAAATTTATGTTTAGTGAGCTAGAACATGACTTTTATTCAGAGTTCCTTTGTCTTTTGTGGGAAGTTTAAAGTCATGCATGCCGGACATAAAGGGGCTAATGTTTATGGTCGAAATAGCTTTGACCGAAATGGATTAGAACTGACACAATTCCTTGAAAGTTCATCTGAAAACATACTACCATACTCAAGTATGAGGGAAAATATGTAAACTATGGCTTAAGAATATTTGAATATGAGGAATGATATGAAAAAGAGATAAAAGGCATTAGAAGATGTAGTTTCTAAGAATGAAGTTACTATTATTTAACAAAACCCGTTAGGGGGTTGAAATATGCAGGGCCACCTAAGGGCATTGGCTGCATGGTTAAATAAATAGCATCTTTCGGCTGACAAGTCTGTTATGTGGACTGTTTATGCAAGGCCACCTATGGGCACGTGCTGTATAGTCAGGCAAAAGAACTCCTAGAAATTTACATTCCTAGTGCTAAAAGCCAGTGAAAGTTTATGGAGATTCAAATTTTATAAAGTATAGAGTTTGTTGTATGGAAAGAGGTACTTGAATATGGAGAAGATATTTCCGAACAAGAATATCGAAGAACTGGATGAATATCACTCCTACGAAGGTCTGACCCAAATGTAGGGAAGAAGAATAAACCATAGACTTGAATACTTTCAGATCATGAAAAAGGATATGGGACAAATATGTTAAGGATGTCTATTTTTTTCGGATACCTACATACTGTCATTTAAGACAAATAAGGAAAAAAGAGGCATTCTTCCCAAGAATGAATTTACCATCATTTAACAAAACCCGTTAGGGGGTTGAAATATGCAGGGACACCTAAGGGCATTGGCTTCATGGTCAAATAAATAGCATCTTTCGGCTGACAAGTCTGTTATGTGGACTGTTTATGCAAGGCCACCTATGGGAACGTGCTGCATAGTCAGGAAAAAGAATTCTTAGAAGTTTTACATTTTTGTGATTAGAAGTCATGAAAAGGGTTATGAAGATCTGAAAATATTTAAGGTTAGGATTATAACACATAAATATGGGTATTGTCCAATGTATATAGAGATACATAGGTCAATGATAACCATAATCATGTTGTGGTTGGGTCCTGAATTGAAACTTGGACTTCACTACGTATCTCATAAGAATGAGAATCAAGCCATACATAGTTCTTGAAATGCAGTTTAACTTCGTGCAGGACGAAAGTATGAGAAATCTTAGTTTAGGGTCATATAATTCGGACCATAATAATGAATACACAGTGTGTGTTTTCATGAGGACTTTTCAGCTAAGGGACTGAAAGTGAAATTTGGGGTTAGTCCCAAAAGACTTGGGGCTGGATTAGAGAGATACTCGAACATTCCTACGTATCCCATAAGGATGGGAATCAAGCCCACGTTGTTCTTGAAATGCCCTTTGTACAAATTTGGTTCGTACATGTAAAGGGTGAAAGGAGACTTTAGTGTAATGATGGTTTAACCTGAGATAAAAAATTTAGGCATTACCATGTATGCACGTAGTCTTTTTGAAATGAAACATGATTGAAAAAAATCAATGTCAATAATAATTCTCTCTCAAGTGAGGAAATCAAAGAATATTGTAGTTTATTGTCGTACCAGACAAAAGTGTTGTATAGTTTAACGTCGTATAAAAAAGATAAAAGTGAATCAATGTAAAAAATATTGATTCTAGGGGCGGTTTCACAAATCAACATCATATGAGATGGTGGTGAACCGATGTGAAGAGATTGTTTTTGGGCTTGAACCCTGGGAGGCTGCCTACATACCCAACCTGGAGGGCAAGGATCAAAGTCCGTGTAGTTCAATTAAAGAATGAATTAATGATCATGTTGTTCTTGGGGACAACGATCTAATTAAAATGTTGTTGGGACTTACACATGGTTAGTGGCCCAAAGGGAGTGTTATGGTTGATGTTCGCTCTAAGCTCACGTGAGTCATACATGGTGTGAGAAACAAGAGGTAACAATAACCTTAACGATGCACAGTTTAATGTCATGTAGGATATATAAAGGGACTATGCAGTTTAAAGTCTTGCAGTTAGGACTATTGGTGCTGCACAGTTTAGCGTCATGTAGTTAGGACGATGGGGATAAAACAGTTTAACGTCATATTGGACGAAAGGGGGAATGTGCAGTTTAATGTCATGCAGTAAGGAAAAAATAACACACCATTTATGTCATGATGGACGAAAGTGCGAATAGTTTAAGTTCATATGCATGGACCGTAGATGGTGCAGTTTAATGTCATGATGGGCCTTTGATGATTATATAGTTTAACGTCTTTCCGGACGTGAGGGACTTTTATACATTTTAGCATCATGTAGTTAGGACGTCACAATTTAACGTGTTACTGGATATAAGGGATTTGAAAATAGTTTATGGTCATATACATGGACCAGGGATGATGCAGATTAAGGTCATGCTGGACGGTTTAGGGAACTTTTTCACATTTTAATGTTGTGTGGGACGAAGTTGCAGTTTAAGGTCATACTGGACCATTGCTGTATAGTTTAACGTCATATAGCAAGGACGAACTGGTGCTGCACAGTTTAGTGTCATGTTACAGGGACATCTTCTTTTCTACAGATTAATGTCATGTTGGACGAAAAAAGGGAAAATAGTTTAAGGTCATATGCATGGACCGTGGATGATGATGCAGTTTAAAGTCATACTGGACTAACAAACATGTGAATAGTTTAAGGTCGTATACACGGACCACATAATTTAACGTCATCTTGGACGAATTGGAAACTTTTTAACAGTTTAATGTCATGTAGGACAATTCAAGTAACTGTTACAGTTTAACGTCATGTTGGACAAATGAAAATTTATACAGTTTATCGTCATGTTGGACGATAGAACATTGCTGTACAGTTTAAAGTCATGTAGCTAGGACTAAGGTGAACCAATATGAGGATATCAGTTCTGGGGACTTTTTACAGTTTATCGTCATGCTGGATGCTGGAAGTGACACACAGTTTAATGTCATGTTGCTAGGACATAATATAGTTTAACACAATATAGTTTAGTGTCATGTAGGACATAATAGTAACCATTGTGACAGTTTAACATCATGTTGGATGATAAGGGAACTGACACAGTTTAACGTCATGCTGGACGATGAAAGTGCCACACAGTTTAATGTCATGTTGCTAGGACACAATATAGTTTAATGTCATATCGGACAAAATATAGTTTAATTTCATCTCGGACAAAATATAGTTTAATGTCATCTCGGACAAATAAGGAACTTCTGTACAGTTTAATGTCATGTAGTTAGGACATAATACAGTTTAGTGTCATGTAGGACATAATATGAACCAATGTGACTGTTTTGGATCTGGGAACAATATTTTTTGTTTATACAAAATACTTCTTCAGAAATCTAGCATTAGTTGGAGTCGTGATGTGTTCTCCATCCATTGAGATTAGAGAATACGCTCCGTTGGAGTAGACCATATGTATTGAATAAGGTCCTTCCCATTTTGGTTCAAGCTTGGGAGGCTTATTTCCTGGTATCATTGTTGCTCTGAGAACCAATACCAATCCTCCCTGAATGAATGAACGAAGACGAACTTTTTTGTTAAAAGCTCGTGCTATTCGATTTTGATAGATTTCCAAGTGTTGCAATGTGCACAATCTTTTCTCATCTAACTGTTCCAATTCATTCAACCGCTTTTGGGATTGCTCATCTGTAGATAACTGATCAGAAATGGCTATTCTGAGTGAGGGAAATTGATCTTCAATTGCCAAGACTGCTTCTATTCCATATACTAATGAATATGGAGTTGACCGCGTTGCATTGCGAGTGGTAGTCCGATAAGCCCATAAAGCATGAAAGATTTTATCAGGCCATGACCTCTTATCTTTATCCACCATCTTTTGCAGTATATTTGAAAGAGTCTTGTTGAAGGCTTCTATCTGGCCATTAGCCGCCACATGATATCGAGATGAATGGTTGGACTTAATGTTGTATTCTTGATACAATTTCTTTACCTCAGAAGAATAGAAGTTGGTGTTGTTGTCCGTCAATATGGTATGAGGGACACCAAATCTAGTAATGATGTTAGACTTGATGAAGCTAACAATGCATTTAGAACTGACTTCTTTGAGAGGTACTGCTTCTGCCCATTTGGAAAAGAAATCAGTAGCAGCAAGAATGTACTTAAACTGCTTGGCCGTATCTGAAGGGTAAGGTCCCACCACATCCATTCCCCATGTGGAAAATGGCCACGAGTATTTAGCTGTATGAAGCAACTCTGGAGGATGATGAATGAAGTTGGCATATACTTGGCATGAATGACACTTCTTTGTGAAATTAACACAATCTTGTATCATTGAAGGCCAAAAGTATCCAAGCCTTCGAATTTGATCAGACAGTCTATGTCCAGACTGGTGGGAACCACAGACTCCTGCATGCACTTCTTTTATGACAGCCATTGTCTCTTCACCATCAATACCTCTGAAGAAAACTCCATCAAAACCACGTTTGTAAAGAATTTTCTCGAGGTGGTTTGGGATATCATAAAGAGTAAAATTGACCACATGTCGCCGGATTTGTTCTTTCTCGGCTCTATCAGGTGGAAGTGTTCCATTTTTAAGGTATTCCCTGATAGGTGACATCCATCATGTAGTATGACCATACAGTTCAGGAATGGGACTAATTTCATTAATTTCCTCTGTTCTGACTTGAACATAGGGTGAAATTGCACGACTGTGGGCAATACAGATGGTTGTCTCGTCCTGATTTGGATCTACTAAAGTTGTGGCTATATTTTCCAGTGCATCAGCTAGAGCATTTTGTGATCATGGAACAGAAGAAAATGTCGGTTCTGAAGGGAATTCCGACATTAACTCTCTGACGTAATCATACAAAGGGATTAATTCTTCTTTTATAATGGCATAATCCCTATTGACTTGTTTGATTACCAGGTCTGAATCACCTTTCACCTTTAAGTGATTCACTTGTGCTTGAAGCGCTTACTCCAAGCCTGTAATTAGAGATTGGTATTCAGCTTCATTATTGGTACCACCTTCCCACAATAAAAAGGAATAAGGTAACACTGCCTTATCTGGAGAAATGAGCACAATTCCTAAACCAACTTTGCTGAATTTAGGATTTTCCATTTTCTTCCCTGTTGGACTTCTAGATGCACCATCAAATTACATTTCCCATGTTTGAGGACTCTCTTGAATAGAGAAAACTTCTTCATCAGGGAGTTCGATATCTGAATACGTGTCTTCCACTGAAGGATGTTCAGCTAGGAAATCAGCCAGAGCTTGGCCCTTAATGACCTTTTGAGACATATACTGAATGTCGAACTGCTGTAGAATAACCGCCCACCTTTCCAGACGTCCTGTAAGCATTGGACGACTAAGGATGAATTTGAGCGGATTATTACGAGATACCAATTGGACCTCGTGATGTTGCAGGTAGTGTCTCAGTTTCTGAACATCAAAGATTAATGCTAGGAAGAACTTTTCAATACTTTAATACTGGGTTTCTGCTTCAAGCATAGTTCTACTGAGATAGTAGAGAATATTTTCAATCCCAGCATCATTCTTTTGAGAGAGAAAGGCACCCAATGATTGCTCTAAAGCTGTCACATAGAAGATAAGCGGTCTACTGTCAACAGGTGGCATGAGTACTGGTGGACTCAAGAGGTATTTCTTGAGAACATCAAATGCTTCTCGACATTCTTCAGTCCACTGGTAAGTGACTCCTTTCTTCAATAATTTGGTAAAGGGTAAACTTTTTCCTTCTAAATTGGCGATGAAACGCCGAATATAGGCTAAGTGTCCTTGAAGTCCTTTTAATTCATTCAAATTCTGAGGAGGTGACATACCAAGGATTGATTTGGTCTTCTCAGGATTTAATTCAATACCACGATGGCGTACAACAAAGCCAAGGAATTTTCCTGAGGTTACCCCAAAATCACATTTTAAGGGGTTCATCATCAAATTATGTTGTCAAAGCTTGTGGAATATGACTTCCAAATCAGCCAAGTGATTAGAACGTTGTTTGGATTTAACCACCAAATCATCTACATAGCATTCAACAAACTTCCCTAAAAGGGGATTGAAAATACGATGCATGGCGTGTTGATATGTTTCACCTGTATTCTTTAAACCAAGGGGCATCACCCGGTAACAAAACAAACCTTGAGGAGCTCTGAAGGTTGTATATTCCTCATCTTCCGGGGCCATTCGGATCTGATTATATCCGAAATATCCATCCATGAAAGAAAGTACTTCATTGGCAGTCGTCGCATCAATTAAGAGTTCTGTAATCGGAATTGGGAAATCATCTTTAGGACAATACCGATTAAGATCTATGAAATCGATGCAAACCCTAATTTGCCCGTTCTTCTTCTTTACAGGGACAGTATTAGCCAACCACTTAGGATATTGAACTTCTCTGATGAAATTGGCTTTGATCAGCTTATCCACTTAAGCTTCAATTTTGGAAGCATAGGTTGGGTGTCTTCTTCTCGCGGCTTGCTTAAAACCTCGATGTTCTTTTGGTAAACCCAAATGATGAGTAGCAACATCAGGATCAAGCCCAGGTATTTCTGTATAATTCCAAGCAAAAATATCTTTATTTTGCTTAAGAAAAGAAATATACATCTCTTGCTCTTCAAGGGTCATGGCCGCACTAATTAAAGTGGGGCATGGATCTTTCTCTATACCCATATTTACTTCTTTGAGTTCATCCACAGTGGTATAGATACCCTCTTCAAATGCTGGAGGAGCATCTCTAAGATCTTCTTCTTCCTCTTCATCATGTGATATTTCTTCTGTTTCTACTTGCAAAGTAGATGAAAAAACGAAATTCTCATGATCATAAGAGATGTTGAAATTTTCACATTTTGAAGAAGAAGCTTCCATTTCTGACCCTATTGATGATAAAGGGTCTTCTTTGGGAAATAAAGAGGGGATGATGGATTGAGAATCGACATCATTATTCACCTCTGGTGTTGCTATAACTTCTTCTGGCCTGATTAGCGAAGTATAGAATTGTTGGACTTCAGCAGACGAAATGAAAACGTCACCACTTATGCTTTCATCACTGCTTGGTATGTTACAAATTTCTCCCATGTTGTCTGGCTCGATTTCCGTAATTGACATTATGGATCTTTCCATAAGAGTATTTTGATTTGGGCCTATTTTGTCAATTTGACTAATAGTTAACACATAATCTGTAGTCACATGTGAAAATGGATTTATTGGAATTTTCTCCAAACCATATAGAGCATTAACTATGGTAATTTCCTTCATTGTAGATTTTTCTCTTCCCTTCATGTGATAAAATTCCGCCTCAATGTATTGAGACTCACATGTCTTGAACGGGGCCTTATCACCATACAATGTTCCAACTTGACCATTGAAACAGTATTTGAGACATTGAGGGTATGATGACGGAATAACTGCATGCTGATGTAGCCAGGGTCATCCAAGCAAGATATTGAAAGCTGAGTCTTGATCAACAATCATGAAATCCGAATTGGATACAAGATCTCCAAACTGAGTTCTGAGTGTAACATCTCCCAGTGGTTCTTGGTCATTTTTATCATATCCTTGTAACATCATGGTAGAAGGAGATAAATCAGATTCCGTGAGGCCCAATCGACGAAGTGTACGAATGGGCATGAGGTTGACTCCTGAACCATTGTCAATGAAAGCTCTTCGAATATCTACACCATTGACTTTGCCAGATAAGTACAAAGGTTTTATGTGCCCATGCACAACATCATCTTCATCTTTATCAGTAATAGATATCACTGCATGGAATTCTGCAGGATTATTCTCTATGTGATAGATTTCAGCTGCAGCAATTTCAGCTTCAAACTCTTGAGGACTTGACAAAGCTTCGATGAGTGCTTTCCGAAGATCTTTTGACAGATTCAAAGAATCCAAAATTGATAACTTGGATAGTACTTGGGACAAGTGTTTCAATATATCATACTTTTGATCTAGAGGTCTGCGTTTCCCAATAGGAATATGCGGTTTAGCAGGTACCTTGGAAGCAGATGCTTTGGAAGCTGATGCATCTTGTATTGAAGTTGGCAACATCCTTGGTTTTGGAAGATTAGACTGATTAGATCCATTTACTTGCTGAGATAAATAATATGGAACCTTTAATCGGTCTTCCAAAATAACTGTGCCAAAACTGAGTTGGCCATTGGCAGAAGAACTTGCTTGTTATTTTTGAGCTCGCTGAATGGCTCTACCACGAGTTTCTGCTGCATATACAGTGCTAGCAGGGGTAAAATTAGAGTAGTGGCTTCGTAAAGATCCACATCTTCCCTTATATCCTGAACCTCTTGAAATTCCTCAGATTCCCTTATTTTATACAGGGAATTCAGGCTCATCAAGACTAGAATATGGATCTGTTAATTGAATCATATTAACAGAACCAAAGATTAACTCTTCGTCTGATAAAGACTCTTCCTGGTTAGCCTGTTTAGGCTGTGCCGTTTGATGGGGCGGTGCCCGTGGCTTTGAAGTAGATGTGATGAAATCTGCCAGAGTCAAAGACAATTTAGGCTTGGATACATACTCATCTTCTGTTGATTCCTCTTTCTTCTTTGAATTGCGCTGCCCTTTTGAAGATTTGTCTTTTCATGGAGGCTTTACTGCAGCTTTTGTAGGAGACACAATTGGCTTCTTCAATTGTGTTCGCAAAATGTAATGGGTCCGATTGATTGTCTTTATGACCATCCAATCATCATATTTTTTCGCAGTTTTTCTTTTGACTTCCTACCACTCGCCTCCTTCCTCTGGATCTGTAGCGGTAATACACGCTACATGAGCTGAAGAACCCTTCAATTTGACTTGTCCCAAGTCGACCATCTTTTGCAAGATGTCTTTAAAGAAAAAACACTCCTGGATGGGATGCCCCAACATTTGATGAAAGGGACAAAAATTGGGATGGTCTTCATCTCCTTCCTTGTTTGGCCTCTTGGGCACTGGTAATTGAACCAAATTATTTTCCAGAGCTGAAATGAAGTAACCAGGAACTTGCTCACTTCGGAAAGAGTATGTTTTACTCTTCAAATCCTCAAATTGTTTTTGTTGTTGATCTCTTTGATCATTTGGACGAAACAGCCTTTTTGTTGGCGTTCAGGAGGTGGAGCCCTTCGAGAAGATGAAGGTTTTGGAGTAGAAATAGGTACAGGTGCTTGTTTAAGCATAACTGTAGCAGTTTCTGCTATACCCATTCTCCTTCCTGGAGCTGATGGAATTATACGAGATTTAACCTTAGCCTATATAAGGGAATATTCAATCTGTTGAGCGATTGAAGTAAGGTCTCGAAACCCTCCTGTGTATTTCACAGGGATCAATGGCGTGCGTAATTCGTCATGCAAATTTTCCACATAGATTGGCAACAATTTCTCCTGAGGGAGTGCTAAACTCAGGGAATACGTTAATCCCTTCCAACGAGCAATGAAATCAGAGACTCTTTCATTCTCCCTTTGCTTGCAGTTTGTAAGATCGAAAACTATTGTTTTTGGAAAAGTTGAGCTAAACTGAAGAAGGAATTTTTGATGAAGATCCTCCTATCTGATGATTGACCGGGATTGCAAGCTTTTATACCAGACAAAAGCTAGTCCTTGCAAGGTTCACACGAAGAATCTGAGTTTCACTGCTTCTTGCTGCTCTGGAGTTCCCATCATAGGATCACAACAAGACACGTAATGCGTCAAATGTTGTTCAGGGTCGTCTGATCCATTGAAAGTAGGGAAAACAGGGTTTCCAAAACTGGATGGAGGAGAAATTGAATCTACCCATTCAGGGTAAACTTTCTTTTCAGGTTGAACTTGCGCCCGTTTCCCTTCCATAGTTTCTAACCGAGCTGTTAATGACTCAATAGTAGTTATTAACTGTTGAGAAACATTAGGTTGAACTTGTTTTTGGGTAGGTGCAATGAATGGAGCTTGGACAGATGTGGTGGTTGGTGCTGCAACTGATGGTAGTGCTGCCAACCATTGTTGCGTTTGACCCATAGGATTAGAGCTCTGAGGTTGTACTGATAAAGGAGGATATTCCTGATCCATCTCAGTAGTTACAACAAATTCCTTCGGCTGTCAGACTTTAGCATTCTTAAGAATAAGACTACTCTAAAGTAGTTCTACATTTAACCTTCTTAATTCTTTCATTTCTTCCTCCTGTTGTGCAAACCTTTGTTCTAAAGAGAGCGATTGACCTCCTTCAGAGGAAGGGTGAGAAGTAACCTGATTCTTTCCTTTCCCCTTATTGGATCCTTTTCGGAGAGGGGGAAGTGGGTTACTTGAAGGAATACCCAGATTTTGGGTAAGCCTTTGATTATGTGTGTGCACACCTTCTTCATTTAGGTCTGTGTGCGCAACTTCTTGAGCAGGAACCTCTTCGTCTGATCCCTCTGATTGAGCCTCATCTGGCGAATCAGCAGCAACGACATTGATGACATTAATGGATGCATATTTCATGGAATCCTTTCTATCAGCATTTCTGTGATATTGTCTTCATCCATGTCCATGATTAGACCTGGAATTCCGTTGACTTGATCCCTCAGGAACTTCTTGGAGAACCGTCACTTGGAGAGAATCTCCTGATAGCTTGTCTCTTCGTTCCTCTTGACGCTTATTCCCTAATCGAGAGAATACTGACTTTCTCTGAGGGGGGGATTGAGGATTTGAAAAAGTCCCCAGTCCGGTGGAATGGGGATGTTCCTGTTGCTTCCGCTCAACTCCTTGAATCCCATTTGTTGACTCTGAGGGCTGGGTTAGAGAAGTCCCTAGTCTGACAATCTAGGGTGTCTCTTGACATGCTATGTATGAGATCTTCTTAAAATCTCTCTTGATCTTGCGAATCTTAGTTCGGAAATTAGCTGGATGAATTAACCTGTATCCACTTTTATCACCTGGTTCAACAGACCGTTGGATGATTTCCAAAACTTCTGTCATTTGATGACGTGTTTGCTCCAGACGAGAGGCTTGTGCAATATTCTCGCCTGCTTAATGTAAGAGAAATTCTACAACTTGTTCTCTATATACTTGATTTTGAGAGGAACTAGTTGAAGCCTGTTCTTGAGCAAGCTTTTGATTATGATCAAAGCCCATTGACTGTGGCCGGCCATGGGAAATAACATTGCATGAGACCATTTTCGGTGGGCTTTTCTGACTAGAAAGCACTGTGAAATGTAGTGCTCCGTGAACACCCCATCCTCTGATATGAACATCAGATGGAGCATTGGAAATTAACTGACACAATTTTCATAGTGCGCCAAGGCATGAACGTTGAAGGGTTCTCTATTGCTTTTCAGCCTTCGGATACCGAGAGACTGATAGAGATTCCAAATCAATCTGACGTTGTAGCCCTTCTATTATCTTAAGATGATTTTCATATTCATCATAAGATAATATATTCTTCTTTAATTGACAAAGAGTTTTCCATATGTTGAGAAAAATATCATGGATTCCATCATCCGTCAACATCTTTGGAATGTCGTACTGGGAGTAAGCCAAAGGCCAAAACATGACTGGTACTTCACCTTTTGCCAGTTTTTTCTCATGTTCAGCATTTCCTCTTTATCATTAAATGAAGATTCTTCTACCTGTTTTGACCAGAGTTGGTGTTTCCTTGTTGCTTCATCGGATTCAACAAGATTGGTTGATAGATCATTCATCAAACTAGAAGATGCATGACTTAGGGGTGGCTTGGAGAATGACCTACACCCTGGGCTATCTTCTGATTGAGACAGTATTTCACTTGTTAGCGATAAAGCATCAGACATGACTGGTTTCGCATTTGCAAGTGCCTCAAGATAAGAGGGCTTTCAAGGCACTACATTATCCACTGGAGTATTTTCCAGGCAATGTGTATCACTATTGCGTAGAGGACTTTCGCAGTGAAGTTCATCATCATGGGGAGGACCACCATAATGGGTTACAGCAAAAGATGATATCTCTTGCTCCTTGGTCTTCTGACCACACAGAGGGTTCATGTGGCTCTCATCTGAAGAATAAACTTCAAGATTGACTGAATTTTCATGAAGCAAGCCTTCATGAAGAAGTGTTTGTTGAAGACCTTCAGAATTAATGTTCCCGTTATTGGGAACTGAGGGAGTAGAATCTTGAATTCCGACAGATAAATGTCTGAGGGCTTCAAGAACTCCAGCATCGAGCAAGGCCTTGTTATAGATTGTCCTTTGATCTCCTGACTGTGCTGGGCGGATCATTTTCTTAGATGCCTTCTTACTCACATTAGAACCCACTTGTTGACGAAAGTGGTTACTCTGAGCAGGTGTATGTGCCTAATCACGAAAGATGGTCAGGTTAGGCTGACGATCTCCACTCAAATCAGGTGTATGTGCCTGACTTGGTTGTCCGTATGATATGGGGGAGTATGCCCCATAACCCTCTTGGACTAGAACAGATGTGTGTTTCTGTTCCGGAGTGAATCGTTGATGTGTCACTCCACTGCTAGGGATAGATTTATGTGTCTGTCCCTGAGATGATGCTGAAGCTGTTATGATATCCTGGAAAGCATCCAGAATATGAGCAGGAATTTGCTTCTGCTATTTCACCATTGACAAAATATGTTTGGTGACTTCAACCGCCGGAACGGGGATATACGTCCATTCTGGGCTTGGAGTAGGTGTATGTGCCTGCTCCTGTCCTCCTTTTCCTGTCAGTGAATCCTGACAGTACTCAAGTGTGGAGGAAGAGAGTTGAGGCTGCCTCCTATTTGTCATCGGGACTTTCCGACTGACTTCTCCGTGCACTACCAAGCGAGACTGTTGGTAGGCTTGATTAGTATTAGCAGGTGTATGTGCCTGCTGATTACACTTCGCCAAACGCGGTTGACGAGATCCATCATATGTAGTCAGACGAGCCTGCTGACTAACTGGTGATGTATAAGCTGGTGAATGTTCCTGCCTATGGTACTCCGCCGGAATTGCCTGGCGGGATTGGCTTGATGCTACCAGACGAGTCTACTAGACATGGGAATTAAAATGGGCAGATGTGTATGCTTGCTCGTTGTTCTCCACCAAGTTATGTTGGTGGAATCCATCATATGTAGTCAAGCGAGCCTGCTGACTAACTGATGATGCATAAGCAGGTGTATGTTCCTGCCTATAGTACTCCGCCGTAATTGCCTGGCGGGATTGGCGTGATGCTGCCAGACGAGTCTGCTGGACAGCGGAATTAAAATGGACAGGTGTTTGTGCCTGCTCGTTTTTTGCCACCAAGTTAGGTTGGTGGACTTCTCCGGAGATGGCAGGGATAACAACCTGCCTATTGTTAACCGGATTCCGTCTCTGGCGGTTCATCTTGCCTGCTCGGGTTCAAGGAACCTGAGCTGAATTCCTGGAGTCGGTTCCCTCATCATGTTGAGGGCGCACTACTGCATGAGTCTGGCAGCGATTGTTGATGGGAGCCCTCGGGAAGGACTCCGGTCTTTTTGAATTAAGGCCCTGAGGGACCTGCTCATTCACTTCCTCAGAGTAAGAGAGTGAATGGAAATTGTGTTCCAGGGATAACGACCCGAAACGTTTGGAGACGGTAGTCTGCACCGCCTGCTTCTTGATCGCTGGTCGCCATTGTCCGGACGACCCGGTAGAGTTGTTAACTTGGAGGGCTTGACGAGCGGCCTCCAGAGTTGGGATAGTACCGTTACGACGGTACTCCTTAACCAGTGCATTAGAAACCCAACATTGAAGACGCTGAGTTGGTGATGTCATCCTCAGAGCAGACGACGTTCCAGCAGGAGTAGCAGCATTGGTTTTCATAGCAGCAGACCTCACAGTAGATGTGTTCACAGCAGCAGTATTCACAAGGGTGAATTTAAGGAAAGCCATTTTGCAGAGGATCTTGAGAAAAGAGTGCCTATTCCATATAACAGACATAATCAAGATGAATCCGGCCACTGCATCTTTTGGATGAGCACATGTCAATGATGGATTTGTTGGCCCAAGGGGCCTAACAAATAAGAAGAACATCACTTTAACTTGGTTAAGGATTCACGCCGGGTTCACCATTTTTTGTTTCGAACGGATTTCGGGGATGACCTCCTGGACGGGGGATTCAAATGTTCCGATCGGTTTCTAGCGGGTTTGTTCGTAGAAACGGAAACATCCAATGATTCCACATCCAATTGGACCTACTTTCCAAAGGTAGGCGCTCATTAGCTTGTGAACTGATGAGGCTTAGGAATTTGCATTGGTCGAGAGGATGGGAGGTCGGACTCATCACACCTTTTTGAGAGGAATTATTGTCTACTCCGGGACTCTCTTTATAGATTTAAGTTATGTTCGTGAATCCTTATTATATTACCAAGTATAAAATGAGCTTTCCTTTAGTTTTAACAGTCAATGATTAAATATGCAAGAAATTTAGAGAATATTTTATATGTATTCGAGGTTCTTCATCAATAGAGAATCATCTATATCTGTTTAGAGATTCTTGGTCAATGGAATCCGTCAAAACATTTATATAAAAGTCTCTTGGTCATTATGATGACTAGGCTGGTTTTAAAGCCACTCAGTAGGGAACTTGATGTTTATCGTCATTCAGAAGGACATGGTTTATTTCAAAGTTGGGATCGAACCCATAAATGGGCTACCTACGTATCCTTTGTTTTGGAAAAGGAATCAGAACCCACGTAGTTCGAGTAATGGAGTATGATATTTATGATTGATGGCTCAAAGAAGAATTTCATAATTACTTTTACACTCTATGCTCACATGAGTCATGCTCGGTGTGAGAAACAAGAGGTATTGTTAAAAATTAGGCAATTGTGCCATGAAAGATGCAATCATAAGAAATTGTTTGGGGCTTATGTATGTATGACTGCCCAAATAGATGAAGGTTTAGGATTTACTTTTAGGGAGAAAATCCAGGAACAGGGTCCATAAAGGTATATGTGCTTTATGGAGATTTGAATACTCTAACTTGGGACTTATTCCTGAAAAGGAAACCCAAATTAGGAGAGGATTGATAATTGGGTTTTACTCCTGAGAAGGAACCCCATATCAAACGTAATTTAGGACTGGTTAAGAGAAATTAAGGGGCTTGGGGTTCACTCTTGAAGAGGATACCCATGATTATGACTGGGACTTACTCCTAAAAAGGAGGCCCAGGTTAGGGGACTTGGGGCTTACTCCTGAAAAGGAAGCCCAAGTTAGGGGACTTGGGGCTTACTCCTGAAAAGGAAGCCCAAGATTATGACTGGGACTTACTCCTAAAAAGGAGGCCCAGGTTAGGAATTAAGGTTTGGGGCTTACTCTTGAGGAGGATTACCATATTTGAGATTGGGGCTTACTCCTGAGGAGGATGCCCAAGTTAAAGGATTATGATTGGGGCTTACTCCTGAGGAGGATTCCAAAGTTTATGGAATTAAGGTTTGGGGATTACTCCTGAGGAGGATGCCCAGATTAAAGGATTCATAACTGGGGATTATTCCTGAAAAGGAAACCCAGGTTAAGGATTCTCTCATATTAAAGGATGAGGATGAATGAACGAACTCTCAATCTTTGGTGACATAATGATGTATAAATCACTAGGTTTTGAGAGATATTCCACCGAATTCCTTTCATATAAGGAAGTCAAATCAAGAAATCAGGCCATAAATGGCTTTGAAGAGTATCTTGAAGACTAAATCATGAATAGGAAAGGTGAAATGGCTTAAGAGGGGTAAAATGGGCAAGATGGGCACCCAAAAAGGTAGGGGTGCGCAATTCTTGAATGGCGCGCAAGTCTTGCGTGGGTGCGCAAATATTGGTCGCGCAGGTATACCTGCACGACACATGGTGTACTTGCGCGATTTTCAATCAGAATTGAAATACTTGAGCGACTCATTATTAAACCCTTTAGAATCCCCTTGACGTTCTTCCAGAAAAGGGACGCACAAATTCTATTGAAGGAATAAGGCGACGCGCAAGTGTGACCAGTTCCCTTAAGGGCTGGCCATTCAGGCGCACAAGTGTTGATGAGTTTCAACACTTAGGCCTTCCTACCTCTCTTTAGATCTTCCGTTTTAGGTAAAAAATTACCATAGAAATGTTCCGGAAGCTTTGAGAAGAGACTTGGGCGTCGAGAGCTTCAATCCGAGTTTCTGAAAAAAAGATCCTCTCGAATGGGGGGCCCACAGGGTCTATTTATAGGCAAAAGAAGACCCTGGGCGGTTTCCGGGCGGTTACCACTTAGGTCGCGCAAGTCACTTGCGCAACCAAGGGCATCGCGCAAGTGTACTTGCGCGACAGTGAGATAACTTGCGCGGTGCAGTTGTTGTTGATCCTTTCTTCCTGCCTTTGTCGATTTTTGATGTTTTCTTCAAAGGATGAATCACTTTGAGCTCAGATATTCCCTTTTCTGATCTTTAGATTCTGTGACGAAAGTAGAGTCAACAGTAACCCATTCATAATAAAAAAATAACCAGTATTTATATATATTGGAAAATATAAAAAATTAATTTTAATCTTTCATGACCCTTATGTAACCTCTCTACCTCCCCCATATACTATTATGCAACCCATTTTCCATATCATCGATACCCATACATTTTCTCTAAGATGTTCCATTATGTTAAAAATTATCTACTTCAAGATATATTCCCATGTATGGATTCATATTTTTTTGAATAGATCATATTATAACACCACTACATGTGAGATGTGATGGGGATAATTTAAAGTGTTTTTTGAGCTACAAACAAGCTCATATAAAATAGAGAGACAACTAGAGTTGTGTATAGGGGGATATTCTGGACCAAAATGGAGAAGATACATGTTTCCATGTTTGACTTATTCAATAATTTATAACATGTTATATTCTACATCAGACATCATAATTTCAATAAGAGTCCCATTTTTTTTTGACCTTAACATTCCTCAACATGCATTCTATGATCGAGTAGAGATGGTGGAATAGTATAATCCACTAAATTGACTAATTTAATCGGATATGAATACTTTATTTTTTTTGTATTGAAATTATACCAATAAAACCCTAACCTACAAAATCACATGTATTCATCCACTAACCTCACACTTCAGTTAGTGCATTTTTTCATAACCAAGATATTTTTTATCATGTTACATGGCTGCCTCTATTTAGGAAGTTGGGCCAATTTTTGATTTATATGTCCACATATCCACATAAAATAAATATATTTCTCTTCTAGGGATATATATGTGTGTCATACGATGAAAAAATAAACAATAATACTACTTATTGTATTTTTTTATTCCTCCAAGGATTACTTATATGACAACATCATTATTATTAATGTGGCTTCCATAATTTATGGATTTTATCAATTAAAATAATTCTATAAGAATCAGAATAAAAAGTAATATGTCTTCTTATTGTAAGTAAGTTTATAGAACCAATACTAAAATATTTCGTATAAAATATAATATGAATCATTTGGGATTTAAAAATATTTATTTTGGATATAGTTGTCAATATCCCCATTAAATCCTTTTATATTTTTACTCCCCCCCTAAATGGTAATGAATTATAAAGGATCATCCAAATTATAAATCTAAAATAATGTGAGAAATATAAAAACAGTCTCCCACTTTATAATTTTACTTCAAACGGTGTCCTCTATTTTTTCTTGATAAATCTCCCTGATTTTTAATTATTCTTTTAATTTTTACTTGATACCAGTTTTCAAAAATTTCAGTTTAGACAATTAAAACCTTGAATCATTATCTATAAAATCAATTAATTCACTTTTCCAAAATATATAAAAACCAATCATTCAAGAAATATCATTAGTAAAATTATCATATAACATATGTGGTGTAAAAAATCACATATTCTAGGTTAACCAGGTCATCGTTTTTTTGAGAATTAGTCTTAGCATACCTAACCAATGTACTAAATGTTACATATAATGATCAATAAATTCCATGAATTTTCTAATTACCTTTTATCAACAAATTTTGTTGTCATAATAAAACATTTAGAGTATTAAAATTAAATCATAATGCATTTGTGTCATACACAAATTTAGAACCAATTTTTAATACATTATTTTTTATATTGGTTGAATTCCATATATTTTAAAAAACTCATAGAATTATTCCTTGAAGAAAAATTAAAAATATAGATTATGAATTTAGCACTACCTTCCCATGAATTTCATTATCATTTCTTTGAAGAATTATTTAATTTATGGCAACCCACTATTGGGAAAAAATTGACATGATCTACTGGATAATTAATCATGAGAAATATATTCATTGAATAAATAACCCAATAAAATAATATAAAAATCCTAATTTGAACAATAATTACACATTAGGGTTAGTTACAAATAACATAAAAATATGATACTACTGTTTAACTCATTACATCATATAAAAATATTTTGAATTCTATTTTTCTATTCTTTTCAATTTAAGGAACAAAATCCCCCAAACACATAGCTTAGAACCCATATTCCAATATTTATTTATAATGATATATTATATTATATTATATCTATCTTAATTCAATATATCTCATAAAAATTTGTCATCTATTCTCTAATTAAATCATGTTTTTAAAACAAATTATACAACAATGTAATGAAAAAATGATTGACTATGAATGAATTACTAATAAAATGATACCATCAACAACAAGAAATTTATATCCTTATACCTAATATGATTTTATCTTATAAATTTATTCTTTCAACGGAAAATTACAACATAAAATTTTTCTCCATTGAGTTATGAATAAATTTTATTATGTTACAAACATTTAATTACAATTAGGTGTTAGCATTCACTTTCATCATTTTGATGAATACTGTGTCTCATTCAAGATGAAAAATTATCCATTCATTTTGGATTCCAACATCAAGGATGAATTGGAACTAATAAAACTCATATCCTTTATATACTCAGAAGAAATGATCTTTTAAATATACATTACCATGTAGCCTATTCTTCATGGGACATGATTTCTACCCAATATAATTTGTCCAATTATCAAATGATCCACAAATATTTATATTCATTTCATGTTTCTATATGTGGATTTTTATTCTGGGGTATATTTTTCAAGTGATATAAAATTATTTTATTTTAATCGAGGCTTCATTATATTTAATTTAATATCAATTTAATAAGGGGATATGTTTTTAGTAGTATGATGGATTATTCACATTAACTTGGATGATACCATCCTGAAATTAAAATAAGAGACATGATTAGTGTGATAGCCATATATATTAAGAAACTCTTACCTTTTTTATTGTTATTTATATTCTATTTAACATGAATTAATCATTTTTTACTATAATTAATATATTTTAGTGCATCAAAAAATATCATGCAATATATAATTGTATCCCAGAAAACTAATAAATGTCATTATAACTACATCCAAATCTATCCTCATTGATATTACATCTTATTCGCATATTTATACATATGTTTCTATTATCTATTATATTTTCCCCCTTCTTATTTTTTCTGTGGATATACTCTTCTCAAGTGTTATAGGGCTACCATATTAACAAAAAATAACATTTCCCATGTAATATGCCTAATGTATCATAATTATATTTTATTTTTTCTCATTTGGGAAGAAACAATTTTCGTACCAATATTTATTTGGAGAAGAAGGTTAGTAAAAAATTAAAATCAAATAATTTTCTTATCTACTCTAACTATTTCCATCAATCTTATTCAGGTTTCAAAAAATTATTTTAACCCATTATTTGATTTTAGTTGTTCTTAATTATTTTAATAATTATGTTCATTGTTGGGCGACTTACTATAGGTAAAATCGTTTTATAATACTTGGGAGTGTTTCTCCATATTTACTTTTAATTCATATAGTTGTAAATTGAAATTTGAAATAAATTCTTATTACATCTTGATATGGGTACCACACTCCTTTTCCCGGATCTAGTGTGCCACGTGACCTCAGACGCACCTCCCCATATGCTAGTGGCATCGGAATAGGATAAAGGGTCTATTATCAGTCATATGGAGACTATAACCTCATTAATAAATATTAAAAAATAAAAAATATATAAAAACAACCAAATAATATGACATAAATTGGATAATACATGTATCTTAATATGAACAAAAATGAAAAAACTATATCAAAAATAAATAGTAGATGTGCCATAATAATTACTTACCAAGTGTCAAAATGAAACTAAAATGAAAACACATGGAAAACGCCAAAGAGGATCCCAAAACACATCAGGTTTCCTCATTCCAACTCTACCCCAAACCATCTATATGACATCGGTATTTTTCCCTTATCATATACTACAAAATGTAGTCTATTCGAGTACAGATCATGCATCCCAGTAGGGTGTGAGTACAACTCACTAGGCCAACACCAATGATGTTTAAAATAATATCCATTCAATATATAGTTAGCGATGAGCCTCACATCGGCCCCTCCCCCGTCAGTGGGGGAGTGTTCTTCCTTATCTCTCAATGGTGTTTGATCTCCTCCCTTTGGTCCCGTTTCGATCCTTGAATTATTACCTTCCTTTACCTAGATATCTATCAGCCAGAATGTTCTCAAGATCTTTGAAGGCCTTACTCTCCAGCCAATCTCAACCTTGGAATTAACTGAGGCATTATCATTGCAGCATATGGCCTTGATTGCGCGCTTCAATCAGCAGTATCCATCATTATATTTCGTAAACCGCATGATTTATGTTTCATGGGATTCATAGGAGTGAGAATCCATAAGTCTTCTCGACTATAAGAATATTCCGATTTATTTCACATCGTATGAAGACTTAATCCTTCCTTATTCGAGAATACCTCATTTTTTATGGTTTATGTATCTCCCGTTTCAAATGGTCATAAGTTTTTCAAATGAAACGAGATTCTCCATCACTAGTGATTTAGGTAAGATTCATGGAACTCCCACTAACATTTTAAAATCACATGATTCTTCATTTTCATAGAAATTTTTTTGGGTACCTACTATATAATGATAGTAGAACCTAAGAATTTTTCCAACCACATTCTACAAGGGTTTGGGTTGAGGTTGATGCATCGATGGATTCTATTAATTCCTTTTGGATTGCTATTGGGGGAGAATTTTGTTACAAACAGTCTATCATTTTTGAATCATAGTGTGATTATTGTATATCGTTCATGACGATGGGTCACGGGGTGGAGGTATGTATGTGAAGGGAGAGGAAAATAGATGATTCTTGGGAGGTTCGGTCTAGGGTCCCTAGTGGTTCTCCTGGTGATGAAGGCAAGTTTCTGGATATGAACGGTGTTGGGTCCAGTGATGGATGTGAAGGTTCTACTCAATGTAAGAGAAAGGATAATGGTACCCTTTCCATGAGTGTGGAAGTGAATAAAAATCCAATTATATCTCTACCTCTTGATCCTAGTGTAACAATAGTATTTAATAGGCTACAAAGAGACTAGTCGAATAATCCTAGTGACAATTTGACTATAGGGGGTGAACATGCCTGAGCGATGGTTGTAACAAATTTGGAGATTCACAATGCTCAAACTGTTTCCTTAGTGGATTCAATAAAATTTTATGGCAAAAATTATAAGGGAAGTAGGATCCCTAACCCGTGTACCTATGTAATTGTTGTGTGTGTAGTTAGTAGAAGCAGCTCTGAATTGGTGATCCATTTGAACTTCCAGGGGTGGGAGCAGCCTTCACATGGTGTAAGTAGGATGGAGAACATTAAAAATGGTTCCAATTCTAGGAAGACTTTGTCATATCTCATCTATAACAACAGATTTGATATTTTGAGTAATGAGGGAGAGAAAAATGAGAACTCCATTTTCCCCTATGAAGATAGGTCACTTAGAGATCCCTTAGATGATAAGGTTTCGGAGGGGCCTATAAATGGCTACATAGTCAAAGTAGGAAGAAAGGGAATAAATACAACATTTATCCTGGGAGGTGTATTGTTTCAGTGAAGGAGGAAACTAAGGGGCACAAAGTCTAATCCTATCTTCCTAGGTCGATGGAGACTCAGTCAGCCAAATAAGATGGTAAACACATTGTTCTTGTGATCCAACTAGTGGCTGATGACAAGGCTCATGATGTCGGAGGCTCCATGTCTCAAGAGAATGATAAATAGGCCAAAATGGTAGTTGATCAATAAGAATAATTGAAAATGAAAATTGAGGAGGTGATACTTGTGAGGTATGATGCTCATCCCTCTGTTGAGAATCTTGTGTAAGGGCCTCTTGTCGGCTGCCAGCGTCTAGAGGACACCTATTTGGATAAAAAGATGGATCTACTCATTCACTCGGGTGAGGAAATGGGGGAGGATGTCCTAGTGATTGAGGTAACATTAGAATAAATTGATCAAATGATGAGTATATTTCTCTGAGTGGATTGGACCAGAGAGCAAGGGGAGTGGATTATCAAGCAATACCATATATTGGTTAGTGTCTCCAATATGGAGAAAATTAGGAAAGAATAGTTCATGCAACCCTGGGAGTACCAGGAGACTTGTTATGAAACACCCCTAGAAAATGATCCAGGTAGCCAGGTATGTTTCTTTCCCTGGAAACTGTCTAGGGAATATGATTACAATCTCATCAATCTAGTGTTTAACAAGTTAGTAGTCTCTTTAGATGTTTGATCTCTTGAATATGTGAGGGTTCCCAATTCCCCCGTAAAATTGTTGGAAAAGAAAACAGTAAATTCGGATGGATTGATAAGTAAATATATAACAAATTATCATTTAATAATTATTTAACCATATAAACCTCTGGGTTCTCATATACACATGTACACTTGTTTATTCTTTAGCCCATGTAAGAGCCCGTAGTATACTCAAAGGATATTATTTTTCACACTACTATTGTTACTGTTCTTTGACATAATTGGAACATGAATTTCATTATTACCATTCATTATTCTAAACCATATGTATGTCGATGTTACAATTCATAATATCAATTAACATGTGAAGGAACTATTACCATTTATTATTCTAAATCATATGAGTGACCATGTTACAATTAACAATCAAAATTAACATAAGAATGCCACTATTATAATTCACCATTAAAAAACATATGAATTTCCATGTTATAATAATAAATAATATTTAGCACATGAATTTCCATGTTACCATTCATAATCAAAATTCAAATTTGAATGTACATGTTACCATTCATTATCATAATTCAAATATATCACAATAATAAATTAATTAATTCACAATAAAATTAATCAAATTCAACATGTTTATATTAACATAATCCCATTATGTAATTCAACAATTAATTAATCATGTTACTCCCATTAATATTTCAATAGTTATTCTATCTCATCAGTCCCCTTAATTAATTCTCTAATTAATTAAGCACATAAATTCCATCAATTGATTTACAAATTAATTAATCAATATTCCATAATTAATTCAACAAAAAATTATCTCAATACACATTATCAATATCTCATAAATAATTCTTCAATAAATTATATCAAATTATTTATCTCAACACTTCATAGTTGTAACACCCCAAGCTTCTACGGTACGCTTCTATTTGAATAATGCAGTAGCGTGTGTTGTACGCAACATCGAGTTCTAACACACCACAACCAATCAAACTAGCCATTGTGAATTGTAATACCCACTTTTTGGAAATTATAAATTTTATTTTTCAAAATGGAATTCATTTTTGGATTCGGCATATCGAAATTATCCTAGGTTGAAATTTTCGTATTTTTCTGAAAAACATCATTTTTTGATGAATAGTGAACCACTAAGTGGTAGTTAAAAAAATGAATTTTTCATAAAACGTAATTTTACCGATTCTGTGAGTGGAATTTCAAAAATCTGAGAGACACGGTTAATATCAAGGAGTAAAATGTGGTTCAATGAGATGAAAATATTTTTTTTGTGAATAGTTACTTTTTACTTTTATTTACCACTGTTAAAAGTAAATAGGATAATTAAGGGTAAAAAAGATATTAATATTACCATGAAACATGTACTAATTCTACTAGACAAGTGTATATCGACCAAAAACAACCTTAGGAAGAAAATATTTTCATTTAGGTCCACTTGGATTAGATTAGGACATTTATTATTATTTAATTCAGAGAAGAGTTGAAAGAGTTAAAATCAATGTTTATTTACTAAAACATTTTTAATATTGGGTTATAAATAAGATAAATTAGATTGTAAATATTAATTAGAAAGGTAAAAAGATATCCTACTTAATTATATTATATATATAATTTTTAGACATTAATGAATTTAATTTATTAATGACACAATGATGATTCAGTAATTACAATAATAGTGAAAAATTAAAATAATTGATATTATAAGTACCCAAATAAATATAATTTGAGAATTTTTATGAATTAAACCAATGTTATAGGATAATATGACATGTTATGATTGATTTAATTAACTTTGTTCAAAGTAATCATTCTGTTATTATTTTCACAAAAATCAATTTTCCAAATAGTGTCAAAATTGACATAAAAGTGTTTTTTAAAAAAGTATTATATTATTAATTGATATTCAACTAATAAAAATCTAAGGATCTGCCAAGAGACTTATATCATGATAGGTGTATCATTAATGGACCCCTTGGGGGTCTTTTTGAGGTATATAGTATGATTATTAACTTTATAATATTAAAATACAAAGTGACATGGTAAGTTTGAAACTAATTAACTAAGAGTTAAAACTAAAATATATGGTTAATATAATGACACAAACCTCTATAAATTCTATTTATTGAGTGGTTTTAGACCCATCCCCACCTTAATCTTTAAATAATCCTCTTTTGAGCCTTTAGAAACTGAATATGAATTTATTATAAAATAATATTTCTAGCTTCTCCAAAGGTGCCCCTCACCCCTCTTATAAAAGGGAACTCCCCTTTCTCACTAATTCACACATTCAAAGCCTTTTTCCTCAGACAAACCCTGACCAAATACTCTCTGAACTTCCCTCAATACAACCTATAGGCCTTAGTTTGATCAAAAATCCATCCTATAAATCCCTTTTGATCAAATCAAAAGGAAGAACCCGAATAAGAGATAATGTTTTCACCACCCTCTTTCAAGTTCCTTTCTTCATCAACTTATTATTTCTTTGTTATTACCTCTCTAAAAAATATCTCCATTATCTTATATATACTGTGATATTATTATAAATATGGTTCAACCATATTCATTATTCTATCCATCCTTTGAATGACATGTTACCATACGTGCTTACGTAAGGCTTACCGTCTCCACGTCATGGTGTAATTGTTATTCAATAAATTATTATTTGGATGGGTATAATAATAATGTGTAATTATTTTAAATAATAAATATAACATGATTATAATTCTGTGTATATGATATACCACCCAATTTTATATTATTTTAATATCAAAAGAATGATATTGTCGCTCGTGCGTACGTACGGACTACCGTCTCCACGAACGCGATGAGATTCATACCCCATCATACCCATTCAAGTATAATTATCATTTGATGATTAATAATAGTATCTAAATACATGATATCATTCTGGATATGATTAAGATACAACCTATCCATGACAAACATGACTTACGTAAAAAAACATATAAAATAAAACGAGTAAGTTAACACCCGAAACATCGATAATACTATGATATTATTAACAAATGAATCTTAAAATATAATATATGATATCATATTAATGTATATGATTCATGTATAATTTAATAACAATTATTTAACCTTTATACAAGAGGTTAACCTATCCTCAACCAATAAATATTACAAGGTAATGGTTTATTTCGCAATCTCTTCATTATCCGAGGTTTTTTATATGTTATAATCTACTGGGATCCCTTTATCATCCTCATCCATGTTTATTAAAAATGTTTTTCAACACATTTTTTCTATTTTAGAGAATATGGGTTAAAGTACATTATACCCTTGTTTGACTTTTTATAAGAAGTTTATAAAGGAATCTTTCTGTCGTTTTCCAAACAAGGTCCTTTTTAACCTTTTCGACAGAATTAAGGTAAGAATGTTTTTTTAACATATACGGTGGGTGCTGCTATTTTCCTCCATTATAAAATCATTGATGCTTCCCATAAAAGCTTATAAGAATAATTTCAATGTAAATGATTTCTTTTATAATTATGTGACTTTTAAAGGATTTAAAAAAAAGAGATATTTCTCTCAAATAGTTTTGATTTCATCTATGTCAACATCATTTGATGAATTTTAAGATTATTTGAAGTTGATATATTATGAAACAAAACTTCCATATTGTATTGATGATTTTGTGATATGTTTGACTGTGGATTTGTTTTTTTATACCATTCATGGTTTATGGATAAAGTATTGACAATTCATATGCTAGTATTAATACGAATGTTTATGTTATGCTTAAACCTATTCATATGAGGAATGTTGTGGACATAATAAGTGACAGGTGGAGCCCACTATAGCTCCTCGATGCATCGGTAGGTCTCATGAGACAAACTTGTGTCTTGGAACACGGCATTGACAAAATCTTATTTTTAGTCTTGGCACGAGGCCTTGGCTATGTGGTTATGATAGTCTGGCATTATGCATTCCATCATTATGAAAGTGGTTATTGATATTTCATGTGATTATTCGATTAGTAGAATATCCATGTAAATAAGTAAATGGAATTATTTAATTTTATTTTTTCCATACTATGTTGATGTTCATGTTTAAAAGGATTTTGTTTTAGTTATACATTGCCTAAAATGTTTATTTTTATTTATGAAATTTTCTGCTATATTGTAATCCTTACTGGACATTTGAGCTCACCCCTTTTCTATGTTTTATTTTTTCCAGGATGTGATGAAGAATTTTATGAATGACCTGCAGGGATAGTATGATGGGATAAGAGTGTGGACTATGGAGACCATATTTTTTTAGTTTTCATTTTATGATGTAATGTAAACTTTACGAATGTGTCTAGTTATTCCAAGATACTAAACTAATCGGTCTTTCGAGAATTGATCTTTCTTGTGATCATGCCAATGTTATGTAATAATGCAACGACTCTGGGTAACTAGGGTCAGGGCGTTATAATTGGTATCAAAGGAAGTATACTACAAACATTGGAAGCTAGATTTAGATAAACTCTGATTAGAGCACATAGACCTAAGATGGACTCTGAGGATTAGTATAGAATAGCATCCTAGAATTTCGGTATTGTAGAGATTTTGTGAGTTTTCTGAGAAATACATCCCTGTCTGGATATGAGCAGGTAGAGGCGGCTCTGGCACATATGTTCCTAGGATTAAAACCCGAAAACACCGCTTTGATCTAGAGTCGAACGGGAACTGGTGCACGACAACAGACCTTGCAGTACTCTTGGTTACAACACTCCTGGGGGATATGATTAGGATAACTCTAATTTTCTGTAAAAATCATTATGAAGGGTTTAAGAGTATATACTTACTAAGAGAAAACATTTTCATGATTATGGATTATATCCATAAATAGTTCAATTTATGTTAAGTGTTTTATAGGTTTAAAATTATGTATTTTGATTCATAAACTAATCTAGTTTATGACATTGTATAGAAATGGCACCTAGTAGAAGAAATGGAAACAGTATCAATGCACGCACTCAATGTAGGGATTGACCTCCTGCTCAAGATAATTATAGTGGAGTTGGTGATGCAACTGTTACTGATCAACTAATCACCATACTGGGACAACTCACTCAGGTTATTAATAATAACCATACTCGTATGGAGCACCCTGATCCACATCGTGTAGGATCAATTTTAGATCACATCCCGAGGAAGCAACCACCAGCATTCAATGGGAGTACAAATCCATTGGTAGCTAAGAAATGGATATGTTCCCTAGAGAAAATATTTCATGCTTTGGGATGTAGTGAAAGGGAAAATGTTATCATGGCAGTTTACTTCCTCACTGGAGTTGCTGATCAATGGTTGTCATTGATTAAAAATATGAAGGAAGATGATGAAGTATCAAATATGTAATGGAGGGATTTCAAAGATTTGTTTTTAGAATAAATACTTTCCTCGTGACCATCGAGAAGATATGGAAAGGCAATTTCTAAGTCTGAGACAAAAGGAGGATGAGAATGTCACAAAGTATGAAGCTAACTTTACAAGGTTATCAAGGTATGTAAAGATTATATACGTAACCCAAGAAGTACGATTAATCTTTTCATTGATGGGTTAAAACTATTTCTCCATCAAGCATTAGTTTTACAATACTTCACGTCATATGAAGACATTGTCTCATGTGCTATCAAGACAGAAAATGAATTCTCTAAGTCTTATGATTTTAAAGCAAATCAAGAGAAGAAGTGACCTGCTGATCAATAAGGGAATGGATATAAGGGTAAGAAGGGAAAGGTTGAATTTCCATCCTATGGTAAATGTTGGAAGAAACACCCATGTACTTTCTTAAAAGGAATGGGAGTCAGTTACAAGTGTGGTGAAAAAGGCCACCAAGCTCATGATTGCAAGGGAATGAAGGAAGCTACTGATGTCCAATGCTACAATTACAGGGATATGGGACATTATGAAAATTAATTTCATAAGCGTCAGTGGGAACATACCTCAGAAAAGGCAAGGGATCAATTTCGAGCTTATGATATAACTACTGCTGAGGTAGAAGCTCCGAAAGACGTTGTGGCAAGTAATTTAATGGTTTCCTCAAGTTTAGAAAAATGAATTATTTGATTCTGGATCATCTCATAGTTTCATATATTCCCAAATTTCTAAGAAGATTAGATATTTCCAATTTGATTTAACAGAGGATTTGTCTGTCAAAACTCCTAAGGGAAGTATTTATTGAAACAATGTTTTGTGAATCAGTCCCCATTAGAGAACATAAATGTTCTTTATCTGCTGATCTCATTAGCATACCTATGATAGAGTTTGATATAATCCTCGATATGGATTGGCTTTTGTACCATGATGTGAAGATTTATTATAAGAATAAGGAGGCTATGATTTTTGATGATGATGATAATGAACACCTTATTTTAGAGCAGAATAACCACCACCTAATTCTTATTTAGATACGCCCATAGTATCTCATCTAAATTCAATTATTGGGGAAGAAGAGAATGAAATTACAGTGGGTGAGGAAAGGAATGTTAAAATAGAGGATGTACCTATTGTGAAAGAATATGTAGATGTGTTTCAGGAAGATTTACATGAACATCCTCCAGAACGAGAAGTTGAGTTTTCCATTGATTTAATTCCGGGATCAAGCCCTATATCAAAGGCCCCTTATAGAATGGCCACAGTAGAATTAGTTGAACTAAAGAAACAACTAGAGGAATTGAGTAATAAGGGATTTTTTCACCCCAGCATTTCTCTGTGGGGATCCCTTGGTCTTTTCATTAAAAAGAAAGATGGATCTATGAGGTTATGTATTGACTACAGGGAGATCAATGCTATAACAATAAAGAACAGGTATCCCCAACCTCGCATTGATGATTTATTTGACCAACTACATGGAGCTCAATACTTTTCCAAGATTGACCTTCGATCTGGATTCCATCAGTTGTGGGTGAAAAGGAAGACATTTTGAAGACATCATTTTGAACAAGGTACAGGCATTACAAGTTTACAGTAATGCCTTTTGGATTGGCTAATGCACCATATGTATTGTGGATCTAATGAATAGTGTTTTCAAGGAATTTCTTGATGAATTTGTGGTGGTATTTATTGATTATATCTTGGTATACTCCAAAATCTAGGATGTTCATGAATATCACTTGCAGATTATCCTGAAGACTCTGAGAAGTCATGAATTATATGGGAAGTTTAGCAAGTGTGAATTCTGGCTTCAGGAGATTTCTTTTCATGGCCATATTGTCTCTAATGATGGAATCTCGGTTGATCCTTCTAAGACTAAGGCAATCCATGAATGTCATGCATCGACGAGTAAAAATGAGGTATGTAGTTTTATTGGTTTAGCATGTTATTATCGACGTATCATCCATAATTTTGCCCGATTGGCTAATCCAATAACAAAGCTCACACGTAAGGGGGTTAAATTTGTTTGGACAAAAGAGTGTGAGAAATGTTTTGAAGAACTGAATAAAAGATTAGTCAATGCTTCTATATTAACTCTACCACTGGGGAGTGATTGGTACATTATTTATAGTGATTCATCGAAGAAAGGACTTGGTTGTGTCCTTATGCAGAATGATAGAGTTATTGCATATGCATCACGATAGTTGAAAATTCATGAGAAAAACTATCCTACTCATGATCTCGAGTTAGAAGTTGTGATCTTTGCTTTGAAGATATAGAGGCAGTACCTCTATGGTGAAGAATGTGAGATTTATACTGATCACAAGAGACTAGTGTATATTTTCTCACAAAAAGAACTCAACATGAGGCAAAGGAGACAGCTTGAATTACTCAAGGGTTATGATTGTACAATACACTACCACCTGGGGATGGAAAATAAGGTGGCAGATACTTTGATCATATAAGATCATGGAGCTTTGAACAATATGAGAATTGATATGGATCCAATTTTGATGGATCTAGTGAAGATGGACATGGGAATAACCATGGAAGGTGAAACATCAATTATTTTTCAAATGATTTCCAAACCATCTTTACTAGAAAGGATTAAGAGTTCTCAGACTAATGATCAATAATTTCAAAAGAATATTAAAACTGTTAATGATGGGAGATTGAAAGTCTTTGTGTATGAAGATGGAATTTTGAAAATTGGGAAGAGACTTTCTATTCTCGATATACCTGATCTGAAAAGGGAATTGTTTGATGACGCTCATAGCTCCAATTTATCTATACACCCTGGGACCACCAAAATGTATAGATATTTGACGGAACATTTTTGGTGGGACAACATGAAGAGGGAGATTGCTGATTTTGTGTCAAGATGTATGGTTTGTCAACAAGTGAATGATGGAAGGCAACAGCCTGGAGGAGTCATGCAACTTCTTCCCATACTGGAGTGGAAATGGGAAAACATTACGATGGAATTTGTAATGGGGATACCAAAGACTCCTAGAAGGAACGATGCAATTTGGGTTATTATTGATCAACTTACTAAGTCAGAACATTTTCTTGCAATAAGAGAAGATCTACCACTGGAACGTCTAGAAAGACTATATATTAATGAAGATGTGAGACTTCATGGACTACCCCTATCGATTGGTTCTGATCCTGATCCCTGTTTTAGTTCAAGATTCTGGGAAAGTATTCAGAAAGCCTTTGATACTGAACATTATTTGAGCACTACCTACCATCCTCAAATAGATGGATAATCAGAACGAACTATTCAATCCATAAAAGACATGTTGAGTTCCTGTTCACATGACTTTCTAGGTATGTGGGATCAATATTTACCTCTGGTAGAATTTTCCTATAAAAATAGCTTCCATTCGAGTATTCATATGGCACCATATGAAGCGTTATACGGAAAGAGATGTCGCACACCAACCTGTTGGGATGAAGTTGGTGAAAAAAAACTTGTAGGCCCAGAACTGGTGGAGGAAACAATGGAAAATGTGAAGGTAATCCAAAACCACATCAAAGTAGCGCAAAGTAGGTACAGGAGCTATGCTGATAATTGAAGGAAGGATTATGAATTTCAAGTAGGTGATCATGTTTTCTAGAAGGTATCTCCATGTAAAAGAGTCATGCATTTTTGTAAGAATGTTAAATTGAGTCTCAGGTACATCGGACCTTTCGAAATTCTTGAACTAATTGGGGCTGTAGCATTCCGATTGGCAATGCCGCCAAGTCTCTCCAATGTTCGCGATGTGTTTCACGTATCTTTGTTGAGGAAATACTTGCCTGACCCAACGCATGTAATCATCTATGAGGAATTAGAACTGGAACCTGATATATCTTATTTTGAAGAGGCCATCATGATTATTGATACGGGAGAACAAGTACTGAGAAATCAGATGACTCGTCTAGTAAAAGTCTTGTGGAGAGACCATAAGATGGAAGAGGCAACGTGGGATCCCGAGGAACTTATGATGAAGAACCACCCGAGTCTTTTCATGCGGTAGTATTCTAGAAATTTTGAGAATGAAATTATTTGAAGGAGGGGAGAATGTATCACCCCAAGATTCTATGGTACGCCTCTCTTTTAATAATGCAATAGCGTGTGATGTACGCAACATCGCGTTCTAACACACCATAACCAATCAAAATAGCCTTTATGAATTGTAATACCCAATTTTTGGAATTTATAAATTTTATTTTTCAAAATGGACTTCATTTTTGGATTTGGGATTTCGAAATTAGCCTAGGGTGAATTATTGGTATTTTTCTGAAAAACTTCATGTTTTTGATGAATAGTGAAACCACTAAGTGGTAGTTAAAAAACTGAATTTTTCATAAAACATAATTTTACTTCTTCTGTGAGTGGAATTTCAAAAATATGAGAGACATGGTTAATATCAAGGAGTAAAATATGGTTCAATGAGATGAAAATAATTTTTGGTTAATAGTATCTTTTTACTTTTATTTACCACGGTTTCAAGTAAATATGATAATTAAGGGTAAAAATGATATTAATATTACCATGACACATGTCCTAATTCTATTGTACAAGTGTATCTCGACCAAAAACAACCTTAGAAATAAAATATTATCATTTAGGTCCACTTGGATTAGATTAGGACATTTATTATTATATAATTAAAGAAGAGCTAAATGAGTAAAAAACAAAGTTTATTTACTAAAACATTTTTAATATAGGGTTATACATTAGATAAATTAGATTTTAAATATTCATTAGAATGATAAACCTATTTCCTAAATAATTATATTTTATTAATAATTTTTAGACATTAAATAATTTAATTTATTTATGACACAATGATGATGCAGTAATTACCATTATAGTGAAAAATTAAAATAATTGATATTATAAATACTCAAATATATATATTTTGAGACTTTTTATGAATCAAAATAATTTTATAAGTTATAATTACATGTTTGTATTGATTTAATTAACTTTTTTAGAAGTAATAATTCTGTAATGATTTTCACAAAAAAACAATTTTCCAAATCGTGTCAAAATTGACAAAGAGTTTTTAAAACAAATATTATATTATTAATTTATATTCAATTCCTAAAAATATAATGATAGACAAAGAGACATATATCAAGATTGGTGTATCATTAATGGACCACTTGGGGGTCTCTTGGAGTTATATAGTATGTTTATTAACAATACAATATAAAAATACAAAGTGACATGGTAAGTGTCAAACTAATTAACAAAGAGTTAAAACTTGAAGATAAGGTTAATATAATAACCCAAACCTATCTAAATTCTATTGGTTGAGTGGTTTTCGACCCATCCCCACCTTGACCATTAAATAACCCAATTTAGAGCCATTAAAAACCGAATATAAATTTATTATAAAATAATATTTCTAGCTTTTGCAAAGGTGCCCCTCACCCCTCTTATAAAAGAGAACTCCCCCTTCTTACTAATTCACACATTCAAAGCCTTTTGTCTTGGAAAACCCATCTCTAAATACTCTCTCAACTTCCCTAACTACAATATAGAGGCCTTAGTATTATCATAATGCGAACATATGGAGCCCTTTTGATCAAATCAAAAGAAAAATCCTGGAGAAGAGGTAATGTTTTCACCACCCTCTTTCACGATCATTTCTTCTTCAGCTTCTACATTCTTTGTTATTCCTATTCGAAAATAATAACTCTAGTATTGTATATATACTGGGATGTTATTATAAATATGGTACAACTATATTGTGTATTCTACATATCCATTGAATGAATTGTCACCATACGTGCGTACGTACGGCTTACCATCTCGACGTCGTGGTGTAATTGTTAGTCAATAAATTATTATTTGGATGGGTATAATAATGATGTGTAATTCATTTAAATAATAAATATAACATGATAATTATTATGTATATATGATATACCATCCAATTATATATTATTTTAATATCAAAAGAATGATATCGTCGCTCGTGCGTACGTACAGACTACCGTCTCCACGAACTCGATGAGATTCATCCCCCATTGTATCCATTCAAGTCTAATTATCTTCTGATGATTAATAATAATATCTAAGGACTTGATATCATTCGGGAAATTAATAGGATACAACCTATCCATGACAAACACGGCTTACGTAACAAAACATATAAAATAAAATGAGTAAGTTAACACCCAAAACAATGATAATACTAACATATTATTAACAAATCAATGTTAAAAGATCATATATGATATCATATTAATGTATATGATAATTGTATAATTTAATAAAAATTATTTAACCATTATAAATGAGGTTAACCTAACCTCAACAAAGAATTAGTACAAGGTAAGGGTTTATTTTGCAATCTCTTCATTATCCGAGGTTGTTTATAGGTAATAATCTACTGGGATCTCTTTATCATCCACATCCATGTTTCAAAAAATGTTTTTCAATACATTATCACTATTTTAAATAATATGGGTTAAAGTCATTTATAACCTTGTTTAAATTTTTATAAGATGTTTATAAAGGAATCATTCTGTCATTTTCCAAATTAGGTTCTTTTTAACCTTTTCGACAAAATTAAGGTAAAAATGTTTTTTTAATTTATACGGATGGTGCGGCTATTTTCTACCGTTATAAAATCGTTAAATCTTACCTTACAAACTTATAAGAATATTTTCAAAGTAAATGTTTTCTGTTATAATTATGTGACTTTTAAATGATTTCAATAAAAGAGATATTTCTCTCAAATAGTTTTTATTTCATCTATGTCAACATCCTTTGATGGATTTTAAGCTTATTTGAAGTTGATTTATTATGAAACAAAACATCCATATTATATTGATGTTATTGTGATATGTTTGACTATGGATGTGTTATTTTTATAGAATTCATGGTTTATGGAGAAAGTATTGAAAATTCTTATGCTAGTTTTAATACAAATTTTTATGTTATGTTTAAACCTGTTCATATGATGAATGCATTGGACATAATAAGTGATGGGTGGAGCCCGCTATAGCTCCTCGATGCATCGGTTGGTCTCATGAGAAAAACTAGTGTCTTCGCACAAGGTCTTGACAAAATCTTATTTGTAGTCTTGGCACAAGTCTTTGGCTCTGTGGTTATGATAGTCTGGCATTATGCATTCCATCATTATGAAAGTGGTTATTGATATTGCATGTGATTATTCGATTAGTAGAGTATCCATGTGAATAATTAAATGGAATTATTTCATTTTATTTTTTCCATACTATGTTGAATTTCAAGTTTAAAAGGCTTTTGTTTTAGTTATACATTTCCTTATATATTTATTCTTATTTATGAATGTTTCCACTATATTGTTATCCTTAATGGGAATTTGAGCTCACCCCTTTTCTATGTTTTATTTTTCCAAGGATGTGAAGAATTATTTTATGAATGACCTATAGGGATAGTACGAGGGGATACGAGTGTGGAATATAGAGACAATATTGTTGTAATTTTCTTTTTATGATTTAATGTACTCTTTATAAATGTATCTAGTCATTCCAAGGCTACTATACTAATGGGTCTTTCGAGACTTGATCATTCTTGTGATCATACCAATGTTATGTAATAATGCACCAACTCTGGGTAACTGGGGTCATGCAATTACAACAGTTATTTCATGTCACATACCTCAATGTCTCGTAATTAATTCCACAATTAATCTTCTCATTCATAATCATAATATTTCATAATTAATTCCTTAATTTACATTTTGATGTTGCGTATCTAAATATCTCATAACTAAATCAAAAAATCATTATCTAATTTGATATCTCAATACTACATAATTACATTAAAAAATAATTATCATAAATTTTTAATCATTAATATCCCCAATTTCACACCTCTCATAATTAATTAATTTACCAAATTAATTAATTCAATAAAGAACATGATATCCAGGAATCTAATAAAAATTATAAAATAAAATACACCGATTTGTATCCGTGAGTGTGGAATTTGAATTATAGACCAACTACCTCGATTCATCAATAAATAATCACCCAATGGAAATCCACAAAATTTAGTGGAGTAATGGCATATACTCAGATCTAGATATAAAACCAATATCAAGAGTGATCAAATCTAGAAATCCTTAATCTTCATATAGATCTAAAATAAAATATTTATATCCAAAAAACATGATATATATTTAACCAAATAAGAGATGAATATCCCTTAATGAAGTAGAAAATAATGGAGGAGGAACGTGAAAGAAATTGGAATGAGATCCTCTTACCGTAAGGGGTAAAGATTGTTGATTCATGCTTCGAATCACCAAGACAAGAGGTTAGAAGGTATTGGATGGAATCTAAGAGGATTTTAAATTGAAATAAAATGTTATGGGTTGAATCAGGTATGATTTGGTTGTGTTTTAGGGTTTTAGTAAATTTATTACAAATTTTTGGGTTTATTTAATTCTCACACATGGTTTGTGAAGAAAGTGCACATGATAACCCCAAACCATGAACGTAAAATATGAGCCTATTTTATAGGGGTTCTTGGATACTAATATGAGGTTTCAAGTTTTGAAAAATTATACACCAACTGTTCTATTCTGCTATTTGATGGATTGAATAGTTTTCTGAGTGGGGGTGCACGGTTAGGGAATATCGTTCTCCAACACTGCATTTCCCTATTTCTTCCATTTTTTTAAAATTCCCACAAAAAAATAATCAATGGTAAAATATGAATGAAATATAATAAACAAGAGGAAAAATAGTACCTACAAACAGTCCCCATACAACTCATGAAATGTTCAAGATCTTATAATATACCAACCTTACAACTGCTTAGCCTTGAGGTGTACAGCCATGAGTCTATATGATTCCAAGACAAAAATATTGATCCACTAATCCCACATATCTGCTTCCCTTTTCTATATTTCCTCTTTCACATTACCATGTTTCCAGAATTCTTGAACTATTAGTATTGTCTTTCCCCACAACACTTTACCACTACAATCTAACCCTTGTATCATATGATTCTGAAATGATTCATTTATCTCAAATTCAACATCAACCACCTCGATCAAATGAAAAGGGTCGGGGAGATACTACAGAAGTCATGACACATAGAAAACATCTTACATTGAACTTTATTTTAGTATAAGATCCAATCAGTACGCCAATGGCCTCATTCTCCCCACAACCTCAAATGGTCCCTCGAACCTGGGTTCCAACATGCCATGTATTTGTATCTTCTAGAGAAACAACCTAGGGAACACCCAACGTATACATGATCACCCTCTATAATCTCAAGGGTCCCTTAGCATCTATCAACATAAAACAAATAACTACTATGATCCATATTCATATGATTCTTAATCGACTGAACATGCTCTGATGTCTCCTTCACAAGACTCGATCCTAAAAACTCTAACTCCTCTGCCTCCATCAAGAATATAGATGATCGGTATTACCTACTATAAATAGCCTCATACGGTTCCATCTATATCATATTCTAGTAACTGTTGTTGCTGTAAAACTACACCTAAGATAGGTTTACCTCCCATGATCCTCAAAAGTATATGAAATATGCTCTCATCATATCCTCAAGAACTTATATAATTTTTTTTACTAGCCAAACGTCTATTGGTGGAATCCATACTAAATAAAAACTGAATACCAAGAACCATATATAATCCCATAAAGTGGTGTGAAGTAAATCATGAGTTTTATTTTGAAAATATAGTCTATGAAACCTCATGCAGACATATGATCTTTTGAACATAAAAATCATCTAGATGCTTTACTGAGAAAGTCTCTTGTATAGTTTTGAAATGCACTACATTCATTATTTTGTCCACAAAAACCCAAATATCATCTTTTTCTGAGCCATCCACATAATACCCTCCATAATGAGTGTGGTATCATTGTCCCAATAACATTATGTAATAGGAAATCACTTTATAAAACCACCAGGTTATTGGTTATTGGTCGTTACATGGTAATAGGTGTAGCATCATGTCATGAACCCTATTATCTCATTTTAAATGCCCATCCACCAAAACTATCAACATATTCCGTTGTACATTTAGGCAACACAAGGATTTACAGACCACTTCTAGGAATGAGACCCATGCACCATCTCCTCCTAGATACTCATATACACAAAAACCGGATTCTTGACATAGATGATATCATCCTCATTTTTTATCAAATCTGATGGTGACTCCCACCTGCAAGGTTTTACCTCAAAGTTAACCACTCAAAATCCTCATACACCCTATCCCTTATATGTCTAATATGACTAGACTAAACTGAAAATGATATGAGAGTTATATGGTCAAACTCTCTTGAACCAAAACATGCATCTCAGCTAGAAAAGTCATCATATTCTAATTATCACTATGCTCTTGAAACACCTAAGCCTGAGTTTTTCTTCTAAAATCATCAACAAGAATATTCCCCTTTCTAAACGTATAATTTAGCCCAAAATAAAATGATTTCAAATAATCAAAACACCCTTTTTACTATAGATTGAATTCTTATTTATAAAATATATAATTTAAACTCTTCTGATTCATATACATAGTAAACTTTTCTCACAACAGCTACTTACAGCTTTTCTACTATAGATTCAATTCCCATTTGTGTCATAGATTTTTCATAATGCCTTGTATACTACTCACCTGAATATGGATGGATAAAAGGGGTTGTCAAAGTCAAATGATTATTTTTCTCTTGAAAGGAATTCTCTCATTCTTCATAATATTAAATCATTATCCCCTATTGGGTTAAGCTTGAGGTAGGTTCTTCTAGACATGAAATTTTATGAATGAAACTGCTTGAACTATATATGGTTTGATGGACACATCTTTTTATGAGATGTTGTGACCCAAGATGTATACCTGATCAATCCAAAACTGACACATAGTTAGATTGGCATATATACAATGCTCTATTAGTGTACTGAGGATAATTTCACGGTATTGGGAATAATTTTCATGACTCTTGGAGTCCATTGAGATTTAATTCACAAAAACCACCACAAATTGATCCAGTTAATGATGGATTTTTAGTTCATCATGGAAAAAAACATGGTTGATGAATTCATCATCTCAAATATAATATGAAAAAACTCATAGATTTTATTCCTACTTATAATAGTAGTCCTCGGTAAATCTGACGTCCAAACACTCAACTAATGATACCCTGATCTCAAGATGATCTCTGATAATGCAAAAGAACCTCTATGATGGTGAAATTTTTCATTGATAAAATGAAGAGGATGTTTTTTTATTCTCAGTCATTTGTTTCAACATATGGTAATAAAAACACAAGCATAATGTTTCACCAGCCCTCTTTGAAAACATCACTAGTGAACCCCAAGGTGAAATACTTATGATGACAAAGTAATTTACCATCAACTCCTCTAGATGAGTATGGAGATCATGATTCTCTTCTTAGGTCATTTTTTATGGTGGAATAGAAATTGGCTCAGCCCCATGCTTGAGATAACTGGTGAATTCCACATCTCTTTCTAGTGGTGACCCTGATAAGGCTTTAGGAACGAAATCCTAAAACCTATCCACTATGGGTGAAAATACCTTGTATTTCACATCCCCATCATCCATAAATAGACTTCAATATTGAGTTATGTGCTCTCCCAGTTTCTAAGTAATTTTCCTTACTCATCCTTCCTGGATGTCCCACTTTCAACAGTGAATACAACATCCACCCTTATGAGATAATAAATTCAATATCCTATGGTATCAATCAATGTGGGATCAGTATGAAACTACCCAATCCATACTACGAATTATTTCTAACCATGACATTTCATGAATATAAATATCACACAAAAACAATACTCACCAACATTGATAGAATACACCATGCATAAGCAAATGTATCTCGACCATACTCCCTTAGGTGTCTCTATCATCAACACCCAACTCATGAACTCCTCCACCAGTCTCAAAACATTATGATGTTGGGTAGAAATATAACAATGAGAGGAGCTGGAATCAAATAAGGAACTAGATAATGAATAATCATCAAGAATAGATCCTCTCACTATCAATTTTCTTGCCACTCTATCCCCAAGTGTAGGTTGCAGGACATACAATTGTCCTATCCCTCTTCCCAATGATGCAGTTTGACACCTTGGAACTGCTCCCCTCTGCTGATACATGATTTTTTTCCTAGAATCACAACATCCAACACCTCTACTGTCACGACCAGTTGATCTATAACTACCACAATATTATATTGCAGAAGATCCCCTTCATGCACTCTATTTTTTTCTATCTCCTATATCAGTACCCATAATTCCTATATTACTGCAAAATCACTATATATTCCACATCGTTCCATATCCTTCATGTACTACATGTTTTTGGGGGCACTGTATTTGAATGTCTCTAAAACTACCACAGTAGTGACTCGTCACTCGAGTAAGATCCCAAGAAACTAATCCCTCTCTCTGGGTACTCCTCTTCCTACATCCCTAGGTAACTTTATCATATTGGCGCTTCATGCTCTTAGAAGTGGTACCCCCTGATCATCAAGTAGCAAACACATTTCATGAATTAAAATCCTTATCTAGGTTCCCCTAAACAATGATATCTTATCCACCACCAAATCAAACTTCACTATCAAAAATAGGATAAATTGGGACTTAATCTCACATTTATTTCTATTTGGGGTCCTTCTCGACATATCTGTATCATCCACTTCCAATGCTACAGAAATGTTTTTCATGTATATAAAGATTAAAAAATTGTACACCATGTAAATTCTCCCCTAATTCAACCACATGAACTCAGCTACTCTCTACTACCACAACATCATCGTATATATGGTCTTGAAGAACTTCACCCAGAAGTCATTATATAACATACCATCATCCTATCCAGTATACACATGAATATCATACCAATGATTCCTTAATCCTTATATAATATAAGTAGAAAACATGACCCTCCTATCAGTAGAAGTATCTATATATTCAATTATAGTATCGATGGACTCATCCTGAACTTTGCTCCCTTAAGTTCAACTTCACCAAAAAATGTGGGACGGTGCAACAAATAAAACTCCCTAGTTATTTCATAAATTCTCTTCACAACCCAATTTGGGTCTCTTTCAATGAATTCCATGATGTGTTCAAGGTTATTTCTGATATACTCCCCTTCTTCCTCACCTGACACAATCAGTACATCAGGTCCCAGTATGGGTAGATCAACTCCAACTACAACCTCCTACCATCCTACCAATAAGATTCTTCATAAAGGATTATCTCTAGAATTCCAAACACAGGACATAAGAAACATTTCAAAAATTTAACACATTTATAGAAAATGAAATATTCCACAATAATTAATTTACAGATACACTACCACGTGGTCAAAAGAGAGGTGATATCACTACCCATAATCCTCATTCATCTTGGTCATGGTTTGTAAAGGGTAAACTCATTCTCATTGTTCATGTTTCTCATTTAGACTCCCATTTATTATTATCTTTCATTATTTTAAAATTCTAATTTTAAATTTTGAAAATTTTCATTTCAAATATCAAGAAAAGAAAAATAGTTAAAGTTCAACAACTTACCCACAATTTCTTTATGCATACGTGCCAAAAATGATGCATGCCCTAAAATAATCATGAGTGCCTAGAATGATATCTGAAAATTGAACATTCATGCCATATTGGTCTACGAGTCAAATCTCAAAAAGAAATATTGTAAATAAACAATCACATCATACAATATGTGCATCACCCAATGTGAAATATTATTCTTCTATAAAAGAAAAAATAAATAACAACAACAACAACATGGGTACTTAGGTTCTCCCTCATACGTGGGATGGATACTCCCTTCCACAAGCTCATGACTAAGGATTGAATGATCTTATTCTCATATATACCTTTATCTTATAGTGATAAAAATAATGTAAAGAAAATCATTTGATACAACATTGTAATGTCTCAGCCCATGTGATATGCCTTGGTTCCCCATGCCCGACTACTACATGACCACTGGCAGGCATCCCCCTACAGTAGAGACTTTTAACTTGTATCGTTATTCTTTTATCAATCATAGAGAGACTATACCCTCTTTATCAATATATCACAACACCATAAATAAATATACATATATAACCAAATGATATGACATAAACATGATAATAAAAGTACTATAAGATGTCCAAACCCTGAAATACAATATCGTAACTAAACAGAATATATTTTATTTTAAAGTACATGCCAATTGTCAAAATGAAACTCAAAATTATTGAATTTTAAAAATACCAAGAGGATTCCGAATCACATCTGGTTTCCTCATCCATGCTCCACCCCAAATCTACCATAAATAATATAGGCATTTCCCTTATCTTGTCCAGCAAATATGAAGACTATTTGTGTACTAATCAGGAAGATCGATTAGGGTGTGACTAAACCTATGTAGGCCACCAACAACTCTATCTAAAAAATATACAATCAAACAATAGTGCATGAATTTGTATATAGAAAAATTTTCAATACATTAATAAATTGTTAACACATTTTCAATTATTATTTTTTTAATCACATAATCCTTCGGGTTATCATAAACACCCATAACTCAATAACTTCTTCATCACAAGTTGGAGCCCAACGTTTCCCCAAGGGATATAATATGTCAATATGACATTGATATCATTCTTTGTCTCAACTAACATGTGAATTCCACTTTTACCATTAATTTTTCCAATCCATATGAATTTCTATGTTACAATTCATAATCAAAATTAACACATGAATTACACTATTACCATTCAATGTTATGATTTATATTATTTCCAGGTTACCATTCATTATCAAAATGAACACAGGAATTCCACTGTTACCATCCATTTTTCAAAGTCATATTAATGTACATCATACCATTCTTAATCACAATTAACACTTGTGCTTCCATATTACCATTCATAATTACATTTCACATTTTCATTTTCCATTACCATTCATTATTACAATTCATATATATCCCCAAAAACCCATTAATTAATTTAAAAATTATTTATCAAATTAAACAAATAGATATTCACATTATTCCTTTTGTAAATTAAATAGTTAATAAATATTTTCATTCCCATTTCTAATTAAATAATTATTAGATCTGATTAATTCTCTAATTAATTAAGAACATTAATTTCATTAATTATATGAAAAATTAATTAATCAATATTTCAAAATTAATTCACCAATTAATTATATAAATTGAAAATATAAATATCTCATAATTAATTCAGAAATCAATTTACTCAAATTAACAATCCCAATATTTCATAAATAATTCAAGTCAGATATATCAATATCTCATAATTATTACATAATTAATTATCCCATTGAAAATCACAATATTTCATAATTAATTGAATAATTAATTATTTAAAGTCAAATATCTCAATATTGAATAATTAACTCCATAATTAAGTATCTCACTCACAATATCAATACATCATAATTATTTCAATAATTAATTATCAACAAACTATAATTTAAATTTTCCCTAATTTCACACCTCCCTTAATAAATTAACTTATCCAATTAATTAATTCAATCAATAACACAATTGCTAAAAATAAAGTAGAAATTATACATTTACAAAATCATAATTGAAACCATGAATATGGTACTTGAATTATATACCACCTACCTCGATTTATCAATTAATAATTACCCAATAGAAATAGCCAAAAATCAGTGAAGTAACATTGTAGAATGAGAAATGGATCAAAATCCTAAATCAGGATTGACCAACTAAAGATATCTAAAATCTCTATCTAGATCTAATATCCACGAACTATATCCATAATATATATATATATATATATATATATTTATATATCTTATAAAAGCATAGAATAACTTCAATATACTAAGTAGAGATGAAAGAATGAGGTACAGAAAAGCAACCAGGAAGAGATCCTCTTACCAGGAGAGGTGCATATATTTGATATGGGCCTCAAATCAACATTAATGAAGGATTTAAGGGATTATATTTCATATGGGAGTCTCTAAAAACATGAAATAATGTCATGTGTCAAATGGGGTTCAATTTGGGAGATTTTGGGGGGTTTGGGTATTTTTAAAATATATTTTCAAGTTAATTTAATTGACGTACATTGTTTGATGGGCAGGGGCACAAGGTTTCCCTAAATGTGCACATAAACCATGCACATATTTTATTAGGGATCATTGATACTCCTGTTATGGTTCTTAGATTGAAAAACCATGTGCATATAGTACAATTCCACTATGTTCAGGGTTGCATAATTTGCTGGGTTGGGGTGCACTGTTAGGGAAAATTGTGTGTCAACCATGCACTACCATAGTTATTCCATTTTTCGAAAATTTTCCTCAACACACACCCCATTTTAAAATATAAATGAAAATTAATCAATTCAATGAAATAGAGTGTGTAGAAACGATCTTGACTTAACTATATAAAAGGTCAGGATCTTATAATAATTTAATTTATAACGTTATATTATTTAACCTTTTATTCCCATATTCATACTCTAACATGTTAGTAGGATTTTTATCTTTCTTGATTATTACAGTACAAATTGTTTTGAGAAATTATTTTTTCTATTTCAATAATTATTTTTCCATTAATATTTAAAAAAATTACTAACTATTAATTTTGGGATGCATTTTTTCACTATATTTATTTTATAAGTAAAACAAATTTCATTTATAACTCATTATATTTGATGAATTTGATTTATTTTACATGGATATAAATTCGTTCTTAATTAACAATTACATTATTATTCATATTTAATTCAACTAATTTCTAATCCATATCCTCTAATAAGTGGGAACCTTCCAATTTTGACATCCTTTCGACTTTTTAGTTATCATTTTCACCAACATAATATGGTATATAGTCATTATTATTCATAACTAAAGCTTTATTAAACTAATGATTATATTTAGTATCATGTATTTTTATACCATTTTCAAAAATTTCGATAGAATCCTATATGTTAATATCACATTTAACATAAACATTTCCAAAAAAACATAATTATTTTTGAGATATTATGTATCCTCTAATTTCACATATTTTCGTTTGCATACAAACAATGTCTGTTAATGTAGAAACATCATCCCAAATATCAAATACATGAGTTAAGTGAAAAAAATCCAACACATATAATCATATTCACGTGAAATAATTATTATTTCAAAAATGGTATAATGTTAGAGTTACCCAGAGTAGGGATGTGTAAAGTGGTTGATGAAATATTTTCCTCAAAAATACACATGTATTTATACTTTCACTAAGAAACAAAGATCCTACAAACATTATCATAATTGTCTCTAATTATTTCCCTATAAATTGTGGGTTTATCAAATTATATGACCTATGATTTATATGAATCTCTCTTATGAATAACTGATAATCATGGATTGAGACTAATGAAATTTAGGGAAAATATAAGAATGTTTTTTCATGGATCACCACTATATGTTCATCCATGTTTCATGAAATTAATATTGTTTCATGATACAAAACCATAATCCCAATTCAGGTATTAATTCGTCTAGGCATCTTCAAATTTGGATCACTAATCCCAGAATTAATTAGTTTGGATGTATAGTCATCCTATGATCATTTCCATGACAATAAACATTATTTATCAACACTTTTAAAAAGATAAAATGTCATCATAGATTAAAAATAAAATATCACAGATTGTTAATTTTTTCATTATGATTACTTCGGTTTCCTTAAAATATATGGGAATCACCATTACAAATTTTATTTCAGACACCCATTGAATTGTGTCAACTATAAATTGCAATATAATATCATATAAACACATTTATATTTGGTTGGATCTTCAATACTTTTCATTACATCATCTCCAATATTGTGTAAAATGACTAGTATTATTTTACTTTCATGTTTAATAACCTAAACAATCACATTATTATAGATTTTCAATTTAATCATCATCCACTAATGGTTTTCTAATATGTATCCTTCTCTATATTTCAAAATATAAATTATATCAAGGCATTACGTAGTCAATCTCGAAATCTCATATATATTTTATCATCCAGTGAAGCCTATTACATCCCTCTTTATGTTTATATTCTATATCATATTGATTCACAGTTTATTATATCCAAATATCTTCTAATAAGTATATCATAACATCATTATATGATTTATTAAGTATAAATACATTGAATCTTATTATAATCCATAAATAAAAAATCTCCTTCATTATGTGTGAATATTACAGGATTCAATCTTTCATGTTTTCAATTATGAAAAATCATTATTTTACAGTATTTAATAGATTTTCAATTCATGTAAAATATTTTAATATTTTACAATACATAAACACAGAGATTTCTATGAAATAGATTCAGTGATATTAGACCCCAGATTTAAATATTTTGGAATATATTTTATGTAACACATTTGTAATTGAAATGTTTTCAATACATATAATTTATTCTATAATAAATCCATTATATTCAAACACCAATGAATGTCAAGTTTTGTATTTTTATGTCAATCCCATGTGACACAACCCATAATCCATGTACCCTTAAATTAATTAAACTTCTCCCTTATGTATATACCATAGGATTATTTTAATGTTTACAATAATATTTTATGACTCATATATGACTTATCATCCTCACCATAATAGACTTTAAAACATTCTATGTTGAACTTTATTAACCTTATGTGTCACTTGAGGTTCACACTCATGTGAAGATCCCAATGTGGTTGGATAAAAAACCATGGAAGGATTTACTTCCTTTCACATAGATATGATCCTATAATGTTTGGACATGTAAAATGACATGGTAAAATTTTTATTAGAATTTCTAAATTCAAAAAGGCATGTGTGGTTGGGTCAGATGTCTAGAGATCAGACTGGAATAAGTTGATGAGGTAAAAAATGATGTTTCTTTTTCTCGATTAAGACATACTAAATGAATATTTATTCAATGTTATTAGGCATCACAGCAGAATGTCAATCATATTCATACATGGTGTATTTACCATGTTGAACATGAACATACCAGTAAAGTATGACTTGGGTCAACGGTCTCATGTGGGACAAAATACCAACTCGTACGAGTGCAAGCTTCTCACATTACCCACATCATACTGAGACTTAAGTCATTATATACTCACATGAAAACACATACAAATTCTTGATCTCATAACTCATACATCTTTTCTCCTTTGAGATAAGCTAAACCCTTTTTTGATCAGGATGATCAAGTGAAACATTGTTAGGGTTGTCCTATGTTACATTTTATTTCCCCATCTCCATAGGAAGAATTAAATTCAACAACTCATCAACGTTTATTTATGTTTTTTATATATTGAGGAAGATATTACATTAAAAAAAAATTATATAAATTTTTGTATCTTAAATTACATCATATGAAACTATGTCATTCACAGTAAACTCACATTTGTAATCCATAGAATTAATGAATCCATTCAATCCACACAAAAATTGTTTCAAATTGGATTTTTACATATGGAACATAAGTCCATGGAAGTAAAAATAATCAAAAAATCCAATAAATATGAATATGTCTTTAATATAGAAAATGACATTAAATTTTTCTAATGTTATCAAAATAGGATTATATGGAAATCAAAATTTAATCGAATATATGTGATATATGATAGGACTAATCATCATACTAATTGTAATTTCCACGAATAATTAAATTTAATTATAATTTTTATTCAAATTAGTAGATGTATATACATTCAATGATTTCAAAATTCTATAGAACTTGGTTTAAATAATATTTCTTGAATATCATTTGTACATTTCTTGACAAAAAAACATTATTGTGTTTCTGATACATTAATAAAACCATATATATTAGTGTTAGTAATATTCATTAATAATAATGGTCTAAAATCATATGATAAAGTAATTTAATCTTATGATGTCTAAAATTAAGACAAAAATATTTTATGAAATGTCATTTTTCCATCATATATCCCTTTGGAGTCAAAATAGTTGTTTTAGGGTCTTTTAGGTTCACCACATAAACTAAAAAAATAACTAAACCATACTATGATACCAGCATAGTTGACTAGAGCACATCATAACACTATATTACATCATTCTGTAGAAATATTAATTACATTTCATTATAAAAGAAACCCATAACCTATATTTTTAGTGTCTTTGGATACTAGATACATAATCATATTATTATACCACATATTATAGGGGTATGAGTCATAAATGTTGTTCAAGGAATAAATCAAATATCATAATTGAGGTTAAGATAAACGTGTGAGAATTAGGCAATATATATGGTCCGAAGATCTAACATAAAAGAATCAAACCCAATAAATCATAAATAATATATGATATATGTAACACTGTAATATTATAAAATAAGAACAATGTATTTATACTAGAGGTTGCATGTTCGGCCTTAATGACCTGAAGGCCTTCTTTTTGTACTGGGAAATGCTAGCCGATCAGCAATACAATGTGGGGATCTAGGCAATCAATGATGGATAAGCAAAGGAGGTTAGTTCTATTGGGTTGTGCCTATGGGTCATGTAATGGGAAAAGTACACCAATGGGGCTTAAAGTCATGTATTTGCCTTCAGGTCGTGTTGGGTCTTGTGCCTTGGGCGCACTGGTCAATTAAGGGTTCCCCTTCAAGCCTTAAAAGGGGGATTATTCATCAAATAAAAAGAAATCATTTGGTCCATTCATTCCAAACATGAAACTTTTAATCTACATATATCTTAATATTGTTTAACATTAATGACTAGGCAAAATTTTATTGCTTATGAGTTATACTATCAAAATTATAAAAAAAATATTTTTCAAACATGAAAATAAAAATTCATTATAAATGTATTGGTTAGAAATAACATGATAATCATATAAACGAAATTGAAATGTTTTCTCAGAAATAATATTTTTTCAAAAAAATGGTTATCATCACATTTCATACAAAAATTAAAAATTAATTTTTACCACTACTATAATATTTTTATGATAAAATTAAAATTATTTCTGAACTTATCAGATTATCTTTGAGTGAGATTTACAAATTTTTTAGAAATATGACTTTTTTCTAGAATAGTGAAAAATACAAAATTTTAAATGAAAACTGCTTTTAAATTTTAATAAGTTATAAAATTAAATAATATTTTAAATGGATTTAAAGTAAAATTATTTCAAATATATATCATTTAATCCAATTTAGTTTCTTGGAATAATTTTTCTGTTTAATTTTGATATTAAAACATTGAAAACATTAGGAAAATCTCTCTTTGAAAACCCTCTTTCAAGTCTCTACTCCGAGGTTAATTTTAAATAATAATTTTCCACTTCTATGAATGTCATATTGTAAAATGGATTATTTTTTTATCCAAATAACTTTTAATAGCCAATAAATTCATAATAATTTTTTGACAATAATGAATATTAAAAACAATGAAATTCATTTACAGTGGTCAACGTGAAAATGAATTTATTGAGGGTTAAATTAAGAATATAAAGGTTAAATATACGTAAAAACATTGATAAAATAAATTTTATTGGATTATTTGAACCCATGAATTTATAAAAATCTATGAAAGTCTATTTTGGACACTTTTGGTTTGTGAAAAATGCGATTAAGCCTTCTTTTTAAATAATTTCCATTGTGCCACTCATCACCTTTATAAAAGGACACCTCATCATTACTCTTCACATGATTAATAAGTTTTGGTTCAATAAATAACTGTAAAAATAAATTCCCTATTCTAATCCCCTCATCCTATTACCCTTTTTTTCATAATTTTATTTTAGGAATACTTTAGCAGTATTTTTAAGATGTGGTCTGAGAATAGTAAAATTCATTACTATTAATTTTTCTTTTATTTCTTCCCCCACCTAAATAAATTAATATTAAAAATTGATGATATAATAAAAATATTATCTTACATATTGAAGAAGTTTTTATGATAATTTCATGATCTAAATCCATCCCAACATGCATAAATTTTTTTACAAAATCACATTCCATGGGTACGACAGACAACCACCTTGCAAACATGTTATTTGTTATTCCATTAATCCCACTAATGGATGAGTATTATGATGGATATTAATTATATATATAACATTATTATACATTTGGAGTAATTATATCATATATACCTCTATACATTACATTTTATAGTAGATACGATAATTTCGATTATGGGTATGATAGACTACAAACCTGTGATGCGATGTGATTCGCCTTTTCACCAACACTTTACATGGATGGTAATAAGCATGAAGTTTATTAATATATGTTATATAAATAAAATTATTATGATATACATAAAATCATTATCATTTTTAATTTATAAAATATCATTTTCTTCGATATAATGAAAAATGACATCAACGTTCTTGTATAAGTGAACTATCATATTCACAGTGTAATGTGACTCTCTTTGTATCACCAATGAACATGAATAATATTTATAGGTATATTTAATGAAATTATATTTTGTATATGATTTTATTATCATTCACTATATATATAATTTTTCTTTTATTCATTCCATATTTATCATTCCTAAATGAAAATGTCACTCATGTGTACGTACGACCATCTGTCTCAATGATTGTAATATAGGTCATTTTCCAAATACATGAATCACGACTCTTCATAAAAATATAAAGGATATAAAAAAAGAAAATTATGTTATTATTATTATTTGGGAGATTATTAAACTATATAATATTCCTAGTAAACAAAAAATTCATGACAGAACACACATGGGGAAATATCACAATTAAAACCTGAAACAATGATATTGAAAATTCCTTTAAAAATAATTAGTGATTATATGTTATAATATAATCATATAAGATATTATAAATATGGATATATTTATCATATAAATTAATAAATGATTAAACTTTTATACATGAGGTTAAAAAATCATCATCTATTGAGGAACATTTCTATGTTATGCATATATTTATTTAATATGGTGTATATAATTACATTTAATCACTAAATAAAAATAATAATTAATTATTCATATAATTTTATGATTTAATTTTAATTATTTCATGCTAGGTAATTTTTCATGAAAGTTACCATGTTGTAAATTTTTTCATATGTCAATTTATTTCAATGGGGTTATAATACTCATTTTCTTTTTTTATATTATATGACATAAATGAAACATTTTATTACAAAATGAATCAAAGAAACATTCTACCGATTTTACCACTCACTAGGGCCGAAAATGATGAAGACCTAGGGAAACACCTTTGATAATTCTTTTACATTCATATGGTAAGGGCCCAACACCATCATACTTTATATTATTATTATTACTAGGATCCCTTTATAGAAAATAGATGTTCCCCAAAAATTACCCTCTCTTTATGTGTGGAAAACCTAAATTCCCTTCTTGAAAAACATGTCACACATCCATAAAATAAGAGATATATTTCAAGGATATTTTTTCATACCATGTATAAAGGCATCCATCATTTAAGAGTCAGAATCATCATATGTTTTATGAATATCATATATCCTACACAACATCTTGCTAGAGAAAAAATATCTAGTCATCGCTTCGAAGGAGGTTTCCATCCCAAAGTAATCACTAAATCCGCCCATAATAGATACCCTTTTATCTCTCACCAGACCACCACCTAGAATTTTCCATGATTGACATTAGCCATCAAAATTCAATTTTATTCCAAAAGGATTGTACATTCAACTGGACCAATATTCCTTGATGAATCCCTCTGTTAACTACTGAATTTCCCATCTGTGGAAACAAACTTCTAAAAGATGGGGTAGATATCCCTCCTTTAGTAAGGACTCCAGGCTTTGAAGCCATCAGTATCACACAGATCTGTAGAAAAATAGTCGACATGTTTTTCTCTTTCCTAACATTGTTTTTTCCCTCTCAGATATACCATCATACAAATTCATAAATTAAGGCCCAAGATTTGATTTTCTCCCACCGTATAAATACATTGAGGAACTATGACTTGATGCTCACTCGCATGGTGTCACATCCCATCAATATTCTCATACTCTAACATGTGATCCTCCATATTTCTCATGCCCAGTCACTCTAGGAAAACAAGTGTTCCATGGATTCTTGTTGTGGAGAGACACAACCATGTAATCTGGTTTCTAATATAACATCCCTCTTAATCATGTTATCATCTATTGGTATGGATTTATTTCTCTATTTACAAACAATAATTATATGTTTGCTCAGAATTTATTTACACCTATGATTTGGTTTCCAATTGTATGTCCTGATATTTATAAGCACAGGTTGTTTGTAAGTGATACCATTGATAGTTATAGATGTCAACATAGTGAATATGCATTGATCTACATCTTCCCCAAAAAAATTATCCTAAAAAACACTTCATTTTTCAGGATTTATGATTTCTCTAATAATATTGTTATACCAGGTGGCTTCATGGAAGGATATGTTTGGAAAAATAAATCCCTAAATGAATAGATTGTATCCCATCTAGTTGGTTGAAAAGATGTTTCATTCTATGTAACCAATAATAAATTTAGTCTTGTTGTGGACAACCTCCATATGCACAAGCATACATCATGCCTGGCTATTGGTTTTACAAGGACTTTTGTCCTAATCATCTCATCAATCTCAATAGTAATTTCACATAAATATCCCTAATAAAGAATTCACAATGATAATATCCCGTGCTGCTCTCTCTTGTAAAGCATTCATGGATTCTTAAATATTGTGAATATCAATGATTTCTTCCTTAATAGGCATCACTAACCATTTCTAGGAGGCCCAACGACATTTTGTAGCCTTTATTGCCTCCTAAAAAACAACTCATGAGACATATCATTCATTCAATAGTCCCCTTTCATGGATTAATAATAGGAAAAAAAATATAGCATTGACATAAGAACACTGTTAATTAGGGCGACACTACAACTAAAACAGAGGATCTTATTCACCTAGTTACAAATATTCTTTTCATTCACATTATCATATCATCAAAAGAATAATTCTTGATTCGTAGGATATATATTAGAGATCCATGAAAATCTATAGGAAGTCGTCACCTTTGAATGCCCAATAAGTCATGAATCATTCTAACTATTATTCGTGGAAAATTTATAGAAATAATGTAACTACTCTCCCTTTGATTGATACCTTTTCCACTCATGAATGCATAAATTTCTATTATTTGGAAAAACCCCATGATTGAATTTTTCACTTCCATTAAAAAAACATTTAATCAGCATACATTAAACGAGATATAATCGCACCCCTAAACTTGTTGGAGTACAGTATAATTATTTCATATATCACCATGCATAATATTTCTTATGAGGGATTCATGGGACAAGATAAAAAGTATATGGTTTAGTGGGTATCCTTATCTTAATCCCTGAATAGACATAAATAACCAAAATCCAATTCCCACCAAGAAGATCATGATCCATGAATAAGCATAACATCTCAAGAACAAGTCACAGAACAAGTAATTCAATCCAATATTTTTCATGAACCTTATAATAAAAATCCACCGCCATATTTCAAAATCATTATTCATATCAACATTGATCTTTACATTCGAATCAATATTTTTTTATTCAAATATTCCACCATTTCATTTTCAATACATATGGTCCCTTTTATGATCACCCCTTGTATAAAACCATTCTTTTCATGTGAAAAAATACTTGGAAGAACCCTACTAATTGTTTTATTCAGGTTGGGAATAATTTTATAGATGAAATTTAATGGGAAACTTGTCTTGTATTGGTTCCACAATGTAGGGTCTTTCATATTAGGAATCTTCACCACACTTGCGGTAAAAGAAACTCTAGGAAGCTCTCGGTGTCTGAGGTAGTCCTGAAATTCCTCCCTTGTCAGAGCCTTAATAATATCCCACCCTACCACATAAAAGTTTCTCGGGTACCCTTCTGGACTAGATAACTTTCTTAATTCATGCTACAAATGATGGTTTTAAATTCATCCTCCTCTAAACCATCCTTTAACACATCTTTCTATTAGATTAGTACCATACTATAGGTGAAATTCATTAACATATCTCCATCGTCTATCATTATTGGGTTATCCCCCCTACACATGTTTTGGCTGGCCAACAGATCCTCAAAATGATCTAAATACTTCCACCCTGCTATGAGAACCTATGATGGAATGGAACCATCATAGAGCTGCTGCATAATGTTTATGAGAGCATTCCACTCCTCTATAAAGGCTTGGAAAATGTTGTTTTACAGTATCACTATCTAAGAAAAACATCACAAGGATTTTACCTACATTTTCTCTCAACCTCCAGATGTTTTTCAGCCAACACATTTTGCCTCTCCAACAGAGTGACAAAAATGCCATCATCCCACCTGCCCTGAATATTATCTTTCATTCATTCAATATAAATATTGAGGCATTATATATTATCATCTCAACCCCCATTTCTATTATTACTCCAAATATGTAAACCCTCTTTCAAAAATTAATGTCTTTTAATAATCACATGCCATGGTTCACCGCTCTCCAGCAGATCCCAGAAATAATGAATCACAAGCATAAGGCCATCCAGATGGTCCATGTTTCTAGAATATTGAATGTTCTTTGGACTCCTATTCTATTTTATAAACACATTAGATATGGGGAACGATTAGATAAGTACATGGTTAAATGTGAAACAGAGGCCATTGTGAAAGAGTCCATCCTCTATAAATTCATGAGACACATGTCCTATCTACTGGGTACTCTTCCATTTTCATTTTAGTTGTTTCCCCATGTGTATTTTCTTCCAGAAAATCCCATATCAATCAAACTACATCCAAAAATTTGTTGATCTTAGGAATCAATTTATATGAAATTCCCATGTCTCCTTGTATTTTAGATGCCACAGATACTGCGGCGAAGACCCCACAATGAAATAATGTTAGCTGATTCTATAACTCCATTCTTTCAGAAATATCACATTTTTCATATAAAAAGTAGAATAAAATGTACTCTTTAACTCTATCCATTATTTAAATGATTATATTGAAAGTGGAATGTCCGATCATCTCCATTTCAATATCTTATTTCCAAAATATCCCAATGTGGCTTTTACCAGTACGTGCATGCAAAAATTCCAAGAAACCCATCATCCTAGAAAAAGACTATATATAATTAATAGGTATTTTGGTATATAAAATGACAACCACAAAATCATTATTTTTTCAATATTCATTAGTTATGTAGGCAGTCTTCACCCTCTCTCCCAAACAAATCATGTTGGTCTGAGTGGATACTCAAGAAGGGGGTGAATTGAGTTCCAATTAAAATTTCTGTTAAAAAATTTATGATAAAAATTCCCAATTCAAAATATCCCAATCAATTAAGGTAGTAGAGATATAAATGTTTAATTTCTCAAAAAGTTTCTCTAAGGTACATTATTCCTTAGTTGAATCAATGTAATCACTAATTAAACATTAAAATTAGGTTTACTGAATTAATAATATATACACACTAAACAAAAATAACTATTAGAGTGAATGTAAATACAATTTTATATCATTGAAAAAAATATAAGTAATGGATAAGATAAAAGATAGAATATGAGGATTAATAAAAAATATATAAACAAGAGGTTTAGTCTCAAGCTGAGACCTAATCCTGTCCACTTGGTGATCAACTGCCACCAAGTTGTTTATATTAGCAATAAACATGATACACGGCCTGTATCAGGATTTACAATAGCTTTCAAAAATTGTCCAGGGTTTACACCCTCTACCACTATTCTTCATGGGAATGAAAATTAACACAATCCACACATGGTCTTTTCCACATTTTTACGTGGGAACAATATATAAGTGAGATTTGATGTAAGGATATTCAATATCTTCTAGTTCTAGCATAGTAGAGAATGTGTGAAGCATGTAGACTCACATCCCCAAAATTTAAAATAATTAAAGAATCACAATAGAGAAATTTTGATGTGATAGAGTTTAGAAGGATCAATGTGTTTTCAGTTCAACTCTTGACACCATTAAGAATTTTAATCATGTGTCTAGAAGTTGTCTTCGAAACTATGTGATGCAACACTAGGTACTGGCTTTCTGAAATTGAGTGTTCTGCTTATTGATTTGATTGAATGATTATGAAACAAATAAGGCAGCCACACGTTGTTTTTCCGAAAATTATTTCCCTGTAGTTCCACGGGTTCGTAGTGAAGGTGCTCGAAAATAGTTCTTCTTTGATATTTAGAATTTTATTCGATGTGAATTGCACTTTTCAACTTTACTTCGTGTATTTTGGTTTTTTATGTGCCTCTATATATATATATATATATATTTTCTAGAGTATTTTTTTTCTTTCATATTTGAGTACTGACAATATGAGTACAAACATCACGTGTAATCTTTTTTGTACCTTGAACTATCATGATAAGGTCTCTGGATACGTCTACAAAAAATATTAATTACGTCAAAATCATTAAAGTTAGAAACTATGAATGTTAGAAAAATATCACGAATTTGACAATGTAAGGGTATCAGTAGACTAGTAATGGTAGCCTTTGCATTGGTAGACTTCAACAGTAGGTGAAAATAGGCAACCTACAACAGTATCCTTCCATCAGCGACCTTCAATGGTGGCCTTCAACAGTAGGCTTGCATTAATGACCTTGTAACGGTGACCATGTATCAATAACCTTGTATCGGTTACCTTTGTATCAGTGACCTAGTATCGGTGTTCATGTATCAGTAACCTTGTATCAGTGACCTTTGTATCGGTGACCTTTGTAACGATGACCTTTTTATCTGTGACCTGTATCAAGGACCTTTGTATCTATGACCTTGTATCAGTGACCTTGTATCAAAGACCTTTGTATATGTGACATTTGAATCAGTGACCTTGTATCAGTGACCTTTGTATCGAATACTTAGTATCTGTGAACTTTGTATTAGTGACCTCTGAATCAGTGACCTTATTATTGGTGACCTTGTATCGACGACTTTGGTACAAAGATAAATTCTGCACTGTAATCTTAACCAATCAAGCAGTGAAATTGACAGTATATCAAAATTACACTATATAGAAACATGAAACATTAATGAAACATAATTAACCTATAATGAAATCATTGTTCTCACCTAAGTGAATAGAAGATTTGGGATTGTCAAAACATGATTTTGGATTTATCATAACATGTGAGTCCAACAATCTCCCCCTTTATAATAATCACAAATTATGTCATTGAATATTTAGATTTATGTGTTTTGAATCAATGTCAAACACATATAATAATCTCATCAGTTATGTGAGCATACACAAATAATATAAATAACACTAAATTTAGGTTAGAAGATATAAAAACACATATAAACACTTCTTTCTCTGAGAGAAATCAAGTTTTGAATATTTTCTCCCCCTTGAATATCTTCTCCTCCTTTGTCATTAACAAAAAGAGTACAGAAAAAATAGTGAAAAGAGATGTCCTTTATTGATAACACAGTAGTACAATATACAAAAAGAGATTGACCAATCCCTATCATGTAATATAGTACACAATCAATCCACATTAGAGATGTCCATGGGATCTTTGTGCTTGGAATCTAAGGTGGCATGTTCTGAAGGAGGAGGGATAGGCAGTGAAATGGTAGTAAATAGTGTAGGAGGAGCAGCCAATGAGGCATCAGTAGACCTATAGTGAGTATAATTATTTGGAATCATTGGGGTCGAACATCTTATTGCCTTGGCAGGAGTCATCAATGGAGGAGTACTGGTGAATCCAGAGGAAGCTAAAGAAGTAGGAAAAGCAAGAGGAACAATGATGGGAGGGCAGTCCACATGGAGGAAAGGCAAGAGAAGATTCCTAAAGCCAATAATAATGCTTCCCCATATAATCATTGCCTAAATGAAATCATTTTTATTCTCCATGTATTTTTCCAAAGTAGGAGTTACCTCTCGATGCTTTCTAATTTGATCTTTAAATTCATGAGTGACACGTGGAGTCCTCATGTTCTCCAACAACAATAAGAAGTGGTAATCCATATGATGCTTAGTGTAAACATGTTTGTAATAGAAGTAAAATTTTTCCTTGATGGACTTATTATCTTGAGAAGATTCCCCTGGATACATTCCTACATGGATATGAATTTCCCTGGTGATGGAATTGACCAAAGAGTCTGAAGTATTAGAACTAGATAACGTTTCCCCCCTCTTATCTATAAATGGTCCTGAAAGATTCAATGTCAACTGGTGGAGAGGCTGAAGTGGATGTAGATGCACCCAGAGGTTCCATAGAAAAAGCCACAGTCTCCTTAAAAGATTTTTCCAGCCCACGGATCTTCGTTTTTACATCATCATATTGGCCTCTCACATGTGTTTTCATAGACTTCTTAAAATCCTTAAACACTATGAACATTTGTTGAACCACACTTTTATCATATCTATGATGTATGTCCTCTTATGATTTTGAAGCCATATATGAATATATGCTTGCAATAGACTGTTTCATTGATTCCATAGACTCTGCCAAATCACTTACCTGATTCTGAAATTCCTTGACCTCAGGTAATATAGTCGAGTGAGAGGTAGACACAATCATTTCCAATGCAGATGTCATGTGTTCTTGATTGTGAGCTATTTTTATCGTTATCTCGGTGTTTTTATCATTAGTATACCATTTTAGTTATAATTTCCATGAATCCAATTCATTCTTCTTTTCATAGTCTTATGGTAACAAAACCACTGGCTGCACAATGGATTTTTCTGAGACAGTTGGAATTGGAGGGCTTCTAATAGGATGTTCATCTATTGATTCTCCATAATCTCGGCCTAAAACCACAAATCCACTCGCTTATGTCCATTCCTCTATCTCATGAGCCACAACAATTGATCCTGTAGCCACAGGTTCCTCCCCCTCACTTGGAGCATTCTCCTGAACAACCACATATATCCTTATCTGGCCTCCTTGATCAACTTCATCAATATGAAGGTTAGCTACTAATTCCTCCATAGAATCTTCAACATCTTCCAGAACAATTCCATCTTCAACTGAATCAGAAACTTCTTCATCTCTATTTTCTACCCTTTCTGAATGTCATATTAAAGGACTAATACTTTGACATTCCTCTTCATTTTCAATAGTAGCTATTTCAAAGTCATCATTACATGATTCAGATTCCTCATCCTCATTTAAGGTATATCTAACTTCTCTTAAGACATTTTCATCCACTTCTTCTTTACTGGTTTCCTTATCATTGTCCCTTAGGATATCATCCCTTCTATGAAATCTCTTTGGTGGGATAGGATCCCCAAAAGATATTGTATTTGCATGAGGGTTGGAGGGAAGGTTAGGGTCACTCATGTCATCTATAAGAGAATCCTCTCTTTTGTACACATCGAAAACTTATTTTCATTCTTCACTTGAATAAGCATGAACTATTTAATCAAGATTAAGACTATGGTCTCTCTTATTCTTAGTCCAAATACAATGAATCGTAGGATTAATCTATTCATACACCTTAGCCTCATCATTCACACATCTCGTCATCCCTGGATTCCATTTAATCTTCATCAGCTAGCGGATCACTTTTGTGATGCAATGGTTATCTTGTAAAACAACAGTTTCCTCCTTATCTATTGAAAATCATTTCAATTTCAGCATAAGGGAAATCATATTATCATAGAATAGGGAATTATATTGGGAACTAGGATTGGTCATAACTTCATGTTGAATCATCAACAGTCTACATAAGTTGATAATCTGTTCAATCTTTAACAGATACAAGAGAGATAATTCCAGATACATTAATGTTGCAAAGTCCTTTCTCCTGGGACTTAAAACATGTTGAACAAACTTGAAAAGAATCTTATCTTCTCCTACAATTTCAGCAGCAATGACATTCCTTGGAATTCCATTATCTGTTAGTTCATCTAGTGCTTCTTCATAGCAGAATAACTCACTAGTTGGAGGCACCACATTTCAATAAAATTCTAAAAGCCCTTCATGTGGATCCCTTAGGAATTCAGCCCATTCTGCAGAGGAGAAGCACACACTTACACCATTTACTCTAGATATCATTCAGTGCTCATCCTTAGACTTCTCAAACATGATGTACTCATAAAATTTCTTCACTAACTTCGGGTAATAGGTTCCATTATTTTTTGTAAAACAATCAACCCATCCCTGAGCTTGTAGTTCCTTAAGTACTAATGATCATCTTGATAACAACCACTATGAACATAAATCCTTATCAACAACTATTTCCCTCTAGGATAAATGCGTGCTCAACACCTTTTCAACTTTCTGGCATCCGCTACTTGACTCGGCACTACGTCTCATAGGATTAGGCGCGTCTCCTTCATCAGTAAACTGACGGCCTTATGACTCTTACTATCTATCTATAGAGGTTCGAGGTTTCAGTAGAGGTTTAGGTTCTGAGATTGGGGAGCAAACAGTTCAAAAGATGATTTTATGTTGATTGAGAATTGATCCATGGTTAAATTTTAACATATAGGGATCAAAACATAAAACAGATAAAATGAATAAGTAATATGTACAAAACATTTCACATTACTGTTGATAGCATAAAAACATAATTCCCCATATTCATGTTCTCTATCGGTATGGAGGTATAAGTAAGGTCTAATGGTGGGGTCCTGTTAGTAAGGTCTAATGGTGAGGTCCTATCGGTATGGAATAACCGTGATGTCTTATCGGTATGGTCTAACAGTGAGGTCCTATTGATAAGGTAGAATAGTATGGAATTATCTTTAATTTCTAATAGGGAGGTCTAACGGTGAGGTCTTATCGGTATGGTCTAACGGCGAGGTCCTGTCTGCAAGTTCTTACAGTGATGTCTTATCGGTATGGTCTAATGGTGAGGTCCTATCGGTAAATACTAATGTTGTGGTCCTATAGGTAAGGTCTAATGGTGTGGTCATTCCCTCTAAATGTTATCATACATAACTCATGTTTGATGTAATTTAACCTCTCATAATTCAAAATATTTGTGAATATATCTTCCAATTAGTGTTTAGACCCAAATAATTCAAGAGTGATGTCATCACATTGAGAATGATCACTTAAGAAGTGATGTCTTAAATCAATATACTTTTTCCGAGCATGATATACTGGAACTTTAGAGATGTTAATAGGACTTGTGTTTCCCTAGTTTATAGAGACATGTTTGAAATGATATACATAGTATAGTAAACTTTGCTTCATCCACAATATTTAATCACAATAACTACCAGAAGATGTATGTTCATCTTTGGAAGAAAATAATGCGATAGAAGTTTGTTTCTCACTACACCATGATACTAGTGAATTTCCTAAAATGTTACATGTGTTAGATGTACTTTTTCTGTCTAACATTCAACCAATAAAGTCATCAACTAAATCGCTTATTAAATAAAATAGTTGTCCTCTTGGATAAAATAGTCCTAAATTTATAGTATACTTGAGATATTTAAAAATCCTTTTAACAACATTTAAATGAGACTCTTTGGGATTGTATTGAAAATGAGACACATGCATACACTGAACATAATGCCTGGTCTGCTAGTAGTACGATAGGGCAGACTCCCTATCATACCTCGGTAATTGGTTTGATCCACTAATTTACCATATTCATCAGAATCCAACATGAATGTGGTACTCATATGTGTATCACTACCATTACTACAATCCAAACCAAAATGTTTCAAAATATCCTTAACATATTTACTTTGATTTAAATCAATGTCATCGTTAATTTGAAAAATCTGAAATCCAAGGAAAAATATGAGTTCTTGCGTTAAACTCATTTCAAATTCATTTTGCTTTATTTTCGAAAAATAGGTTCATTAAGAATCTTTATAAGATACAATTATTATATCATCTACATAAATTTTTACTATCAAAATAACTTTGGAAATTATTTTAATGAAGATAGTAGGGTCATCTATTCCTTTAGTAAAGCTTTTTTTAATAAGAAAATAGTTTAGCCTATCATACCAACCTCTTGGAGCTTGTATTAAACCATATAAATCTTTTTAATGTTTAAAAACATGATTTGGAAAATGGTGATTTTTAAAACCACGATTGTTTTTCAACAAAAACATTCTCAACTATGTAACCATTTATAAAAGCTCTTTTAACATCCATTTGATAATGTTTAAAATTAAGATGAGATGCATAAGATAGTATAATCTTAATGGCCTCTAACCTAGCTACAGGTGCAAAGGTCTCCACAATGTCTATTCGTTCCCCTTGACTATATCCTTGTGAAACTAACCTGCCTTTTTTTCTAACTATATTTTTAGACACATCATCTTTGTTCCCAAAAACCCATTTAGTGCTTATTGTCAAAGTGTCCTTAGGTCTTTCAACTAGTTCCCAAATTTTTTTTCTTTCAATTTGATTTAATTATTCTTGAATATCCATCACCCAAAACTCATCATTGATATCATCGTTATTATTTTTGGTTTCATGCTGTGAATGAATAGAATGATGTTCAACCTAGTTTCTTAGAGAAGCTCCAGTTTGTGTCCCTGTATTTAAATCACCTACTACAGCATCTAAAGGATGATTCTTGAGTGTTCTAATACCTCTATAAATAGTTTTACTAGACTACTCATGGTTTTTTATGGGTAAAAACTCAATAAGTTCAGATTCGGGAATATTCCTATAATTGGTTTCTTTTATTGTGTGTTCATTATCATTATCATTAATGTCTATAATGGAAAACTCTTCCGAAATATATTCACGATAGTTTTTGTGTTTATGTGGATCATACTCAGCAAATTTGACATGAACTGACTCTTCTAAAAATTTGGTTTTCTTATTGAATACTCTATAGGCTGAACTCGTGATTGAGTAACCTAGGAAAATTCCTTCATCACTTTAGGAGGAAAACTTGTCATGATTGTCCTTAGTGATAAGACTAAAAACTTTGCTGCCGAACACTCTGTAGTAGTTAACCTTAGGCTTCCTACTGTTCCAAATTTCATAAGATGTATTATTAAGAACAAGTCTAATTATGACTCTATTGATTGTATAACAAGATTTATTTACAGCTTTAGCCTGAAAATATATTTGTAGATTATACTCACTATGAATAGTTTGGGAAATCTCATGAAGTGTCATATTTCTTCATTCTATAACTACATTTTTTGAGGTGTTTTAGGAGGAGAGAAATTGTGACTATATCCATTGTGTGTGAAATAAGATTAAAAATCATTATTTTTTAACTCACGTCAATGATCACTTATCAACATTCAATTTCTAAGTCCACTATGATTTTCTATATACTTTGAGTATTTGATGAAATCATAACATTCTTCAATTTTGTGACGCAGAATGTATACCCAAGTGTACCTAGAAAATTCATCTATAAGAACATAAACATTGTGCATCACATTTAAACATAAAACTCCTGATGGTCCATACAAGTCCATGTAAACCAACTCAAGTGGTTGAGAAGTATAGACTTCAGTCGTTGGTTTGAAATATACTTTTTGTTGTTTTCCCTTTTGAAAAGGATTTCACACCTTCTTAAGTGGAAATTACAATTTAGGTTGGTCTCCAACTACAACATTCATAATCAGTTTCCTTTGTGAGCTCACATTATAGTGTCCTAATCTTCTATTCCAGAACTAGGATTCCTTATTAAACACATTTAATCATGAAACATTTTACCTAGCTAAAGAATCTAAATCAACAGTTTATACATTCTCATTTCTAGGATATGTAAATCTGAAATCGTTTTTAAAATTAAAAACATTCCATGCATCATTTTCATACATGACCTTAAAACCATCTGTACATAACTGAGAGATACTCAACATAATGTATTTTAAGACATCAACAAAAAGTTCTTTGGAAATTAATACAACATTAGGGTTGTCAATCTAGAATATGCTGACAATATTCCATTTAGCATTATAACAAAAAGTCACATATCCACCATCAACTTTGATTTGGCTCTTAACGAAAGAATAATCTCCTTTCATATGACTTGAAAATCCACTAGCGAAGTACTATAGAGTTTTACAGGAAAACTGTAGACAATTTTCCTTCAAAAATGATTATGTGCAGAGTATCCATGGTACCCGGATTTTCCTGGGTCCAGAGTAGTTTGAAAGTACATCGTTGGGAACCCATACTTGTCTCACATATTTCATATAATAAACATCTATATTTTGAGAAATATTCAATTTTTTTGTCTTTTAGAGAATCTTTTTTCATGAAATGACCTAGAACATGATCTAATTATGAATTGTCCAGATTTTGGAATAAATTTAGTTTTAATGATCCTTCTCTGTCCTAGTTGATATCCTAGACCAGTTGTATATTTTGTGGCAATCTGTTTTCCTAGAAACGGAGTCACGGTATCTCTTCTGGCAGTAAACTTCACATGATCTCTCATTAGTTGATCATTTGATAATTTAATTTCATTATTTTCATATAAAATATGTTTTCAATTTTATTTTTTAATATCCAAATAAGACTGATAGTTTTCATTTAAAGAATGATTTCTGTTAAATTATTTATATATGTCCTTTATGTCATTATATGTATCCTCAAGCATTTCAAAGTATTCAAATAATTCATCATTAGTCATATCTTCATCATTATGTGACTCACACTTATTACCATAATAATAGGCATTTTGTATAAGAGAATTTAGTGTCACCTCAGATGTTTTTTTCATGAAACATAAGTTGGTATGATTGTTTAGTTCACTATTAGAAGCGTTAGATCCACTAAAGCTGACTACTGATGCACTCAAATTAGCTTTCATATACTTTTTATAACCCTTACCCTTATATTTATAATTATTCTTAATTTTTAGCTTGGGGAAGTCTTCCTTCACATGACCTTTTAGTTTGTACTCATCGTATATTATTTCATTTCAGTTGTCATTCCATTTTCTATCATTCTTCCATTGTCCTTTACTATCATGCTTTCTCTTGATGTTTGACTTCCTAATGAATTTCTTCAATCAGTAGAACATTTTTAACCTTCTAGCAAGATGAACCATCTCCTCATCACTGTTAGAGTATGAGTATTCACTTGTGGAAGTATCTACAGTAACACGATCTTTTTCTTTGTCTTCTCCTTGAGGTAGAAGTCTTGAATGCTGCTGACTTCTTATTTCGTTCTTCATATACATAAATATTCACCTTAAGCTCTTCTTCATACATAATAAGATTTCCAATTATTTCCATTACTAGTATCTTTCTTATGTCACAAGACTCTCGAATACAAGAAGATGTTTCTCTCCTTCTGTGAGGTAGGCATCAATGCAATCTCATAATATGGTCCTTGTTGTCCACTGGTTTTCTATGAACACTCATAGTATTCACTATTTCATTGAACCAAATATAAAATTCATAAATAAGTTCATCAGACTTCATTTTAAAATTATCATATTTAATAGTATATGTATTTAATCCCATTTCTTAAGCAATTGTTTTCCCTCATGAGAAACAACTAATGTATCACAAATTTCATATGCAGTTTTACAAGAAGATATTCTATTGAATTCCTCATCACCTAGAGAACAGTACAATGAATTCCTTTCTTAAATGTTTTTATTATATGTGGCTTTATTCAACAGATACCATGTATCCCTAGAAGTAGCAGGCAATACATGTTGTTTTTCAATTGTGTTCTATATTTCACATCCCATTCTCTATAAATAAATTTTTATTTTTAATTTCCACTGAGAATAGTTGTTACCAATAATGAAAGGTGGAATACTTGTAGAAGAACTCTAAACTACATTTTCCAGGTTACTTATAATTTAAAGATATGAAAATTTAGATTTGATAGAAATTTTAATATCTTTACGATACAACTAATATCAAAGGTAACTAATTTGGCAGGTTTCACAACAGTTTTGGTAGTAGAAAAAAAACTAGATCTCCTCTATTAGAAAATGTTGGTCAGAGTGGATACTCAACAGGGGGGATGAATTGATTTCCAAATAAAATTTATGTTAAAAAACTTTATGATAAAAATACCCAATTCAAAACAGCCCAGTAAATTAATGCTGTAGATATATAAATGTTTAATTTCTCAAAAAGTTTGTCAAATGTTTTTTAGTCCTTAGTTGAATCAATGAAATCACTAATTCAACTTTTGAAACGTGTTTACTGAATTAAGCATATATATGTACTAACCATTAGTAACTATCAGAGTGAATGTAAAAACTATTTTCTGTCTTTGAAAAAAAATATAAGCAGCGTATAAAATAAAAAATAGTATATGAGGATTAACACAAAAAAATAATAAGAGGTTCAGTCTCAAGCCATGACCTAATCCTCTCCACTTGGTGATCACCTGCCACCAAGAGGGTTATATTAGAAATAAACTTGATACACAGCATGTATCAGGATTTACAATAGTTTTCACAAACTGTCTAGGGTTCACACCCTCTACCACTATTCTTTGTGGGAATGATAAACAACAAGGACCACACACGGTCTATTCCACATTTTTACGTTGTAAAAAAATTTAAGTGAGGTTTTATGTACGGATATTCAATATCCTTTACTTCTGGCACATGATAAAATGTGTGATGGACACAGAAACACTTCTCAGATTTGTAAAAGAAAGAAAGAATCATAATAGTGAAATTATAACGTGATAGAGTTTAGATGGCTCTATGTGTTGGCAGTTTAGCACTTCACTACTTTATGAATTTGAAGCATGAGTCTATCTATGGAAGTTGTCTTCAAAACAAAGTGTTGCTACTCCATGTACAAGCATTTAAAAATTGAGTGTTCAGCATCTTTAGTTGATCGAATGTTTATGAAACATAGAAGGCAACATCAATTTTTTTCCCAAAATGATTTTCTTGAACTTCAATGGGTTCGTAGTGAAGGTGCTCAAAAAAGGTTCTTATTTTTTCATAAGTAGTTTCTTCCTTATACATTTGGCTTGTGAACTTCATTTAATGTATTTATGTTTTTATCTATGCCTCTATATATATCTTCATTTTCATTGCTATTTTTTCACTTTCGTATTTGAGGTCCGACAATAGGAGTACGTACATCACAAGAAATATTTCTCGTACATCGTACTATCAAGATATGGTCTCTGGATATGTTTACAACAAATATTAACTATGTTTGAAGAGTTAATGTTATCAAATATGATGGTAAGATAAATATCTGAAATTCGACAATTTAAGGGTATAGGTAGACTTTTAATGGTAGCCTACGCATTGGTAGGCTTGAATAGAAGTTGCACATCGGCAACCTACAACTGTAACCTTCCATCGGTAACCTTCAGTTGTGACCATCAATAGTAGGGATGCATCATTGACTTTGTAATGGTGACCATGTATTAGTAACCTTGTATCGGTGACCATTGTATTAGTGACCTTGTATCAAGGATCTTGTATCGGTAACCTTTTATAGGTGACCATTGTATTAGTGACCTTGGTATTAGTGACCCTTGTATTGTTGAACTTGTTTCGTGGACCTTTTTATCAGTGAACTTGTATCGGTGACCTTGTATCAGTGACCTTTGTATTAGTGACCTTTGTATCAGTGACCTTGTATTGGTGAACTTTGTATCGGTAACCCTGTATCGGTGACCATTGTATCAGTGAACTTTGTATCTGTGTCCTTTGTATCAGTGACCTTGTGTTGGTGACCATTTTACATAGATAAATTCTGCATTGTAAGCATAACAAATCAATCAGAGAGATTGAGAGTATTTGAAAATTAGTCTATAGAAACATGAAACATTAATGAAACATAATTATCATTGAATGAAAACATGGTTCTCATTTAAATGAAAACAAGGTTTGGGATTATCAAAACCTGTTTTGGGATTATAAAAACAGGCGAGTCCAACAACTAACATTCCATTTAATTATAGAGACCATTAGGAAAGGTAAGGTCAGACCATATGACCTAAAAACATGCCTTAAATTCTGGCTGAGAGAATCCTCTCTTGGAATGGATTGCGTGATATGACCACCACACGCTACAAAAGTATCATATTCAATTTATTGTTGTTTCTGTCTCCTGAAGGAGAACTTCCCCACACTGGGTTATCATTTTCTAGGATCACATAAAAGTGATTCAAATAATAATACATATGTAACCAAGATATCGATGGCATCCCCTACGATAAAAGCTACAATATTAGGAGCCTCTTCAGAGAATTTATGTAGGCCTAGATCTCCCTTAGAAACAAATCCGACATGTTTTATTTAAAAAAACCTAGGGACATGGACGTGGAAGAAAACTGGGTTTAGAAAAATCAAGCATCAAAGGCATACATATATCATGTCTTTCCAAATCCATGAAATTGCAATATCCTCTCTATAAAATACATGAAAGTCGAAATCAGGTCGAAAGATACTCCAACCTACAACCATATTCTTGAGACCCCAAGAACAGAAGAACAATCTGATATACTGTAGAGATGGTTTCGCACCACAAAATATATCCCCCCAAAATAATCTTATGATACATCTCTACATTATTGATTTCCATGATTGATAAATCTACTATAGGACATCTATTAACTCTATCGAACCATTTGGGCACAATTTGAATTGCCATTATAGAGGGTGAACACTACCTGGGATCCACGGCTGAACCTGTAAGCACATCTTTGAAGGATTTGTCTCCTATGACTTCCAAGGACACAATCTAGCCAAACAGACTTGACAAAAAGTCATCCCTTTCCTTTATCAAAATAGGGGAAATTATTGTGGAGGGAGGAGGAGTTCCAAGAACGAGGAGTGCAACACCTAGCATGTGATCTTGATCTCCGTTATGGATATTATATTGTTATGTGTGTATTGGATGATGAATAAATTGGGTTTTATATATATTTTTTATTTTTATTTATATGTGATGCACATAATACATTCATTTTTTAATTCTCATTTCATCATTATTATCTTGGGAAAGTTCTACATAATATTCTTATATTAATCTAAATTATTCATACTTGAATTTACATTGAAGAGAATTATTATATAATTTTATTAAAAAACACTTTAGATTTATTCTAATATAGTTATTCTTGATCTTCATCATATAAAATTACCATTTCCAACTCATTATTTCTTAAAATGATTGAGAAACATTTTTAATAAAAACTAATTTCATATATCTATTTGATCGAAAAACATATTTCTTCAAAAATAATGTTTTCTAGAAATTCTTTCAAAATTTTTATAACAATATTAAAAATAATATATTTATGAAATTTTTACCCATTTAGAATTAATACAAGTTATTTTTAACATTTTCATAACATTTTCAAAACATGTAATGTTCAGCTTTTTCCAAACATTTGAAGGTATTCATGGTTTTAATTTACTCAACAAATACAAAAATTCCTATTATCATGACCACTATATTTTTAAAAACACCTTTTATATGTTTAAATATTAATTTTTAAATAAATATATTTCCATAATATTTTTGGGAATGTTATGTTTTAAATATTTATTTTCAATATTAAAAGTTTATTTTCAAAATTAATATTTAATTTTATTCCAGAATTCAGTTAATGATATTTTTATGGAATTACTATTCAATAATGATGAAAACACATTACCATTATTCAAAAGGTTATATATTTTATGGATGTCATCCTTGGACATTCTTAATTAATTTTGTATACATTAACATTACCTAGAAATAATCACTCTTATGTGATCATTGATCATTAAATTTCCCCGGAATATACATATTATTCTTCAGGGATATGTTTATTACTTAAAATGTATATCATTTTTAAATTCTATGTTCTACATTGAATGTTATTAATTTAATTTGGTAAATATATAGAAATTGGTATTATAAACTCAATATAGTTATTTAATGATAATGAAAATTGTTGAAAAATAAATTTATTATTCAGTATATGAGGAATGTTCTGGAAATGCATTGATAGGCGGGGCATAAAATTATATATCACATTGATGCATCAGTAGTATCCCACAGAAAATTATTAAGATATATTTAAAGGGGTCTCTACCTGAAATTTTAAGGAAATTTATAAAATTTAGTGATAATTGATGTATTATAAGGCCCTAACATTAATCCATTAAGAATCATTAGATTTAGTCAAGAAATTACATTCATTCACATTGAGAATATTTTTAGATTTATAGATTTACAGAATTTGGACATAACTAATACATAACGAAACAATAAAATACAAAACCTACACTTCTAATCTGTATCCATCTTTTTCACAATATAAGACTTTTTAAAAATAAATAATTATATCTTTTTTGAAAAATCATAATGAAATTCCACTTGACCTCCTTGAACCACTTTCCCATTTTTAAATCCCATGAAAAACATTTAATTATATTGGATGAAATTAAACAACTCACTAAGGGATATAAAATTATGGAAACCATTAGTCCATTGGTAAATATTAAAACATATGAAATCAATTTCATGGAAACACAAAATGTTACCCAAAAAGAGAAATATCATTCTTTATAAATGTCATTTATTTTTTCTTTGGAAAACATTGATTTCAATGAAATATAATTTTAAAAACTAGAAAATTCATGTTGTTACCAAACAACATCATCTCATTAATCCCTTAATGTACCATTGTTGCACCCTTACTATAACACCCGAGACTTTTATGTGAATTATTTTGTTTTTATGTTATATAAATCATCAATGGATTCTTTCACTACACAGAACACTATCTTGGCTTGCTTTACACGCAACCGTGGCCTTCCTCGATAGCTTGTGTTGTACGCAATACCGAGTTTCACTAAACAATGATATGCTTTTAAAATATTATTAAAACTAGCAGTTATGAATAGTAATAACCACTTTTTGAAATTTTAAAAATTTTAATTTTCAAAATGGACTTCATTTTTGGATTCGGAATATCGAAATTATCCTAGGGTGAAATTTTTGTATTTTTCTTAAAACATTCAATTTTTGATGAATAGTGAAACCACTAAGTGTAGTTAAAAAAACTGAATTTTTCATAAAACATAATTTTACCGCTTGTGTGAGTAGAATTTCGAAAATCCAAGAGACATGGTTTATTTCAATAAGTAAAATGTGGTTCAATGAAAAAAATAATTTTTTTGATGAATAGTATCTTTTTACTTTTTTTACCATGGTTAAAAGTAAATAGGGTAATTAAGGGTAAAAATGATATTATTATTACCCTAACACATGTCGTAATTCTATTGGACAATTTTAATTAGACAAAAAAAACCTTACGAATAAAATATGACCATTTAGTCCCACTTGGATTAGATTAGGACATTTATTATTAATTTATTTAAAGAAGGGTTAAAATAGTTAAGATCAATGTTTAATAAGTAAATCATTTTATATATTAGGTTCCACATAAGATAAATTCGACTATAAATATTCATTAGAAATATAAAACGATTTCCTACATAATGGTATTTTATTTTTAATTTGTAGACATTTAATAATTTAATTTATTTATGACACAATGATGATGCGGTAATTATCTTATTAATGAAATATTGACATAATTGATGTTATAAATACCCAAATAAATGTAATTTGAGACTTTTTAGGAATTAAACTAATTTTCTAGGTTAATATGACATGTTATTATTGATTTAAGTAACTTGGTTCGAACTAATAATTCTGTTATGATTTTCACAAAAATCAATTACTAAATAGTGTCAAAATTGACATAAAATAGTTTTTAAATCAAATATTATATTATTACTTGTTATTTTATTCCTAAATATCTAAGGATCTGCCAAATTACTTAGATAATGATATATATTTTAATAATAAACCACTTGGGGTTCGTTTGTCTTGATATAGTATGTTTATTAACCTTATAGTGTAAGAAAACAAGAAGACACGGTAAAAGTTAAATTATATAACTTAAAGATAAATCTAAATGATAAGGTTAAAATTGATACCTAAACTTGTCTAAATTCTATTGGATGAGTTTATTTCTACCCCTACCCACCTTATCTTCGAAATATATCAATTTGGAGCTATTAATAACCGAATTTGACTTTATAATAAAATAATATTTTTAGTTATTCCAAAGGTTCCCCTCTCCTCCCTTATAAAAGGGAACTTCCTCCCCTCTTCCTCACACCACATTGAGCCTTCAAGCTCGGCCAACCCCTACCAATTTCTCCTCTCCACTTCCCTAGAAACATCTTAGAGGTTCTGGTCTTCTTCAAAGACCTATTTTAGTTCCCTAAAAGGAGGTCTCAAAGAAGCACTTCAAAGAAGAGGTAATGTCCGTTACCGATTCTTTCATCTTTATTTCTTCTTCCACTTCTTCTTCTTTAGTTGTTTCATTATGAATTAATAACATCAGTATCACTCATATACGGATATGTTATTATAAGTATGAAACAACCCTATTTCACCATCTATCCATCCTACAGAAAAAGAAATCACTGCGCGTGCGTACGTACGCAATACCGTCTCCACGCCGTGGTGTAATCTATTTTCCACCACCACCATACTTGAATGGGTATAATGGTGTAAATAATGACTATATATGACTATTATAAAGTGATATTGATTCTGAAATAGTATACATACACTCCAATACAATTCCACGATCATAGGAACGATATCATCACTCGTGCGTACGTACGGAATACCGTCTCCACGATGTGATGTGACTCGTTCTACATGATCTTCATTTCATAATGATTATATAAATGGATTTAATGAATGAATATGATATATATTACAGTAATACCATTCTATAAATGAGGTATCTATAATGTAAAGAGAAGAAGAATAAATTATTCAACAAAACACACTTAAGAACAAAAAGTAATAAACACTCGAATAACAAGTAGTAATGAAATATTACTAATAAGAAGCTAAGAATATGTCTATATATGATTTCATAACAATAAGTATGATTCTGGAATAAGTCAATAACATTATTTAAATCATTATACAGGAGGTTCGTACACTTACGAAGCAAATCAGACCTAAGGTAAGGGAAATATCAAAATCTCATTTTTATCCGAGATTGTTTATACTTTGGTATTTACTGAGTTTTATTTTATCATCCACATCCATGTTTCCACAATATGTAATATTATTTCCATCCACCTAAATTTTTTTTAAATCCTATTTAACCCTTTGGTGAGATTTTAGTAAAATATATGAAAGGAATATTTTGTCGTTTTTCGTACGAGGCACTTTTTTTACTTTTCCGACAAAAGTACGAGAAGAATGTTTTTTTAACTTATACGGAATGAATGGATTTTTAAAACATTATATACAAGAAGCCTTCTTTAAAAGTTTTCAAGATTATTTTTAATCAACTTATTTTAGTTTAGAATGGTATGACATGTTAAGAAATGAAAAGTGTTTTTGAAGTAGAAAGGATATTTTCCTCAAGAATGGAGTTCAAGTGTTTTATCAAAATTATTTTTCATCTAAGATAATAAAGGGTTCTGTTTCTATCCCTATTATTATATTGATTTGATTATGTTGTGATGGAATTATATTTATGAATTACTTTATCTTATATGAATTGTTTTATGATGTCACAATGTTTAAGATTCCCATTTTTATTACATGGGTTATGCAATGATGTATGGTTTATGATTTTGTGGAACACATAAGAATGACATCATTATGAGATGGTTGAGACCTATATCTCCTCCCAATTCATTGGGTAAAGATTTTATATCTCATGAGATAGACATGGTTGGAACGGTATGTTATACCGATTCAGTGAAATAGGACTGAAACGAGGAGTGAACTCGGTTCAGAAATGGACTTTGTCCACTAAGATAGTCTTGGAAATGAGTCTTAACTAATAATAAATGATACTCTACGATTATGTGTGTATGCCACAAATTTTCATGTTTTATGGTATGAATGTTGGGATTCCATTTCACTACTATGATTTATCCCATGTTATGAAATTATGCTCTCTTTTGCAGGTTAAGATTTCTAAAAGTTATGTTCTTATGAATATGATGTGATTGATATTTCTATTGTTTACCTTTATTGAGAATTTGAGCTCACCCTTTTGTATGTTTTCTTTCCCTAGGTCAGGAAGAAGGTTATTAAGTACGATATGCCAAAAAGGACTATAGATATGATGAAATAAATGCGAGACAGTGTAGACGCTTTATGAACCAGTTGTTTATGTTTCCCAGTTTCTTAAGATAATATACCTATACGTTCCTTTTGTGGTTTTGATATATGTTGTAATAAGTATGCTTCAATTTTGAAGTATTAACAATGTATGTAAATTATGGGTCATTATAGTTGGTATCAGAGGAAAGGTATAGTCAACCTTTGGAAACTAGGATGTGAAAGCCATAGTAAGAACCCTAAGGATAAGTCTAAGCATAGAACACAATCTTAGTGTTTTAGAAATGGCCATGAATAACCTAGGATAAGACCTTATGTGTGAAATTTTATTCTTTATTATGTGGTTTTCCTTTTATAATTAGTGTTGCTCACACTATTCTTCTTGGTTTTAGTCAATGGTTGGAACCCGAAGGAACCATGTTAATGAGGATTGCGACGGGAAATACAATGATTGTCCCCATGAGCAACCAAATGTTATGGGAGTGGAATGAAACATCTTGTAGCCATGCTCACACAACTTTCTCAAGCTCTGAATCATGCAGGACTTCCAAACGAGCAAAGGAAGGAGCAACATTCTGTTGAATCCTTCATGAGACATCGTCCACCTTCATTCAGCGGGTCTACTGATCCATTAGTTGCTGAACAATGGATTAGTACTACTGAATAGATATTTTCAGTTCTTCAATGTTCTGAGCATGATAAATTCATCTTAGCAGTGTATCGTTTGGAAGGTGATGCTCATCAATGGTGGAATCTTATTAAGAATACGAGGTAAAGGGATGAAATTGAGTCCATGGAATGGGACGAGTTCAAGAACTTATTTTTCAATAAGTACTTCCCTTGTATTCTCCAAACAAAGATGGAGAAAGAGTTTCTTGAACTGAAGAAAAAGGATGATGAATCTATTGGTACCTATGAATCAAATTTTACAAGACTTGAAAGGTACGCTTCTAGTATTATTATCCAACCTGAGAGTAAGATCGATCGATTCTTTAGTGGCTTAAAACCAAGTCTTCGAAGGTCCTTAGCCATAAGGGACATCAATATCTAAGAGTAAATCATTCGATGTGCTCTCAAAGTTGATATGGAGATTGGAGTAACCCATCAGTCATATGGGTTTGATACGAAGAGTAAAATGGAATTCAATGGAAAATCTAAAGAGCACACTGAAAAGAAGATGAGCTTTCCCTTATGCTCAAATTGTGGAAAGAAACATGGAGGGATTTGTCTTAAAGGGACAAGTAAATGTTTCAAGTGTGGAATGGAAGGTCATCGGGCATTTGAATACCGCGATGATGGGAAGAAGATGTCTAATGATGCAAACAACGGAAGGGATACACAGAATTAACCTACTACACTTCAATGTTTCAAGTGCAAGGAGATGGGACATTATGCCAATAAATGCCCTAATCCAAATGTTGATGATGATGGTCGACGTCAACAAACTCTTAAGGCTAAAGACAAAGGAATGTCACATGAAATTTCTATCACCGATGTGGGGTACGATAACGATGTGGTGAAAGGTACACATACCATCCACTCTAAAGTAGAAAATTTTTTATTTGATTCTGGATCCACCCACTCTTTTATTTCTGTAGAATTTTCTAAGGGTATCACCGTATTACCTCAACAATTAGATGTTGAGTTAGCTGTGACAACACCTTATGGCACAACAGTCGCATCAAAAGTTTATAATTCTTCTCCGATCGAAGTTTGTGGGAAAGTGCATCCTGAAAATCTTGTGATCCTTCCTATAGTGGAATTTGATGTGATTCTTGGCATGGATTGGATTTCTTTATATGGACCTCATATCAATTTACAATGAAGGGAAGTCACATTTCATATTCCAGATCAATCTTTGATCGTCTATCAATGCAAGGATGAACATAACCTTCCTGTGGAAATTCCTTCTACCTTATGGGTCTTGAATCCACTAAATGAAGGCTATTTATCTCAAATGGTTGGTGACAAACTCACGATTAAGAATATACCCATTGTATGAGAGTTTGATGATGTCTTTACAGAGGAATTACCAGGTCTTCCACCAAATCGTGAAGTTGAGTTTTCAATAGAACTCCTACCGGGTTCTTTGCCTATTTCAAAGAAACCTTATAGAATGGCCCCATTTGAGTTGCAGGACTGAAGAAGCAACTCCAAGAGAATCTTGATAGGGGATTCATACGCCCTAGTGCGTCACCTTGGGGAGAACCAGTTCTATTTGTCAAGAAGAAAGATGGATCAATGAAAGTCTGCATTGATTATCGAGAACTTAACAAGATCACTATCAAGAACAAATATCCTCTCCCACGCATTGATGAATTATTTGACCAACTATGCGGAGCTCAATACTTTTCCAAGATTGGTCTTCGTTCAGGGTATCATCAATTAAGGTTCAAAAGGGAGGATATACCAAAGACGGATTTCCGTACAAGGTATGGACACTATGAGTTTATAGTGTTTCCATTTGGTCTTACTAGTTCCCCTTCTATCATCATGGATCTGGTGAATAGAGTCTTTAGTGACTATCTAGATCAATTTGTGGTAGTCTTTATAGATGATATTCATGTCTATTCAATGAGAAAGGAAGAACATGAAGATCACTTGAGAATTATATTGAAGACCCTGAGAAAGGAGAAGCCCTATGCCAAATTTACCAAGTGTGAATTTTGGCTTCAAAAAGATTCATTTTTGGGTCACATAATCTCAAAAGAGGGGATATTTGTGGATCCAGCAAAAAGGAGGTTTTCGAAAGATGGTTGAGACCAAAAACAGTAACTGAGATCCGAATTTTTCTTGGTTTGGCAGGATATTATCGACGTTTTGTGAAAGATTTTTCACGATTCTCTAATCCACTCACCAAGTTGACTCAGAAAGGTATTAAGTTCGTTTGGACGGAAGAATGTGAAGAGAATTTCAAGGAGTTGAAAAGAAGGTTATCCAGTGCACCTGTGCTCACACTGCCTTGTAGTGGAGAAAGGTTTGTGATCTATAGTGATGCATTCAAGAATGGATTGGGTGTGTTCTTATGAAAAATGATATGGTGATAGCTTATGCCTCACGATAGTTGAAAATCCATGAGCAAAATTACCCAACCCATGATTTGGAGTAAGCTGCGGTAATCTTTGCATTAAAGATTTGGAGGCATTATCTTTATGGAGAATGGTGTGACATTTATACTAATCATAATAGTTTAAAGTATATTTTCACACAAAAGGAGATGAATATGCGTCAAAGAAGATGGTTGGAGCTGATTAAGGATTATGACAGCTCAATCCATTACCACCCTGGGAAAGCAAACAATGTGGAAGATGCATTAAGTGGACAAGACCATGCCAGTTTATCCATGATGAGGATCACAAAAGATCCAATATTTATGGATTTACAAAGGATGGATCATGGAATTATAATGGAAGGGGAAAAATCTTATCTTTCTCATATGAATGTTCAACCATCTATACATGTGAAGATTAAAGAGGCACATAAAGAAGATTTTGAGTTACAAAAGAAGGTGAGAAATGTTCCTGAATTCAACCTTGATTGTGATGGGATAATAAAGTTTAGGAATCGGTTTTGTGTTCCTCCCATCCCGGAATTAAAGAAGGAGCTGCTGGATGAGGCTCATAGTTCTTCATTCTCTATTCATCCTGGAAGCACGGAGATGTATAGGGACCTGAAAGAGTACTTCTGGTGGGATGGCATGAAAAGAGATGTTGCGGAATATGTCTATCGATGCTTGGTTTGTCAGCAAGTTAATGCTGAGAGACAGAAGTCTAAGGGGATGTTACAACCATTACCCATACCCGAATGGAAATGGGAAAACATCACTATGGACTTTGTCACAGGACTTCCTAAAACATCCAAAGGCAAAAATTCTATCTGGGTCATAGTTGATCGTCTTACCATGTATTCACACTTCATTGCTATTAGAGAGGATTTCACTCTGGATCAGATTGCCAGGATATATGTAAAAGAAGTGGTAAGATTTCATGGCGTACCACTTTCTAATATATCTGATCGGGATCCGAGATTTACCTCGATGTTCTGGCGAAGTCTTCAGCATACTCTGGATACAGAGATGAGTTTCAGCACTGCTTATCATCCTCAGACAGACGGTCAGTTTGAGAGAACAATTCAAACTCTAGAAGATATGTTGAGAGCTTGCTCTATGGATTTCAAAGGTGGTTGGGATCAACACCTACCATTGGTGGAATTTTCTTATAGTAATAGCTTTCACTACAGTATTCAAATGGATCCTTATGAAGATCTCTATGGAATGAAATGCAGGACTACAACTTGTTGGGATGAAGTTGGGGAAAGATAGCTATTTGGACCTGATCTCATTGATGAAATGGCAGAAAAGGTCAGATCTATTCAACAACACATAAGAGCAGCTCAGAGTCGACAGAAAAGTTATGCTGACAACTGAAGAAAAGACCTAGAGTTTGAAGTGTGTGATAAAGTGTTCTTATGAATATCTCCCTGGAAGAGAGTCATGAGATTTGGAAATAAGGGGAAGTTGAGCCCTAGATATATCGGTCCTTTCGAAATACTGGATCATGTCGGGAAGGTAGCTTACCGATTGGCGCTTCCACCGAATCTCTCTCAAGTACATGATGTGTTCCATGTATCTCTCTTGAGAAAGTACATACCAGATCCTTCACATGTACTCAGCTCAGAAGTTGTACCGCTGGAGCAAGATCTTTCTTATGAAGAATAGCCGATAGGGATTCTGGATCGTAGCGAAAAAGTCCTACGAAACAAGACCACTCGCTTAGTGAAAGTTTTATGGAGGAACCACCAATTAGAAGAAGCTACATGGGAGCTTGAGGATATGATGAGGGAGAGGTATCCTCATCTGTTTGTTACAAAGTGACAAATTTTGAGGGAGAAATTCATTTTAAGGGGGGGTAGAATGTAACACCCGAGACTTTTATGTGAAATATTTTGTTTTTATGTTATATAAATCATAAAAGGAATCTTTCACTACACACAACACTAGCTTGGCTTGCCTTACACGCAACCGCGGCCTTCCTCGATAGCTTGTGTCATACGCAATACCGAGTTTCACTAAACAATGATATGCTATTAAAATATTATTAAAACTAGCCGTTATGAATAGTAATAAATACTTTTTGAAATTTTATGAATATTATTTTTCAAAATGGACTTCATTTTTGGATTCGGAATATCGAAATTATCCTAGGGTGAAATTTTGGTATTTTTCTGAAAACTTTCAATTTTTGATGAATAGTGAAACCACTAAGTGGTAGTTAAAAAAACTGAATTTTTCATAAAACTTAATTTTACTGCTTCTATGAGTAGAATTTTGAAAATCTGAGAGACACGGTTGATGTCAGTAAGTAAAATGTGGTTCAATGAGATGAAAATAATTTTTTGGTGAATAGTAACTTTTTACTTTTTTTACCACGGTTAAAAGTACATAGGGTAATTAAGGGTAAAAATGATATTATTATTACCCTAACACATGTCATAATTCTATTGGACAAGTGTAATTCGACCAAAAACAACCTTAGGGAAAATATATGACCATTTAGTCCCACTTGGATTAGATTAGGACATTTATTATAAATTTATTTAAAGAAGGGTTAAAATAGTTAAAATCAAAGTTTAATAAGTAAATAATTTTTAATATGGGGTTATACATGAGATAAATTCGACTATAAATATTCATTAGAAAGATAAAACGATTTCCTACATAATGATATTTTATTTGAAATTTTTAGACATTAAATAATGTAATTAATTTATGACACAATGATGATGCAGTAATTATCTTATTAATGAAATACTGACATAATTGATTTTATAAATACCCAAATAAATTTAATTTTAGACTTTTTATGAATTACAATAATTTTCTAGGTTAATATGACATGTTAGTATTTATTTAAGTAACTTGGTTCGATCTAATCATTCTGTTATGATTTTCAAAAAAATCAATTACTAAATTGGGTCAAAATTGACATAAAATGGTTTTTAAAACAAATAATATATTATTACTTGTTATTTTATTCCTAAAAATCTATGGTTCTGCCCAATGACATATAAAAGGTTATATATTTTAATAATAAACAACTTGGGATTCGTTTGTCTTGATATAGTAGATTTATTAACCTTATAGTGTAAGAAAACAAGAAGATGCTTTAAAAGTTAAATTATCTAACATAAAGTTAAATCTAAATGATAAGGTTAAAATTGAAACCTAAACTTGTCTAAATTCTATTTTATTAGAGGGTTTCTACCCCTACCTACCTTATCTTATAAATATATCAATTTGGAGCTATTAAAAACCGAATATGACTTTATAATAAAATAATATTTTTAGTTATTCCAAAGGTGCCCCTCTCCTCCCTTATAAAAGGGAACCTCCTCCCCCTCTTCCTCACACCACATTGAGCTTTAAAGCTCGGCCAACCCATGCCAATTTCTCCTCTCCACTTCCCTAGAAACATCCTAGAGGTTCTGGTATTCTTCAAAGACCTATTTTAGTGCCCTAAAAGGAGGTCTCAAAGAAGCACTTCAAAGAAGAGGTAATGTCTGTTACCGATTCATCCGTCTTTATATCTTCTTCCACTTCTTCTTCTTTAGTTGTTTCATTATGAAGTAATAACATCGGTATCACTCATATACTGATATGTTATTATAAGTAATAAACAACCCTATTTCTCCATCTATCCATTCTACGGAAAAATAAATCACCGCACGTGCGTACGTACGGAATACCGTCTCCACGCCGTGCTGTAATCTATTTTCCACCACCACCTTACTTGAATGGGTATAATGGTGTAAATAATTACTATATATGACTATAATAAAGTGATATTGATTCTTAAATAGTATACATACACTCCAATACAATTCCACGATCATAGGAACGATATCATCACTCATGCATACGTACGGATTACCGTCTCCACGATGTGATGCGACTCATTCTACATGATCTTCATTTCATAATGATTATATAAATGAATTGAATGAATGAATATGATATATATTACAATAATACCATTCTGGAAATGAGGTATCTATAACCTAAAGAGAAGAATAAGAATTTATTCGATAGAACACGCATAAGAACGAAAAGTAATAAACACTCGAATAACAAGTAATAATGAAATATTACTAATAAGAAGCTAAGAATATGACAATATATGATATCATAACAATAATAATGATTCTGTAATAAGTCAATAACATTATTTAAATCATTATACAGGAGGTTCGGATACTTACGAAGCAAATCTGTCCTAAGGTAAGTGAAATATCACAATCTCATTTTTATCCGAGATTGTTTATACATTGGTATTTACTGTGGTTTATTTTATCATCCACATCCATGTTTCCACAATATGTAATTTTATTTCCATCCACCTACAATTTTTTTAAATCCTATTTTACCCTTTGGTGAGTTTTTAGTAAAAGATATGAACGGAATCTTTTGTCATTTTTCGTACGAGGTACTTTTTTGACTTTTTCGACAAAAGTACGAGAAAAATGTTTTTTTAACCTATACGATATGAATAGATTATTAAAACATTATATCCAAGAAGACATGTTTACAAGTTTTCAAGATTATTTTTAATCAACTTCTTATAGTTTAGAATGGTATTACATGTTATGAAAGGAAAAGTGTTTTTGAAGCAGAAAAGATATTTTCCTCATGAATGGAGTTCAAGTGTTTTATCAAAATTATTTTCCATCTAAGATAATAAAGGTTTCTGTTTCTATCCTTATTATTATATTGATTTGATTATGTTGTGATGGAATTATATTTATGAATTCCTTTATCTTATATGAATTGTTTTATGATGTCATGATGTTTAAGATTCCCATTTTTATTACATGGGTTATGCAATGATGTATGGTTTATGATTTTGTGGCACACATAAGAATGGTATCATTATGAGATGCGTGGGACCTATATCTCCCCCCAATTCATTGGGTAAAGATTTTATATCTCATGAGATAGACATGGATGGAATGGTATGTTATACCGGTTCAGTGAAACCGGGCTGAAACGAGGAGTGAACTCGGTTCAGAAATGGACTTTGTCCACTAAGATAGTCTTGGCAATGAGTCTTGACAAATAAGAAATTATCCTCTATGATTATGTGTGTATGCCACAAATATTCATGTTTTATGTTATGATTAATTTGATTCCATTTCACTACTATGATTTATCCCATGTTATGAAATTATGCTCCCTTTTGCAGGTTAAGATTTCCAAAATTCATGTTCTTATGAATATGATGTGATTGATATTTCTTTTGTTTACCCTTACTGAGCATTTGAGCTCACCCATTTTTATGTTTTATTTCCCTAGGTCAGGAAGAAGGTTATTATGTAAGATATGCCAAAAGATGTTGGGTCGGAAAAACGAGGAATGATGGCAAGAGGGGGGTGAATTGCCTTTTAAAAAAAATTGATTAACAAATTAAAATCAAAGTTAAAGTGAAGCGGAAATAAAGGAGGCAAAACACAAGAAATTGATAACGGAGTTCGGCCAAAACCCGGCCTACGTCTCCGCTCCCAACTCAATCGTTGAGAGATTCCTACCGCTTGCTTTTCAATGGTTTTAGCAAGAAACCCACTAGGCTTTGAGGTAGCACTAGGACCTATTACAGCTTGCTTTTGTGGTTTAGCAAGAACCCACTTGCTTTTAATGGTTGAGCAAGAACCCACTAGCCTTTTTAACAGGTGAAGGCTAGCTCACCGAGACACAAGCCTTTTAAAAGGGAAGGCTTGAAGAAACCTCTTCACACCTTAGTGGTGGTGTGAGAACCCAAAGAAAGAGGGGATGAGAAAAGTTTGGGGTTTGTAGGCACAACCCCAATTTTAAGCTCAAAATAATAAATACAAGAAAAACCGTATATGAAGAAGTCTTGGGCGCCTTTGATTGAATAGAGATGATGAAGGCCGCTTCCAAGCTTCTTTGAAGGAGCTCCTTGGATGTGGAAGTTGTTGGAGCTATTGAGGTTCCTTTGAAGGAAGTCGCCGGAGGTACGCCAAATGATGAACAACGTGTCCGTGGGCTTCCGTATAGTTCCGGTACATGTTCGGGGCTTCCTTGGCCTTTATTTATAGGCATGGAACCCTTTGGGAGGCTTCGGAGCCGTTGGAGAGGCTAAAAGAGCCGTTGGGAGCCAAGTGGGCCAGCCTGGTCAAACTGCAACGGCTAGTTTGACTGGCTCCACCGGCTGGCCGGTACAGTCCCACCGGTTGGCCGGTGTGTGCAAAAAGGCATAGGATTCTGGTTCAGGTGTCACCGGCTGACCGGTGCCAGAGCCACCGGCTGGCCGGTGGCAAGACAGTAGGTCTCACTGTGCTGGCCGGAAGCCACCGGCTGGCCGGTGCTGAGGCCACCGGTCGGCCGGTGGGGAGGTAGTAGCTTCCCTTTGAGTGCAGGTGCCACCGGCTGGCCGGTGGTCAAGCCACCGGCTGACCGGTGGAGCCTGGCAGTGGGCAATGCCTCTGCCAGGTCCACCGGCTGGCCGGTGATATCACACCGGTTGGCCGGTGGACTGAGATTCAGTCCACTCCTTGTCCTTTCTTGGGCCAAACTTTTGGCAATCAATTGCCTATCATCCACAACACTTAAACACAATGTTAAACACATATTAAAGTGATTGTGATCATGAAAATCAAAGAGTGTGGGGTACAACAATCTCCCCCTATTTTTATGATCACAATCACTTATCTAAGCAATGTAAAAACTTAAATGAAGGCATGCTTTAAATGAGTAAATTGAAAATAAGCAATGCATGACAGAAAAGATTCTCCCCCAATCAATCAAGAAATTTCTCCCCCTTTGTGATTATCAAAATAGAGTGGGGCATAAAACTTGATTGAGGGAAAATAGATTTGAAAAACAAGATGAGATTTGAAAATCAATTGAAATTTTGGAAATTGAAAGATTGAATAACAGTTTGAATTGAAAGTTTTGAATCAAAATTGAAATGAAAATTTTGAACCAAAAATTGAATTGAAAGTTTTGAATCAAAAACCAATTGAAATTTTGAATCAAAAACCAATTGAAATTTGAAATTTGAAACCAAAGAAAATTTTTGAAATTGAGAGTTTTGAATCAAAAATTTGAAATGAAAATTTTGACTTGAAAAATTTGATACCAAGAGTTGAAATTGAAAGTTGGAAAAATCTTAAACAAACCCAACTCCCACTAAATAAAAACAATTAATCACCGGGGAGCGGTTTTAGAAACCGAGACAAATTTTGGGCCGGTAAGACTCGCAAGAAGGGATTTTTCAATCCACACTTGCCTTGTAGCGGGTCTTCTCCTATAGAATTCGTCGGAATAGAAAATAGTCTTTGGCCTACCGTACCGGGCATTTTTGCAATCACACTCATAAATGAGGTGCCCGGGTTTTTTACAATAATTGCAAAATTTAAAATCGGAGCTCCCCCTTACAAAAACAGTTGGAGCATGGGAGGAGGAGACTCGGTTGGTGTATCCTAGCCCTTGGGTGGTTCTTGATATTCGTTGAGAACCTAAAAGTTTGGACAAATTTTGTTCACCTTGGGTGAACTTGGCTAGGGTTTCCCTTAGGTCTTTGATGTTTGATTCCATGGAATCAACATTTGGGAAATTTTGGATTTTAAGGGTCAACTCTTCCTTCTCTTTATGAAGTTGTTCTTTTTCGGAAGAGAGTTTTTTGAAATTCTTTTTCAAAGCAACAAATTTTGAAGATAAAGCATGAAAACCATTTTCAAGTTGGTCTCTAGCATGTTGGAGTTCTTCATAAGACATATGATTGAAAGAATTGGAATTTGAAGAACAAGAGGAAGAGTCGGAAGATGTTACCTCATGTTTTGCCATTAGGCAATTATTACCATTGTCGCTCGAGGAGAAGGAAGAGAAGGAGGAGCTATCACTCCAAGTTTTCTTTAAAGCCTTCTTCTTCTTCTTCTTGGCCCTTTTCTTGTGAGGTGGGCAAACGGGCTTGATCTTTTCATCGGGTTCTTTCTTGTGAGCGGGTTCTTGCTTTTGAGCGGGTTCTAGCTTTGGAGCCTCGCTAGTACCTTCATAGGTTAGTTCTAAAAATTTCCAAAGATCATAAGAAGTAGAGCAAGTAGAAATACAATTAAATACATTACGATCTAACCCACAATGTAGAGCATTCATGGCTTTGCCATCAAGCTCGAAATTTGCAATGTCTACGGGGGTCCATTGAGATTCATCTTTACTAGAGAGAGTATAACCATGCATGACAATTCTAAAAATAGGATAGCAAATGCTTTTAAGAAATGTGGTCATGCGGGTTTTCCAAAAAGTATAATCGGCTCCATCAAAGAATGGAGCACGATCCAAAGAATGTCCTTCGGGGGATTGAGAGAAAGAAGCGGTAGAAGCCATCAAAAAAAAATAGGATCTTTAATTTGAAACCGGTTAAGGAATTATTCAAATACTCCCTCTGATACCAATTGTTGGGTCGGAAAAACGAGGAATGATGGCAAGAGGGGGGTGAATTGCCTTTTAAAAAAAATTGATTAACAAATTAAAATCAAAGTTAAAGTGAAGCGGAAATAAAGGAGGCAAAACACAAGAAATTGATAACGGAGTTCGGCCAAAACCCGGCCTACGTCTCCGCTCCCAACTCAACCGTTGAGAGATTCCTACCGCTTGCTTTTCAATGGTTTTAGCAAGAAACCCACTAGGCTTTGAGGTAGCACTAGGACCTATTACAGCTTGCTTTTGTGGTTTAGCAAGAACCCACTTGCTTTTAATGGTTGAGCAAGAACCCACTAGCCTTTTTAACGGGTGAAGGCTAGCTCACCGAGACACAAGCCTTTTAAAAGGGAAGGCTTGAAGAAACCTCTTCACAACTTAGTGGTGGTGTGAGAACCCAAAGAAAGAGGGGATGAGAAAAGTTTGGGGTTTGTAGGCACAAACCCAATTTTAAGCTCAAAATAATAAATACAAGAAAAACCGTATATGAGGAAGTCTTGGGCGCCTTTGATTGAATGGAGATGATGAAGGCCACTTCCAAGCTTCTTTGAAGGAGCTCCTTGGATGTGGAAGTTGTTGGAGCTATTGAGGTTCCTTTGAAGGAAGTCGCCGGAGGTACGCCAAATGATGAACAACGTGTCCGTGGGCTTCCGTATAGTTCCGGTACATGTTCGGGGCTTCCTTGGCCTTTATTTATAGGCATGGAACCCTTGGGGAGGCTTCGGAGCCGTTGGAGAGGCTAAAAGAGCCGTTGGGAGCCAAGTGGGCCAGCCTGGTCAAACTGCAACGGCTAGTTTGACTGGCTCCACCGGCTGGACGGTACAGTCCCACCGGTTGGCCGGTGTGTGCAAAAAGGCATAGGATTCTGGTTCAGGTGTCACCGGCTGACCGGTGCCAGAGCCACCGGCTGGCCGGTGGCAAGACAGTAGGTCTCACTGTGCTGGCCGGAAGCCACTGGCTGGCCGGTGCTGAGTCCACCGGTCGGCCGGTGGGGAGGCAGTAGCTTCCCTTTGAGTGCAGGTGCCACCGGCTGGCCGGTGGTCAAGCCACCGGCTGACCGGTGGAGCCTGGCAGTGGGCAATTCCTCTTCCAGGTCCACCGGCTGGCCGGTGATATCACACCGGTTGGCCGGTGGACTGAGTTTCAGTCCACTCCTTGTCCTTTCTTGGGCCAAACTTTTGGCAATCAATTGCCTATCATCCACAACACTTAAACACAATGTTAAACACATATTAAAGTGATTGTGATCATGAAAATCAAAGAGTGTGGGGTACAACAAAAGAGACTATAGATATGGTGAAATAAATGGGAGATAATGTAGACGTTTTATGAACCAGTTGTTTATGTTTCCCAATTTCTAAAGATACTATACCTATACGGTCCTTTCGTGGTTTTGTTATATGTTGTAATAATTATGCTTCAATTTTTAAGTATTAACAATGTATGTAAAGTATGGGTCGCTATACTTACATTTTATAATAATCATACAACCAACTTCAAATAATATTATCTGGATAATATAATCATTACTCAGTGCATTGGAGCAGTATCTAGACTCTCTCATAATTTATGATTTAACGAGATCACATGGCCTTTTTTGTGCACCTATCATTTATAATACTCTAGAACCACAACACGAAATGATACAATTCATCGTTTGAAAAAAAAATTAAACTCATATGATAATCACTTTATGTTATTAAAATACCATATTCTTTAAAAAATCCCATTTTCAAAACCAAATACACCTTTATTTTCGAAAACTATATACTATACCAACATAAAAAAGCTATTTTTAATTTAAGAAAACATGGAATCATGAAATGGTATCAAAAAATAAAATAAAGACTACTATGGTGAAAACGTTATTATCGCGTTGTATATTAAGAATAGTATATTCCTTTTTTAATTTGTCAAAATGTTTCATATAAAGCAAGACAAATATTCTTTTTTTATACATTTGATATAAAATAAAAATATTCATAAAATTTTCTTTTATAATTCTTGTATGCATATTAACATATAAAATAATATCACGAATATTGACATGGAGATAAATACTTGAATATTTAATATTTAATCATTCAATTTGTCTCATACAACAATAAATATATAAATCATAAGAACAACGAGAGAATAAAATTATAAAAAACATTAAATAACAATTTAATAGATAACATATGGATATAGAATGTCAATGGGGCAGTATATACACCTTAAAATGGAATAACGGTGCATATCATCATGAAATGCCCCAATTAATTGAGATTAAGGAAAAATTCTATAAAATTGTGATGACATGTGAATTGGAAATGAACAAAAATAAATAATAATAAAATGAATCATTTAAATTCCTTGAATATTATACTATTAATTATATATTATATACAATTGGGTAGTAGATACACCACACAAAATAAGTAAGTGGGGATTATGACACTTATATCACTGATTAAAAAAATGAGATGAAAATCACTTATATAGAGCTCAACTTGAAATGATTGTCCTTATAATACTTAATAGAAAACATATGTTAATTATCAACATTTTTCCGAACCATTTTATTCTTTATCCCTGCTTTTATTTTTCTGCTTACAATGTTGTAATCAACTACTTTAATAATTTTTTCTACATCGCCTATTTTGAACATATTCAATTTATATTTTAAAAAAGACAGTTGTATATCAAATATGGTAAAATGGATCATTATATAAAAACTATAGAATAACAATAAATAAATAATTATTATATTTATAAATTAATTTTCCCTTTTAAATTTAATCATGAATGACTCTAAGGAAAAATAAGGCAATGTTACAATCATGAAAACGGTAAGTCATACATATGTATAAGTAACATTCCAATTTTTTAGTGAACATTATGGAATGAATGTGTGTTTCATTTATCTTTACAGAATTAAAATTAAATCAAAAATAATATTTTACTTCAATATATATATTTATATATATAATTCATGTGAGGTAATTTGAATCACATCAAGTTGAGAAGGTGGTAGTCCACATGTCCACGAACAATGTTATCACATTTTAGAGAGTGAAAATGTGTTAATGATAATGATATATTGTATTTATAGAAATTTAATTTTTTCATGAATATAATATTGATGTTATTTATTTCACATAAGTCAATTAAAACCATTATTATAACATTCCATGTAGTCTTTGAATGCACCACACTGCTTTGAGGAGGCGGTAGTCCATAGGTCTCTAAACGATGTTATCATATTTACCAAAAATGGAAAGCATGAAGGTATGTGTATATTAGTATTTCAGAGGTATAAATACATAATAAGTGTTATATATAAATATATTATATTTTTTTCCATAATAATTTCCATCCATGATAGGTGGTAATGGAAAAATGAACGACACTGTTACGTGAGGCTGTAGTTCTTCGTACATGAATGATAATTTCATTAGCCATTTGATTGAAGTTTGTGTAAGTGTAGGTTGAACCATTAAGATAAAAAAATATAATTATATTTATTATAAATATGTAATTATATAATCATGTTATAAAAATAATTTAAATGAGGGGGGAAGCAAACAATGTAAAAAATGCAAGTTGTTGAATTTTACCTCCTCTTCGGGTAACTCAATTTTGATAAACACAAAAGAAATTCCTGGATGGATTTATTCCCATGATTTTGCCTCTAGTGGTAGGGGAGGAAAGATGTTATATCTTTTTTTTCATGGTTTTGATGAGACAAATGAGCTTTATAGTTGTGATTAAACGGTGTGGGTGAGTGCCTTTTAATAGTGGAGGAGGAGTATCATTCCTATAAAAAAATTTTAAGGAAATTCCACAAATGGGTTTCCATTGTAATGTTGATAAAATAATGATCAAAATTATATTAAAGTGGATATGTTGTATAAATTGAACTTCAAATTAAATTTTCAAAAGTTTATTGGTTATTTTCATACTTAAGATCGATGTATAGTCCTTTATTAAACTAAATCTCCTCTAAATCACTGTAATTAATTTTAATTACATTCACGGATATTTTTATTAATAAAATATGTTGGACATATTAGAAATTAAAAATTATGATTATTCCATATATGGAATCATATTTTCAAAATTTCAATAACAATAGTGAAAAAAATTCATTTAAATTTAATCCAATATGAGAGATGACAAAACATGTTTTAAAGTAAAAATTTTCAACAATTTGAAAATGTCTAATATATAAATTCACTATGAAATTTATTAAAATGACATAAATTGGTTTTATTTATATAAAAACAATATGATTATACATTAATTAAAAATAAAAACATAATACAAATATATAAATAAATTTTATGAAAACATAGTTTTGAACTAAAATTCAGTATTACATAGTATTCTTCAAAATATATGAACATCACAATAAATACAAAAAACTCACCCAATGTAAAATTTGATATTTTTTCTTCAAAATATAACTTTATATTATCATTTAAAAATTTTAAAAAGTGTCAAAATTTATAGTTAAAATGGGTTCAGCATTAAAAGGCTGTAAAACTACATATTAAAATTCAAGAGATTTTTATACATAAAATTGCATTGATTTTTATTTTAAACCTATATAATTTATTTAAGGAATGTATATTTTTTATTTAAAAACATATAAATATAATAAATATATTACTATTAATTCTAGGTGATACAAAAACTTTGCAGTAACTAAGACATAAAACAACAATATTTATAATATATTATTTTTTAGTATAACTGAGTCTAGCGTGCAATATAAGATATTAAAGAAACAAATTGTTGTGTCTCAGGTTCTCTATAAGAAATAATGTCCCTTTTGAGGTAAAATTACTATTTAATTCTTAAATATTAATAAATATGGAAAAAAATTTGTTATTATTACATGGGATAATAAATCCTTCCCTGCTTTTATAAATTTCGTCATTAAAATTTTATTTAATTATAAAATAAGTGAGGATATTTTTACCACGTATCATTTTTAAATTCCATTGTTTCCTCTTCAAACATATACCTTTACTAAAATCCCACAACCTAATAAATCACTTTATTATACAACATGTTCCTTCCATGGTTAAGAATATGAAATGGTTTTCCCTCATAGAAATGATTCTTTTATAATTGAACTACTTCCGGGCTCAAAATTTAAGATGAATTAGATATATATTTACATAACATTGACACATGAAATATTTTTCGTACATGTGATAACCTTAGAGGCAACTTCACTCAAAAGGAAATGATTCCATATTTCTCTAGGGTTTCATTTTTCCTTACCAAAATACATAGCACTTTTCAATGGGGAAACATTTAGAAACCCAATATCACACGCCTTGAAAAAAATGATATTTCCACTACTTATCATCATTACTCTTCTACCAAATATGAGTTTCCCTCATGTTTTTCTGAATCAAATTAAATTTTTTACTTCATTTCCTCTATAATCTCTGGTCGCATCAACATCTTTTCTCCTAAATCATCCCAAAATTTCAGTGTGTGACACCGCTTCTCGTATGATGCCTCAAATGGTTCCATCTATATACTTGAATGAAAAAATTGATAATAATAAAAATGTAACAATAAATGATACTCATCTAATCTAACCTGGTAATTAAATGAGTGATAATGAGGCATTTCTTGAAATTTATAAATCGCCCACTAATACTGCCTATCATATTGAAGATGAAATAATGCACTATTATTTGATCTTGTATCAAAAAAAACTAATGTCCATTCAAAAAAGTGGATTTAAACTTGGGATCACAGTATCATAAAATGTAGAGAGACTATCCAAGTGACCTTATAATCTATTTTATATATAGTTGTTGGTGCCAAAAATATGGCCCGAAAGAAAGGAACGAAAAATAAGGCCGGCGCGCTGCCTCGCGAAGCACCGCCGCGAAGCACACACGCGAAGCCCTGCCCCGAAGCGCCCCGACCATGGAGGCCTCGCGAAGCTCCGGAGGCGGTAATGCTCCGCGAACGCATTTGACGTTCACGAGCCGCCGCAAAGCTCCAGAGGCGGTAATGCTCCGCGAAGGCATTTGACGTTCGCGAGCCGCCGCAAAGCTTCGGAGGCGGTAATGCTCCGCGGACGTCGTTGATGTTCGTGAGCACGCCGCGAAGCACCGAAGGCGGCGCGCGAGCCCTGCATCGCGGCGCCCCTTCCCTATAAATACTGGACTCCCCCTGAGTCTCGGGGACGGACAATCCGACCTTTCAGCTTCTCCTCTCCCGAATCGCGAAGCACGCATTGCCCCGGGAATCATGAGCTCCATGAGGTACTTCTACTTCACGAGACTCCTCTGCATTGTCTCGTTTTGAGCCCCTATTCTGATAGGGATACCCTTCGCGAAGCTCAAGGGTATTCGCGAAGGAAGGGGATTCCCGAGGGAACCCGGGCAGCCGCGGAGCGTTTATTCTTCGCAAAACACCCAACCCATGCTAGTGATCCCTATGCTAAGGCAGGATCGCTACACATCGTGAAGCACACTGCTTCGGAGGACCCTTCTTCGCGAGGCACCCCTTCTTCGCGAGGCAGTGCTCTGCGAACACTATTCCACTTCGCAAAGCACCTTCCACTCACACTTATGCCCCATGCTAAGGCCAATGCACCCCACTTCGTGAAGCACAATCCTTTTCTTAGCGATTCCTCTTCCCGTGCGACCCTCCATGTTTGCACGATGTCATTTCAAAGTTCCACAGACAATACCACTCGTAGCGTTGCTTCGCCTAATTCTTCTTCGCATAGGCACGCTAACGGCTATTGCTTCATCGCATACCCACGCTAACGTGGACCCCTCGATGGTTTTTTCCACAACCCCCCTTAACCATGGCCTTACTGGTACCTTCCCTTCCCCAAGGACCAGAGGGTACCGGTTATGTAAGTCTTAGGGCTGCGGAGTGAACCCACCTCGTCCGAGCTGCAGGACGTTAAACTGTCAAGTACCACGTCCTCAAAACATGACGTTAAACTGTGACCCAACCTCGTCTCCCTCACGAAGGGTCCCCCCCGCTCAAACATTCTTTACATCACTCGTCTCCACGAGAATGGAACTCTTCCTCACATGGAATGAGATCCTCCTTGTCGGAGTGGTGTATGTTCGTAGGGGAAGGGCTGCCTCAGAGCGTGAGCCCCTAACCTTTCGTATGAATGATTGCACCCGTGAATCTCTGTACTTCCCCACTACCAAGGTCAGTGGAAGGCGTGATAGGGAACGAGGCACCTCCCATCGTCGGACCAAGGTCCATCTTTCCCGCGCTTTGTCGCGCCATGGGCCTCCATCCTGGAGTAAGTCCCAGCACCATGGGCCGCCTAACGCGTAAGCCCCTCTTCACTTGTCACGGACGTATCCTTCGCGACGTGATCGTCAGGTCCTTGCAACCTCTTGTTTCTCACACCGATCATGACTCACGTGGGCTTAGAGTGAGCACCGACCCTGACCCCCCCATCCCAGCGAACTACGAGGACTTTGATCCATGTCAAGGCATGGTACGTAGGAAGCCTCCATGAGGTTCAAGCCCACCCGTCACTCATCCACGTCGGGTCTCATTCCCGTCTAGCATGACGTTAAACTGCATTCCGGTCCAACGGCAAGCCATTGCAACCCATTTCCACCTGAACTACGAGGTCTTTGATCCATGTCAAGGCATGGTACGTAGGAAGCCTTCCCAAGGCTCAAGCCCACCACTCATTGGACTAAGGTCCACTTTCACATCGGTTCACCGACAAACCCCCATTTGAACTACGAGGTCTTTGATCCATGTCAAGGAAAGGTACATAGGAAGCCTCCACGAGGTTCAAGCCCACCCATCATCCAATTCACGTCGTGTTCTACCTACGTCCAGCACGACGTTAAACTGCAATTCTAGTCCGACGGTAAGCCGTTGTGACTAACCTGAACTACGAGGTCTTTGATCCATGTCAAGGCATGGTACGTAGGAAGCCTTTCAGAGGTTCAAGCCCACCACTCGTTGGACCAAGGTCCATCATTCACGCCGGTTCGCCGACAAAGCCACCTTACTCAGTCGTTCATTCACGTCGAGTTTCGCCCTCGTCCAGCATGACGTTAAACCGTATGCCCTCCTTGTTCCGCATGACATTAAACTGCACACATATCTGAACTACGAGGAATTTGATTCATGTCAAGGCATGGAACGTAGGAAGCCTCCCTGAGGCTCATGCCCAGCTCCCATCGGACCAAGGTCCCTCATTTACGTTGGTTCTCCGACACCCACCTCTCGTCATCTATTCACGTCAGGGTTCATTATCATCCCACAAGACGTTAAACTGTATTCCATCATTCAAACTATGGGGAATTTGATCCATGTCAAGGCATGGTACGTAGGAAGCCTTCCAGAGGCTCAAGCCCGCCATTCATCGGACCAAGGTCCACTTTCACGTCAGTACACTAACGATGCCCATCGGACCAAGGTCCACTTTCATGTTGGTTTGCTGACGACACTCATCGGGCCAAGGTCCACCTTCACGTCGGTTTACCGGCACCATCCCGATCTACGCGGACTTTGATTCCCTGCCACGGGGATACGTAGGAAGCCTCATCAAGGCTCAAGCCCAACTTCACTGTCACCCTGTGACGGTCCCATTTCACTCTCCCTCCACTCCATTCATCAACTTATCACCCGTCTCGATTCTCACCCGGACCTTCTTATCCCGTTGAGACCATGTCGGTACGCTCTTCTTCGCAGCCATCTATGGACTGGCCCCGGTATCGACATCCCTTCAAGGAGGATCCCTCAATCCGATCAATCCTAGCTAATGCTCTGGTTGGGTTGATCTGTCTCCTCTAGACGTTAAACTCGCGGCATACCCTGTGTTAAACACGGGAAGCTGACGAAAACCTCAGATATGCGTCCATCACATATAATTCCCCGCGTTCGATGTGGGATGCCTCGGGCTTCCACGCCCTTGAGAATCCTTGTGACCAAGGATAACAGACAGACATTCTAGGTACCCCAGCATCCAGACACGCTACTGATGCCTCAACGTGACTACTCCCCTGACTGAAGGTTGCTGCCCTGAATGGACCCCTTGGAATGTCCCGACAAAAGCAGTGTAATTAACCGGCATCCATGGAAACATGGCACTGGGAAGAGTTTCACGAACTACGTATTAAATCTATGAGGTAGACCCGGACTAGGTGACGAGTTCTGAGGAGGAATCCGCAGGAGGAAGGACCGACATCCCATCATCCAGTTTTGATCAAGGAGCAGACGTCCCTGAATAAGGAGCGAATGCCGCCCGCCTTTGGAAAGCGAGAATGCAGGGCAACAAAAGCTCCGCGCGTCCTCCCCTGCGGACGGACGGTGCGCGCGCCCCAGCGGAAAGCGTCGGAACCAGAAATGGTGAACCCGATGTGAAATTATTCTCCTCAATATGGAGATTAGTAGCGTTCGAGATGCCAGTATATTGATGTGTCACCGAATCCAGATATCCGGTGCCTGGTCCCGCCATGAAAATATTGGGCCTGTCGTGAAACTCACCGGAAGTCGGGGCAGTAGAACGTGGGGCACTCCGTTCTGTAGGGTGTTGGCGTGGATCCTTCTTACAGACGTGGAGAATGGAAGGACGCTGGGGAACTGGCTGTCGATCCTTTTCCTCTCAGTACTGATGAGTTGATCCCTTATTTTTCCAGGAACCAGGTTGCTATTACAGAGACGCGGTCGCCATCCGCTCCTCGCCCACGCAGGGGCAGGGGAAACACCGCCACGACCACCCCACGTAGCGCCGCTACCGCCACGACGGCCACCACATCGCGGAATACGGGGCGCCCACGCCCCCTTTCCCCACCAGAGGTCATCCAGCAAAGGGTGATCAACAACCTCGTGCGCAGGTAAGAGGAAGAAGGGGTCATCCCAACCCGGGATATGGCCCGCTTGGACCTGGAGGCCTCCAGGCCCCGCCGTCAACGCCGCCCTAACAGGCCGCGCAGGGAGCCCCTGCTCCCCACCCCAACATTCAACCGTTTTGGGAGCTTGTCTCCGGAACGCCTTGACGACTCCTCGCCTTACGCTGAAGAGGCGAGCGCCATCCGGCTCAGCCCGCTCAGGGCCCCGACCCAAGGGCTCCAGGCGGGAACTCCCGCCCGGCCGCGTCAGCACCGCCGTCCGGCCCCGCAAGATGAACAGTCAGGATACGTCCCTGCACCACCTGCACCAGTTCTCCTGACCCGACGTCAGCGTCGGGCCCGGGCTGAGGACGCTCGCCCGGGCGCGTCAACGTCGACAGCTACAGTGGCCCGAGCCACCACCGACGTTCATTGTGAAGCCCCTGCATACACTGAGTAGGGGAACTCCTTCACCCAACCAGGATAGAGACCCCAACCACCCCACGGGTAGGCCGGGTTGACTCTCCAGGTTGCAGGCCCAAGTGGTGATCACCGCGAGCTAACCCGCGGTAATGTCACCCCGTACGGAGGTCCTCCCCGTACCACTACTCCATAGAGCGTGGGCTTTCCCCGCTCCGAGGTTCGTCATGGAGGCATGCCTCGTGCTACCCCCATCCCACTGGAAGACCTTCCCCGTGGCAGTGACGCTCAGCGCGGAAACCTTTCCCGCGCCCACTATGCAGGGTATGGAGTCCATACTCCTGCCCCCGACCGCCAATCTGAAGGCACCGACCATCCGGTCCTTCTCCAACGTGGGGGCCCTCCCTACATCCTCTCTGCAACCGGCGAAGGTCCTCCTCGCCCCAACAACTCGAGGAGTGATGGTCAACCTCGCTCCACTCGCATCGACCATGGAGGTCCTCCCCATGCTCATGTCGGTTCCAACAGAGGCCCCGCCCACATGGGTACTGTTCATGTAGGTCCTCCCCATGTACCCTTTGACATTTTCCCCGGCGCCCCTCGCACCCCGGCTATCTCGTGTGGGGGCCCTCTCCGCCACGGCGCCAGCGCCGCCCCGAGGCTGCCCAATAGGGATCAACCCTGTCCCGAAGAGCCGCCCCGAGGCAGGAGAGCGGGTCGTCGCCGCCATAAGAAGAATCCTGGGAAGGCCCAGGTGGAGATCAGACATGCCCGCTTCTCCGACTCGGAAGCGGAATGTGATTCAGCGATGGATCCTTCTCCCCACTCCTCCGTATCGAGGACTGGGGTAGGAGCCAGACGTGTTAGCCTCATTCTCCTGGAATTTGAGGTCCACCAGATTCCTGTCTCTCTCCGCAGGTACATCCAGGAGGAGGAAATCCTGAGAATTCTGCAGGTCTCGACCGTGCAATCACCACCCCTGTCACCAAAAGAGCCCTCTACCTCTACCAGAGATCACGGAGAGTTATTTTGGGGGCCAACGACGGTAGAGCGACGACACGACCTATCGCCGGTAGTCGCGGCTCCTGTTACGGAAGCTGTGGTTATCAGCCCATCGTATCGTGACACTGTGGCCAGGTCACCTCACTCTTCGGAGGAAGGCCCAGAATTTGGCGACCAGTCAGCTCGTTCGCCATATTCTCCACCGCCCAGCATACTCTCTCATAGGTCCACCTCGGTGCCACTACCAGTCCCTCAGCCACCCCTGGTTGACGAGTGGGGCAACACAGGGCCAGACCCTGAGTCCGAGCCCAGGAGCTTCTGGAGTATTCCTGCAGCGGATTACTTCACGGAGATGTTCTGGCCGACGGCGGCGCTGAATTTCCTCATACCAGAGTCTCTTACCCCTGAAGAAGTGGGGTGCTTTTGTCGAACCCTATGGGCGACACACTTCCGCCTCCATTATGAATGGGTGGTGTACCCCAGAAGTCGAGACCACTTCGAAGAAATCGGCGAGCAGTGCTGCCTGATCGATGCGGCCGCACTTCTTATGGCCCAGCACCCTGAGTTTTCATGCTACCAGAGTGCCCTTCAACGAAAATGCGTTCAGAGGCTTAAAGCACTCCGCAGAATCGTCAGGGAAGCTACCCCCCATGTGCAAGTCCATGGTTGTGGACACTATGCCGCTCTCCTCTTCGACCCTATCCGACGGCAGCCCGATTCACTATGCGATATCGAGGACATGCCCTCAAGAGGGGTCGCAGTCCACATGGCCGACGTTGTGGATAAGGAAGATGATCTTGAATTCCTTGACGGAGACTTACCACCCGAGGGCGTACCACCGCTGCTCGACCCATCAGGGAGAGTTACCCACCAGCAGAGGAACCTGCTAGGCCTCCCCGTACCCACCAAATCGCTGGTACTCAGTCGAAACACTGGCAAGGGTAAGGAGCACGTCGGAACAGTCATGCACTCTGACCCGTCCGCCTCTGTACAAAAAACAGACGAAGATCCCGAGAAATCCACGCTACGCCAGCTGCTTGCTGAGCAGAAGAGGCTGGTTGACGAACTCTTGGCCGAGCGCGCCGCATAGTGGCAACCCGATTATGGTAATCCCAGGCCGTGGAAGCAGGGGTAAGAACATTTCCCCCCGGTGAGATGACTACAGGCAACCCTGATCATCCTACTGCTGCAGACAGGACAGAAGCCGGAACGTATGGCAAGAGGGCGCGATACGTCTCGCCAAATCCCCCAGTCGCCCCGCAGGTCGTCCAGCCAGTTGAACCATGAGCGGCCGAAGCCGTATAACGTGTTGAAGAACCTGACAATGCACTTGTGGTTAGGGATCCCCATCAAGACAGGGACCCACACCCAGAGGATCTTATTTCAGTGCTCACAGCTCACCTCGAAGCGTTGGAAACGCGGCAGGTGGCGGTCCCACCGGATGGCAAGCCTTATCCCGCTTGGGTGGATGATATGCCTGAACCTCCGGGTTTTGGGAACCCCACTTTCTCGCCTTTTAACGGGACAGGGGACCCGCCGCAGCACTTGGCTCATTTTTCATCTAGGTGTGGCCCCATGCTGGGGACCCCGGCTCAGCAAGAAGCCGCCAAGCTCCGATGTTTCGTACAGACATTGGAAGGTCCGGCATTCGTCTGGTACAGCCAGCTCCCTATCGGATCGGTGACCGGTTGGGAGGATCTTCGCCGGTAGTTCTTATACCAGTTCAGCTCCACCACGTGAAAGACCAGCATCGCGGACCTCTTCAAGTGCATGCAGAGGTCTCATGAGCGGGTTGCAGATTTCATCGCCCGGTGGAAGGGACTTACGTATTCCCTCGATATGCCACTGACTCAGGAGGAACTACTGATGATGTGTGTAGGGAACGTCAAGACAGAGCTGGTACCCTCCCTGATCACCTAGAACTACCCTGGAGGGTTCAGATATTTCTCAGATAAGGATCAGCGCCTCGAGAAAGCCCTGCAATAGGCTAGTCAGGCACGTTTGTTTCCCCCCATGATCCCAGCCAGGAGGACTGCCAGGGCTGAACCCGCCACGGTGGCTCAAATAGAAGCCTCGAGGCAGCTGGAGTTGCTACCAGCAGCACCACCCCCACAACCCCACAGAGGTCCTCCACCTCAAGCACAGGCTCCTGCCCAGCAGCGATCGCCTCACAACCGACAGGTTCCCCCGCGCAACGCACCACCGCCACCTAGGCGAGACAATCAGGTGCCGCCTCCTCAGTATGCCCCTCCGGCCCCTCGTCGGGGCCACGCCCCCAGGGCCCCCTATCCGGAAAGAAGGTACCAGACCTATTCGTTCAATGAAAATCAGGTGCCTGGTTATTTTCGAAGTGCTCTAGAGCAAGGGATTGTGCGTCTGCCTGAGTGCAGAAGGCCGGCAGAGGCGCATCTCAACGATCACCCCAACTACTGCCCTTATCATCGGATCATGGGGAACACCCTCAAGAAATGGTATGTGTTTAAAGACTGGCTTCAGGACCATGTCAACAACAACATAGTCAAGTTGGGCCTAGCACCAGCGCAAGTGGCAGGTGTCTTTGCAGGATTAGAGATCGGCAGCGACAGCGAAGGCGAGTGGCAGCGGGTCCCCAGCCGTGGGTCCCAGAAATACGACGACTGGATGGCTCGAAAAACCGTCGTCCATGACCACGGTATCATCCGGGCTCGCTTGAAGCAGTCGGAACCTTCAGAAGAAGTAGCTGGTGCCTCCGCATCGTCTTCACAGTCGACCTCTGCCCAAAAGGGCAAGCAGCGGTGACGCAAGAAGAAGCAACGCGCACCGCCAGTGCTGTCGACATCCCGCACTCTCGGCGACTTTATGCCCCCTGAAATGGGGATTCCTCCCAGAATCCGCCTAGCGGTGAATGACTCCTCGAGCGACAGCCAGCGGTACGCTTTGGTTAACACCGTGGAGCTGGTAAAGCCCTATATGAGTCCCGACGAGGGGGAGCGCCAGGCAAACCTCCCCAACGTTTCCAGCCGACGTCAACGTCAGCGGAATCGCAACCGCGCCGGTCATCGAGGTACGTCAGCAGGCACTTTTGGCCAAGATGTGCATGCTACTGAGACTAGGCAGCAGGCTCAGCGCAGATTTCATCACGCGCAAACCAATCTAATGCTCTCGGCTCTACCTCGTCTGCCGTTCGTGCTACTGGATCGGGGGGAGCTGCCTCGTTCATATCACGGTCAGTCTTGCCCGGCTACAGGCCAGCCTCCGCTGTCTGATCCCAGTCCGGCGACTACTCTTCTGGCTTCTACTAGTAGGTAGAAAGACGTACCCAGTACTAGTCGATAGCCGGTTCAGCCGGCAGAATCCGCTATGCCTCCAAATGCCGAACGACCTCCTGTAAGCAGAGGTTCACATTTGGCACGAAAGTACGATGTCCTGAAGCATCTGGCTGGAATGCCGGTGAGGCTTTCTATCCTTGAGGCCCTCCGCCTGTCATGTGAAATGCGCGAGGCACTTCCCGAGGCCCTAAGGAGCCCCCTCCAGTTTGAGATGGAGGTAGCAGCTGCAGAAGCCTTCCATACTGAGACGATTGAAAACGCCGAATGTCAGGAGGTTATCTCGTTCTCCGGTGAAGATGTGGACCCTCCTATACAGGGGCACATTCGCCCGCTGTATATCACTGGCCACTTCAATGGTGTGGAAGTCCGCCGCTGCCTCGTTGACACAGGTTCCTGAATCAATCTAATTCCGACCTGGATGCTGCGAAAGCTGGGTCTGTCCAAAGGTGATTTAACTCCCTCTGACCTCAGGATCCAGGGGTACGACAGGACAGAGCAAACCCCAGTTGGCATGATCCGCCTGAAGACTCAGTTCGGTGGCTTAATTGCCAGCACCGAGTTCATGGTTGTCTCTCAGGACACCGCCTACAACGCATTGATGTGTAGGCCATGGCTCCATCTGCATGCAGCGGTCCCTTCGTCGTATCACCAGTGCCTCAAGTACTCGCTCAACGGTTGAGTAGGCGTGCTCCAAGGAGACGCGTCCCCTTTCGCTTCATGTGATGCCCGCTATCTGGATGCGGGTTATTACAAAAGTAATGACAAGAAAATCCTGGTAAGCGAGGATGAACCCGCCCCGGTCACAAGTGATCCCTGGGCAAGCATGGATGATGCCTACATCCTCCCGATCCACCGGTTGGAGGCCACGACCGCCGACATGGGACAATGTTTTTTTGTTTCGGGTACGCAAGGAAGGCATGTTCCCGTGTCCATGCGATAATGGAAAATCACCTCGTACTCCTACATCAACCAGGCTCAAGTCATCCCGGAACCTCCTACCCCTGTACGGTACCAGGACATCAAGCTGATGACAACGGCGGTGCGCCATACGTGTCTCTTCCGTTGGGATGGAATCAACCGACGCAGGCCGACAAGTCACCACTGCTTTGATATCATCAATCGTGGCCCTTTAGGCCGAAGGACAGATGGGATAGGTTCGACTGCCCTCATTGCTATGGTCTCAATGGCAAGTGAGTCTCCTGATGTGCTGACCGCTGCTGCCCAAGACGGCACCAGCTTCCCCTCGGATTTTGATAGCCCAGAAGTACCCCCCATCGCGGGATGTCCCCCCACGGGTGGAGAGGAAGACTTGGAGGATGCTCCCCCAGCCTTTGAAGAAGGTGTATCTACCACGGTTGATGAACTGGTACAGGTGAACCTTGGTAGTGAGGCAGATCCGAAACCCACATTGATCAGTGCAGCCATGTCCCCCGAGGAGTGGGAGCAGTATGTAGACTTCCTCAAACAGCACCATGATGTGCTTTCTTGGAGTTACAACGAGATGCCAGGGCTAGATCCCCAGGTGGCCATTCACCGTCTGGGCCTCCCGGCAAATTATCGTGGGTTTAAGCAGCCTCCCATGAAGATGCACCCTTATCATGGTGCTATGGTCGAGGCCGAAGTTGACAAGCTAATCAAAGACAACTTCGTCAAGGAGGTACAGTACCCCAAGTGGCTTGACAACATTGTGCCAATCAGGTAGAAGAATGGGAAGATCAGAGTCTGCATCGACTTCCGCAATATTAATCGTTACTGCCCAAAGGATGACTTCCCACTCCCGGTAACGGAGCTGTTGATTGGCGCCACGGCTGGGTTCCAAGCCCTCTCTTTCATGGATGAGAATTCCGGGTATAAGCAGATCCGGATGGCCCCCGAAGATGAGGAGTCCACTGCCTTCAGGGCTCCCCAAGGTACCTTTTGCTACCAGGTAATGCCATTCGGTTTGAAAAATGCAGGTTCCACTTATCAAAGGGCCATGCATCGCATATTCAAACCGATTCTTGGGACATTGGTGGAATACTACGTGGATGACCTCGTAGTCAAATCATCCCAGCGCCAGGACCATCTCAATGTCCTTGAGAAAGTGTTTGGTTTCCTCCGTTCCCGTCACCTGAAGATGAACCCGCTGAAGTGTGCCTTCGGGGTCACCTCCGGGAAGTTTCTGGGCTTTGTTGTCAGATACCGAGGTATCGAGATCGTCCCGGAGAAGATCAAGGCCATCATCCAAATGCCTCCCCCGAGCAACATTCAGGAGCTTTGAGGCCTTCAAGGATACTTAGCCTATATACAACGATTCATCGCGAATCTGGCCGGCAAGTGTATGCCCTTTTCCCGGCTCATGAAGAAGGGAGCCACCTATGAATGGGATGAGGAGTGTCGGACCGCCTTCGAGGAAATCAAGCAGTATCTTCTCCAACCTCCGGTCTTGATGCCATCCGTCTCCGGAAAGCCGCTGGTCCTTTATGTGAACGCCCTGGAGAGATCCCTCGGTGCGCTGCTCTCCCAGAAGAATAACGAGGGTACTGAGAATAGTCTCTACTATCTCAGCCGCATGCTTCTCGATGCGGAGGTCAGATACTCCCCTATCGAAAAAAGCTGCCTTGCGCTCGTCTTCACCATGTGGAAGTTGCAACATTACCTGCAGCACCACGAGGAGAAATTGGTCTCCCGGGTAGACCCACTGAAGTACATCCTGAACCGCGCTATACTGACTAGCCGACTAGCACAGTGGGCGGTGATTCTCCAGCAGTTTGATATCAGGTTTGTACCTCATAAGGCCATTAAGGGACAGGCATTGGCAGACTTTTTAGCTACCCATCCAACCTCCACGGATCAATCCCTGGACCTGGATATCCCTGATGAGACGATCCTCTCAGTCAATCATGCTGCCCTGTGTTGGAAAATGCATTTCGACGGCGCCTCCCGGAGCCCCACTGGTATGAGGCTCAACGATCCCAAGCTCAACAGAGTGGGCTTGGGTATTGTTTTCATTACCCCGGCGCAAGCCATCCTACCATACATGTTCCTGTTGTCAGAGGGCTATACGAACAACGAGGCAGAGTACCAAGCTCTCATCACCGGCCTCGAGCTGGCCCTTGAAATCCATGTTCCCCATCTATATGTGAAGGGAGATTCCGATCTGGTAATCAGATAGGTTAATGGCGACTACGTCATCAGGAAGCGGGAGCTCGCATCGTTGCTGGAGTACACCCTCCGCCTAATGGCCCAGTTCTCCTCTCGACCAGAGGTTACCCATGTCCCACAGTCACAGAACGGCCAGGCAGACGCCCTGGCTGGCTTAGCCGCGTCGCTCAAAGAACCCGAGCAAGATGATTTGGTCATACATGTGGCCCACTGGAGAGTCATTGCCCCTGTCGTCCAAGAGTACCATGATGTCCTGTGGGTAAGCCATCTCACCGACGGACCCTCCATATCAAGAGTCCCGGGTTCGTCATACGTAGTGGTTGAAACCACCCACGATTGGAGAGAACCTTTTGTCCAGTATCTCCAAAATGGTCAGCTCCCGGATGACCGGGCCGAACGCGGGAGAATCCGACGTTGTGCACTGCAATTTACCCTCCAGAGCGGCCCCAGTCTCGAACAAATCCTTTATAAGCGTAGTTTCGATGGTGTCCTTCTCCGTTTCCTCTAATGAGGGGAGATACCTCATGTTATGCAAGAGGTTCACGCCGGTTCCTGTGGCTCCCATCAAGCTGGGCCGAAGCTGTCCCATCAAATCAGGAGGTTAGGGTACTTTTGGCCCTCTATGATTCACGATTTTATTGGATATGCCAAGAGATGCCACGGGTGCCAAGTACACGCCAACTTCTTGCATCGGCCGCCGGAGCCCCTCCACCCCACCAAGTACTCGTGGCCATTTGCGGTATGGGGACTTGATGTAGTAGGACCGTATCCACCAGCAACAGCCCACCAGTGTAGGTTCATCCTGACTGCTATAGATTTCTTCTCCAAGTGGGCAGAGGCAGTTCCTCTCAAAGAGGTCAAGGCCTGTTCCATCGTTGATTTTGTGAGCTCCAACATAATCCACCGGTTTGGGGTACCTTATGAAGTCCTCACCGATAACGGCACCAACATTTGAGCAGCTGAATTGAATAAATTGTACGCTAAGTATGGAATCCAGTCGAACCATACCTCCCGCTACCACGCGCAGGCGAATGGACAGATCGAGGCATTCAACAAGACCCTCTCTAACATTCTGCAAAAGTTGGTTGGTCAAAACAAGAAAAGTTGGCCGGACATGCTCCCCAACGCCCTCTGGGCTTACCGGACGATGACTCGCAACTCTACCCAGGTGACCCCATATTCCCTGGTGTATGGAGATGAGGCCGTCCTACCCCTTGAGATCCAGCTACCGTCGCTACACACTGCAGTTTATGATCACCAGACATCAGATGAGGTATCCGAGATCCGTCTAGCTGAACTAGAAGCACTGGACAAGAACTGGCTTTGTGCCCTGCACAATCTAGAAAGGCATCAGGACAAGATAGCGAGAGCCTTTGACAAGAAGGTTCGTCTTCGCTCTTTTCTACAGGGCGACCTGGTACTGGCCCTTCGAGCGCCAATGATTCCCGGTAGGAAACCGCCCAAGTTACAACCCAAATGGGAAGGGGCTTATATCATCCATAAGGTTTACCCCAATGGAGCATACTCCTTTGGTGACCACAGATGAAGAGCGTATAACCCCTCCCACCAATGCCAAATTCCTCAAACGATACTTTGCCTTGGGCAAAAAGGGTCCTGCATGACCCTAAACTGCAAAATGGTCCTGCATGACCTTAAACTGCACCTTCGTCCTGCAAGACGATAAACTGTGAAACGGTCCCGCATGACTTTAAACTGCACATTATGGTCCAACATGACTCTAAACTGTGAGGTCCAGCACGACCCTAAAATACGAGAAGGTCCAGCACGACCCTAAACTGCGAGAAGGTCCAGCACGACCCCAAAACTGTGAAATGGTCCCGCATGACCCTAAACTGCATCCCCGTCCTTACTACAAGATGTTAAACTGCAAGCCAGTCAGGCCTTCGTGACTGAGGCTCAGCCTCAGGCCCCTTGGCCTCTTCAGGGCCCCCGGCCCCCGTCAAGCAATACTTTGCCTAGGGAAAAAAGGGTCCTGCATGACCCTAAACTGCAAAATGGTCCCGCATGACCTTAAACTGCATCTTCGTCATGAAAGACGATAAACTGTGAAATGGTCCCGCATGACCTTAAACTGCACGTTATGGTCCAACATGACTCTAAACTGTAAAGTCCTGCATGACCATAAACTGCATCTCCGTCATTACTGCAAGACGTTAAACTACAATCCATTCAGGCCTTCTTGACCGAGGCTCAGCCTCAGGCCCCTTGGCCTCCTCAGGCCCCCGGCCTCGTCTTCACCACGAGACGTTAAACAACAAGCTGGTCAGGTCTCCCTGACCGCGGCCCGGCCATGTGCCCCCTGGTTTTCCCCGACATACCCTCCCGTGGGATTATACGGTATGGTGTAGGACTACGTCCTCATTCACATCGGATCACTCGGCGTACCGTACATATCCCCAAATGAGATGCTTCTTATCGTCCCGCATGACGTTAAACTGCATTTCTAGACTTACGTGTGGATTGATTCACATCTTCATGGGATACGTAGGAACGCTCGGATGCCTCATCTTGAGCAAAGCCCCAAGCTTTTCTCTTCCACTATTCCCCCTGGGAATAGTTTCCTTGGAGGATCTTTGTGTAGCAAGGATTAGGCTTTCTTGGCCCCGTTTATGCAACCCTGCTCGCACAAGGATTGTAGGGGTCGCACCATGTGCCCTCTTCCATTCTTCTATTCCTTCCATGTCCTCACCGCATGACGCTAAACTACATGGCCTTCAAGAACTACGTATGGATTGATTCTCATCCTTATGAGATACGTAGGAACGCCCGGACATTTCGTCCGTTGGCCCAGCCCAAAAGCCAAAATCTTCCCCTCGGGTCAAGACATGGCAGGGTGCACACTTTTGCCCCGACTCACATCGAGAAATCCTCGACCCGGCGGCACATCCCCCATGGAGATGTTTGCCTCTTTCGTGGATGGATACATCTATGCTTCACCCACTCCTTGACTGGGATTCCATCATTTGTGTCACACCCAGTGGGACCCCCAAGAACGGCCTGGATACAATGCCCAAGGGATCTCCTACCGATACGGGCCAACGCCCCTGAGGGTTTTCAAGCAACAAGCCGATACAAGTCCCTCATTGCAAATTTGGTCAGCGGTCGATGCTCATTTGTTGCTCCCATACGGGTCTCTATAGGGACGTTGTGTCCCGAATATGGTCAAAAGTGTCCTGGATCTTCGGGTCCACCACGAGATGTCCCAGACATCTAGTGCAGTGATTCATTCTGTCCCATCCTGAGGGGACAAACTTCCCCGAGGTGGTGCTAGCGATCGGGCCACGACCCAGGATTCTTCATAAGGGTGTACGGCATGATGTGGGACTATGTCCTCATTCACGTAGGGATCATGTACCATGCCGTACGCCTCCCCTTACGAGGCCCAGCCTCAGGCCCCTTGGCCTTCTTGGGTCCCCGACCCTCATCCTCATGTAAGACGTTAAACTGCAAACCAGTCAGGCCTTCTTGACTGATGCCCGGCCTTAGGCCCCTTGGCCTTTCCGGGCCACGGCCCAGGATTCCTCATAAGGGTGTACGACGCGGTGTGGGACTACGTCCTCATTCACATCGGGATCATGTACCATGTCGTACGCCTCCCCTTACGAGGCCCAGCCTCAGGCCCCTTGGCCCTCTCAGGTCCCTGACCCTCGTCCTCATGTAAGACGTTAAACTGCAAACCAGTCAGGCCTTCTTGACTGATGCCTGAACATAGGCCCCTTGGCCTTTCTGGGCCACAGCCCAGGATTCCTCATAAGGGTGTACGGTGTGGTGTAGGACTACGTCCTCATTCACGTCGGGATCATGTACCATGTCGTATGCCTCCCCATACGAGGCCCGGCCTCAGGGCCCTTGGCCTTCTCGGATCCCCGACCCTCGTCCTCATTGCAAGATGTTAAACTACAAGTAGGTCAGGCCTTCCTTACCAATGCCTAACCATCAGGCCCCTTGGCCTTTCCGGGCCACGACCCAGGTCCTCTCTTATAGGAGTGTACGGTGTTGTGTGGGACTACGTCCTCATTCACGTCGGCTTCCTCGCCATACCGCACACCTCCCTTGTTTAGGGGTATATTGCTCCCCTTCTCATCCAGTATGACGTTAAACTACATATAGGGAACTACGTGTGGCTTGATTCCCATCCTGATGGGATACGAAGGACCACCTAAATGTCCAAGATTCGGGTCTATCCCCATATCTCGTGAATCCTCATCCCATCCTGGCCCCTTGGCCTATCCTTCCTCCATGAGAGGATTATATGGTGTGGTGTGGGATTATGTCCTCATTCACGACGGTCTCGCAATGACCACGCCATGTTCCCCCCCCCCCTACTGAGCTGTTTCGTCGATCCCTTTTTCGGCGGTTCACCAATTTGCTTAAGAGTACTCTGGTTTATTACCTGTAATGCCAAGCTTTACTCGGACACGTCCGCACCTACTTTCCATGATTCGCGTATCCCTGCATCAGGGCTTTCATCATCTCTCACAACCGGAGGGACCCCCAATAATGGCCTGGATACTACGCCCAAGGGCTCTCCTACTGTTACGGGACAACGCCCCCGAGGGTTTTGGACAACAAATCCTAAAATCCCGCGTTGCGAATACGGTCAGCGCTCGATGCTCATTTGTTTGTCCCCTTTTCAGGCTAACACGATAGGATGTTGTGCTACGAACATGGTCAGCAGTAATCCTCTGTCGTCACGCCAGCCCCATCAGTCCTTGAATGTTGGTTGCATGATTCACATCATTTTCCACCCCATCATGTCCAGGTGGAATCTCGACAATTTTGGCGATTTTCCTTCAGACTTCGACCCTTCGCCCTCCGCAGCTCCAAGTCTGAGGGGGGGGGGCATTTGTTGGCGCCAAAAATATGGCCCGAAAGAAAGGAACGAAAAAGAAGGCTGGCGCGCTGCCTCGCGAAGCACCGCCGCGAAGCACCCACGCGAAGCCCCGCTGCGAAGCGCCCCGACCATGGCGGCCTCGCGAAGCTCCGGAGGCGGTAATGCTTGGTGAACGCATTTGACGTTCGTGAGCCTCCGCAAAGCTCCAGAGGCGGTAATGCTCCGCGAAGGCATTTGACCTTCGTGAGCCGCCGCGAAGCTCCGGAGGCGGTAATGCTCCGCGGACGACGTTGACATTCTCGAGCGCGCCACGAAGCACCGAAGGCGGCACGTGAGCCCTGCTTCGCGGCGCCCCTTCCCTATAAATACTGGACTCCCCCTGAGTCCCGGGGACGGACAATCCGACCTTTCGGCTTCTCCTCTCCCAAATCGCAAAGCACGCTTTTCCCTGGGAATCATGATCTCCGCGAGGTACTTCTACTTCGCGAGACTCCTCTGCATTGTCTCGTTTTGAGCCCCTCTTCCGAGAGGGATGCCCTTCGCGAAGCTCAAGGGCATTCGCGAAGGAAGGGGATTCCCAAGGGAACCCGGGCAGCTGCGGAGCATTTATGCTTCGGGAAACACCCAACCCATGCTAGTGATCCCTATGCTAAGGCAGGATCGCTACACATCGCGAAGCACACTACTTCGCAGGACCCTGCTTCGCGAGGCACCCCTTCTTCACGAGGCAGTGCTCCGCGAACACTGTTCCACTTCGCGAAGCACCATCCACTCACACCTATGCCCCATGATAAGGCCAAGGCACCCCACTTAGCTAAGCACACTCCTTTGCTTATCGATTCCTCTTCCCATGCGACCCTCCAGGTTTGCACGATGTGATTTCAAAGTTCCATGGACAATACCATCCGTAGCATTGCTTCGCCTAATGCTTCTTCCCATAGGCAAGCTAACAGCTATTTCTTCTTCGCATAGCCACGCTAACGTGGACCCCTTGATGGTTCGTTCCACAACCCCCCTTAACCATGGCCTTACTGGTACCTTCCCTTCCCCAAGGACCAGAGGGTACCGGTTATGTAAGTCCTTGGGGTGCGGAGTGAACCCACCTCGTCCGAGCTGCAGGACGTTAAACTATCAAGCACCACGTCCTCAACACATGACGTTAAACTGTGACCCAACCTCATCTCCCTCACGAAGGGTCCCCCCAGATCGAACATTCTTTACATCACTCGTCTCCATGGGAATGGAACTATTCCTCACATGGAATGAGATCCTCCTTGTCGGAGTGGTGTATGTTCGTAGGGGAAGGGCTGCCTCAGAGCGTGAGCCCCTAACCTTTCGTATGGATGATTGCACCCGTGAATCTCCGTACTTCCCCACAACCAAGGTCAGTGGAGGGCATGATAGGGAACGAGGCACCTCCCATCGTCGGACCAAGGTCCATCTTTCCCGCGCTTTGTCGCGCCATGGGCCTCCATCATGGAGTAAGTCCCAGTACCATGGGCTGCCTAACCCGTAATCCCCTCTTCGCTTCTCATGGACGCATCCTTCGCGACGTGATTGCCAGGTCCTTGCAACCTCTTGTTTCTCACACCGAGCATGACTCACGTGGGCATAGAGTGAGCACCGACCCTGACCCCCCATCCCAGCGAACTACGAGGACTTTGATCCATGTCAAGGCATGGTAGGTAGGAAGCCTCCATGAGGTTCAAGCCCACCCGTCACTCATCCACGTCGGGTCTCATTCCCGTCCAGCATGATGTTAAACTGCATTCCGGTCCAACGGCAAGCCATTGCGACCCATTTCCACCTGAATTACGAGGTCTTTGATCCATGTCAAGGCATGGTACATAGGATGCCTTCCCAAGGCTCAAGACCACCACTCATTGGACTAATGTCCACTTTCACATTGGTTCGCCGACAAAGCCCCATTTGAACTATGAGGTCTTTGATCCATGTCAAGGCATGGTACGTAGGAAGCCTCCACGAGGTTCAAGCCCACCCATCATCCAATTCACGTCGTGTTCTACCTACGTCCAACACGACGTTAAACTACAATTCTAGTCCGACGGCAAGCCTTTGTGACTAACCTGATCTACGAGGTCTTTGATGCATGTTAAGGCATGGTACGTAGGAAGCCTTCAGAGGTTCAAGCCCACCACTCGTTGGACCAAGGTCCATCATTCATGTCGGTTCGCCGACAAATCCACCTTGATCGGTCGTTCATTCACGTCGAGCTTCGCCCTCGTCCAGCATAATGTTAAACCGTATTCCCTCCTTGTCCTGCATGACATTAAACTGCACACATATCCGAACTATGAGGACTTTGATTCATGTCAAGGCATGGTACGTAGGAAGCCTCCCTAAGGCTCAATCCCAACTCCCATCGGACCATGGTCCCTCATTTACGTCGGTTCGCCGACACCCGCCGCCCGTTGTCTATTCATGTCAGGGTTCATTATTGTCCCGCAAGATGTTAAACTGTATTCCATCATTCAAACTACGGGGACTTTGATCCATGTCAAAGCATGGTACATAGGAAGCCTTCCAGAGGCTCAAGCCCGCCATTCATCGGACCAAGGTCCACTTTCACGTCGCTACGCTGACGATGCCCATCGGACCAAGGTCCACTTTCACGTTGGTTCGCTGACGACACTCATCGGGCCAAGGTCCACCTTCACGTCCGTTTACCGGCACCATCTCGAACAACGCGGACATTGATTCCCTGCCATAGGGATACGTAGGAAGCCACGTCAAGGCCCAATCCCAACTTCACTGTCGCCCCTGCGACGGTCCCATTTCACTCTCCCTTCACTCCATTCATCAACCTATCACCCGTATCGATTCTCGCCCGGACCGTCTTATCCCGGTGAGACTATGTCGGTACGCTCTTCTTCGCATCCATCTATGGACTGGCCCCAGTACCGAAATCCCTGCAAGGAGGATCCCTCAATTCGATCTATCCTAGCTAATGCTCTGGTTGGGTTGATCCGTCTCCGCTAGACGTTAAACTCGCGGCATACCCTGTGTTAAACATGGGAAGCTGAGGAAATCCTCAGATATGCATCCATCGCATATAATTCCCCGCGTTCGATGTGGGATGCCTCGAGCTTCCACACCCTCGAGAAGCCTTGTGACCAAGGATAACAGAAAGACATGCCAGGTACCCCAGCATCCAGACACGCTACTGATGCCTCAATGTGACTACTCCCCTGACTGAAGGTTGCTGCTCTGACTGGACCCCTTGGAATGTCTCGACAGAAGTAGTGTAATTAACCAGCATCCATGGAAACATGGCACTGGGAAGAGTTTCACGAACTATGTATTAAATCTATGAGGGAGACCCGGACTAGGTGACGAGTTCTGAGGAGGAATCCACAGGAGGAAGAACTGACATCCCATCATCCTATTTCGATCAAGGAGCAGACGTCCCTGAATAAGGAGCGAATGCCGCCCGCCTTTGGAAAGCGGGAATGCAGGGCAATAAAAGCGCCACACGTCCTCCCCCGTGGACGGACGGTACGCGCGCCCTAGCGGAAAGCGTCGGAAACAATAGTCTATAAATATGTACTATTAACATTGTATCATGAAGGGGAAGAAAATTTATATCTTTAGTTAATTGATCTATAAAAACCCAAATCAAATTATTTCCTTAAAATGTCTTTAGAAATCCTACCATGAAATCCATTGATATATTTTACCATTTCCACTATAGCACTAACAATAGTTGAATAAACCATTCAATAGTCTCCACTCTCTTATAACCTATTGATAGGTTAAACACATTATTTTAAACTTTGCGATATCTATTATCATTCCATCCCACCAGTAATAGTCTTGATAGTCACTATATATCCTAGTTCTTCTTGGATGATTGGAAGAAGTTGAACTATGATCTTTGATCAACAATTATTTCCTTAACTGTGAATCACACAGAACACATAATCTTTTTCCAAATCATAAAACATTGTTTTCATCAATATTAAAATCAGGAATGTTATCACACTTAACAGATTCTATAGTTACTTTCACAATTTGATCCACCTTCGAAGTTATCTTGTTTTTTTTCTAACAAATTGAAATTTAATAAATACTAAAAAAAGATTATGTCCACACATCAATAACTTCTCGGAAAAATTTTATTAAAACATTAACAAAATACTCAAATTATTATAGTAACATGTTAAATGTGGAATTATATTTTTTCAACTCAAAACATCATCCAAGTAGTTTTCTTTTTCAGGATAACATTGAATAATGAAATCATAAACCTTAAATTGTTCTACACATATTGTTTGTATCATGTTCATCTCTTTCAGATTGAATATATACAACATAATTTGGTGATCATTATATATTTAACACTTTACTCCACAAAAACGATTCCTCTAATTTTTTAAAAAATAAAATGTGGCTAATTCTAAATCATATGTAGGGTAATTAAACTTCTGTTCTTTCAAACAATTTGGAGCATGATAAATTACTTGATCATTATTCATTATAAAAACCATGTACCTTGAACTGAGAATAACTATAGATGTCGAATTCACTATTTCTTGAAGTCAATGGAAAAACAAGAGAGTTCTCCAATTTTATTTTCAGTTATTGAAAATAATCTTCATGTCCTTTTTTCCAGATTAAATTAATTACATTTCATGTTATGTTATTAAGTGGTATAGATATTTATGAAATTTTTTCAAAAATCTACTGGAAATAGCTATCTAATTATATAAAACTATGTATCTCATTGACATTTGTGAGTCTTTTTCATTCTTCAACAAATATAATTTTTGTATAATAAAACGTTATTCCATATTTATAAACTATGTGACCATGGAATGAAATTTATGGCATCAAAAATTCACACATTATAAATAACTCATACAGTTTAATTTTCTTTATGGTTTGAAAAAAACCATTAGATTTCATTAATGTTCATATTGAATTTTAGAATATAGTAAAATATCATATATACAAAACCACAAACCTGTCTAAGAATTGTTTTTCAATACTTAGTCAGACATTATTAGGAAAATATTATAAAATTCATCCCATTTCATGGAATCAATATGTTCACATTCACTAATATTCTAAACCATTGAAAAATAATAATTATCTTCAACTACAAATTGATAAATTTAAAGGGTTACCTTTTTATATTTTACAAATCACATGACATCAAATATGATTTCCAATGTTTTTATCCATCCTTTAGCTACCGTTGGGTCAGATGATCCACAAAATTATGGGGGATGTTTCCTTTTGAAATTACCTAAAACAAACATATTCTTTTAGTGTGGATCATGTTCCTCTCTATCATAGATATCACCAATATTTCTTGCCTAAGTCATCTAATCTATCACTGAAACAAAATGCTCTTTTTCGATTCCAACCATCTCAGGATTCAAATTTGGAAGGATATATTTACCTGGTATTCTTCCCATTATCGCTTCCATTTTTCCTCTACATAAAACCATTCTAAATAGACGTATTTAACACAAAGTGATATGGTTATATTCAAATTCTACAACATTTTAACTACAACATATTTTGGAATCTTTCAAGGGAATTGTATAAAAATACCCTAAACTATAAATTAATCTAAACATAACTCTGTTACCAACTATAAGTCACATTCATTAAACATTTCATAATCATGAGTTTCATGTAATAGTTTACATTCTTTCACATTGTGTATCTTTTTAGGTTTAGAATTTTAAGTAAATAGGCCATAAATCACATATAACAAATCCATAAAACTAAATATGGACACATCTAATGATTATCCTTCTTTTCACCAAAAAAGTATTAAAAATAAATAATGATCCATTTTATTACAACTATTCACAAATTTCAAAATGACCCCTTCTAATACGTTACCCATTATTAAATATTGTGGAAAGTATTTTAAAATGTGGTTTGACCATTAAATTCTCAATAGTGGATATAAAAAAGATAACAATTATTCCATCAATAAACATTACAACTCATAAAAACAATTTCATCAAAACATAACATTTTACCCAAAAAGTGATATATCATTCTTTAATAAATTTCTTTTATTTTCCCATTTGAAAATAAATGATTTCCATGAAAAAAACAATAGAAATAAAATGAAAATTAATGTAGATTCCTTGATACAATATCACATTGGACACTTATATAATCCTTATAGAACCCTTACATATTAGAATAATAATACAAGAAAAATTACAATATAATTACCTCGAGAATATAATCATTATCCAATGCATTGGAGATATATTTTGGTGAACCCATCATTTGAGCTATAACAGGCTCACTCGACATTATTTGGATGCACCCATAATTTATAATTTCCTTGAACCACTACATTAAATAAAACATTTAAACATTTCAAAACACTCATTTAATCACAAATGAAAATCTCTTTCAGATATGAGATACTTGTTTTATTCAGAAATCCCTTTTGAAAAAAAAACATATTTATTTTGGGAAAAAAATTTCAATACCAAAATAAATAAAGGAAATAGGATTTTTAATTTAAGAAAACATGGAATCATTCATTGGAATCAAAATATAAAATAATGGCAACAATTATGGAAAATTTATTTTCATAGTGTATGATAAGAATAAAAAATTCCTTTTTTGGTTTTCCAAATTGTTCTACATAAAACATAAAAAAATTCATTTTGTTATCATTTGAAATAATTTATAAATAGTAATAAAATTTCATTTATAATAAATATATACAAATAAAAATAAAAAATAATATCAATAATATCTAAATGAAGAAAAAAAATTGAAAATTAATTCTTTAAACAATCAAACTACACCTTGCCTCTATGAACATTCAAATCATAAGAACCATGGAATAATAACATTTAAAAACATAAAATAACATTATAATAGATTAAATATGGATATATGATTTCAATTGGGATATATACATACTTTATAATAGAATAAATTTTCATATAATCACGAAATGACTGTGTGAATGGAGATTGAGAGAAAAACACATACAATTGTTGTAATATGTCAATTAAAGCCCCAAAAGTAATAATAATAAAACAAACATTGAATTCCATGAATATTATATAATTCATGAAATAATATATCAAATTGATCAGTATATACACCATATAAAATAATTAAGTGGTGATTATGGCATTTATCTCACATATTTATAAATTTCAAATGAAAATCCCTTACATTAAGTATAATTTGTCAAGTATGTATTTATATTCACGTGTAATAAACATATTCATATTATCTTTTTTCTTGGGAATTTTTTTTTGAGTTTATCATTTATTTTATTTCTCTCATTACAATGTTGTAAACAACAACTAAAATAATTAAGTGTACATCGAGTGTCTAAACCATATTCGTTTTCTGTGTCAAAAATGCCTTTGGTTGGTCAAAAATGGTCAAATGTGTCATTATATAAACATATCCATAATTATAATAATGAATGAATTATATATATATATTAATATTATTTTAGAACCTATAATAAATTATGTTAATGAAAAATTGAATGTTGGTTACAATCAAGAGGACGGTGGGTCGTACGTACGCATTAGTAACGTTCCCATTTTTTGACGATCTTTATGGAAGGAAGGTAAGTATCCTTAATATTTAATGAATGAATTTTTTATAATAAATTATATGTTATTTAATCATATATACTTCTATATATAAAATTTTTTGATGTAAAAGAAATCACATTGTGTTGAGGATGTAGTAGGGAACACATCTGCGAATGAAGTTATCACATTATTAGTGATTGAAAAGGAGTTAAATAAAATGAATTATTGTATTTAAATAAAGATAATTATTTCATTAATATCATATAGATTTTATTTATGTCACATCTATTTTATGAAATTCAACATTCATACATTCCATTTAATTTTATAATTCATCACATCACTTTGATAAGGCAGCATTGAAGACATCCACAAACGACAATATCATATTTACAAAAAAATGGAAAGAATGAAGTTATTTTTATAGATAAATTAAATAAATATTAATAGATAATATATATATATATATATATCATATTAAAATATTTTTTCCATCATAATTCCAATCCATGGGTGGTGGTAATGGAAAAATGAATGAAATCCTTATGTGAGGTGGTAGTTCACCATACAAGTACTGTAATTTCATTACCCATTTGATGGATGTGTTTAATGGTGTAGGCTGAACCAATAACATAATGATATATATGTATATTTGGGATAATTATTTTATTATATTAACACATTGTCATAATAAATGAAGGGAGTGGAGAAGTAGACAATGTACAAAATGCATTTTGATGAAAGTTATATCTTCTTCGCGTAACTCGTTTTTTGTTTCCACAAAGAACATATTGGTTGGAATTATGACTATGGTTATTTTTATTAGGTTAGGGAATGTATTTTGGGAGATTATCTATTCAGGTTTACTATGATCCAGATTATCTTGAGATGTATAAATAAAGTTGAAGGGTTACTTCCTTTTCATTGTGGAGGAGTGACATTATCATAAATATGTCAAAAAGGAATTACAACCACGTTTTTACTATGTCAATAAGATGTAATAATTGTCCAAATTCTACCCTAATGAGGATATAGTCTAAATATTAACACCAAAATGATTTTTGAAAAATTTTCATAGCCATTCAGCTCTTATGATTATGATTTAGTCCCTTGTAAATCTTTTTTTCCTTTTAATTGTCATTATTAATTTTAATTACTTTCACCATTCATTTCGGTCAAAAAATTTGGAAAATATCATAAATTATAAAATAATTTGATCAAAAATATTAAATCTTTTTTTTCAAATTCTAAACACATAAGAGACCAAAGTTAATTTATACTTAATCCCACTGATGGGTTGAAAAAGAAGGTTTTTAAAGTAAAATTATGCAAAAAATATCAATGTTTTAAAAATAAATTCTTTTTGAAATTAATTAAAATGAAATATATTGGTTTAAATCATATACAATTGATATAATTATACTTAAAAACAATTAAAAACAAATAAAACACAATTTTACTATATAAATAAATTTGGAAATGCTTTTTTGAACAAAAATATAGTATCATTCACTATTCATAAAAATATGAATATTATCTGAAAATACAACGAATCTACCAAAGAAAATTTTAAAATTTAACTTCAAATGATGAAGTTTATTTTATCATATACAAATTATTAAATTTAAACCAATTAGGTTTGATAAAGGTTATTTAGTAAAAGTCGTTAAAACTATATTTAAAATATATAAAGATTTTTTTGATTAGAATTTGATTTATTCCTATTTTAATCCTATAAAACATATTGGATGAATGTTAAAAAATTTAACAAACATGTGTAAATATAAAATAATTATTCATATTAATTATTTCTAATATAATTGCATTTTGATAAATACCTTTTAAAATAATAGTTTTAACAATATTTTATTTTTTGGTATAATTTAGTCTAGCATGCAACATAAGATTTCATTGAATCATCAACCCATTTTGTTATTTTTCACCATATCATTCTTCTTAATTAATTATAAACATAGATATAACATATTTATCTTCATCGGGTGTCCTATAAGACAAATTAACTATAATAATTCTTCTACATACATAACTAGTACGTCTAAATGGAGAATTACTATGTGTTTCTTATTATATTTATGAAATAATTTAATGATTTTTTAGAAAATATTTATATTCAATTTCATCATATATATACTCATAAGATTCATTATTTAAGAGATTTTTTTAAAATTTTCATGCACATGTATTCTAATAAACTATCATCATTTTTTGATATATATATACATATATATATATATATTCTTCAATTGTAGGATGTCACATCATTCTCTAGTTATCAAATTCCATATCTTAAAAATCGTATAGGTTTAATTACCATAGAAAAATTATATTTGTTTACTCACATATAAATTTATCATGAATTTTGAAGATAAATTAGCAATGATATTTTTTGGGTTAGCCTTGAGAAACCTAATTCTTCATTTTCTTGATTGATCAATTTTAATGTCATAATGAACTCATCTTCTTATATAACCATTTTCCTATGTTTTATAAAAAGATTATCATTGAAAAATAGACTACTGGATACAATGAAACCTATAATATAGTCAATGGTATTAAAACATGAAAATGATAAGAATCATAGATATGAAACCCCCTAACTAAATGAACTACTATAACATCTTGACCCAGGATCTCCTCATCTGGTGACCTAGCCCGATGAGTTGCATGAACCCAAGATCTCCTCCCCATACGACAGAGGATATAGATAACAGCAGGGGTCTATGGTGTTTTGGTGTGGGGATTATACCCTTATATCATAGTAGAACATTAGATAATAATGAATAATAAAATTAGTTGAAGCATGATATTATATCAGGAACAAATGAAAGAAATTAAAATAATCAACTACTAATGTATAAATAACCAAAAAATTTAATAATAATATAAATCCCATAGGCTGAGTCAAATATAATTATGTCATCACATACTAATATACAAAATGTAAAATATGGTGCATAGACAATATGTTATTAAAAATACAAAAATTTCAAAAGTCTTCTCGATTATCATTTGGAGCATAGTCATGGTCCACTACTCCCATGTTCCATGTTATATATAGCATAGATAAATCATCTGAACCAGGGTGTTGCCCCTTATTTATACTTGAAGACTTGAGGTCTACCTAGGTACCAATGGCTATTAGTGCAGGGAGTGAGATAAAATTCGTAGGCCACGACAAGGAGATTCTCGAAATAGTCTTACTAGTGTACATAACAATAGTTATGTGAAGATATAAATGAATAAAAAAATATTCCAAATAAATAAACAATCGTTTTTTTTGTTAATAAAGGACATCTAACTAGATCTAATTTCTTCAGCAGTTTTCGGTGTAAATGTATGATATGTAATCATACATATATTAGTCATATATATATATATAGTTATAGACTATATACATGTATATTGTCTAAGTATGTGTGGTTAAAAGTTGGCATATACCTGAATACTAGTTGCCGGCTGGACCTAGGGTGTATGTCAAGCGTCTATAACTAGTCCAATGATAACATAGGATCAAGAATATGGTATAATCAATTATATAATAATGAATGAAGGACCCCATACAAAACAGTCAATATAGATGGGGTGACCCATCAATCCAAATACTCGATACAGTTGAATGTGAAACATTAGGACCATCGACGAACTAAATGTATAATGGTGAGAGACATGGAGCTCAACACCCGATGCATGGTAGTCTGAAATTTCATGCTCTAAAAACCCCATATCCATATTTCACCATCTAATTGAAGTGGAATAATCATAATAATAATAAGAATCATGTGGTATCACCTATAATGCATCATAATCATCAATCCTCAATGTGTTAATTGATGACATAGTTCATATAAGTCATATATATAAATATAATATATAATGAATCACTAAGCCTTTCCTTTCCACCCAATACAATAAATTATAAACAATTAATTTAATTAATTATGAATGTGAATTATATTCAATGTCATGTAGAATAGTTGGATGGTGTTTTGGTCTATTTGACACTTATATAAATGAGGGAAATTAAATTTCCAAGTTAGTTTAAACACATAAGCGGTGTTTTTCCATTTAATCAATTGGTATAAAATGGGGTTTGATTCTATGCACCCAATGGGGTGTAAATGATTGATTTTGGAATCCTATGAACTTATATAAGGGGCCTATATGTGTACAACAACATGCATACGATTATTTAAGAATGGAAGTACTCATTTTAAGGTGATGCATGGGAATTTTGGGCACACCGTACAACAACAAAAGCTATATAAAAAACTAAAATCATGTGTAAATAAAACAAGAACACCTATCATATGGTCTTATATAAATCCTCATCCAATATCAGGTTCATATTTTAAGTAAAATGAATGAAATCAGATAAACTGACAAAAACACTAAAAATTGGTAGAATTATATCACCCCAAAATAGTAAAAGAGACAAAAATAAGAGTGAATAATAGAAGTAAGAGGATTATTGAGGTTACATCTATCTATCCAATTATTAACAATGTGGTCTTATTAAAGCATGAATAATGGAATAATCAGGAATCCTTGATTAGGCATGGGAGGATCCCAAAAGAGAATGAGGAGGAGTTTGTATGATACAAATAATATGGGAATGATATGGTTGATGTATTAATTTCATTATGTTCAAAGGTTTAAAATCTCATTTCCCAATAGGATCTCAGGGTTTCGCTACTTGGTTGGACAAATCCCGAAACAAATGTGCACCATACCACTGCCTTATGCGGGACCCCATATGGGCCAGGAACATGGTTTCCAATACAATGCTCAAACCATGAAAAATCCCATCTCATAAAACAATTAAATTCTCACTATTGAGTGAATTTTATCTCACATTATTATAGACAATCATGCTTCCCCCTGATCCACTCTTTAAATCCTCCCACAATTAGTATGAATAGTTTCAGTTGGGGAACATGGTTTCTTTTAACCCCACAACCTAGTCCGTTCCTCTAAAATCCAATACCACTTCCTCTAAACAATCTCTGATCACCATTGGGACGACAATGAATCCATTAGATAAACGTAAAAGGGACTGATTAATGATTTTAAACCCAAAAAAGAGTGGTACCATTGAGAAAATTTATGTTGTTATGGCCTATGAATGGATAACAGATATCATTAGAGAATAGTTATGGCCTCTAGTTTTTTAAATCAGTTTACTCTTCCCAAGCCTCAAACCGTACTCAGATGTGCTTCTAATAAATCCATTCCATTGGAATTGACCTACCTCATAGTAACATCATTCTCCTATCAATAATACACAATTAATACTCATCAAAGGATGTATCTGTCTCTAAATTAACCACATCTAGATGGAAAATGTGTGATGGTTCTGGATAATATCGGCAAAGTTGTTATATGTGAATGAAATCATTCATTAAATAGTCTATATAAGTAAGATAAATCAAGAAATCCACTGGTCTGATTTTTTTCAAAGCCTCAAAGGGTCCAATGAACCAAGGTAAAAGATTAATATTCCAATAAATTCATCGATGGACCAGCCTGGGAAATACTCACAATAAAAAATGATCTTTATCCCAATACACATGAGGTCCTTGAAATAAATTGTAATATTAATGTTTTATGGATTGATTTATCAATATTTTCATTCTAACCATTATAAATAGCTCTATAGTCTCCTATATGACATGTAATCCAAGAAAAGATGACTCTACTAACTCTACATAAAATAGTTTTGATCATAAATGCATACCATATAATGATTCGTAAGGAGCCATATGAATGGTATCTGGATTGATTTTCTTATAATAAATCCCAATAAGGGTAATGGGTTTCTCCCAAGATCACATTAATTCAAGGACACATGCATATATAAATTTTTTTAACACTAGAATCATGTTCTCTTTCTGTCCATTGGTCTGAGGGTGATAGGTCGTCTTCAAAAGAAATTGCATACTGAAGGACTTATAAAACACCTTCCATAACTGATATTTGAAGAAATAATACTTATTATATAAAATATAACCGGGATAACCAAGAAGACACACAACCTCCTTAATCTGTAGTCTCCCTAGCTCATTTATAGAAAAGTTCTCGTGAATAGGCATGAAATGTGATACCTTCATCAAATGATAAAAAACAATCCAAAATTTAAATTTCAATGAGGTGATCTGGAAAATCACTCATGAATTCCATTGAAACATCACCCCATTTTCACATAGGAATGGATAATTCCAATAAAATTCCTTTTCATCACTGATGTTCCACCTTCACCTACTGGTAGATGAATCATTGAGTCAAAATACCATCGATCTATCATTTCATAGCATGCCACTAATACCAACGATGAAAATATTGATACATCCTAGTGTCTACGAGATTTACTTTCCAGTCCAATAAATAAAATTACCACATAATATCTTCTTTGATGTATGTTATAACCCATACACACAGAAAATAATAAGGTCCCATTCTCATCCACGGTCAAACCTGATGATGAATCATCATCTGAGATATATTCCCTTAGGAAAAATCCCTCATGATCTGTATATTTCCTCATTCACACAAGTTCCATAAGGGTATAAGTCACTACTAAAGCTATGATTATAGTCTTCCCGTGATCCTCATAAACATTAATGACCATATCTAAAAAAAGTCCATGAGATTACGCTCACCATTGGACTCATAAATATCTTTTTATGATTCTTTTATCTCAGATCATCAGTTACTATGTTACCTTTTACAAGGTGTGTAGGTAAGCTCATATTCGAAGGACTATAGATAGTCATCACACATGCACTAAATTATATTCATATCAAACTGTCTAATAATGAACTTGTGGATTTTTTGGTTTGTGAATGCCCAAAAATTATCCCTATGAAAATATTTCAAAACAATATACTGCCTGAACAATGAATACTAGCTCGAGGTCATATGTTCTTTAATTCTACTCAGGACGCCTCCACTAACGAGACCCATACATGACAACTCTCTTTTCATACATCATAACTGCTACAAGACAGATACCTGATGCATCAGAATAGATAGTGTATTAATTTTATAGCTTTGAAGGAATCAGATTCTATGATGAATTCAATCATCATTTCAATTTTGAAAAGGCTACCTCATAGGTTTTTTCCATAATATTTTCACACCTTTCAAATTTGATCCCATAAGAGATAACTCTAGTGAAGATAAATTTTGGATTAAGTGTCTATAATACCTAGATATCCCGAAGGAACATTATATCTCATATAATATCCTTGGATGATCCCAGAAAACTAAATCTATCACCTTATCTTGGTTATTTGATAATATTTTTTCTGATATTATATATCCCCAAAAGTGGTATTTTTTATCCAAAAATGGAATTTAGTGAGATTAGAAAAAATATGATGCTCTCGTAGTGAATTCAGCCTCATATCAATATGGTCAGCATGGTCTTGTTGGGATCATGAAGAATGTATGATGTCTTCTAAAAATACGACCATGAATGAATCAATATATAGGTGGAAATTCCAATTCATCAGATCTATAAAGCATATTGGTGTATTTGTGGGACCCAAAAACGATTCCATGTACTCATAAATACAATACCCACTCTTGATTTCTTGTTCATGGTATGTGTAATTACCTGACATCAACCTGGTGATAGCCCAACCTCAAATAAATCAATGAAAACAAATGATCTCCTCAATGTTAATAAAATTGGTAGCCTATTCAATGAAGGATATTGCATTTCTTTACTAAAATATGGTTCTATAATCGTTAATACATAAAGAGATTTAGGTTATTGTCTACCGTCTTAGGAAAAGTACTGGTGAAAGCCATATAGAAGTGATGAGTCATATAAAGCCTTTAGAATATAGATCAAATAGCCAGTCCATGAGATTTATATGTTCCATAGGTGATATCTTATAAGTAGGAATGGACACTATTGAAAGTCTCAGCACTAGATAAATTGTTAATTCTACATTCTAACTGGAGGTAACCCAAAAATTATCCATACAAGACAACTCTAAATTAATCCACCACAATAAGTAAAATAGTATTTCATATCTCCTTAACATCCATGATAATCATAGAAATATATATTATCACTCTACACATCCCTTTATTATTAGGTCCCACTCGAGTCACATGAAAATCCCATTCTCCCATGTGAATGGGTCTACCACAATCTGGTTGGGCGGACATCATTGTCCATTAATAAAAGTCAATATGGTATTGATTGGGAACTAACTATTCCATCCCAAATTTACATCAAATCAATCATGTTGAGTATGAAAAGATTCTATATTGAGATATTTCTACCTATCCCAAGTGGATAATCCTTAAAATGTATAACAGCCTCTAATAAGATACCAAATATGATATATAGAATCTTGAAACCATAGAGAAACTCTATCTCAAGGACCAGAAAATCCCTGATATCCTCAATTAAAAAATATTTTTATGTGACTTTGTCAAATAAATTTGACAATAAATCATAGGAAACCAGAATAATACCATGAATAGTAGAAGGTATGGTGCTATGATCCTTGAGCAAAGGCGGCACTTCATGTATTTGTCTTGTACAACGACTCAAGGTCACAACATGAGTTCCCTGAGAAGGCCCAATGCTTGAGTATTATTACCTCTACCTCAGACACCACCATAGCCTAAGTTCCTAGTTGTATTACAACTACCTTCCTAGAGTGATACCTCTGGCCTATCTCTAAAATCTGGGATGGGTGTATATTAATACTCACTACATTATGATGGAAATGGCTTATATAAGTACTAGATATTACCTATCCTACTAAAACATAAACATTACACTGGATAACAAATAAACTAATATTTGGTATGCCTTGGGTTTCCACACTGCTGACATATAATATAGATATCAGTATAAATGTACTTATTTCTTATAACCTTATATGTAACCTCAAAATCATTATTTCACCAAAAAAACATACAGACATATCTAGGTGATGAACTACCCTAGTTTCCACCATTAACATCGATTATTTTTATCTCAATAATGAATGTTTGGTTGAGTATCAAAAAAATATATTTCATTTAAAATACATTGATCTAAAATTGGATAGTGTATACCAGCCCTTCCTCAAATATAATGACAATCATGGGATCATAACTAGATATGGTAGATTTGTAATGCTTCAATTTAGTTAATCAAAATTATTTTTTAATGAAATACATGGATCCTTGGTGAAACATCATAAAATCTGTAGCCCAATTGTCCCTTAGAGTATATAGAATTATTTTGTAATAAAAGATGGTTTGAAAGTCCATCCAGACCAAATCATATTGTTAGTTGTTCTTGGTAATAACATCCCACCACCACTTCATAGAACTACATAGCATATTAGCAGTTATCATGATAATCCACTCTGGTGGCGTCTCCAGATGTTTGAATTTAGAAATTATGGAAACATACCATACCATTGTAGTATATGGTCCACCATTCAATAAGAATATTAGAGGATGTTGTTGATGAAACTCACCAATCAACTCTTCCATAGTCATGAAAATCTTGAAAAAGTCCTTTCTAAAACTACCTCAAAAAGAAAATTCCCTCTAAAAATGGTAATTTATTCTTATATTAGCAATAGAAGGAATTTCCATAGGTGGAATTGTAGGATGTGTCACTGGAATCATAGGGAACACAAACTAATCCATATTGCCATCACCACCTTTTGGACATATGATTCATTGTTTTTATAGTGGCATGGGTTTACAATGCCAAACACACACCTCATATGATAATTATGTAGGTGGAATAAGTTGAACATAGAGAGTAAGGATAGGTGCATATCCATACTATGAACTGATCACGCCTACATGCCTAGTTAAAAATCTAGGTCTAGGTGGAAGTAATTACCATAAAAATCTATAATAACATAAGAGACACACCCTTCTACAAACTACTGTGTACATTTTCAAGTCTAGGTCTTATATCAGATAATAAATTATATAGTATGTGGTGTATGAATTCTAAAATTTAGATGATAAAATTCATTTATATTGAAATTGGAATCACCATTTAGTTGTAAACATTCTAATTTAAATGTTTATATTTCCTTGATTTTGGAAAAACATATATATATATATATATCATGGTCCATATCCAATTATTCGACAATACTCAATTTGTTTTAATTGGATAATTAAGTTTTCATTGCCAATGTATACAAGAAAACACCATTTGGATTGATGTAGGAACATTTTATTAGTCCAATTATATATCAATGCAATAAATTTTATCTCATTTCAATTTATAATAATAATCCATGAATGAAATATACGAAACAAGAATACTAATGTTGAAAATAGACGTTTCCTAGTTAGATTCATGGAATATATATCCAAATGTGACTATAATGATACTTACGATGAAATTTCCTTTTGTTATAAGGACAAGTACAAAGTCCAAAATCAAAAAAATCAATAATAATAATATTGCAAGTCATGTGCATCAACCAATGGTGAAGTCCTATCAATTTTAACAAGTGCAATATATTTAAATAAAATAACACATCCCATGTAATTTGGGTTTCCCCTATACATGTGTTAGCTACTCCTAGGAACATGCTCATTACTAAATTCCATTTTTTTGGAATTCAATCTAAACTCAAACAGTAAGATAATATGAACTTGATCACTCTATTACAACTTTGAAACATCCTGACATGGGATATACTCAACCACTGCCTTATTTAGATTGTTCACATGGCCCCAATCCTACCACACCATATTCAAGAGGCTGTCAACTAGAAGTGAGGATCTATGGTGGTACAGTAATGAGGATATTACCCCAGATCATTGTGGCACAGTAGATAATAATAAATAATCAATTTAGTTGAACCACGATATAAAAATAAAGATTAATGGAATGTGATTACCATAAACATAATTGGATGTGTAAATAACCCACAAATATAATAATAATCAAAATCTTATATGATAAGTTATATATAATAATATCATGGAATGATGGTATTCAAAAAAGTGGGAAAATGGGATATGAATATAAAAATTTCTATAAAAAAATACAGAAGTCCAAAATGCTACTCCTCTAGTATGACAAGTATATGTTCGATCCTCTACATGGGTACTGAAGGTAGCATGAGTACATTGTGATATAAACATAGTTGGCCACCACCTTATGTGTCTAGAAATAATACCTTTTGTGTACATAGTAATAGAAGTGTGAAAGTATAATTGAATAATAATCAATTCTGAATAAATAAAAAATAGATATATCATTTCCTTCAAAACACCAGGATGGCACTACCAACACAATAACATGATGATGTGAATGTCTTATTAGTAGACAAATATATATATGTATTTATATTATTTATACATGTATATGAAAAAATTATGTGGGGACATAAATAGAAATATTCATTGATATTAGGTGCATACTAGACTTGGGGTGTAAATCAAGCATCCATAACTAGTCTAATGATATTATAGGCCCAACTAGAGGGTATAATCCCTTATCTCATAATGAATAAAAGACATCATAATCAACACTAGATATAGGTGGTGTGATTCATCATGAACAACACTAGATATAGAGGAATTTGGAATATCATTCCCATCACTCAAATGAATTTATAATGGTGAGAGGCATCATTCTCAACAATCAAAGTATGGGAGTGTGAAAATTCATTCTCACCAAATCCCTTAATCATCATAAACTAGTTAATTTCAAGGAAATAATAATATGACGATTATGATGATGATTATGGATCACCTCATAGGAAACATAATAATTAAACCCATTGTGTCAATATGTCTTGCAGTTTATATAAGAAAAATATATATATAAATATTAAAAATAACACATTAGTAGGAGTGGAAATTCCACCAATTCCTTTTCATTATAGACAATATATTTAATTAACTAATTAATAAAATTCAATTCAGGTTCTACGAATACATATAGATGGTGTTCTATTCCCTTGAACTATTATATAAATGAGGAAAATTCCATTTCCAATCAAAGATGAACAATGAGGCATTATTTGGCCATTTAAACAATTAGTATATATAGAGAAATTTATTCGACACACCCAATGGTGTGGTCATGATTGAGTTTAAAATACATTAAAGACTTAGAAATGATTTATGGGAGTATAGAAACATGCATATTAGTATATGGAATGGAATACCACATTTTAATTATAAGTGAAAATTTTATTGAATTCTGCCCAATGGAGAAAGATATAAAAATACCCTAATCTTGTTGGTAAAACAACTAATTCAAAAACTATAGGGAAGACGAATCATCATCCAATATTGGCATCAAATTTAAAGTAAAATTGAATAAAACAACCAAATGGATGAAAGCCCTGAAAATAGGGTGAATGAGATCACACCAAAACCGCACATAATATAAGTATTAGAATGAAGAATGGAAGAAATTTGATTAAGGAACATAGATCTAGCTATAAAATTATTCCAATGGTGGTCCAATCAGAGTTCATAAAATGATTTAATAAATAATACTAGATTTAAAATGTGGGATCCCATAAGAAATGGAGGATGATTTTTTTACTGTATTATGTGCGAAATGATAGGGCTAAGCGTTTAAATTAATTAAGGAATAATGGTAAAATTAACATCCATCCAAGGTTGTGCAGTTTAGCCATAGAGTTGGCCAAATCATTCCCCACACCACTGCCTATGGATGGCCCATGCATATGCTAGGCTCATAGTTTCCCTAACAGTGTGCAAGCCATCTGAATCTCACTATCATAATAAAATTAAATTATCACATGGGTGGATGCTTCAACCAGGATGGTTGAAGAAAAATGTTTACCCTGCTACTACCTTTTGTAAATCCACACACATTTAGGGGGAACATTTCAGGCTGGGCTTCATGAATTCATATAATTGTTTATGCCAATCTATTCCTCCATTATCTGGTTTTACATGACCCGATCAATCCTAATACACTATAGTGACATATGTGACTCCATTAGGTGACATTATGAGGGTATATTTATGGAATTAAAAATTAATAAATTGAGATATACCATTGAGAAAAAATGATTCGTTACTACTATAGAAATAATACAGAATAATGAGATGATGAGATTAATAAATTAAAACAATGCACTTACTTATGTATTATTATCTTCAAGAATTCACTTAAAAAATAGACACCTCATTAATTTTAAATATCCATAGAAACATAATGTCATACATGAATTCATGCTGAATTAAAATTAATTATTGAATAAAGTTAACAATTATTAAATAATGAATAAAATTGAAATTGTCAATGGATTATCAAAATGTAAAATAGGGACAATGAAATCAACTTTTCCATCCTCATAAAATTGACATTATGAAATATATTTTTTATTGATAAATGTTTTAAGATTATATCTACTATGAAAATGATTTTTATAATGAAATTTGTTTTCTATTAAATCACCCATATTAGTCCATGACATGTTAGTGAAACCATGAAAATATGATGAAAATGTTATGGAAAATATAACTCATCTGATTCTCAAAAATTATAATTATCAAATGAAATTTCTACCTCATTAATATAATAATGATCAATATCTATAATATGTTCATCCAATAAATTTATGAAATTATATTTTAAGTCATTTATATCTATAGGTTAATGTATATAAATTCACAATGTTAGACGTAATTTCTATTAAATATTATTTTAAATAATCTAATTCTTAAATAGTTATAGATGGAAGTAAAATAATTAACAACATATATTATGTAATTATTAGAAAAAATTCCATATTAAAATTTTAAAATACACATTATGTAAAAAAAATACTTAACCATTATATAGGTATAATTTTAGATCATTTAAATATGTATAGTTCAATACAAAAAGTATTGAGGATTCTGTAAACAATATAAGAAATATTTATTATGAGTTGAATGGGATGATTTTTAAGGCCTTCAAAATTCATCTCAATCCCTACAAATTATTGGCACCCAAAATTCTCATAAATACTTATTTCTTTTTAATAGGAGAATATTCATCATTTATCATAAATAACTATATTATAATCACTTAGTTCTATTCACTTTAGAAACATAGAATCATAATGAACTGGTCCATAATAGAGCTATGTCATCTCCCGCTATGTTGTTTATAACATTAACACTTATTATACGTACCAAACATAATAGCATTTATCATAACATGGTGAACGTAAACCTAAGAAAGGGTGAGCTCATATTCATAGTGAGTGTAAATAATGGAATTATCAATATATCATATTCATAAGGGAATTCGAATATGATAAGGAAATTTGAAAATCATAAAATGAATATCAATGTTCATAAACTTATGTCATTGAATAAATCATCAGAGTTGTGTTATAATGGAATTAATAACAAACCATAAGAACATAATATATGGAATATGAAATACATGTGTGGAATACACATATTCTTAAAAAATCAATTCTTTAATCGTTAAATGGTGGTTTTAAATAATATTATAATTTAATGGGTATACTCCAAATACTATAATAGTTATCAAGGTTCACTACTAATACTATCATAGTGTACCGAGTCCCTTATTAAAATGGTCAACTCCCCATTATAATCCCATTTATATAATGAGATATCAATATTTTCCAAAATCATTGGAGGGATTTATAGGTCCTAAACATCAAATATTGAATATTATACATATGATGGCCATAAGATCATAAAAATTATTTGTATATGAGCCTCTTGAAAACAAATGGGCTTCATGAACTTTTAATCATTACATTTCATATAGAAAATAAATAGGATTCATAATAATTTAATAATTTCATTATAGAATCACCTATCTAAATACAATAGAGTTTCATAGACATTTTATCAAAAAATAAACCATGTAAGAGAATAATTTTTTATAAATTACCAAACTCATTCTACTGAACAATCAACCTAAGTTGGGCATCATAGGGTGAGGTAAGACAAATCTAACAAAATAATGGCCTGAATGTAAAGAATCAAGAAATAATAACATTATGAAATGAATAATAATGAGATACAATTTAATCCATTGAACCCAATCAAAATTGGATAAACTAGAATATTATGAACATAAAAGACCAAATAGACTTAATATAGAAAACTATCACCTCCAACCCATCCTTAAAAGAATGAAACCGTTGACAATAGAACCTAAAATGTGACAAGATTCCCATCCATTTCATTGAGTCCAACAATACTTGTTCTAAAACCTCCCTTTTGAAGAATTAGGGTGTAAGAAATTAGCCTAATATGATACCTCCAAAAAATCTATCAAGGTTTCATTATCATGATTCCACAAGTTCTACCGTTAAATCAAAATCATTTTTTAAACCATTTTTTTAAATAAAACTATTTTGAGACATTAATTTTTTCTATAAATTTATACCATATTCAAAAAATCATGTAATATTTATGCTGTAAAATAAATACATGTAAATTAAATATGTTATAAAATTTCCATTAAATAATACATAACTCCATTTACCATGTAAAAAATAAAATGCACACCATTCATGTACTAGATGATGAAATTAATTATTGGACATAAACTAAGACTAAAAAAAGAATAATATCATTCTAAATGATATATATTTCATCCAAAATCTATTGATATCACAATGGTAACCCCTAATGGTGCCACAGACACTATGGTGTCCTATGTCTATTTCCCAACTCACCAAAAGTTATCAATGATCTTTGTTTTTTCTAATCCATTTCCAAAAACACAATAACATTTAATTAAATAATTTTACACATAATAAGAATTGTTTTAATAAACACCCCAAGTGATCAACAAGAACATATTGAAATTCATGAATTATAAACACTTTCATATATACATCTACCTCAAGATGGATGGAAACATATCTCTATTTGACAAAAGAGATTAAAAAAACATGGATCCATCTTCCAAATAAATGAAGTGACAAGAAACTCTAAAGGATTGATAGAAAAAATCAATCAATGTTGTATATGAAAAAATAACATAGCCAACACCAATTTCAAGTCCAAATAAATTAAATAAATTTAAATTCTTGTCACTAGGGATATATGGTGAACCACCATAAGAATCAAATACTAAATAGAGTTATACAGATGGTGGGATATCACATAAATTATTAAAATATAACTTTTTGTTATAAGTGGAGTGTAGTGAACCAAATAAAAAATCATATAGGCATGAAACATGTTTAGAATTGCTGGTCTTGATTAATTCACATCATGAATCCCTTTTATGGTGTGAAATCTCAGATATTAATGATACACCAAAATAGGGATTATCTCATATTAAATTAAATAATGATCAATGTTTTTATGATTTTGAAATATTTCACATCCTATAAACAATTGACAACATCCAAAAGATTCACGGTATTATTATATTAATAATCTCAAAAAATATAACACATTCTAAACAATATTGTTTCCACTATGCTGTGTTGCACCTTGCATTCTGTAGGAAACATAAAAAATAAAACAAAAGTATCTCTAATCCCAATTATAACCTAATGAATTTATTTATATATTATAAATAGACTAAATTAATTCAAACATACATGAATCCCTTAACATTAGCTCATTTATTAAAGAAAAGCCCCTCTATTCGTAAGAATCATAGAAATCACTGATATAAATTGGGAAACCAAAAACAAATTTGATGAAATGCCTAATGGAATTATCTATGTGTTAAAATCCCAAAAAAGTAAATTCTTTATTTCTTGAAAAATCCCTAAAGATCATAAACTCAAAAAAGTTAATTATATTACCACATCATCAACAATTACTGGTCCCCCATATTATAGATATCAGTTAAATACCACCATATTAATGGACTGATGGAATTAATTTACCACGAATTATTTTTCACAATGATCCATACTCAGAATTAGTTACTCAATCATAGTTATTATAACAATATGATAAAAATACTCAAATTAAATTAAAAGATATGGATCTAATCAATACAAACTCAGCATGGAAACATGAATCAAATCACTGATTAAATTCATAATGGATTTTCAGTCTAACTGATAGGGTTCCATTCCAAGCCATCCAATGATCTAAAAGGGTATCACAATCCTCAATTACATATCACCCTGAATACCCAAATGAATATTTTCATAGTGAGGTGAAACTCCAATACATACTTGAGAGTTAACTTTAAATAACATCTGATAGAGAAAGCAGTCAGAATGATATTTATTATGACATCATTCCATGATCATTGTCTTCAAGGAAAAATTCATCATCCCCATCATCTCCTTAATAAGACTCTACCCAACTATGGACTACTCTACCCACTCTATTTAGAATGAGGGATATCTACATGGATTCCAATACAATTCCTCTAAGGTTTCCAATATGATTGATTACTAATAAATATTTTTATTAGAGAACTTGATGAAAATAAAATTCTTTTACAAAGAACCACTGAAATAAAGAACATATTCCTGAGGCATATCCTAAGGAGCCAAGATTTCTCTCTCTATATTTAAATCCATTTATGTATTATATGATATGACTATTTTTTTTTGTAATACAATTCCTCCTAAAATCTATTCAAAATATGATTATTTTATCATTTTTTTCTATTATAAACAACCATAGAGGGAACCCCATGAAGTCTCACAACTACTCTAACATTCAAGTCCCCCAATGGTCTACCTTTATCATCTCTTTTTTTAAGATTAAGTGGGCCAATTTATTTAGTCGATCATTTATCAAAAATTTAAAATACTTCCAAATAGAAATACATAGAAAAAAATAATGAAATCCATATAAATATTATTCTACTTATATACTAGAGTGGGTAATATTTAAAACAATCGTACAAGTCTCTAGTGTTCCATCTTAATTAATTGGAAATAAATATTAAACAACAAAATATTTTCAATAGACCATTTAATCTAAAAAATAAAATAATAACTTTTAAAATCATGATATATATTGATAACACCTAGTTGTGAAGACCAGTAATAGTGAATGATACTATCCATAAACTCATGGATTTGGTGAAAAAACCAAAAAACCTATTTCGAAAACATTAAATGCCATTGGGTGACCAAGAAAACTCTCTCGAGTTCCCCCCACCATAAAGTATTTTTTAAAATATATAAAACTAAATTTTACAAATATTATCGAGATTACCATTGTCAAAAAATGATGAATAAACCTTAATCCAATATAGGAATACCCTCCCATCATCTTTCTCATTTTTCATGCATTGATCATCCAACAAAATCATTAAACAACACTAGAAAATTGATTCCATCACCTCTATGGTCTTTAATTTAAATCCCATAAAATAATATACCAAACTTCATTTTACAATTGTATAAGATATATTGAAATAAAAATAATTTTTTTGAAGATACTTCATATAGTGTTTCTGTCGCAATTTTATATCCCTTTAAGAGAAAATTTTATTTCATATTTTACATATAGAAAACTCTTTAATATTTTTCCAAAAGTGGTAGTGATGATATGTTTTTAAAACATTCATCACTACTGAGAAATCAATATCATGGGTAGGGATGTAATTCTAATGAGGAAGTAAATTTCAATGGGAATAGACTACTTCTGATATCCCCTATACAAGGACTCAGCCAAAACATAGGCCTAAAGAATCCGGGAAAACATCAAAAACATAAATAAATACTAGAATTTTCACTTATGGAGTTAAGTTAAATATCACCTTAAATACCATATAATATCATTAAAACATTCCAATCCACTCAAACAATACACCCATACATGTTATTGTTAACATTTGAGAGGTACTCTTGGAGTAGTCACTTTAAAAACAACCTATAATAACCTGTCAAACCAAAGAATCTCCATATCTAATACACATTTATAGGTCATTACTAGGGGATAACTACCATTACCTATTGATGTTCCATTTAGTATCTCCTCTCATTTTTATCATTCCTTAGAAACATTACATATTGAATCCAAAACTATCATTTTAGAAGAGTTCAATACAAAATATGTTCCTTTAATAATCTAAAAAAGATATCCAAATGGTTCGTGTCCATCTCATCTAATGTGGAGTGAACCAAAATAACATCCATGAACAACATTACAAAAAGATTTCAATAAAAAATGAATTATATAATTCTAAAATTAAATAAAAAACCACATTATCATTAGTGATACTCAATTGAAAAATCAGAATCTCTAAATTCCCATACAAGCTCCAAAATGATGTCTTAGGTATATCATTTTCTTAGACTACCAACTGGTGGAAAAAACACCACATGTTAATCATTTAAAGCCAATTATCCCCTCTATTTTTAACTATGTGATCATCAATCACTGATCAGGGATATTTGTACATGATGGATAACTAATTTTATATCCAATAGTCAATAAAATGCATGGGTCTCACATATTTCTTCACAGTATAGAGGACATGCAATGCTCATGGTTACATACTTATTTGAATAAATCCATAATAATCAAGATCCAAATGATAGATCTCAATTTCTACCAACATAGCTGTCTCTATACATTAATAAAAAATAAAAAATAGACATCATTTCATTGAGTTAATAACTTTTAAACTCAACCTCTCTCTTTAGAGGTAAACTAGAAATATTATCTAGAAATACGTCAGGGTACACAGACACTACTACATGTATATGGAGGCCCAAAAAGGGATAACAACATAATTCAAAATATGTGAATACTATATTGAGACTACCCTAGCGTAATGAAATAAATGCCCCACCCTACTTGGTCTAGATTACCAATCACCCTGATAAACATGAGTGACCCCATTATATATATGAAATAATTCCATCTAAGATATCATTTTATCTAGGAATTCAAAATATCATTCAATTGATTCATATAATCATTATTAAGATATAATGATAGAGTATAAAGGATCCCCCTTGTCCTCTTAGTTTTATATCATAACTCGGGACATGATACACATAGAGACTTTTTTATAAATATTACCCGAATAGTGGAATGATCCATAAAGTACAACATAAGCATTGAAGTCAACCAACAAATGTTAATTAGATTTTATGATTTAAAAAAAATAAGTTTCACTTGTATCAATCCATTTTAACCACATAAGACAAAATAAAGAATGGATATCTTAACCAACATCTATTTTATTAGGTAAATATTCCACTACAAATGTCAAATAGTTTCCTCTCCTCCCTGATCATTTGTAGCCACATGAACATCATTATTATCATGATGATAATACCCACCACACATGGATGCATATTTACAATCCAAATAGTGCTTGGTGAATGTTGATCCATCCTTTAGACCTTGAAACATCATATCAGCGAAACATTTCATATGTATGGATTATCTACAATGATAAAAATTCATGAGATCTTTCATTTAATTTGGATTGATATAACTAGGATTCCCATACCTATATCAAAAAACCTACTGCACTCTAAATAAATCCCCTGAAACTCAACCTAAAGAAAACTGGATACCTTTATGCTTTCTTTTATGGCATGAAGATTCACCCTCACTGACAATGTTACAAACTAAATATCCACACAAATATGTTTTTCAAGCTATGTTAGCCTCGAAAAAACATACATTATCATTTACCATCATAAGGGTTAGAATTAATGTGAGAATAATCATCAGTGGATAATAAAACATCAAGCCCAACTCAAACATACAATCCTTCAGGTAATCATTAGCGACTACCTCTAGTTCCATATACCCTAATTCAAAAAATAGGTGGAGTAATTCGTATCAATATTACCTCCCTTATCTATGTTTGAATACTATTAATTCATTTCCCCATGTAATGTCTTGTTGTAAAACTACTGGCCAAATATTTTCATCAAATAAGATTATATAACATTCTTATGAAACATAGCTCACCAATTAGAGTACCACTATAACCTTCTTTTTTTAGTTCAATAATATATATGCAAAACCATACCTCAGAGTTCTCGGGGGCCTTTATATATTCAATGACATAATAATTCCACTAAAATATATTCTGATGTATCTGAGAGACCTCTATAACCATAGAGAAAATTATAATTCTTATTTATAAATTATGATCTATGGTCCACTTCTCATCTCAAAATCCTATCCCATTCTTGACCTAGAGTATGAATTTTCTGGAATAAAAATCCAATCAAATATGGCCCCAATAGAGAATTTACATTCAAATTAATTCTATTATCATACTCTATCATATTTAGTATATATTTCTAGCAGTAATTCTCTACCAATCATTGGAAAATGTCTTATAAATCATTAGAAGATTCAAAATTCTCAATGCCAACTTCTGGTGTTGATATAAATTCATTCAAAAAATAATAATTCAATTAAATAACAATTTTTATGAATGAAATATGATTTCATTAAAAAAGAATAATTCATCTAAATTAATATTTCATATAGTTTTTTCACATGACCTCAAACTGTAACGCCCTAACACTAGATTCGCAGAGTCGGTGTGTTATTTTAATACATTGGCGTGGTTACAAAGAATCCAGCCCTGAAAGACCGATCGGTTTAGCTGTCTTGGAAAATTTATTGCATTCATCAACATTACATTACACTTTGTAACATAAAACACCAAATAAATAGTTCTTTGATAAAGTCATTATTCCCTTTAGATTAAACCTTCATATCAATCATAATACACTACTTGTAATCCTGGGAAAATAAAACATAAGAAAGGGTGAGCTCAAATTCCCAATAAATGTAAATAATTTAGTAGAAGCTATAATCTTTTAAGGAAAGATCTGTGAAAAAAAAGTATTTTTAAACATAAACATGAATATAATATAAAGAAAATTAAAAATTACCATATAAACATGCACATAGATATTCTACTTGTTGAATAATCACATGTAATAACTAATTTCATAATGAGGGAATTCCTAACACCGGACATCATTACCACCTAGTCAAGGCCTTGTGCCAAGATAAAAATAAAAAATTTGTCAAGGCCTTGTGGTAAGACACTAGTTTTTCTTATCATACCTACCGATGCATGGAGGATCTATAGTAGGCTCCACCCGTCAGTTAATATGTCCACCGCATTCCTCATATGAAAAAGTTAAATAATAACATAAACATCCATATTAAAATTGGCATACAAAATGTCATTACAATAACCATAAACCTTGAATGGTATCAAAATAGAACATCCGCAGTCAAACATATTGTAACTCATTCATACAACATGGATTATTGTATTATATTAAATCAACCTCATTAAAAAATAATATCCTGTAATGGATGCTGACATAGTTGAAAATGATGAGTAAAATTTTTTAAGAGAAATATACTTTTTGATAAATCATTTAAAAGTCGGGAATTTATAAAGGAAGTAATTTAAAAGAAATTTTTGAATTAAATGGTCACATACCACTTAGAAACTCTTGAAAATAATTACCATTTCAAATCATTCATGTCCATATAAATAAATATTTAAAATCATTTTGAAAGCATTGACATTAATTAAAATGATTTAGAAACATAAATCTTTATAACATTTAAAATTCTGATCCTGATAAAGATGACCACTAAATAATCCTTAAAAAAATCATTTTGAAAACATTTATATGAAAAATAGTCATGGATGATAAAAATGTCCCAGTAAATACATACAGATAAACAATCTCGAATAATAACGAGATTGAGGAATTAACCCTTACCTTGCACTTTCCTTTACTCGAGGGTACATTTAAACTTCTGTATGATGATCGTAGTATGTTATTAAATTATACCCGAACCATATTAATATTATTTATATCATACATGTTTCATTTATGAATTTATAGTACCCATTTAATAATAATTTCAATGTTAAATTAACATTTTGGTTAATAATAGTTTTCTTTATCGTAGATGTTTTAACTTATTACTCTTGATTGTAAAACATAAATCATGATTTAAATACTTCGAGAATATAAATAATTATTTATATATCATATATATTTAGAATATAAATATGTATAATATACATATATATGAAATTAAAAACACAATTTATGGATACGGTAGTCTGTACGTACACATAAACGATGTTTCCACTTTCATAAAGTATTGAACAGAACTAAGTGAATAAGATATATGTAAGTAAATATATATGTATATATTTCTCTATTATCATTATTATGTCATATATTACATACTAATATGTAATATATATTCTTATAATCATTGAACAATGGTGAAGGTTGAAATTAATCTCATCGCGTCGTGGAGACGGTAATCCATACGTACGCACGAGCGACAATATCATTTCTTTAATGGTGTAGAATTTAATGGTATATTTATATTACATAGACATTACCGTGTTATTTTCTTTATTTATATAAATATTACTCATCATTATATCCATCAAAATAACATAGTGTTTAATATCAAATTACATCACGATGTGGAGACGGTAAGTCGTAGACACGCATGCATGGTGACATTATTATTCATAAGATGGATAGAATAATGAATATAGTTGTGCCATATTTATAATAACATCAAAGTATATAGAAGAGACTGGATTTATTATTTTATAATGGAAACAACAAAGAAAGAGTATGTGGAAGAATAATCGAACTTGAAAGAGGGTTGGGAAATCATTACCTCTTCTTCAGGTACTTCCTTTTGATTTGATCAAAAGGGCTCCATAGGTTAGCATTCTGACGAAATGAAGTCCTCTAGGATGATTTTAGGATATTTGGTAGGATATTTTGGTAGGGTATGCCGATCCAAATGGATTTGGTTGTGTTAATTAGAGAGAAGGGGTGGTTCACTTTTATAAGAGGGGTTAGGGTCAGTTTAGAAAAAGATTAAAGTATTAATTTATTATACAATAATATTCGGTTTATAATGTTTCCCAATGCATTTATTTCAATAATTAGGTGGTTATGGGTCTAACTAAACACAACCAATATGTTTTAGACAAGTTTTGGTTACCATTTTAACTTTATCTCTTAGATTTAACGCTTATTCAAATTGTTTATCCTTTATCGCGTCTTCTTGTATTCGTACACTATATGGTTAATAAACATACTCTAAACTTAAGAGATAACCCCAAGTGGCTCATTAATGAAGTATAAAATATTATTTAATCCCTTTTTCCGATCCTTACATTTTTTGGAATATTATATCAACCAATAATATAGTATTTGTTTTAAATATTAATTTATGTCAATTTTGACACTATTTGGTATTTTGTTTTTGTGAAAGTCATCAAAATTGATTAGTTTGAACAAGATACATTTAATCATCCCTAACATGTCATATTCACCTATAAAAATCTTTTATTTTATTAAAACATTGAAATTGTATTTATTTAATATTTATAATACAATTTATTTGATTCATTCATTAATAAGGTAATTACTACATCATCATTGTGTCACTAATAAATTTAATTATTTAATCTCTAAATATTATAAATAAAATACCATTATGTATTTAATATTTTTATATTTCTAATGAATATTTATAGTAGATTTTATCTTATGTATAACCCTATATTAAAAATGGTTTAGTTATTAAACATTGATTTTAACTCTTTTATCTCTTCTTTAAATTAAATAATTATAAATGTATTAATCTAATACAATTGGACCTAAAGGGTCATATTTTATTCCTAAGGTTATTTTTTGTCGAATTAAACTTATCCAATAGAATTAGGACATGTGTTAGGGTAATAATAATATCATTTTTACCCTTTATTACCCTATATACTTTTAACCGTGGCAAACAAACGTAAAAAATTACTATTCACCAAAAATTATTTTTATGTTATTGAACCACATGTTACTCCTTTATATTAACCATGTCTCTCGGATTTTTTAAATTCAACTCATAGAAGCGGTAAAATTGTGTTTTATGTGAATTTTCAAATTCTTCTAAGAGGTGGTTAAAAGACGGTGAAAAGTTTAATAAAATTTATATTTATCTAAAATTAATATAAACTGACTCAAATGAATTACTATGAAATTATATATGAATTATGTATCTATTTTTAACTAAAATAAATTTAAATAATATAAATAATTATTTGAATAAAAATTTGGTTTTAAACTATAACTCAATGTTTTTTACTATTCATCAAAAAATAAATGTTTTCAGAAAAATACCAAAAATTCACCCTAACCTAATTTTGATATTTAAAATTCAATAATGAAGTCTATTTTACCAAATTCAAAACATATAAGTTGAATTTATTAATTTAAAATTAATTTCCGCTGTCAAAACCAAAAGACGTATTTTTATGAAATAAAAATTATCAAACGTTTGACACTTGTTTATGTCAAATTTCAAAGTGAAATTACATACAATAACCATCATGGGATTAAATGGTAAAAACATAAATTATTAATAATTCCGAACCATTAAAATGTATAATTTAACATTATAAATTATTTTAATTAAAATATTGTTTTCAGTTAAAATATTGTAATTTTGACTATTCAACCAAATATGAATGTTATCAGATAAACACCAAAAAATGGTTGAAACGAAATTCTTATGTCCCAATTATAATGAAGAAGTTTATTTTTTCAAATTTATTATATAAAATTTTAAAATATTGGACTTAATAATGTTTCACCATTAAATTGTGGTAAATGTAGATTTTTTGGAAAATACTTCTTTTATCTAAAAAAACTGAATTAGTTATTACATTATGTATATGAAACTAATAATATGGATTATAAAATTATAAGGATTATATATTGTTCAAAATTCAGTTAATACTTTTCATAACAGCTGTTGAACTACTAGTTTGGTAAGTCGTGGTGCGCTTGAACTCGATGTTGCATGTAGTGGAAGTTATTGAATTACTTTAAAGAACTAACATAATATGAAATAATAGGGTGTTAAATTCTTCCCACCTTAAATAAATTGCATCCTCGAATATTAAATTTTTATACAAAAATAAAATTTTGAAAATTGAAAATATTTTTGTGGGAAAACCCACATGGTAAATTGGGTTAATAAAATTTAGTATTAATAAGATGAAAAAATTATATATATATATATATATATATATACTTGACAAGTAGAGTTTCATCCTTCAACTAATTCCTACCACGAACTCATTGTTCATTAAAAAATATTTCAGAAAAAATTTTATTTATCCTAATCATATAGGGTTCCAAAAATAATGAATTTATAATTCAATTATCAGACTATTTAAAAAAAGCTAAATTATACAAACCAATACATCACATAGTCCAGTCAAAGGTGATGCACCCTTTTCTCTCTTCGGTTGTGGGTTCAAGTCTCACGGCCTTGTAGGACGCGACTAGTAGTTGCTCGACCTCTAGGTTGTCGTTTTTATAACAAACCAAAAATAGCCTTCACAATAGCATCCAATTTCAAACATAATCCATTCCAACCTTTAGACTTATCCAAAATACTTATATCCAATCTCTCTGTCCAAAATTTATAAGGAAGTTAAACACAATGAAGATCCTTTTTCCAGGTAATAACATGTGAACTTCTTCATCATGTATTCTATTAAAACACCCTAACATCCTAAATTACTATAAAACCTTATTTATTATATTAATGCTCACGTATTCCTTATAGAATACTGGATATACACCTTATATCCAAAAAATTTTGTAAACTCTAACAATTATGGAATATATAAATCATTAATCAGTTTCAAGTAAGTCAAGAATATCCAATACAATTTATCCAAATCAACCATCTCTTATTCCAAAATCAATACCTCATTATCTAGACTATATTATTGATTAACATTCCTTCAAAAATGTATTTTCCCAAATGTGTAGCTTATTATTAATTCACTTGTCTTAGAACCATATAATCTCAAATCCTCAATAAAATAGTACTTTATTACAATCCTTATTTATCTCCATAATTCATATAACCAGTATATTGTTTATAAAACACTCAAATGAAATAATTTTAAATTAACAACATAAGAACAAAAGTCATTCCTCTTCACATGAGTTTGTATCATAACATGATTATTATGCAATAGCTTTATTTAAGGTATACTCTAATGAATAAGACATTGATTCACATAGTGTCCTGATGCCTTACATATGAAGAATTATACAATTAATATTTTTTATTACCCTTGCAATCATTTACTTGTTGTACTTTTTCTCAACACTTATAACAAACTCCCAATCCCTTCAATCATTTTCTTTGGTGATTATTTCCATAGTTATCACATATGAAAAAAATCCTACTTTCCCCACTTCACTTTATACATCTTTCTCTATTCAATCGTTTTCATTTCTTTCTTCCCTTAAAACCATAAGACATAGAGCATTATTTACTTATCTTAATAACACAAGATACAATTTCTTTATATGTTGACAATACATGGGAGACTATTTCCCTTCTAAATGTTGTCTTAAAGTTATGAATGATATGATCCTTCTTACTCTACGGATCATATGTATTGTTGGATTTCGCATTCCAACTATTGGGAACCATTTCTATAAAATGGCATACAATAGGTCAGTTTATGAATCACAATTCATAATACAAATCATGTAAAATAAATAACGTAAATTGAACAATTTATGGATATAATCTATAATCACAATTTTTTTCTTTGAGGAAGTATATACTCAGAAACCCATCATAGTGGTTTGTAAATAAAATGAGAATTATCCTAAGCATATCCCCTGAGAGTGTAGTAACCACGAGTGCAGCAAGGCCCATTGTCGTGCCCCAATTCACGTTCGAGTCTAGCTCAAAGTGGTGTTTTCTGGTTTTACCACTAGGTACACCTATGCTAGATCCACCTCCACCTGGTCGTATCGAAACAGGGATTTATATTCATGGGAAAACACCCAAAATCATTACATTACCAAAATTCTATGATGTTCTTCTATAATAATCTTCAAAGTCCATCTTATGTTAATGTGCTCTAATCAGAGTTTATATAAATCTAGTTTCCAAGGATATTGCTAAAATTCCTCTGATACCAACTGTAATGCTTGGACCATATGTTTCTATAATCAGTGCATTAATTTAAAACAATGAGATGATTACAAGGAATCAAGTCATGAATGACTGACCAGTTTAGCAGTCTTGGAAAATCGATTGCATACATGAACATTACATTACACTTTCTAACATGCAATAGCAAAGAAATAGTTCTTTGATAATGACATAATTACATTTAGCTAAACCCTTCATAAAAATGATTATACACTTCTTGGAATCCTGGGAAAATAAAACATAATAAAGGGGTATGCTCAGATACCCAGTAAAGGTAAATAATTTATCGAAAGATATAAACTTTTAAGGAAAAATGTGTGATAAAAAAACAGCCTATTTAAACATAAACATGAATGTAATATAAAAAATAAATCAATAATTACCATATAAACATGCACATGGATATTCTACTAGTCAAATAATCGCATGTAATAACTAATTTCATAATGGAGGAATTCCTAACACCGAACATCTTTACCACATAGTCAAGGCTTTATGCCATGTCAACAAATAATTTTTTTTTCATGGCCTTGTGCCAGGATACTAGTTTGTATCATGAGTCCAACTGATGCATCATGCAGCTATAGAGGACTCCACCTATCACTTACTAAGTCCACCGCATTACTCATATGAAATAGTTGAAACATAACATAAACATTTGAATTAAAACTAGCATCTGAAATGTAATTACATTTACAATAAACCATGAATGGTATAAAAATAGAACCTCCACAGTCAAACATATCATAACTAATTCAATACAACATGTAAGATTTTATTATAATTAATCAACCATAATAAAAAATATTATCCAATAAATGATGCTGACATTGTTGAAAATGATGAGTAAAACTTGTTGAGAGAAATATCCTTTTTGTAAAATCATTTAAAAGTCACGCATTTATAAAGTAAGTAATTTAAAATATATTTTTGAATCAAATTGTCCCATATCACATTGAAACATTTGAAAAGAATTATCATTTCAAAACATTAATGTCCATAGAAATAAATCCTTAATGTCATTTTGAAAACATGGAAATTAATTAATAAGATTTAGAAAGATACATATCTAAAACATTAAAAATTCTGATCATGATAAAGAGTAATATTCAAAAATCCTTAGAATATTAATTTTCAAATCATTTTTATGAAAAATGGACATGGATGATAAATACATCCCAGTAAATACCTACACATAAACAATCTCCGATAATAATGATATTGAGGAATTAACCCTTACCTTGCACTTTCCTCTAGTCGAGGGTACATTTAACCTCTTGTATGAAGATCATAGTATGTTATTAAATTATAACAGTACCATATTAATATTATTTATATCATACATGATTCGTTTATGACATTATACTACCCATTTAATAAAAATTTCAATGTTAAATTAATATTTCGGGTAATAATTGTTTTCTTTATCGTACGTGTTTTAACATGTATCTCTTGATTGTTTGACATAGATAAAGATTTAAATACATCTAGAATGTAAAACATGATTTATATATCATATATATTTAGAATATAAATATGTATAATAGAAATATATATGAAATGAAAAACATCTTATATGGAGACGGTAGTCCGTACGTACGCATAAACACTGTTTCTGTTTTCCTAAAGTATTGAATAGAACTAAGTGAATAAGATATATGTAAGTACATATATATATATATATCTAGTATCATTATTATTTCATATATTACATACTTATTAGTAATATATATTTTTATAATCATTGATGAATGGTGAACATAGAAATGAATCTAATCGTGTCATGTATACGGTAATCCGTACGTACACACGTGCGACAATATCATTTCATTAAAGGTGTTGAATTGGATGGTATATTAATTTTACAGAGACATTATAAATTTATTTTTATTATTTATATACATATTACTCATCATTATATCCATCTAAGTAACATAGTGTTGAATAACAAATTACACCACGGTGTGGAGACGGTAAGTCGCACGTACACACGAATAGTGACATAATCATTCATAAGATGGATAGAATAATGAATATAGTTGTGCCCTATTTTTAATAACATCACATTATATAGAATATACTGGATATATTATATTATAATTGAAACAACAAATAATTAGTAAGTGGGAGAATAAGAGAACTTGAAAGAGGGTGGTGAAGTTATTACCTCTTCATCGGGTTCTTCCTTTTGATTTAATCAAAGGGGCTCCTTAGGGTGGATTTAGGACCAATGTAATTACTCTAAGATGAAGGTAGAAGAGTTGGTAGGGTATATGGGAAGGTGTTTACCGATCAGAATGTCATTGGAAGTGTTAATTTGAGAGAATGGGATGCGCCGTTTTATAAGAGAGTTGAGGGTCACTTTAGGAAAAGATTAAATTATTAATTTATTATACAATCATATTAGGTTTATAATGGTTCCAAATGAATTTATTTCGAGACTTAGGTGGATATGGGTCAGACTACAGTCATCCAATAAGTTTTATACAAGTTTAGGATACCATTTTAACCTTCTCTTTTAGATTTACCACTTAGATAAATAGTTTAACTTTTACTGTGTCTTGTTGTATTCTTACACTATATGGTTAATAAACATACTCTAAACTTCTATGAGATCCTCAACTGGCTCATTAATGACATATATAATATTATTTAATCCCCTTTTCTGATCCTTACATTTTTAGGAATATTATATCAACAAATAATATAGTATTTGTTTTAAATATTAATTTAAGTCAATTTTGACACTATTTGGTATTTTGTTTTTTGAAAGTAATCACAACTTGATTACATCAAAAAATATACTTAAAATCATCCCTAACATGTCATATTCAACTATTAAATTCTTGGATTTCATAAAAACATTGAATGTATATTTATTTAATATTTATAATACAATTTATTTGAACTTTCATTAATAAGGTAATTATTACATCATTATTGTGTCATTAATTAATTTAATTATTTAATCTCTAAAATTTATAAATAATAAATCATTTTATAGGAAACCTGTTTAGATTTCTAATTAATATTTATAGTTGAATTTATCTTATGTATAACTTTATATTAAAAATGGTATAGTTATTAAACATTGATTTTAACTATTTTAACTCTTCTTTAAATTATATAATAATAAATGTCTTAATCTAATTCATGTGGACCTAGAGGGTCATATTTTATTTCTAAGGTTGTTTATGGTCGAATTACACTTATTCAATATAATTATGACATGTGTTAGGGTAATAATAATTACATTTTTACCCTTAATTACGCTATTTACTTTTAACCGTGGTTAATAAAAGTAAAAAATTATTTTTCACAAAAAATATTTTTATCTTATTAAACAAAATTTTACTCCATGATATTTACTGTGTCTCTGGTATTTTTAAAATTCAAACCACCGAAGTGGTAAAATTAAGTATTATGTGAATTTACAAATTCTCCTATGAGGTGGGTAAAAGACGGTGAAAAGTTCAATAAAATTTTTATATATCTAAAATTATTATAAACTGACTCAAATGAATTACATTGAAAATATATATTAATTATGTATGTATATTGACCAAAAATAAAATTAAATAAAATAAATAATTATTTAAATAAAAATTTGTTTTTAATCTATAACATAGTGTTTTTCACTATTCATAAAAAATTATAAGTTTTCGAAAAACTACCAAAAATTAACCCTATGCTAATATTGATATTCTAAATTCAATAATGAAGTCTATTTTACCAAATTCAAATCATGGAAATTGAATTTCTTAATTTACAATTATTTCCCGCTGTCAAAACCAAAAGGCATATCTTTAAAAAATAATAACTACCAAAAGTTTGACAATTGTTTACATCCAATTTCAATGTAAAATTACTTAGAATGACCATAATTGGATTAAATGGTAAAAATATAATATATTTACATTTCTAACCCATTAAAATTTATAATTTTACACTATAAATTATTTTTTTGAAAAAATTTATTTTCAGATAATATATAGTAATTTTCACTATTCACCCAAATTTGAAATTTATCAGAAAAACACAAAAAATTTATTGAAACTAAATTATTATGTCCCGATTATAAAGGAGAAGTTTCTTTTGTCAAATTTAATATATAAAAGTTTCCAATATTGTATTTAATAAGGGTTACCATTAAAAGGCAGTAAATGTATATTTTTTGAAAAATACTTATTTTATATGAAAAAAACATAATTAGTTCTTACATTATGTCTAAGAAACTCATAATGTGGATTCTAAAATTATAAGGATTATTTATAGTTCAATATTCAGTTAATACTTTTCATTACCGATTTTGAACGACTAGTTTGGTAAGTCGGGATGCGCTTGAACTTGATGTTGCATGTATTGTTAGTTATTGAATTACTTTGAAGAACTAACGTAATATGAGGGTGTTACACGAACACCATGTCTCAAACCTAGAAAAAAAATTCATACCAAACATGTAAACTCAATTTCAGACAAGGAAGAGATCTGGTCTGACACCATCCCCCACTTACTACAAATATTTTTAAAGTGATAAGTCCTATCTATGAAAGAAAAATAACAATAATTAGTCAATGTTAACATGATTTAGGCTTTTAATCCATTGGATTCCAATTTTTAATAATCCATCCCAAGTCAACTAAAACAGCCTCCCTAACCAGCCTTTAGAGGGTGACATAAATCAAAGATTATGGAAAAATTTCTTGAATATAACTATACAAGACCAAAAATGAAAAGTAAAATGTTGTTGAATGAGAGAAAAAGATACATAAAACTCAATCCAAATAAGATATACTAGAAATGTATAAAAATAAAAGACCAATAATCCACTATGTTCCAAACATTCACCTATAAACCATCATTCAATGAAGGATAGTTATGGAAAGATAACCTTTCGTACTTCATGCTCCCCTTCCCATTACCGGAGTCCTGAAAAACAGGTTATAAAACACCTGATATATAAAATTAGGTTCTGAGAACATATCACAGTAGGATACCACCAATTAAACTAACATAGTTCTAAGACCAGGAATAAAAAAATATAACTGTATACATAAATATATTTTATAAATAATTATAATAAATAATTAAATTTTAAAAAATATCTCATGTATTCTATAATTTGATAACACATAAAAAAAATCCATGAATTTTCGATGTATAAAATTACTTCAGGTGAATTGAACATGTGATCATATATATGTTAAATAAACCGGTATGAGATAAAAAGTTTGAAAAAGAAAAACCACACCATTTGGGTCCTAACCTATAGGAAACATACTTGATATAAATGAATCTTAAACCAAGAACATGTTCATTACATCTAATATATGGTCCTTCCACAGTCTTTTTAAATCAAAAAACAAACCCCTAAATTTTTCATACACAATAGGGTTTCCAATATCCATTTCCTAATACAACCAAGTGACCAAATGTTTCATGTTTGTTCAAACCCTATTACAAAAATATGGTCACATTAGATGAAAACCATTTTTATATATCGAAAAACCTTTTTAATGAACACCCAAAGGTATCAAAAAGAATATATAGAAATTAATGATTTATCAAAACTTACATATATATACAAACCTTAGGAATAATGGGAACCTATCCACCTTAGAAAATAGAGATCGTCAAACCACATATCGGCCTTCCAATGAGAAGGAATAAAAAAACTACAACATATCGATAAAAAAATTGCTGATGATTGTGAATCAGAATGTACCAATGCCACTACATTGAAAAAAATAATGATGATGAAAAATACTTCTTATAAATGATATATGGTGAAAACAATATAGGAATCAAACACCGAATAGAGAAATCCAAATTTTTGGGGATCACCCAAAATTAAAAAAACATCATAGTGATTAGGGGTGCATGATAATAAATTTATAAATGATTCAAGAATGATTTGTATTTAAAACCACTAGTTGTGGGGTGATCCAATAATGAATACCATTCATTGTGTGAAATATCATGTATTAAAAATATTCCAAAAAATGCATCGTTATAGATTAAATTAAATCTCAACTAATGTTTTCCAATGTGTAAATATTTCATAAAATGTAGACTTTTCAATCCCATTATGATATTCATGGAATACTCCATAAGATATGTCCAAATCACTTCACATATTTACAATATGAACATGTCCTACATGAATCAATATACACAGTATTATAAGAAACAATACAATAAAAACATAAATCTCTATGATCCAAAGGATCATATTTTTATTGAAATAATATATTTTTCTTACAATACACAATAAATTAAATCAAAACATAAAATACTGAGAATTAAAAAATTCTCTCTAGCAAGGTATCATCATTTCCCAGAATCATGCAATTCACTCAAATAAAAAGGGAAATAAAAAACAAAAGGAAAGGTATAACTGCTGGACGTTAATGGGGATTCACATGTTTCATAAATATATTTTCATACTAAACAAAATCAATCCATTTAATTATTAAGAATGATATATTTTGGTTATACCCCCAATAGATTAAATGTAATATAAAAGTATGTCATCATAGATAGAAAATTATTTTAAAATATAATATTGAACATTTCTTAAGAAAAATTGACATTCCATATAGAAAAAACATTTTAAATAATAAAATATTTTCAAAAATATTATTCTTTTAATATGTCCTAGAAATCCTAAAAAGTGATATTTTTTTAAATAAATCAATCATTTCTTGAGGAATATAAAATTTTAGCATTGATATGGACTTTTTAATACATAAAAAAATTAAGATTCATTTTATTGAAAATATCCTTGGAAAATTACAAGGTCAGATTTAAAACAATGACATTTAATGAAAGAAGATTCCACCATTCATGTTATAAAAATTAAATAAATATTCATTTCAAATTTTTAGTAATTTCCAGATTAAAATTGTTTAGAAAATTATATTAAGATTCATTAAAAATAATTTTGTAAAAACACAAAAAAGGATAAAAATATAATAATCAAATAATTTTTAGTATAATTATATTATTAAATTAGTTTTATATTATAATATTTTTGATAAAGAAGGATTTTTTATTGATGAGAGAAATAAAAATAATTTTCTATAAATACTTCCTTAAAAATATTTAGTACATAAATAGAGGGAAATAATGGGGAAACATGTATTCAAAGGACATATCTAGAGGTGGAGAATAGTTATCTTATAAAAATTAATAAATCAATATATTTATGATAATTGATTAATATTTAATGTTGGGTATAATATAATTTATGGATTTATCAGATTAATTATATTTCAACGAGTCTTTAAATATGATTACATATTCTTACTTAGACACTAATTATATTCATTCATTAGGTCCCTAGAAAATTAATTTTAAGAAGACAAAAACCATTAATTCAAAGGGAGGATAGTGTATTATAGAATTAGGCATGGATATTTTGATCTAGATTTCTCAGTATGAGTTAATGAGAATAGATAAGGGGTGTTCTTTTATTAGTGAGTGGAGGGTAACTCTTTTATTTTCTAAAATGGGTTACAAAAATCCCATGAAACATTTATAACGAGGATATGGACCTAAAATACTCATTCAATAATATTATTAAAAGAATTATATTACAATGTAACAATATTATTTTTTAGTAACCACTCTATCAAATAGTTTAACACTAAATTTAGTGACAAATATTAAATTATTAATGTTTTATAATATTATTTATAATTTTTAAATTAGATAATAAATGCGAAATGGATGAAATTTATGACATTATATTACCCCCTTTAAATTGTTTAATATTTTTATTATTATAGAATAATTTATTTAAATATTATTTTCATAAAACATCATCAATATAATTTCTATAATCAATTAATATTTATTGTCTTTATTGACTTAAAAAAATTTCTATTTCTAATATAATGCTTTCAAATATCCCTAATATATCAAATTTATCTATAAGTGTAATGGTAAACTATAAATATCAAATAAAATATTATTTATTAATATTTTAAATCATTTACATTATTTTTATATTTTTTTCATAAAAAATATGTTAGATTGTATTAGTAATTTATGCAAATTATATAGTCATTCAAAATTCAAAATTAAATTATGAGGATATAATAAATTTATTAATATTTAAAATAAAAATATAAAATTTTAAAATTATTTATTTATCCCTATTAAAATATTCTATTTATATTAAATGAATGAAAGTGTCATTTTCTATATCCTATATTACTAATATATTTTAAATTTTAAAATACTTTTTAAATTGAAAATTATTATATTTTTAATATTTAAATTATTATTCATTAATTAAAATCATCTAATGAAATAAATTCAAGAGGTTGGTATAATATTAATCCTTTTCAGATTATCTTTTAATAATATTTTCTCGTTTTATTCATTAAATAGGAGATAAATTTTACCCCTATAATTGGTCACTATGTATTAACGTAAAATTAAACTATTTTCCAAATTTCTGCCGCATGATTTCAAATATAGAAATATTTTATAAAATTATCTTCATATTTTTTCATGAAATCAATATAAAAACCCCAAAATATGAAGAAAAATGGTATTAAAAAATATGTGTTTTTTGCACATGAAAATTGACCTATATTAAAACTATGTATAGTTCTAAAAATAGCGGAATTATGAAAATTATTGTAAATCATGGGGATATTATGCCACATTACAAAAATATAAGAGACATTTGAAATTAATTTATTTGACGAAACGAAATGATAATTTGAAAAAAATGATATTTTTCACTCGTAAATAAAAAATAAATCATTTTAGAAAAAGGAAAATAATAAAAAATATAATATTTGCAAGCTAAATTTAAAAAATATAGCCACTATATAAAAATTAGTTTATAAAAATCATATAATCGATAATGATTTCCATGCACTAAATGAAGTAAAAAACTTTTTTCAATAAAACATATTACTTAAGTATAAAATAGATTTATAAAAAATTGATTAATTATTTCCTAAGAGATAATAAATTTATTATTATGTATATCTTTTTATAAATATTTTGCCATTATTTAGTCATTATTACTCATACACATCAATCAGACATCTTGGTGAATAATTTCATATAATAAAATTGAAATATTTTTTTATTGTTATTTATACTTTATGTTTCCTGTATCACAAACTACAGAAGAAATAAAATTAATTTAAAGAAAAAAATAACATAAAATATAAAACTGTTGCATTATACCCCACATATAAAATTTATTATTTTTAATTCCCTTCACTATGACAAAAAAATGAGGGTAATATTTTGATATCATTTCCTCAGGATCAAATGTAACATCATATATACAAAACATTGATGTGGTTAATGGGGATGTTTCATAGAAAATACATTATATGATTTAGAATATCCAATAATTATTCATTAAAAGTAATATATTTATGTAGTGGTTCAATATCTATGATTTTTACTCGTGATGTATCAGGTAATAAATTTTCTATAGAGATACATGGATCACATCATGACCATTAGAGTGTTTTGAGGAAATCTACATGATGTAAGATACCATCATGATTTGATCAAGAATTTATAAGGAACCAATATATATTGGGTTATGAATTCAATTATTTAAAAATTTTATGAAAATTTTATACGGTAATATATCTATGAATATCGTGACCCCAACATCGAATTGTATTTCTTGTCAATGATTTTTTGTATAACTATTATTCGACTCTCATTTATACTTTTGTTTTGTTGAATATATCAGACAGTTTATATCATTACTTTTGCCTTATCAATTCTCAATATAATTAATTCTACATATTCATCTCAACTCATTGGAGTTATGAACATCCTTCTATAGAATGATTAATATGGATCCACCATAATACTCATGTGAATGATATTTGGGAAATAAATTATATTAAAGGAATGTTCTAATCCCAACTACATTTGAAATCCATTAAGAATGTTCTCAAAACAGATTCTAGGTTTTCAAGGGACCTATTATAATGAACATCTATCTAAGGATGGAAATAGATATTGATACTCAACCCTTAATCTTATCCCTAATTATTGATCCTCTATAACATCTTCGTATACCTCTGAATTGGATCATACACAACTGAGAGTGGTAGTCCTTGAAATAACACAACTCCCTTAATTCATAACCAAGAAATATGGTTAAGATATAATTATTATCCAACAGTTTCAAAATGTGATTATTTAAATGGTGGTGGAAAAAAACCAATAACTATATTTGACATTTGATATTTTTGTCATTATTGTGATGAAATACATGGTAATGTTTTCTCATTTCCATTGTGGTTTTCATAGTGGTTGCAAAACACATTAGTCATCTATATCTCATGTTTTTATTTCTAAAACACTAGGTATTAGAATACATGTTTTAAAATTTTCCCTTTCATATCATCCCACCAAAAAATTTCATTGTGATCCCTATATGTGTTTGCAAATGAAGTATGAATTGAGAATGATGATTTATGACATTCATCAAATATCAACTTCTTCAACAATGTTATAGATGAGACACATACCTATTTCTTAAAATTTATAACTCCAATATGATCATGGATGAATTGAAGAATATTACATATAATATTATATAATTAAACATGTTCCTTTCGTACCTTCTTAATCCCCTCATGGATATATAGTTGACCATTCAAATGAGAAAGATATAATTTATCCCATTTCAAATGAAATCATGATCTAACCATTGAAAATTTATAAATGTTTAGATCCCTTTAAATACTAATCATGAAAAAACTAGCATGATATATAATTCTCATAGCACCAACCAACTTATTCGATATCCCATGGTGGTATTTTGTTAAACAATTTTATTATTTTCCCAAATCCAATGATCTTATCTTGTGTGTATTCAATATTTTTTTATATAAATATATAATTAATTATTTTATAATCAACATATATATCACACAATTCATCATTTAAAATAGACTCTATATGTTCGATAAAAAATTTATCATTTCCAGATCAAAATTACAAGTATGGTTTTTCACCTAATGATTATCCAATTTGTGGGAGGCATAAGATTTCACTATATCATTCTATAAGTGGATATTTCTTAGTAACCTTGTTTGTGAATCATTATATAGAAAAAATTCTTCTATACCATAGGGGAGTGTATGTAAAATCATATTCACCAAGATTCTATTATGTGCTATGAAATTATTATAATAATCATCAGTCTATAAGAACTCAATGCTATATTGAGTCAACATGGAGAGTGGATTAGATATTCATCAAATGTATCCGATAAAGAATTTGTGATATCCATCCAAACCAAAACAACTATAAATATATTTAACCATTGTTGGTCTAGGAATATTCTAAATAAAATAAATCATTGAATGATCCACCTATATACCCTCACAATATATTATATGACCCAATAATGAATCATTTTAATGATAAAAATCAAACATTGTAAATTTTTCATATAGTTTCTCCTTCGTCAGATTCATCATCATAGTACTACAGTATTATTCATGATCTTTATTTCTATTTTAATATATAATAATTTCATATAAAAATTTAACACAAAATAAATCTCACAAATCATAATATATATATTCATTTCATCCATGAATATATGTGGAAAATTAGTAAATCTAGTTGAACATACATTTAAATTCATATTTACAATACCACTAATGGAGGAATGTCATTTTTATATACACTATATTGAACATTAGATGATAATATCATGATATAATATCAACCAAGGAAAAATATTTACTTCCTTGAAATTGTTCAAATAGATCAAGGATACATTTTATAGTATTCAAGTTCTTAATAAATATTCTTTCAAGTCCCATACCATTAAAGAAAAGAGGGATTAAAAACACATTATTCATAACAAAAAGACTAGTTCACCACATTGAGAAATAATAGTCCAAATTAATCCCTTATCATGATTCTATGGGATTTACTTATTAAATTCCAACCACTAAATCTGGGATGTTATATATTGAGCGACTAATATTGGTTTTTCACTGGGTATGATTTATCTAGAAAATTCAAAATCACGATTCCTTAGATGTCATAGTAACTATTCATGAAATAAATAAATAATATCACATAAAATAGACAGATAATAAATTATAAATTTATCCTTAATATTATGAGATAAATATCAGTCATGAATATTTAGTAGAACCTATTTTATGGAAGTAATTTCATTTGGGATTTTTGTTTTATCCTTACACCGAAAGAATATCATTTGTTGATTCAGAATATTGAATGTAACTTTCCTAGATAAAAAATTAATATGTTCTCAATATCAAGAGAGCCAATACATATCCAAAATTTCAAAAAAACATCAATATAGAAGGAATAAAAATATTTTAATGAATCACACTCACATAAACATCAATAATAGAGGATATTTAGAGTTTAGATGTGATCTTCTGACCATTTGGAGTTCTCATAGCCAACTAAACATATAATTTTTGAGGTAGTGATGTGATAACCATAATTATATATATATATATATATATATATTTTAATGTATAAGATAAATCAAATAAAATTAACTTTTATAGTTAATGATATGTGTAACATTCACCACAATTCAATGAAATTCAACTACATTTAAAATAATTCCCTATGTGTCTCCATCATCCCAATGATTATTATATACTATGTTTGCATGATTCATATAAATTTTTGTTATAATTCCTTGTATCATATCATTTGAATTATAAAATTCTGGTGGTCTCTTAATTATTAATAAAATAAATATATCGATGAACAATATATCCAAACATGCAACAATATAAAATTCCCTTAAATAATGATCTACGATGATTCTATCCTAAATAAATTACATGATAAAAATGTATTTATTACTTTTTTACTTCTATGAGGTGTCCGCTTTTTCTTATTTAATATCAATGAATATTACTCTTTTTTTCCATAATAATATATGATTTAGACTGTCCCTTCTCTATCGTAATGAAACATTATACAATCTCATCATATGATGAATATTTTCGAAAACTTGAGACTAATTGGAGTCTAATTAAGCACATTAATGAATCCATAAATCATTAATTCTAAATAATACATTTATTCCAAAGCATGAATGCAAAATATTATGAAGTTATCCTCAAAATCTATTATAAAGTTTTTTTCTTTCTAATTTTAGGTGAGTGTCTTCCCCTCCATTTTAGCACAACATTCTAGGGGGAAGTAATTATGAATTTTTTTTTCAATAAATGATATATATTCTATTATATTTATTTCATAATCTTCTTTATTTCTTTCATTATATACTATCATTGATTAATTTCTCCCTCGAAACAATATAATTCCATAATATTTATTTCAATTTTATTACATCCCATGTCAAAGAACATATTTTCAATGAAATTAATACATTATTTAACTACCAATGGATCTGTACTTTCACTAAATATTGTTGGATTCAATCACATTAAGTGATCCGTATAGGATAATAATTATATGTAAATATAATTTTATTCACATATACATTGTTATTCGTGATTACATTAGTCTTCATTCCTAATATGTCCATGATCTACTATATTATAACACCAGCTATATTAGTTGGTTTAGTTGGGAATTTAGTGTATTAACTATAGTTGATGATTCAATATATTACCCTGGGACCCATCCCTAAATAGTGTCATACACCGAGTCAAATAATAATAATCATTAATAATGTCCCATCAAATAAAAATCGAAATAATTGTACCTTAAATTAAAGACAATAAGGTAATGTCATTATTCTTACGTTATATATCTTTATTTAGAATCATGTTCATAATTTTTCCCATAAACATTAATCTCATAAAAAATATGTAGTCCATTACTATAGTAACCTAATGATTGTGTATTCTTTATTACAACGTTATAAGATATTACAAATCTCACCATGTAGGATTGATCTGTTTAGATTTCTTGGAGAGCCATGTACATAAATTATTCCAATATTATATTGTAAATAGACAACACATTGCAAAAAATAAATATTTCATCCTTTCAATTATTAATAATATCCTTCCTCATATTACGGTGAAGTAAAAAAAATAATTCGCGAGGACATATTATCATTAATAGTTACATTTAGTGGTAGTTATCTAGAGTAAACAATAACTAAGAAATATGATAAGGGAAATGAAAAAATACACATTACATTGAATCAATATCATGGGATCAAAATAAATTCATAGATAATAACAATGAAACAATCATATGGGTAAAAAATAACTAAATTATCAATGAATTAAATTATTCACATTAGATTTCATTATCTCAAACAACATGATATATTTACAATCAACACCTCTTAATAGGGAAATTATTATATGTGTATATATACATGAAAAATATATTAATTAAGCATAGATAAGTTGTTAGTATCATGAGACCAGTAAATGAATATATGGTCTATTTATAACCTACCCCAACCCATTATTTTTTATAAATTGCATCGCTCATATATAAGAAGATCTATTAAATTCATAAAAAATATTACTTATCCAGAATAATTATATTATGTAACGAATATGTAATATCAATATTCCCAAAATCAATGATATTACCTTCAATGAAAACACAATATGTATAAACTGGATACTGTTTATGAAATAATCATACCCATTATAAAAATAAAAGGGATATTTTTGAGAAATTAAACAACAAATGATAAATGATAAAAATTATTGAATGTTACAATAAAATGTTGATGACCAGAAAATTAAAAAGTGGAAAATTTTATTATATATACATCATAATTATATTTTTTGTAATATATTTATTTCCTTCAGAGAAATAATGAAAATGGTAGAAATAAATTAAATAATAATTCCATGAAGAGTTTTTATTGTAATATTATTATAAATTTATAAAAAAAAAATTGTTTTCATAATATGGTTATAGTGGTTGGAAAATATATCATTATAATATAAATTAAAAAGAATAATTCCATTAGATATTTATAATGAATATTAGTAATGAACTAATCATAAATCCTTAAAAAAAATTATATAAATTACATGTAAAAAATAAAGAGTAACTTAACATATTCTTAATAACCCATTTATGAAAAAAAGGTATTTTTTATAAAAATTATATAAATTTATGATATGGAAGAGATATATACCAACTAAAAAAATAGAAAAAGTTTTTTTTTCATTTAAAATTTTATTTTCATGGTTCATGAAAAAAATAAATAAAAATTTATAATAATTAATTTGTATTTATTGTGTATGTAGAGGGTAAAAAACGGGTTATGTTTATGAATGATGAAATATGAGAGTAAATCAACAAACATTATTATCAATCCGATAAAAATTATTTCCTAAAATTAATTCATACCACTTTACATCATTTAAATAATTACCCATTGGATGTGTAGACATGAATGGAAACAATAATAATCTTAAATAAATATATATTCATTTTAAATACATTAAATGTTTTATATAAAAACAAAAAAAAGTAAATATTTTCATATTACCCAATATATATCCATTGAGTTGAAATTCAGATGAAATTTCCTACCATACTTTCAACATCCCACAAAATTTATTTTATACTACAATATACTAAATTTATATTTATTATAAATAAGTATAAAAATAATATACATATCAATAATATCATATAAGATCCATTTATAATATCTTATCACCCATTTGATTACAATATTTATTTGTTAAAATTGATTAATGTGTTAAGAGATTCATATTCATTATAATTATTATTGGATATTTCCATATGTTTTTAATTTAATATCATTATACTATATTTGTAATATTAATGATTATATAAATTATATATACACATTCATCGCTTATATGTATTGATAAAAATTATTTCTAATGATCATGAATATGACATGACATACATATGCATGAATATTGTTTTCATTTTTTGCTTGATGAAATTAAAGTGAGACAAATAATAATGAAACATTAAATATTTATTATTGTATCATTAATATCATATATATATATATATATATTATTTAAATATATAGTTATTACTATCCATGTAATGGGGAAATGAAAAATGAATCACATAACTTCAGGGAGTAGGTTGTGTAGACATATTGATGAGTGACTTTATTATTTTTTACAATGAATTGGAAGCTAAGAATATAGATGTAATGTAATACCCTAAGCTTCCATGATACTTTTTCCGTTGAATAATATAATAGTTTGTGTTGTACAAAAATTCAAGTTCAAACACCCCACAACCAATTAACCTATCTTGTAAAGACCCAGAATTTCCATCTATTTTTTAAAAAAATATATGGGAATTTTACGAGTCCACCAAAATTGATTGCACATAATTCTGAGGCTCAGAGTGCCCAGAATAAATTTTTGAACATTTCTTTGGGTACATTCAGTAAACGTACAAGAGAGTTTTTATAACTTTTTAACTGGTGCTCGTTATTGAAATTTGTGGTCATCGTTGAACTCGCAGCGCCGTTATTCTCTTAGGAACACTTTCACCTCGATGTCAGTTGGTTGAGGGTGAAAGTTAATTTTTTCTGTTATTCATGGAAATAATAAAAAAAACACATTTTATTTTACTTTTTTTAACCACCCTCTTGTGGATATTGTGGTGGTGGGGACCTCAAATGTTTTATTCTCCAAATTGAATGCTAGATGGAGGGGACAACCCAAGCCTAACCTCCCGTGTGGATATTATGGAGGTGGGGACCACCTGAGGTATAAAACTCTTGAAATCCCCTCTTAATGAGGGAGAAACCTCCCATACCCCCCTTTTATATGGAGGAGCCTCTTGACATTACTACTAATTAATTGTGCCAAACATCTTTAATTTATTATTCCGTCCATCAATTAGTTAAATAATTGAATGTGAAATTAGGCCAACTTAATCAATTAAGTTAGGCAATCCTTATTTGGGTTGAATTGGGGGAAACTCTTGGCAAAAAGGGAGAAGCGTGGAGAATTGGGAGAAAAGATCTCCAATCAAGAATGCCAATGAAGAAATTCTTCAACGAACAAAGAACACCATTGAATAAATTTCTTCGGAATGAAACAAGAGGACGATGCACAAACTGACGATTGAGGAAAACGGTGATGACACCGACATAGGTCTTTTCACAACGATTCATCTTCTTCCTCGTGACACCATTGAAGAATCAACTGAGGAAGGGGTTCATTTGTGTATTATTAATTTCCCCATGTTTCTCCCTTGAATTATATTTCAGGATTCAGAATAAATCGTTGCAGAAGGGTGTAAAGAATAACATTAGTATTCATGTTCTTGATGATCCATATGATACAATGATAACACTGAGGGTACAGGCCAAACAAACATGGGCCAACACCTCTTCAAATATTGTGATGATTTGTGGTGTTGAATTCGAAGAAGGCGACGACACAACGACACCACCCTACGTCTACCGCCACCTCACGACCTATGCCCCCCACCACAGCCGAGTCGCTCTGTGGAACCCATGACCACTGCACCACAAGGTTTGTACACTTACAGCCCCACCACAGACCGGGCTGAGCCACTGTTGTCGTCAGCCGAGTGACCATCACCTGAGCCCCCCGCTGTCAACTGGGCTGATCCGCTGCCACCGTTCGTCGAGTCACCGCCATCGTTTGTCGAATCGCGCCACCCTCAGCCTTCCAAGATGCCCCAGCCGCACTACCTACGGCCCTCCAAGGTGATCCAGCCGAGCCACCCCACGTCCCCAAGCCACTCTGTCTAACACACCTTGTGGCCTCCTCCCTCCTGGATGGGCTTCCCCGACCGAGTCGCCCTGCGGCATCGCGCCATCTGCAGTCGAACCCCCACTTCCCCTCGAGGCCTGTCTAACTGCCTAGTGGGCCAGGCCGAACCAAACATATCGGGCCACAACGAGGTCCAGGCCGAACCCCATGGGTCATGCCTGGTCGACTCTCACCAGGTTGGATCGGACCCAGGCCCACTACGATCCATTTACTTCTTTTGGCCATATCATTGGCAACAGACGTCTTTTTGATGAACCGTCAATGAAATTGGAAATCAAGGAGTGATATGGTCCTCTATAGTATACCCAAATATAGTTTTGGATTAAGATGTGGAATAGTCATGTTTGATTGAGCAGTAATCCAACGGGGCCCCCATAACTAAAAGAATAATAAATCTCAGACTGGACATCTGATTGATGTTCCGTCTGTTGCGTTGAGACCCCTAAAACATGAAAGACCTTAAAGGTACTTACTCATGTGACTTCATGGTAGTTGGATTATCTAATAGTAACTCATGGATAGGATCCTCCCATAGACGAGCGAGCATAGTGAGGGAACCCAGTAGCAAGGTGAGGCTTGACGACTTCTGACCTTTTCAACTCAGAGTTACTTGACATGCCCATTGGGGAGCATCTCTATGTGACACAACTTAAGCATAGTGGGGAGAACCTTTGTGTGACATGGTAGACCAACGGTACTTGACAGGAGGGGTACCTTAGTAGGCCACGTTGGGGAGTACCTCTGTGTGAGGCGACAGACCCATGATACTTGACAGGAGGAGTACCTCATCAAGTCACGAGTGGTATTGCCTCTTTGTGACGTGACAGACCCAGGGTGGGAATTGCCTCTACGTGGCGTAGTAGACCCATATTACTCGATAGGAGCAGTTCCTCCACAGTCCAAGGTTTTTGGGAAGCACTTTTGTGTGACGTGGTAGGCCCACAATACTTTATAGATGAGGGAATCTCCAGTAGACGACGTGTTCGATGATGTGACTAGGGATGTAACTTGTTAATACCCCTAGAATAAATCCTGGTGTGAGATGAGTCAGTACCTCTGCTTTTCATCATGATTGAGATGGATTACTTGATATCTTAGGTATATCTATTGGAATATACCTAAGTAGGTTTATCTATTGTTTTTATACATTATATTTATCCTTGGTGGATGATGTGAGACCTTGAGGGTATGTGGGTCCCTTCTGAGTATCGTTATACTCACCCCATTATAGGTTATTCACATACCTTATTGTGTTGGATGTAGAAGACGAACATCGCTAACTCAGGATGAGAGTACCTGGACTGGATGGTACCTGGAGGTGGGCCATATGGTGTGTCAGTACGTAGAGGAGATGGGTGGATGTGGATTGATGAGGAGGCGATCTATACATACACATTAGGTAGGAACCTAATAGGATGATCACTTTTATGGCTTTTCTCTTTTATCAGTTTTTTATATTTTAGATTACTTGTACCTTTACTATAGGGCTTGTATTCCGGCCCCCATTACTTTCAGCACTATTTTGGTTATATAGTTTTCTTCTGTTCGTATATTTTTGTGTGATTGGATTTGTGTGATTATAGGTTGTAAAGTAAATTCCTTCCCAGTTTTGGGGAATACACATTTTGTTCCTAGTCACCAGCCCCTGGGCTTTGTATGGTGGTCTTGGGTTAGTCACAACACGGGCCTTGGAAGAAGTGTCAGGAAAAATTGGTATAATAGGATTCTCTTCTACCACAGAACATAAGACTCTAATATTTAATCTAAAAGAAAACAATGTTAAGTTTTGTTATAGTAGTTATTTGTTTGGGGAATCGAATGATGGTGCGGCGGCCGATGTTTCCATACACCAGGACCCTGAAGTCCGATGTCTAACCCAGTGTTTGAAAACACTAATTGTGTGTGTGTTTGAATAGTTTTCTTGGGGAACTCTTAAGTCATCTCACCAGGTATAACTTATTAACCATGGCACACCTGTTTTGTTTTCAGGATGCCTTCACGTAGACAGCCAGCTAGTGTTCCGAGAGTTGTATGTACTGACAGTCCACCGAGCGAAGAGGCCTCTGTACAGGGCCCTCGTCAGGGCCCAAACCGTTGAGCAGGGACTCGGGTGGGAGATCGGGCCTTTCATGACTTCACTCATCTTCCTGACACATGTGGGGGTGTTATAGTGTGCCCTCTTGTTGGAGAGTTTCCTTGCTGAGTAGTCACCAGAAGTGAGACCCACCACCAGTCATCACGTAGCTGAGTCTTCTGCAGCTGGCAGCAAGATAGATTTTCACATACATCCTAGAATACAAGACCTATAGTTGGACGATTGAAGGACTCATGATCGGTTTTGCGGGAAACCCGAGGTGGAACTAGTCTGGTAGGGATCATGCAGTGTTACTCGTGCATCGGGCAGGGTCACACGACTCTTGACTGTCTGACCCATCATACAGATTATCATAAGACTATTGAAGGACCTCTAAGGGAGAGACGAGTTTTGACCGAGGAGGCCCGCAAGGAGCACATGGATGTGGCAGAGGATCTGTCCATGTAGCTTTCGGTTGGCGACGATTTGAGAAGTTACTACCACCACCACTAGGAGGTCCACCTTGACCGTAGGGAGTAGGTGGATAGGGGAGAGCTCAGCTCCAGGCAGCTTAGGCTTACGATCAAGGCGCTTTGGAGATGATATTAGGTACTATTAGTGTCTACTCCACCTTAGTTGCAGTGATTATAGACACATCTTCCAGCCACTATTTAATTTCCACTTAAATCATTCAGAGATTGGAGATTCAGACAGAGTCGTTGGCTCGATCCTTATGGCTAGAGACTCATACAGGAGCAGATTAAATGATTATTCATTGGTGCCGGTAGGGAGATCTTACATTAGGAGGAGAGAGCTTCAGCTGGGATCTCCTATTAGAAGCATCGGGGCCTTAGGACTTCATCTTGGGTATGGACTGATTATCTACAGTCCATGCTCAGATTGACTGTATTAGGTTCAAGGTGTGGTGTGTCCACATGGAGGGTACCTGGTTTACCTTCATCGATAATAAGGGAGACATTACAGCATAAGATGGACTTTCTCGGAGGAGAGTGCAGCCGATCACTCATCAGTTTGCTAGCCTTACCCTCTGATCAATTGATGTGGAGAGTCTGAGCTATCCTTTATTGGTGGACCAGTACACGAATGTCTTCCCTGATTTTGGTTCTGTTCAACATTATCATAGAGATAAGGAATTTTACATTGACATATACCCAGGGATGGCACTGATATCTATAACACTATATCGGAAGGCTGTTGTAGAGCTTCGTGAGCTGCGGGTACAAGTAGAGGACTTCTTGGGGAATGGATTCATTCGGCCTCATTTTTCACCATGTACAGACCCAATTCTATTATCCATGATGGAGGATGGGATCTTGAGGCATTGTGTTGAATACCGATGCCTCAAACATGTGCTCATGAAGATCAAGTACCCACTCTCGAGGATTGACGACCTCTTTTTTCAGATTAAGAGATAACGATGATTCTTAATGATAGACCTAATATCATGCTATCACAAGATCATAGTACGAGACGTGGATGTGTAGAAGACAGCCTTCAGATGTCGGTACCACCATTATTAGTTCTTGTTTATGCCATTCAGTGTATCCAACGCTCCAGCAGTGTTCATGGGAATCATGAACATGATATTTCAGTGATTCCTTGATTGCTTTGTAAAAGTATTCACTGATTATATTCTTATCTACTCGGCTACTGAGGAGGAGCATGCCTATCACTTGCATGTAGTATTAGACACATTCAGAGAGCACCATCATTATGGTAAGCTCTCAGAGTGCCAGTTTTGGATCTGAGAGGATCCCTTTCTAGGACATGCCATATTTGAGGATGTAGTTGCAGTGGATCCAGCGAATATTGAGGAGGTACTTGATTGTGAACCACCCAAGACTATGAAAGAGGTAAGGATATTCATGGGTTTGGATGGGTACTACCACATATTTGTAAAAGATTTCACCAGTGTTCCAACACCCCTATCTGCCTTGACAAATAAAGGGAAACCCTTCGTGTAGTCGGAGATATGTCAGTAGTGTTTTCAGAGGATGGCATAGGGTACATAGTATACTGTGACACATCAGGGACCAAAGTCAGATGTGTCCTGATGTAGGAGTGATCACTGAATGCATATGGCCTTCAATACCTCAGACAACATGAGTAGAACTATGATACCCATAACTTGAAGTTAGCGGTAGTGGTCTTCACCATGAAGATGTGGTGGCACTATCTAATGGGAGAACGTTTTGCAGTGTAATTGGATCACAAGAGTCTCAGGTACATCTTCTCTCAGAAGGACCTGATCATGAGACAACAAAGTTTTCTTGGGCTCCTCCATGACTATGACTTTGAGATAGTATATACTCCTAGGAAGGGGAACATTGTTGCAGATGCCCTCCACAAGAGGTCTGGTATACAACTTCTAGGCGAGGCAAGAGAGAAGATGGCTGAATTAATGATATTCTTCATGGATAGAGGTGGAGCACACTTCCTTTAGTCTCTTACTGTCACTCCCCCACTTCTTCAGCTTGTCAAGGAGGCGCAACATGGGGACGCTAACTGAGAGACATGAAGTGCTCAAATATCCACAGGAAAGGCACCTGATGAATTTTCATAAGGTGGGGAGCACATCATCCTCTTCAAAGGAAGTGCCATGTTAACAATGTCACTTCATGATGATGTGATGAGATAGTTTCACACATCCCCGTTAGCGGTACATCAAGGAGAGGAAAATATGTACCAGGATCTCCGATGACGGCACTGGTTGTCAGTAATGAAGAAAGCAGTTGTAGAGTTTGTTTCTCGGTGTCTCACTTGTCTGCAAGTGAAGGAGGAGTATCAGGTAACAGCTGGATTGGTTCAGCCTTTAGAGATCCCAGAGTGGAAGTGGGATGATATATCCATGGGCTTCATGACGGGACATCCATGTACAACTAGGGGGTATGACTCTATTTTGATGAATGTCGACCAACTCCCCATGTCTGCCCACTTCCTACCGATCAAAGAGAATGGTTCAGTAGAGAGAATGGGACACCCCTATGTGCGGGAGATTGTATGGATAAATAGAGTACCCTTGACAATTGTCTCTGATCATGATCCACATTTTACATCATGGCTATAGACGGAGATGATGGAGTCATTCGGGTCACAACTTCATTTGAGCACCGCCTTCCATCCTCAGACGGATGGTCAGATGGGGCAGACCATCGAGGACATGATTCGTTCTTGTGTTCTCGACTTTGGTCGTAGTTGGGAGGATCACTTACCTTTAGAGTAGTATGCATACAACAACAGAAATCACTTCACCATTGGGATGGAACCTTTTGAGGCATTATACGAATGACCCTGCATATCAACATTGTGTTGAACTGACCCAGGGGAGTCAGCACTCGTGGGACCAGAGAGGGTTCAGGCTACCCTAGAGAAGGTGCAGATCATATAGGAGCAAATGAAAACAGCACATAATAGGCAAAATTCATATTTCGATAGGAGACGAAGAGCTCCATACTTCGAGCATGGCGACCACGTCTTTCTAAGGGTCTCTCCTCAATGAGGTTTATGGAGATTTGGTCGAGGTGGAATTTTATCTTAAAGATTAGTCGGACCCTTTCAGGTCCACAATAGAGTTGGCGAGGTGGAAAACCTCTTAGATATACCACCTCAGTTGCATGGGGTGCATGACATCTTTCATGTATCCCAGCTGAGGATATGCATGCACAACACTTCCCATCACATCGACCGTGGTTAGCGGGACGTCGACGATTGGGCGACTATTAAGGAGGTTTCAGTATAGATTGAGGATCGATAGGAGTGGGTACTTCATGGATGGTTAATACATCTGGTGCACGTTCACTGGATCAATGGGAACCTCCAGGAGAGGACATGGGAGCAGGATGCTCAGATGTGTGTTCAACACCCCTACTTATTCCCATAGACATAGTTGTGGCTTACTTGGACATAAATATTCGATATGGAGAGAATTTAATGACCTGGAATGTCCATGTGTTTTTGTAAATATATGTGAATATTATGAGTCTGTGATAATTGACGGCGCATAATTTTGAGGCCTGGAGTGCCGGGAATAAATTTCCGATCATTTTTTCGAGTACGTTTAGTAAATTTATGAGAGAGTTTTTATAACATTTGAATCAATGCTTGAAATTGAAATCAGAGGGAATTGTTGAACATGCAATGCTGATATTCACTTTGGAAAACGTTCACCTCATTGTTAATTGGTTGAGGGTGAAAGATAATTCTTTGGTATTTCATGGAAATATTAAAATAAAATAAATCACCCATTTTGTTATATTTCTTGTAACCACCCTCTAATGGATATTATGGTGGTGGGGACCACTTAAGTTTTATTCTTCAAATTGAATGCTCGGTTATGGGGCCCGCCCGTGCCTTTCCTCCCTTGTCGATATTATGGATGTGGGGACCACCCGAGATATAAACTTCTTGAAAACCCCTCTTAATGAACTAGAAACCTCCCAACCCCTTCTTTAATGTGGAGGAGCCTCTTGAGCTTCTTCCACATCAATTGTGCTAACCCTCCTTAATTTTGTATTCCACCCATCAATTAATTAATTAATTGTATTTCAAAGTATCCCATCTTAATCAATTATGTTTTCTAATCCTCATTTGGGTTGAATTGAGGTTAACTCTTTTAAAAAAGGTAGAAGCTTAGAGAATTGGCAGAAAAGATCTCCAACAAAGAACGAAAACAAAGAACTTCTTCTCTGAATGAAGAACTCCATCGAAGAACATTCTTCATAATAACTGAAGAGGAAAAAACATAAACCGATAATCGAGTAAATCACTGATGACACTGACGTCTATCTTTTCCAAAGGATTTGTCCTCATCCCCACGACTTGATTGACAAATCAGACGAGGTAGGAGTTTATTTGTGTATGAATACCTTTCCTATGTTCATACATTGAATTAATTTATGGGATTAGGAATAAATCACTGTGGGATGTTGTAAAGCTTGACGATATTCTTTAAGTTCATGTAGAGCCATATGCTACCACACTAATGCAGAAGGTACGGGCCAAACAAACATGGTCTGACCGCTCTGTAAATATTGTGATGATTTGTGATGTTGAATGCGATGAAGGCGATGACACAACGACACCACCTCACGGCCACTGCCGCCTCATGAACATTGTGCCCTCGCGGCACCCCTTTGTCCGAGCCACTCTATAGGACCCACGTCCACCACACCCTACGGCTCCGCCACCCGCGGCCCAACCGCTGACCGGTCGAGCCACCACCGCCTCAGCCGAGATGCCGCTGTCGGCCGAGCTAAGCCACCGCCGACGTCTGCAGAGCCACCCCCGCCATCGGTCCGAGCCGCCGCTGCCGTCCGCCGAGCCTCTACCATCGTCAGCCGAGCCGCACCGCCGGCTTCCTTATGAGTCGCCCCAGCCACGCCACATTCGGCCCTCCGTGTCACTCCGGCAGAGCCACCCGCGGTCGAGCCACTCTGGCTGATCCTCCCACGGGCTAGCCCCCGCGGCCCCGAGCCTCTCCGGCAAAACCACCCGTTTCCCCGAGCCGCTCCGTTCTAGCCTCCCAATAGCCTCGAGCCGCCCCGCGGCCTCCGCCATCTTGGCCGAGCCGCCCTGGCCGAGTCGCCATGTGGCCTCGCGCCTTCCACGACCGAACCCCAACGGCCTCTATGGGCCTGCCGGACCACCTAGCGGGCCGAGAAGGAACCAGCGGACATAGCAAAACCCAATGGGCTAGGCCACAATATGGGTCGGGCCGGGTCTGTCTAACTGGGTTGGACTAGACCCAGGCCCACTACAATCCATTTACTTTTTTTGGTCATAACATTGGCACCAGATGTCCGTTTGAAAAATCGTCCATGACTTTGGAATTATTGGAGTGACATGGTCCCTATAAGTAATCCCCATTGGAGTTTTGGATTAATATGGGGAATTGTCAGGTTGGATAGAGCATAAAATTAACTGGTCCCTCGGGACTAAAAGGATAATAACATAGAGACCGGGCGTCAGATTGACATATCGTCAGTTGTTTTGATACCCCTATGATGTGACAGACCTTAATGATATATTCTAGAAAGAATTATTGGAATTTGGAGTATCAACGAGTTGCTTGTGGAACAAATCCCCCAAGAGAAGAGGGAGCATAGTTCGGGAACCCAGTAGCTCACTAAAACCCAATGAATGCTTTCCTTTTCAACTCAGAGTGACTAGACAAGCACAGTGGGGAGAGCCAATGTTTTACATAGAAGTCCCATGGTGGGGATCACCTTTGTGGGATGTGGAAGACCCAGGGTACTTGACAGAAAGGGTACCTTAGCAGGCCACGGTGCCGAGCTCCTCTATGTGATGCGGTAGACCCATGGTAGTCGACAAAATGATTACGTATGCAAGTCACCTGGGGGGAGCGCCTCTCTGTGATGTGGCATACCCATAATGGGGATTTCCTCTGTTTGATGCAGTAGACCTATGATACTCGATAGGTGGAGTAACTCAACAGTCAATAGTTTTTGGGAAGCGCCTATGTGTGACGCGGCATGCCCACTATACTTGATAGAGGAGGGGATCTCCAGCATCCGAAGTGTTCGATGATTTGACCGAGGATGTTACATGTTACTACCCCAAAAATAAATACTGGTGTGAGTTGATTCAGTATGTTTGTGTTTCTACATGATTGAGATATATTACTTGATAACTTAGGTATATGTTTGGGAATATACCAAAGTGGGGTTATCTGTTGTTTTCATAATTTGTGGTTTATCCTTAGTGGATTTTGTGAGACCTTAAGGGTATTGGGGTACCTAACGAGTATCATTATACTCACTACACTGGAAATGCACGAACCTTGTGGTGTTGGATTCAGACAACATACAATGCTGACTGAGGCTGAGAGTACCAAGACTGGACAGTACCTAGAGGTGGCACATACAGTGTGTTGGCACATAGAGGAGACAGGTGGATGTACAATGATGAGGAGGTGATTTGTAACAACCCTTAAGGTAAGAACCTCTGAGGATGATCTAGTAGCTATCTTTTATCATTCATCAGTTTTTTTGTATTTTAGTTGTACTTGTACCTTTATTGTTGGGCTGCTATTCCAGCCCCCATTACTTTCTATACTATTTTGGTTATACCGTTTTCCTGTGTTTATATCTTTATGTGTGCTGGATGGCGTTTTCATACAAGTTATAAAGGCAATGCCTTCCCAGTTTTTGAGAATACACCTTTTGGTGGTAGTCACTAGCTCCTGGCCTATGGAAGGCTGGAATGGGGTAGTCACGGCACGGGCCCTAGGGGACGGGTCATGACATAGCCGTTAAGAATAGTAATACCAAATTATTACATTTATAAATTTTATCTTTCAAAATTGGCTTCATTTTCATATTAGAAATGTTGAAATTATCATAGGGTGATTTATTGGTATTTTTCTGAAAACATTCATTTTTTATGAATAGTGAAAAACACTACGTTATTGGTTAAAACCAACTTTTTATTTGAATAATTATTTATTTTATTTAAATTTATTTTATGTAAAAATAGATACATAATACCTATATAATTTCAATGTAATTCATTGGTTTCAATTTATAATTAGTATAGATATATAAAATTTTATTGAACTTTTTCCTACCTTTTACCCAACTCTTAGAAAAATTTTCAAATTCACATAAAAATAATTTTACCATTTATATGAGTTGAATTTCAAAATTAAAAGAGACACAGTTGATATCAGTAAGTATTATTTGGTAAAACAAGATGAAAAGAATTTTAGGTGAATAGTATCTTTTAAATTTTATTTACCACAGTTAAAAGTAAATAGGGTAATTAAGGGTAAAAATGATATTGTTATTATCCTTAAACATTTCCTAATTCTAATGGATAAGTGTATTTCGACCAAAAAAACATTAGGAATAAAATTTGATCATGCCTGTCCACTTTGATTATTATAGGACATTTATTGTTATTATATTTAAAGAAATGTTAAAAGAGTTAAATTCAAAGATTAATAATTAAAACATTTTTAATATAAGGTTATACATTATATAAATTCGACTTCAATAATTAATTAGAAAGATAAAAATGTTTCCTAAATAATGTTATTATATATATTATTTTTATACATTAAATAATTAAACTTATTTATGACACAATGATGATGTAGTAAATATCTTGTTAATGAATGATTAAAATAAATGATCTTATAAATATCCATATAAATATAATTTGAGTGTTTTATTGAATTACAATTATTTTATAGGTAAATATGAAATTTTAGGGTCTATTAAATGAATTTTTTCGAATTAATAATGATGTTATTAATTTAACAAAAACAAAATACCTAATACTATCAAAATTGACAGAAAAGAGTTTTAAAAAAAAATTTATAACAAATACTATATTATTAATTGATTTTATATTCTTAAAATATAAGGTTCATACGAAGGGATTAAATAATATTATATATGTCATAAATGAACTACTTGTGGTTCTCTTGGATGTTTATAGTATGTTTATTAACCATATAATATAAAAATACAAAGAGACATCGTAAATTTCAAATTATTTAACTAACAGTTAAATCTAAAAGATAAGGTGAATATGATTACCTAAACCTATCTAAAAACTATTGGTGGAGAGATTTTCAACCCATTCCCACATTAGCCTTTAAATAATTCATTTCAGAGCAATTATATACCAAAAATGATTTTAATATAAAATAATATTTCAAGGTTTTCCTAAAGTGACCCACACCTCTCTTATAAAAGGGAACTTCCCCTTCCCCCAAATTCACACCTACAAAACCATTTGTCTCATCCAAAACCTGCCCAAATATCCTCCCAACAATCCTCCCATAATCATAGACTCCTTCCTTTAGTCAAAAATCTTACATTTGGAGCCCTTTTGATCAAATGAAAATGAAGAACCTGAAAAAGAGGTAAATATTTCATCACCTCTTACAAGTTCTTTCATTCTTCCACATCCACATTTTTTCGTTATAAAATAATAACTCCAGTATCTTCTATATACTGTGAAGTTATTATAAAAATTATACAACCATTTTCATTATTCTATCCATCATATAAATGACAATGTCACCATACGTGCGTACATAAGGATTATTGTCTCCAAGTCGTGGTGTCATTTGTTATTCAAATGCCTCATCATTTGTATGGGTATAATAATGAGTATAAATTATGTAAATAATAAATATAACATGATAATGATTTTGTATATATGATATAACATCCAATTATTTACGATTTTAATATCAACAGTATGATATTTTTCTCTCGTGCGTACGTACGGATTACAGTCTCCACAAACACGATGAGATTCATTCTCCATCGTATCCGTTCAAGAATAATTTTCATTTGATGATTAAAAAAATTATGGTCAAGAGAATAATATCATTCATAATATTAATAAGACAAAAAATATCCCAAACAATCATTACTTACATAACAAATAATATAAAGTAAAATGAATCTGTTAACACCCGAAACGATTATACTACTGAAATATCATTAACAAGGAAATATTAGAATATCAAACATGATATCACATTAATGTATATGGTTCTTGTATAATTTATTAAAAATCATTCCACCATTATATAGGAGGTTAACCTACCATTGACCTAAGAAAATTACAAGGTAAGGCTTAATTTCACAATCTCATTATTATATGAGGTCGTTTTTATGTAAGTATCTTCTGGGACATATTTATTATTCATGTCCATGTTTCATAAAAGTGATTTCAAAGGGATTATGTTTAATGGATTTTTTAACTAAAAAATCATTTTAAATGATTAAAATGTTTATTCTTCTAAATCATTCTCATTAATATCCATGTTTTCAAAAATAATCATAAGGATTTATTTATATGGATGTGAATGTTTATCAAATGTTAATTCCTTTCAAATGATTCAAATTTGTATTGGACACTTTGATTCAAAAATGTCTTTAAATGTCTTCTTTTCTAGATTGTGTGAATTTTTCATGATTTTATGATAAAGGGATATTTCCCTCAATGATTTTTACAAATCACTTTCATCTATATCAACATCTCTTGATGGATTTTAAACTTGTTTGAAGTAGATTTATTATGAAACAAATCTTCCATATTGTATTGAAGGTTTTGTGATATGTTTAAATGTGGACGTGTTATTTTTATACCATTCAATGATTAAGGATAAAGTATTGACATTTTTTATGATTTTTTTAATATGAATGTTTATATTATGTTTAAACATTTTCATATGAGGAATTCATTGGACTTAGTAAGGGATGGGTGGAGCCTGCTATAGCTCATCGATTAATCGGTAGTTCTCATAAGTCAAACTAGTTTCTTGTAAAAAAGACTTGAAAATATCTTATTAGTAGTCCTAGAAAAAGGTAATGACTATGTGGTTATGAATGCTTTCATTATGCATTTTATCATTATGAAAGTGGCTATTGATATTTCATGTGATTATTCGACTAGTGGAATATCCATGGGAATATATAAATGGAATTATTTTATTTTATCTTTTCCATATTATGATGAAGTTAATGTTTAAAATTATTTTGTTTTAGTCTTACATTGCCTTAAATGTTTATGATTCTTTATGAATGTTTCCACTATATTGTTATCCTTACCAAGCATCTGAGCTCACCAATTTCTATGTTTTATTTTTCCTAGGATTAAAAGATGTATATTATGATAGACCTGCATGGATAGTCTAAGGGATATGAGTGTGGACTATGGAGACAATGTGTTTTTAGTTTATCATTTTATAATTTAATGTAAATCATCTGAATGTATGTAGTATTTCCAAGGATACTAAACTGATTTCCCTTTTGGGATTTGATCCCCTATGATCCTGCCAATGTTATGTAATAATGCATCGACTCTAGGTAAATGTGGTCATGGAGTTACACTTGGTATTAGAGGGAGGTTTAGCAACAATCTTGGAAAAATAATTAGATAAACTCTGATTAGAGAACATTTCCATACGATAAACTTTAAAGATAGTATAGAAGAACATCCTAGAATTTTTGTAACATAGAGAGTTTTTGTATTTTCTAATGAATACATACCTATATGGATACGAGCAGGTAGAGGTGTATCTAGCGCAGATGTACATAGGAGTGAAAAATCCGACAATGAGTTTGGGGCTTCACCCGGGGTATCCTGGTGCATGACAACAAGCCTACCTATACTATTGGTCACGACACTCTTGGGGATATTCTTAAGATAATTCTCATTTTATTTACAAACCCTTATGAAGGGTTTATGATTATATAGTTCCTAAAAGAATTCTTTTTATGAATATGGATTATATCCATAAACGTTTCATTTTTTGTTAACTTTTTTACAAGTTTGAAATTATGTATTGTGATTCATAAACAAATATACTGTATGACATTGTTTAGAAATGGTGCGTAGTTGAAGGAATGGAAACTGTACCAGTGAACATAATAAATGTAGGGATTTCCCTCCTACTCAAGGTAATTATAGTGGAGCTGGTGAATCAAGTGGTGCTAATCCGCTTATCACCATACTAGGACAACTCACTCAGGTTATGAATAATAACCCAACCCGTATGGAGCACCCTGATTCACAATGCGGAGGATGAGTGTTAGACTGCTTAATGAGGGAAAAACCATCTATATTCAATAAGAGTACAAATCCATTAGTAGCATTCCAATGGATAAATTCCATAGAGAAAATATTTCACACTTTGGGGAGTAACGAAAGAGAAAAAATTTTCATGGAAGGTTATCGCCTCACGGCAGATGCAGATCAATAGTGGTCATTGATTCAAAACCCCAAGGAAGATGATGTAGTATCAAATATGGAATTGAGGGAGTTTAAATAGATTTTTATATAAAAATACTTTCCACATGACCATCGAGAAGATATGTAAAGGTAATTTATGAGTCTGAGGTAAAATGAGGATAAGAATGTCACAAAATATGAGGCTATCTTTACAAGGATAGAAAGGCATGCTGCTGATTATATACATAACCCAATAAGTATGATTGATCCTTTCTTTGATGGGTTAAAGCCATTTCTCGGTCAATAATTTCTCTCACAAGCCTTCTAGTTATATGAACATATAATCTCATGTGCTATTATGATAGAAATGTAATTCTATATGTATTATGACTTTAAAGAAAATAAAGAGAAGAAGAGATCTTCTAAACATTCTGGAAATGGAAATAAGGGGATGAAGGGAAAAGTTGAATATCAATCCAGTAGTAAATGTGGGAAGAAACACCCTAGTACGTTCTTGAAGGGAATGAGAGTGTGTAACAAGTGTGGTGAAAAGGCCATCATGCTCATGATTGCATGGGGAAGAAAGGGGTTTTCAATGTTTAATGCTTCAATTGTAGAGAAAGGGGTCATTATGCAAATGAATGTCCTAAGATCCAAGGCCATTCTTATTTTATCACTACCACTGAGGTTGATGATTTGAAAGACATGGTGGCAGGTAATTTAATGGTTTCATCAAGTTTAGAAAATGCATTATTTTATTCTAGATCGTCACCTTGTTTCATATCATCCAATTGTTTTAAGAAATTTAGATATTCCCAATTTGATTTAGCAAGGGAGTTGTCAATCAGAACTCCTATAGGAAGTATCATTGCAACAATTTTTTGTGAATCAGTTCCCATTAAGGCATATAAAAATTATTTATCTAATGATATCATCATACCCATGATTGCCTTTGATATAATCCTCAATATAGATTAGATTTCATACCATGATGCAAAAATTTATTGTAAGAGTATGTATGTTACAATTTTCAATGAATAAAAGGAATACATTATCTTAAGAGAAAAAATGTCACTATCTGATTCTTATCTAGATCCACCTACTGTAGCTCAACTAAATAAAATTTTTGGGGAGGAAGAGAATGAAATAAATGTGGGTGATTATAGGAATGTTCAAATAGAGGAAGTACCTATTGTGTGGGAATATATTGATTTGTTTCTAGAAGATTTACCTAGACATCCTCTAGAACGAGAACTTGAGTTTTCCATTGATTTAATTCCTCATTCAAGGCACATATCAAAGACCCCTCATAGAATGACCACTATGTAATTAGTGTAACTAAAGAAACAACTATAAGAATTGAGTAATAAGGGATTTATTCTCCCTTGTGTTACTCAATGTAGAGACCTTGTCCATTTTTAAGAAGAAATATGGATCTATGAAGTTGTGCATTGACTACAGGGAGATAAATGCTATAAAAATAAAGAAATGGTATCCTATACCAATCATTGATGATTTCTTAGACCAACTTCATGGAGCTCAATATTTTTCAAAGACTGACCTTTGATCTTGTTATTATCGATTGTGTGTGGAGAAGTAAGACATTCCAAAAACAGCATTTTGAACCAACTACAGCCATTACGAGTTTACAATAATGCCTTTTGGATTTACTAATGCACCCTCTATCTTCATGGATCTAATGAATAGAGTTTTCAAGGAATATCATGAAGCATTTGTAGTTGTATTTATTGATGATATCTTGGTATATTCTAAAATCTATGAAGATCATTAAAATCACTTGCGCATTATTCAAAAGACTCTTAAAAGAAATGAATTTTATGGGAAGTTTAACAAGTGTGAATTCTAGTTTTAAGAAATTTTTTTTCTTGGACATATTAAATCTAAGGATGGATTATTTGGTGATCCTTCAAAGACCATGGAAATATAGAAATGGCTAGCACCAATGATTATAACTGAGTTTCACAGTTTTATTGGTTTAGTAGGTTATTATCGAATATTCATCCAGTTTTTTTGGCTGATTGTCTAACCCATTAACCAAGCGCCCACTTAAAAGGGATAAAATTGTTTGGACAAATGATTATGATAAATGTTTTGAAGAACTGAAAAGGTGATTATTCAACGATCATATCATGACACTACCATTAGAGAATGATGGGTTTGTTATTCATATTGATGCTTCAATGAATGGACTTGGTTGTGTCCTTATGAAAAATGATAGAGTTATTGCCTATGTATCACAAAAAAATTTTTGAGAAAAACTATCCTACTCATGTAATTGAGTTAGTAACATTAATCATTTCTTTGACAACATAGAGACATTATCTCTATGGTAAAAAATGGTAGATATATAACAATCAAAAGAGTTTGAAGTATTTTTTATCACAGAATAAAGTCAACATGAGGCCAAAAAGATGGTTTGAATAACTCAAGGATTATGATTTCGCAGTACACTACCACCAGGGGAAGGAAAATAATGTGGTAGATACTTTGTGCATAAAATATCATGTAGTTTTGAACAAGAAGAGAGTTGAAAGTGATCCTATTTTTATGGATCTATTGAAAATGTATAAAATAATAATCATGGAAGGTGAAACATCAATACTTTTTCTAATGGGTTCCAAACCATCTGTACTATAAAGGATAAAAAAATCTCAAGCTGATGATGAGGACCTTCAAAAGAAATTTAATAATGTGAACGATGGGAGATTTATCGACATCATTTATGAAGATGTGATTGTGGAATTTGGGAGGATACTTTGGGTTCCCAATATACATGATCTGAAATGGTAATTGTTAGATGATTCTCATAGATGATATTTCTCTACACACCCTAGTAGAACAACAATATATAAACAATTGAAGGATCATTTTTTGTGGGACAACATGAAGATGGACATTTCGGATGTTGTGTCAAGATGTATGGTTTGTCAACAAGTAAAAGATAGAAGGAAATAGCCTGGAGGATTCTTGCATCATTTTCCTATACCTGAGTGGAAATAGGATAATATAATGATGAAATTTGTCATGGGTCTACCAATGACTCCTAGAAAGAATGATGAAATATGGGACATTGTTGATCGTCATACCAAGTCAGTACATTTACCTGCAATAAGAGAATATTTACCACTTGAACGTCTAGAAAGAATATATATTAATGATTTTATTAGTCTTCATGTAGTACCCCTATCGATTGTTTATGATATAAATCCCAATTTTAGTTCATGATCCTGGATAAGTCATGAAAATGCCCTGGATACTAAACATCGTTTGAGCACTACCTACCAACCTCAAATAGATGGACATTCAAAACAGACTACTCAAACCATAGAAGACTTGTTGAGTTCTTGCTCACTTGACATTCAAGGTATGTGGGATCAATATTTACCTCTGGTATAATTTTCCTATAACAATAGCATACATTGAAGTATTTAGATGGAACCAGATGAAACATTATATGTAAAGAGATTCCACTCAACAACTTGTTGGGATGATTTTGGTGAAAAAAAACTCGTACGCCCAGAACATGTTGAGGAAACAATAGAAAAGGTTAAGATTATCCAAACCCACTTCAAAACAGCTCAAAGAAGGCAGAAGCGATATGCCGATAACAGAATAAAGGATTTGTAATTTCAGGTTTGAGATCATGTTTTCAAGAAGGTATCTCCATGGAAGGGAGTTATACATTTCATTAAGAAGGTTAAATTGAGTCCCAGGTAAATCAGATCTTTCGAAATTCTTGATCGAATTGGAGTTGTAGCTTATCCTTTGGAAATGTCTCCAAATCTCTCCAAAGTTCATTATGTGTTCCACGTATCACTAATGAGAAAATAAATGACTGGCCCAACACATCTACTCACCTATGAAGAATTAGATCAATAACCCAATCTGTCTTATTATGAAGAGCCTATCAGAATTATTGATACCAGATAACAAGTACAGTGAAACCTGACCAATATTCTGGTAAATGTTCTGTGGAGATACCATAAGATTGAAGAGGAAACATGGGAACCCGAGAAACTTATGATGAAGAACCACCCATATCTTTTTATGCGGTAATATTCTATAAATTTTTAGTATAAAATTATTTTATAGAGGGGAGAAAATAACACCACAAGCTTCCACAATTTGTTTCCCATTGAAAAATACAATAGATTTTGTTGTACGAAGGAGCCCTCCCCTAAAACTCCTTTCCCTCCTCTAGCAGAAGCTCTCTCCACCAAGGAGCCCTCCCTTCAACCTCCTCACCTCCATCTCTCCAGCAAGGCGCGATGGCTCTGGTAGATCATCGTTGAAGCTCCAGGCTCCGCCCCTGTAGGTAGGATCGTGTGTTTTCAATTTCTGCATCAATGTCGAGTTTAATTTCTAATATCAAACCTATATTTAATCTTTGAACAAATACCATAGATGCATAGGTTTTGGTCTGACCCACCTGACACATTTTTCGTGATGAAATTTGGAGTATTGGGGTGCCCGAGGTGACCCTGGGATGTTCTCTGGCCAAACGCCCCCCCCACCATTCCGGCGGTTTTAGGGTGGTCTGGCAGGTGTTGATGGCGGCGTGGCCCTCCCAGGCGACGGCCCCGGCGAGCCGGATGGCGGAGCGGCGGAGGCACGGTCGAGGGCGTCAGTGCGAGCTGCAAGGAGCAGCTAGCATGGGGGGTGGGTGAGGTGGGTTTGTCAGTGAGTAGCCCGCGGAGGCGGCTGTGGGCATGATGACGGGCTTCAGCGTGGCATGGGGCTCTTCCGGGCGACATGGGACCAGCCGCTCAGTCGGTCGTCGCGAAAAAATCGGGGTCGTCGTGAACACGGGGGTGTCAAGAACACGTGACTTGCGGGTCCACTCGGAAAAGTCGGACCGACCGAGCTGGTCCAGGCGTGGACGGGCGGTCCGTGCGGTGAATCGCGGACCGCCGGTTCAGGGAGTGGTGGGCCGGCCAAACCAGCCTTGCCCACCCCGGATCAGCCCGTTAAAACATTAAAATGCCCAAAATTACAAACCGGGGGTCAGATTCACGTTCCTTCTGCGGAAACCCGTTCATGGCATTGATACAAATATTTTGAGATGGTCTCAAGAATTTTTATTTCTAGATACGATGGGTTTGGTTGCACGACACATGCGTTATGTAAGTTTGGCTTTTTCCAGGAGTTCTTGTTTTGAGCGGAACAAACACATACGATGTCTGTTTTGAGCGTTGTCAGCGGCATTGTGACCCAGGCGTCACGATGAAGATTCCAAAATATTTTTTGGGCGTTGAAGCCGGAGTTGAGGCATGGGCCCCACCGCCCGTCTTTCGAGCTACGTGCAGCGCTTTACAACTTTTTCATCGGACATCTGTTCAGGGTGAGCGAGCAGTCGTATTTGGGTGTTTTTCCAAGGGCATTGCATTGGCACAGACAACCCGCTATAATTCCTCTTAGTTGTGTGGGCCCCACAAGGGCCGTTTTGGGAGTTGGCGGTTATTTCTAGCTTTATCATTGGGTGTCCGTTTTGTACAAGTGAATAGTCCATATTGTGTACTTTTTTGAGAGGATCACAATGGTGTGATCTGTTTTCTGTGCTTCAGGACCGAGATGCCGGTTCCACGCAGCACCGCTCATGTTTGGTATGTCGGAACTCATCTTTTTCTCTGGATATCCATTGCACTCTAGTGAGTAGTCAATTTGATGTGTCTTTCCGCAGAAATCTCAATGGTTCGATGTTCCCGGCTATTATTGGGGCCGAGGCTCAAAACCATGGGATGCCATTCGAGTGTAAAGCAGTGTCAGAAATCTTTTACGTCGGATATTTGTTGGAGGCGAGTAGATAGCCTATCTCACATGTTTTTCTATGAGGATTACAATGGTACAATCCATTTGAATGTGTGGAGTCTCTTTCAAGACCTCATTTAAATTTGGAAGCATGAAAGGTGTACCGGTGGAGGTTATTCATGTGGTGTTTGTAGAGAACCCTTGGCGTGTGACCGTGTTCACTATTGGGAGAGTGAAGTGAATTCTTTATAAGATGTAGTTGGTCTTTCCTGGGCCGATGAGGTGGCAAGTTGGAGTTGTTACATTTATGCCCTTCTCATTGATGTTGGGTGTCGTGTACACGATAGCCTTTGGACTGGAATCTTGGTATAATCTGGGAGTATACGGGAAAACTTGGAAGTACATGTGGTTGTTTTTACCTGAGAACGTTTACGCGCTTGGTTGGATTTGACTTGGGTCCACACGTCGTGTGAGCCCCATGTGTGTGGTGTGGTCTGCTTGGCGTACCCTTGACCTCTTGTGACGTAGATGGTCCCTTTATTCTCGATTTTTGACCAATAGGGTTGAGTTTTCCCCAAGCTCTATTCTCAATTGTTGAACAGCAGGGTTGAGTTTTCCCCTCGCACTGTTCTCGATTGTTTGACCAGCAGGATTAAGTTTTCCCCTAGTTCTGTTCTCGTTTGTTTTGCCAGAATGGTTGAGTGGGTTCTCCTCCTAGTATTGTTCATGATGGTTTCGACCAGCAGGGTGAGTGGTTTTCCCCTGGTTCTGTTCTCGATTGTTTGGCCGACAGAGTTACTTCGGGTTCCCTGGAAGAGTTGTTGTGGATTCGGTGTGACCAACACATTACGTGGGCACCAATCCTCTACCCATGAGGTTGTTTCCAGCAGTGTGGGCCAAGAGGTTGTACCATCCAGCAGGGATGACTAGTGAGGTTACCATCCAACAAAGATGGCCAGTGCGGTTACAATCTAGCAGGGATGGCTAGTGGGTTACCATCCAACATGGATGGCCACCGTTGTACCATCCAGAAGGGTTGGCCAGAGTTATTCCGGGGTTACCTCCAGGTGGGCTGGAATGTGGTCCCTAATGCCGGGTTTACGTCCACATGGGCTGGGATGTGATCCCTGATGTAGGGTTTAACTTTAGCTGGGCTGGGAGGTGGTCCCCGATGACGGTTCAGAGCCTCCCTCCAGTGGAGTAACCTTTTACAAGACTGGGCATTGGGACTCATTGATGACATTAGCTGGGTCTCCCTCCAGTGGATTACACTTTCATGGGACTGGGTAGTGTGGCACCCGTCGACTCTTGTTGGGTATCCCTCCAGTGGGAACCCATCGGCTTCTAGGGATTACCCTCTAATGAGGCTGGGTAGGGGTTCACCTGTCGACTTTGAGGAGACCTCTCGACTACGGTGCAGTGATGAGGTGTGGCTTGACATTCCCCCAGAACAGTCAAGTATGAGGGGTGCTTTCCCCACAGGGATGCATCCTTATAACTCGACCTAAAATCGTGAGGGACAGTCAGTGTCGCGCAAAGCGGATAGTATCAAGGTGTAGTTATTTGATCCCCTTGATTGCAAATGAGGGAATATGTGTGGGATGCTGGGCATCGATGGTGTTTACTTCTGGTACAGTTGGCTACTCACTTTCTTGGGCTGAGCTACAGGACGAATATCTCCTTACGATCTTGTTCGGGTTTCTTGACAGAGCATATGGATATGTTTATACCTTGTTCTAGTACCAACTTCTTGGGTTCTGGTTACTATCCTTCCAGGAGATGCGACAACGTGCGGGTTATGCCATGTGCTTTCCATGTCTAGATTCTCGTGGTTGGACGAGTCTAATCTCCTGCTATAGGTTGCGAAGACTCGATGAGAAGTTCATCTTCTCACCATTTCTAGCTCCTTGTGTCTATACGAGTCTACCTCCTATCTCTTGTTGGGTTGAGCAGGACTCTCTACTGCTACTCTACATCACTCCTTGTTGTACTATTTACTGCACTCTCAGTTGTACACCTTTACATTCACCTATTCGATCTACCGCTCGCCCTTTAGTACCTCCTTTGTTTCTCCCTCAATCCTTCAGGGTATCCTAATGTGTATTTTTATAGTCAACCCTAATTAAGATTTTCCCACACTTGGTGTTCCCTTGAAGATGACAGACATGTTGGTTGTGACTTCAGTGGAGATTAAGTGTTCAGGAGCTTGGACTGCGTATGGTGGTTGGAGTCAGGTTCTGGGTGTGGGAGACTCCCAACTGTTTTGCTTTTTCTTACCTGTTTCTGGGATGTGGCAATTTTCTGGTTATGCACGTGTTTTCTCTTTTTCTTTTCAGTTTATCTTCATCTTTTACTTTGTACTATTTAGAGGTCGATACACATTTGTGTTTTATATATAGCAGTTGGTACATTACTTTTCCTTTTACTCTACACTTCTGCATTAAGTGTGTTGAGTGAGTGTATACAGATACTTTGGCAAAGGCCTCCCCAAGTTGTTGTGCCTTCGGTGCTAGTCGCCAGCCTATGGCCTATGGAGGCGGGCTTGGGGTAGTTTTGGCTCGAGATCGGGTAGGGTTGTGTCATGAAAAAGTGGTATCAGAGGTGGTTCATTCCTTGGGACGTTGTTCGGACATCCCTAAAAAAGAATTGTTTGCGATTTTGGGCAACAATGTTAATGTGTCTCAAGAGAGTGATCTCAGGCCAAGGAGTCCAGTGATGGTGCAGCAACTGATGTATCCATTCACCAGGACCCTGATAACCCACATGTTGACTCGGCATGATGAAACACTTTTTGTAGGGAAAAATTGTTTTGTGCATCACATAGGATTGAGTCATGACTGCCCTTCTTGATTCAGCTCCACATTGTCGTTACTGTTATATACATATATTCTCATCTGACCGTGGAACTCTTTGATAATATTTAGGATGTCTCTATGATGATAGCCATACATGATACCCGCTTTGGTTCCGAAGACCTTGTGAGCTACGAGAACTCAGTCCAGGACCCACCATGCGAGTCCCTATCTCTGGGTGGGCTGGTAGTTGCACCCACACCTAGTGAGCATGAGACAGATTTAGTAGAGCAGAGTGAGCATGATCAAAGGTTGAGGGCGCGCCGAGGGTTCCAGCAATAGAGACAGATGATGATCGGTGGTGAGCCAGACCCTCAGGCAGTAGAGATTTAGCTAGAGACAGTGGTTCACCATTTCAGGCTTGTGCAGACACCGGAAGATCTTATGGTGGCCTTGGCCGCCAACCTTTTCCACGGAGCAGCTTGGCATTGCTGGTGTCTGGTGACTCAGTTTCTGGACGATTCGTCGCTTTCGTGGGGTGACATTCAGTTTTTGTTTCATGAGGAGTTTTCCACTCCTTCTTACACTCCATTCGGATTCCGGAGCTCCTGCAGTTTCAATAAGGAGGGATGACAGTGGCTGAGTATGCTGCCAGTATTGTAGATAGTGCATGATTTTTCCCGGATGTGGTCTATGAAGGAAACTTCTGAATGTGGAAGTTTGAGTAGGGTCTCCGCCAAGATATTCGTGCTATCATAGTAACCTTGGGAATCCCTACATATACTGGGGTGCTAGAGAAGGTGCTAGTGATAGAGAGCTTCTTGTCGCGTTCTATAGTTGGTGGTGGCAGCAAGCTCGATGGAGCTGACACACCTGCCGCAGCTAACGGGCATCGGCAAGAAGGACCTCGACGCATGTGGTTTCTGTTAGGACCAATAGGGGCCTATATACCCTGAGAGGGGGGGGTGAATAAGTGTATGGATATTCTTTTTCAAAATTCTTCCTACCCCACTGGATCATGACCTCTTTATTACAAGTGTCACTTTGTTTGCACTTGGGTGTTTATTATGATCACTTATTTTCTTCTTTGCCTGTTGATGATGCTTCAAATGCAATGTAGGGAAGTAAGCAGGCAGACACCAAGATTTTTACTTAGTTCACCCTCACTGGGCTACGTTCAAGGAGCATACGCCGACAAGTTGTCGTGCGTACCAATTCCACTAAACTTCACTAGCTGTGGATTACAATGTTCGGGATAGATCACTTCTATGCCCAGGCTCACTGCCTATACAATGTTTAGGGTCAGCTCACTGATTTCCCAAGGGTCACTCCCCATTTCTCTCTCTCTATGGCTCACTGCCAGTGAAGAGGATCACCTTCTTCATCTTCCTAAGCTCACTGCTCTTGGAAGGAATCCACTCACAGTTTATAGATCTGTAGGTCTCTTCATTTGCATGAATGAATGCATCTTCCTCTATGTGTAGATGCTCTGTTGAAGTAAAACTTTCACCCGTAGATGAATATCTCTTTGCACCGAAGGTATCAGGCAACGTACCAACTTCCACACAGTCCGAGAAGCACCGTTGGAACAAAACCTTATTTGGCGCGCAAGTCAATCTCGGCGCGCAAGTATCGGCGCGCAAGTCACAATGGGCGCGCAAGTCCTCCTCAGACACTTGTGCGACTCAAGCTTCCCCAACTCCAAACTTGCGCGACTATCTTCCTTTTACGCCCAAACCAATATTGGCGCGCAACTGCCAACCGGTGCACAACTTCAACTACTGGCGCGCAAATTCACCTACGCGACCCACACTCACCACTTGCGCGACCACCACACCTGTGCGACGGGAGCTCGGATTTCTCAAAGTGTTGAACTCCGTTGAAAATGAGGAAGGGTGGTCCAGTATTTGTAGGCAATCTGACCTGCCTGCGCGACGGCGCGCAAGTCACCTGTGCGACCCAGTTTCGGCGCGCAAGTCCCCTGTCATTTTAGACACTTGCGCGACCAAATCCCAAACTTGCGCGAACCCTTTTACTTTTCCATGTTTTGATCTTCTGATCTTGAAAAACATATGGCGCGCAAGTTTCCTATACACCAAGTCCTTGGTGCGCAAGTCCTTTTGCCAAAAACAGTTTTCTTCATTTGCCGATTTTCAGGCCCATAAAATTGGCAAACACTAGAAAACGGCGCCACCTTGTATCTTTTCGTTTGTACCGCCTCTAGATCATTCATTACTTTTATCGACGTTCTTGAATCAATCATGGATTGTTGACCTTAACTCTTGAACTCGACATTCCACCATGAAATCCTCTTTATCAATAAATTTGTATGTCATTGTTTTTCTTTGTCAACAATCAGTACTCAGATGTCCACATTGTCAACAAACACAATCACCTCAAAAATGCTTCAATGATATCTTGAGGGATTTTTGCCCATCAATCTCCCCCTTTGGGTTTGTTGACAACTCTTCCAAAACAAAGATACGTCTTTGATTCTTTAGCCTTCATTCGCCTCACTGCAATTCTGATAGCGATCAAGGATTTACTTAACACATACTCTAATCCCACATGAGCAGTGCTCGGCGTGAGAAACAAGAGTAAATGAAATGTTCATCAATGAATCTCTTAATCTCTGACATCCACTATTGACAACAAACTGATACCAATTTGTACTAAACTGATACCAATTGTTGATGGATTTGTTGGAAGACCAATGTTTGGTTTGGAAATAGAATTACCACCGTCCAATACCAATCTTCTGCTTTTATCACGATCCTCAGATGTCGTGATATATATTCTTTGATCGATCACTTCTAGCATCATCAGATTTAATACACTCCCCCTTTCTCATTGCTCCCCCTATCTGGCTACTCCACTGGTCAGCTTCTTCCCGTATCTATCATGATTTCTCGTATAGCCACACTGTCTCCCCCTTGAACAATCATTATTTTCTCCCCCTTTGTCAACAAACCCAAAGGACACTTTTTTGTAGTCTGTTACATAGTAGAGAACACATATCAGCATATTAGGGGAAAACACATCATACCTCGGGGAGAGGGGGGGCTGTCCCACATCAGCACTATTTCAAGTGCGGGGAATCGACTAAACTCCCAAAGCCAGCCGATGCCTTTCAAATGCTTCCTTTGGTAAGGCCTTTGTCAGGATGTCTGCAACCTGTAGTTCTGCAGGCACATACTCCAACTTGACGATCCCCTGCTCAACTTTCTCCTTGATAAAATGATACTTTATCTCAATGTGCTTTGTCTTTGAGTGATGGACGATATTTTTTCTAAGATTTATATCACTTGAGTTGTCGCACTAGATTCTTATCGGAGACTTCACCTCAACTCCCATATCTTAAAGCTGCTGCTTCATCCACAATAACTGTATGCAGGCTTGAGTGGCCGCAATATACTCAGCTTCTGCGGTGCTCAAAGAAATGCAATATTGCTTCTTGATAAGACATGAAATACACAATCCACCAAGATAGAAAGCACCACCTGACGTTGTTTTCCTATCATCCACTGAACCGGCCCAGTCTGCATCAGTATAGCCCAATAACTCTGTCTGAGATTTATCAGTATATGTCAAGCCAAAATCCACTGTGCCCTGGATATACCGAAGTATTCTTTTCACTGCAAGCATGTGGCTTTCCTTGGGATTGCACTGATATCTCACTGCTTGGCATGTGGCGAAAACAATATCAGGCCTTGTTGCAGTCAAGTACAACAAAATGCCAATAATATTCCTATTTTCAGTGAAATTAACTGCCCTACCACTGTCATCTTTTGATGATTTTATCCGGGTAGAAACCGGAGTCTTCATCTCCTTGGAATTTTCCATTCCAAATCATTCCAAAGCATCCTTGGCATACTCGGATTGAGAAATGAATGTTCCATTACTGCCATGTGTAACTATGCTTCATCTGATCTTCTAAATATTATGTCTTCTTCCTTGACCAGCCTCACCATCCTTTTATTACTATTGTTGTTGAAATAAAGATTGTAATCAAATCCCCCACGCTGAATACCAATCTTCTTCAAATACTGATATAGCCTTCTGTACCATGCTCTTGGGGAGTATGCTTTGCGCACCAGTCATGCTTTGTTTCAAATCATTGTGCCATCATTGTTCATCTTATTGTGAAAGACCCATTTAGTCTCGATGACGTTATTATCTACTAGCCTCGAAAAATTCTTCCACTTCTAATTCTTCTCAATATGATCTATCTCTTCGTTCATGGATGAACCCAGTTTTCATCATTAGCTGCATCAACATTGCATTTCAGCTCAACCTAAGATAGAAAAGATGCATGCTGCAGTGATTTCATTTCCCTTTTCTGAACTGGAGCTTCCTGATCACCAATGATATTCTGTCTATCAATTTCTACTCATCTCTTTGGCTTCCTTGTAGGCACAAACTAGACACTTTCATGTTCATCATTGGTGTATTCTTCTGAATCAGCATAAGCCACTTCTGCTCCCTCTGTGTTGTTTTCTTTCTCAACACATTTTCCAGGAAACTATTCACTGACTCATTTTTCAGTGGATTCATTTATTTCAGCTACTTTTCTCTGTGTCATTGTTCAATGAAGTCATTTCCTTGAACATCTTCTTTTATATTTTTGTTGACACACCTTTGATTTTCTCTCGCAGATTTTTGGTATCCTGAAAGTAGTCAGCGAATACCACATTGTTAGAACAAAATAGATAATCATGAAAACCTGTGTGTTGCTGATTTTCCACCAATCATTCTTCATGAGCATAAACATTCATCTTCCATATCATATTGAGATCATGCATCTGATTAGGATATAGAATGCTCCCCCTGTTTTATGCAACTCATCCCATAGTTAGGCCCAACAGTTTAGACCCATAACTAGTCTTTTCCTCCTGCATCATTTGTTCTCATCTTCCACGTAGAGTTGAGCCATTACCAAAATCTCTAAGCCTACTCAGTTAAAACTTGGTGTAGGAAACAAGAGACAAAGTTAACAACACAATCACATTCTATTGTGCTTTGTTGCTCCCTTTCTTCTTCAACTCTGGTACCTGATTTGAATCAATTGAAACTGTAGAGCATATCACATATCCACTTCGCATCCTTAGATGCCACTTCCCCTTGGATCGTATCTCCCTAGAACCTGAAACACATGAATCATCAGATAATATCATTTTTATACATAGGGAGAGGGGGGTTAGTTTCTCGAATCCTCAAAATGAGGATAGTTGTTGATCCTGACGGGTCAACCCTTTGACTTTTTCTTGGAGGGCATCACACTCCTTTCTTTCTTCTTCCAGTTGCCTAGCCAACTTCAACTGTTCTGGACATATGACTAGGCATTCATTCCATACATTCTGAACCTTTTTCTGATATGTAGATTTGGTAGGCTCAGCCATTATCACCACTTGGGGTATAAACCCGCTAGTACACATTTCCTTCTTTGAGGTTCTACCAAAATACGATTTTCCTTGATTATTTCTCTGATTAGGAACCTCTCTATTTGGCATCTTCCCTTTCTTCATCACCCATCTTAGGGGTCTTACTCTTTCCTTCACTTCTCGCTAAGAAACACGACATGTGGATTTTTCGATGCATTCTTTGTTCATAATTGTTTTATCAGATGTTTGAGTCACCACACTATTTTTCACTGGTGGTGAGTCCTCTATTGAACATTCATTCTTCTTTATCACAGCTAGAGTAGATATCCCCTTAATCTTCCAAGTTTGATCACATTCTCTCCTTGAGAGCGGTTGTGAGTACGACAGAGGAGGTGATTGATACACCTTTTTTTCAGCTCCATGTGATTCCCCTGATGCTCTAAGACTATTTTTCACCTTACCACTTTGTTTCCCAGACTATAATTTCTCATTATGTACCACTGGAGTTGGTAATCTCTTTCTCGGGTCTTTTTCCTTCCCCGCTTTCTTCTTGCTGCACTGTCTGGCCAAATGCCCATGATCAGAACATATGAAACATTTTCTATTAAAGGCATACATCATTTCATCACTTCAATACTGAGATGTTGATGTAACTTGTTTTATTCTTCTGGCATCGATCTCCTGAGCTTCCTGACACATACGCATTGAGTGTCCCATCCTTCCACAGTAATAGCATCTGATGAATGTTCTCCTCTGAGAAACTCTTCTCTCTGATTTATCATGATGCTTCATCTTATTCTTAGATTTAGTAAAGTCTCTATTTTCATAGCCTGAAATGTATTCCAGAGCCTCTGAACAGATGCTTGATGTGTGTCCATGAATACCACAGAAATAGCACATGTTATCACTACTTTTTGTAACTTTCCTTTTAGGCCTATCTCCAGCACCTATAGGATTTCTTTCACATCTGGAACTGTTCACAGCTCTCTTTCTATCTTTCACGGGAGGGGATTCATCAAATCCGATACCAGCTTTTCCGAAACTTTCTGGTCTTTGAGCTGAGAAAATATTCTGTTGTTTCCCTTCAGAAATAGCATATATGTTCTTCATTTTATCATCACTTGTCGAAGGATGATCAAATAGCAAGTGTAAGGAATGCTTCCATTTTGGCATTCCTTTAGAATTGGATTTCTCCACTTCCTTCTTTACTGATTCTAGATCCTCTTCCAACTTTTGAATCTTCATATCACTTGATTCATGTTGGGCATTGAATTCCCTTCTATGATTCTTTCCACGACTCATCTCATCTGCCAATTCTTGTGTGAGATTTTTTACCATACCACCTTGCTCCTCTACCTTCAATTTTTCTTGAGAAACAGATTCATAGATAGATTCATTCTCTTGTTGGAGCCTTTGATTATTTTTAACTTTTTCAGACAACTGTGTGTCTAGATCATCATTTCTGGCATTCAGATTCTATACTTTATCTGACTATTGATTCTCTTCATAATCATCATCCTTTTGTTTTCCTATAATTTTATCCATCTTTTGTAGTTCATTGGCATGAGAATCATTCATCTCTGTTAGGTCAGTAACTATGTCAATAAGACTTTGATTTAAGTCTCTTAGCTTGGTGACCTCAATCTCCAATACTTTGATCCAGATATCTTTAGATTTGACTTCTTCGGTGTTTCCAATGTCAATTGTAATATCAGGTTCTTCGATGCACTTGACTTGATCTTTCACTTTTCTATTCATGCCATCGATCTCCCCTTTCTGTTCTCCAATCTTAATCTTATACTCACCAGCTGATTCTGAGTTCTCTGGTGCTGATAACTAGAGTTTCTCAATTTTATCCATAAACTCAGACTTCTCTTCTTCCTGCTGCAGCATATAGAGTTTGGCATCACGAACCACTTTGTTATATTTCTTGGTTTTGGCTCTCCATACATCTATCACTTCAAGAGAATCCTCTAACTCAGCTTGCATATCTATTCTTCATTCAATTCTTTCTTCATCATCATCATTTGTTTCAATATCACTTTGAAGTTCCTGAACTTCATTCATTCCTGTATCATGCTTGAGTGAATCAATCTTTTCCCTGTCAGAATCATCCAGACCTTCCTTCAGTAAACTGTTTGATTCTTTTAATTTAATCACACTTTTTCCATGCATACTTCCACACTGAGGAATACCACATGACTTCTTCTTCTTCTTGGATGTTTTTCCAGTTTCCATGGCTCACCAAGATAAGAGCAGACTGATTCTTTAAACACACAGATCGAATACACCAAGTCGGAGCAAAAAAATCTGATAAAATAAACCAGCCCTTTGATACCAATTGATAGGACCAATATGGGCCTATATACCCTGAGAGGGGAGGTGAATCAGGGTATGGATATTCTTTTTCAAAATTCTTCCTGCCCCACTGGATCTTGACCACTTTAATACAAGGGTCACTTTTTTTGCACTTGGGTGTTTATTATGATCAGTTATTTTCTTCTTTGTCTGATGATGATGCTTCAAATGCAATGCAGGGAAGTAAGCAGGCAGACACAAAGATTTTTACTTGGTTCACCCTCACTGGGCTACGTCCAAGGAGCATACGCCGACAAGTTTTCGTGCATACCAATTCCACTAAACTTCACTAGATGTGGATTACAATGTTCGGGCTAGATCACTTATATGCCCAGGCTCACAGCCTATACAATGTTTACGATCAGCTCACTACTTTCCCAAGGGACACTCCCTGTTTCTCTCTCTCTCTAGCTCACTGCCGGTGAAGAGGATCACCTTCTTCCTCTTCCTAAGCTCACTGCTCTCGGAAGGAATCCACTCACAGTTTATAGACTTGTAGGTCACTTCATTTTCATGAGTGAATGCATCTTCCTCTATGTGTAGATGCTCTGTTGAAGTAAAACTTTCACCCGTAGATGAATATCTTTTTGCACCAAAGGTATCGGGAAACGTACCGACTTCCCCACAGTCTGAGAAGCACCACTGGAACAAAACCTTACTTGGCGCGCAAGTCAATCTTGGCGCGCAAGTATCGGCGTGCAAGTCACAACGGGCGTGCAAGTCCTCCTCAGAAACTTGCGCGACTCAAGCTTCCCCAAATCCAAACTTGCGCGACTCTCTTCCTTTTACGCCCAAACCAATATTGGCGCGCAACTGCCAACCGGCCCGCAACTTCAACTACTGGCGTGCAAATTCACCTGCACGACCCACACTCACCACTTGCGCGACCACCACACATGCACGACGGGAGCTCTGATTTCTCAAAGTGTTTAACTCCATTGAAAATGAGGAGGGGTGGTCTAGTATTTATAGGCAATCTGACCACCCTGCGCAACAGCGCGCAAGTCACCTACGCGACCCAGTATCGGCGCGCAAGTCCACTGTCATTTTAGACACTTGCGCGACCAAATCCCAAACATGCGCGAACCTCTTTACTTTTCCATATTTTGATCTTCTGAGCCTGAAAAACATATGGCGCGCAAGTTTCCTATACAACAAGTCCTCGGCGCGCAAGTCCTTTTGCAAAAAACACTTTTCTTCATTTGCCGATTTTCAAGCCCTAAAAATTGGCAAACACTAGAAAATGGCGCCACCTTGTATCTGTTCATTTGTACCACATGCAGATCATCCATTACTTTTATCGACGTTCTTGAATCAAAAATGGATCATTGACCTCATATCTTGAACTCGACATTCCACCATGAAATCCTCTTTGACAACAAATTTGTATGTCATTGTTTTGCTTTGTCAACAATCACTACTCAGATGTCCACTTTGTCAACAAACACAATCACCTTAAAAATGCTTCAATGATATATTGAGGGATTTTTTCCCAATAGTTTCTGATAACCGGACTCAGGAGCATGGTCATATTCCACAGTGGCATCGGAGGGCACCAGTGCGGCTTAGAGAGAGCTGTTGTTATACTTGCAATGGGCGAGGTCACCTGGCACGAGACTGTCCATCCATTTTCACTGAGAATATTGAGGAGGCAACAGCTGCACCACCACGACAGAGGAAGCACCGTGATCGGAGTAGTTCCCAGAGTGGTGGTGCTAGAAGAGGAGCATGAGGAGTTGGTAGTGGGGGAAAACTTTATGAGGTCTTGTCATCACCACTAGGCGGTCCACGTCATGCCCTGAGAGCTGACAGTTGGGACCGTGGACATCTGCGAGCTTTGGAAGTCTATGATCCTGCAAAGCATGAGGTGGTAGGAGGTATGCTCTACGGCTCTTCTACATCATACAGTAGAATTGTTAGACTCTCTGTTTGAAATTATTTTCTCCCTGCTCCTTGTTTGAGGGGTTTCTAGGGTGGCGTGAGGCGTTAGTGTGACCCTGTGTTAGTAAGGTAAAAGGTGTGGGACCTTTTTCTTTAGTCGATGATGTTTAATCCTTCGCTCTTCGTGCATGTAAGAGGGTATTGATTGTGAGACATCGACTGTGAAACCTTGCATGACAAGATACCCTTGAGTGCTCCAACATATGGATATTCTCATGGAGGGAATCACCAGTCATTGTTCCAGGTGCGGGTGGTGATTCCAGTCTTGGCATGCGACGTAGAGGTCCGATCGCAGAGTTGAGTTACCACCGAGAGCCTTTAGGCTGTTTGAGACCGTGCAATGGGATGGCGAGGAACCCTAACTCCTTTCCCTAAATCTAAAGGCTAGTTTGGTTTCATAACATCTCACACGTGACTCACCCGAGAAGAAGTCTGTGTACTCTTATGCACATCATTGGCAAGGGTAGACCTCACGTGAACAGATCAAATCCTTTGGGCTGTGTGCGGTGATGCGGGATTGTGCAAGAGTTATTCTGGGTATGGTAGAGCCAGGTGTGGGCTTAGTACCCTATGTTGTTCCCTAGTTTTTTCTTTTTGGGGATGAAAATCCTGAAGGAGGGAATGATGTAAGAACCCGGTTATTTCTATAAATGTCTTTGGAATATTCATGATGTTATTACAGAGAAGCGCCATCAGACGACGTGCGATTCTGAGCCCCGGTGTGGCTGGAAATATATTTTCAGTGCGTTCACACTGGGCACACCATATAAATAGGATAACTCCTAAACAGTGATTCAGATCAGAAATATGTGTTTACGGATGGTCCCATAATTGGGTGTTTAAACTATGAATGATATAAAACATGTCGGCGCGTGACATTTGGACCCCTCGAACGTTAACAAAACGTTAAACGAATAATTAAAATAATTAATTTATTCGTTTAATGGTTAAACTTTTGTATCTCTTAAAATGTTTCTCGGAATGGAAAACAGAGGGCACTGTGGAGTTCAGAGCATTCCGTTTACCCTAGAAGGTGTTTAACTTTCGCAGGCATGGGCCTTCTGTGAAAAAATCCACTGAGGGAATTTTCATAATTTAGCATCCTCGTTCGTTGAGATTAATAACATTTGAACGGGTGATCAGATTAAAAATATGAGATCTCCATTGTTCTCGGGAGGTCATGTTTACCGTAGGGGAGGTTTAATCTTGACCCCGCCAAGAGTTACAGGTGCGGGTTAATTAGAAGGTAAAATTAATTAAATCTTTTTAATTAATTTTTTCCTACTTAAACCAAACCCTCCCGTCATTACACTTTCTCTCATGTGGCGGAATATCTCTCAACCAAGGATCCCTCTCTTCAACCTCCTCACCTCCATCTCTCCGGAAAGGCATGGCAGCTCTGGAAGATCGTCGTTGAATCTCCGGGCTCCTCCCCTGCAGGTAGGATAGTGTGTTTTCAATTTCCGCATCTATGTCCAGATCAATTTCTTGTATCGAAACACTGTTTAATCTTCATGAAAATCCCATAGAGCTTAGGTTTTTTGTTGACCCTCCCAACACATTTTTCAGGTTGAAATTTGGAGTCCCGAGGTGCCTGGGGTGACCCGGGGAAGTTTTCCTCCCAAACCCCCCTCCCCTTTCTGGATGTTTCAGGGTGGTCTGGAAGGTGACGAGGGCGGCGTGGCCCTCTCAGGTGATGATATAGGCGATACGGATGACAGAGTGGTGGGGGAGGGGGGAGGGAGTCGGTGTGAGCTTCAGCAGGCAGCCTGCGTGTGAGGGCAAGCTCGGGGCGCCGACAAGCGGCTCGCAGAGGCTGCTATGGGCGTGACGGCGGGCGTCAGCGGGGCCGAGGGCTCCTCCGGGCGAAACGGGACTGGCTACTCAGCTGGTCGTCACGAAAAAACCATGGTCATCATGACCCTGAGGGTGGCATGGACCCGCGACTTTCGAGTCCACTCGGAAAAGCCGAACCGCAGGTTTAGGGAGTGGTGGGTCGACCGAACCAGCCTGGCCCACCCCGTTTCGGCCCGTTAAAACATTAAAACACCCTAAATCAGAAACCAGTGGTTGGATTTGCGTGCCGCCTACAACATCACGTTCCTGGCGTTGAGAAATACTTTTTGAGATGGTCTCGAGAATTTTAATTCCAATGAATAGGGGTTCGGTGGCACGACACATGGGTTAAGTAAGTTTGCCGTTTTCCAGGATTTCTTGTTTTGAGCGGTGCAGACACATCCGAGGTCTGTTTTGAGCACTGTGAATGGAATTGTCACCCTGGTGTCAATATGAAGATTGCCAATGATTTTTTGGGCATGGAAGCCGGAGTTGAGGCATGGGCCCCACGACCCGTCTTTCGTGCTGCGTGTATCACTTTACAACTTTTTCATCATATGTCTGTTCGAGGTGTGTGGGTAGTCATTTTTGGGTGTTTTCTGAGGGCATTGTATTGGCATAGTCTACCCTCTTGAATTCTGCATGGTGGTGTGGGCCCCAAGAGGGTCATTTTGGGAGTTAAAGGTGATTTCCAGCTTTATCACAAGGTGTATCTTTTGGAAAATTTAATAGTTCATCTTGTGTACTTTTTCGAGAGGATCGCAACGGTGCAATCCGTTTTCTGTACTTTAGGACCGGGATGCGGGTCCCTCATAGAACCACTCATGTTCGGTATGTCGGAACACATCTTATTCTCTGGATATCTGTTGCACTCGGGTGAGCCGTCATTTTTACATGTCTTTCCGAGGAGATTGCAATGGTGCGATGTGCGCGGCTGTTTTTAGGGCCGAGGCTGGGGACCAGGGGACGACGTTTTGGTGTAAAGTGGTCTCAGACAGCTTTTACTTCAAATATCCGTTGGAGGCGAGTAGATAGCTTATCTCACATGTTTTTTTGTGAGGATTATAATCGTACGATCTGTTTGGATGTGTGGAGCCTCTTTCAAGACCTCATTAAAATCTGGAAGCATGAAATGTGTTCCGGTGGAGGTTCTTCATGCGGTGTTTTCAATGTACCCTTGGCGTGTGATCGTGGTCACTCATGGGAGAGTGAAGTGAATGCTTGAAGAGATGCAGTTGGTCGTGCCTGTGCCGATGAGGTGGCAAGTTGGAGTTGTTATGTTTACGCCAATTGCATTGAAGTTGGGTTCCATGTGCATGATAGACTTTGGGATTGAAACGTGGTATACTCTGAGAGTATATGGGAACACTTTGAGGTACATGTGGTTGTTTTTACCTGAGAATGTGTGTGCGCTTGGTTGGAGTTGACTTGGGGCCACATGTCGTGTAGGGACCATGTGCGTTTTGTGTTATGCTTTGCGTACCCTTGACCTCTCGCAAAATATAGGGTCCCTCTGTTCTCAATTGTTGACCAACATGGTTGAGTTTTCCCCTGGCTCTATTCTCAATTGTTGACCAGTAGGGTTGAGTTTTCCCTTGGCTCTGTTCTCAATTGTTTGACCAGCAGGGTTGAGTTATCCCCAGGTTCTGTTCTCATTTGTTTGACCAGCAGAGTTGAGTGGGTTCCCCTCCTAGTCCTGTTCATGATGGTTTCGACCAAAAGGGTCAGTTATTTTCCCTGGGTTCAGTTCTCGATGGATTGGCCGGCAGAGTTTCTCCGTGTTCCCTAGTATAGTTCTTGTGGATTCAGTGTGACCAAGACATTATGTGGGCACCGATCCTCTACTTAGGAGGTTGTTTTCAGAAGGGATGGCTAGGAGGTTGTACCATCATGCAGGGATGGCCAGTGCGGTTACCATCCAGCAGCGATGGCCAGTGCGGTTACCATCCAGCAGGGATGTCCAGTTGGTTACCATCCAGCAGGGATGGCCAGAGTTTTACCATCCAGCACGGATGGCCAGAGCGTTTTCGGGTTTACCTCCAGGTGGATTGGGAAGTGGTCTGTGATGCTAGGTTTACCTCCAACTGGGCTGGGAAGTGGTCCCCGATGCCGGGTTTACCTACAGCTGGGCAAGGAAGTTGTCCCTGAAGAAGGTTCTGAGCCTCCCTCCAGTGGAGTACCCTTTTACGGGACTGGGCAGTGGGGCTTTTCAACAACTTTATCCAGGTCTCGCTTCAGTGGATTACCCTTTTACGGGACTGGGTAGTGTGACACCCATCGACTATTGTCGAGTCTCCCTCCAGTGGGAACCCGTCGACATCCAAGGATTACCCTCCAGTGGGGCTGGGCAAGGGGTCACCTATCGACTTTGAGAAGACATCACGACTGCGGGGTAGTGACGAGCTGTGGCTTGATATTCCCAAAAAACTATCAAGTATGAGGGGCACTTTCCCCACCAAGACACATCTTTGTGACATGACCTAAAACTGTGAGGGCGAGTCAGTTCCACCCACAGCGTATAGTATCAAGGTGCGGTGATTTGAGCACCTTGACTTGCAGTTCAGGACAGACGTGTGGGATGCTGGGCATCAATGTTATTTACTTCTGGGTCTTATGGCTACTCACATTCTTGGGCTGATCTACGGGATGGAGATCCCCTTATGATCATGTTTGGGTTTCTTGATACATCATATGGATATGTATATATCTTGTTCCAGTACTCACATCTTGGGTTTTGGTTACTCTCCATCCAGGAGAGGCGAAGACACATGGGGAATTCCATGTGCTTTTCGTGTCTTGCTTCTCGTGGTTAGACAAGTCTACTCTCCTGCTATAGGTAGCAAAGACTTGACGATAAGATCAACTTCTCACCATTTCCTGATCCTTGTGTCTGGACAAGTCTACCTCCTTTATATTGTTGGGTTGAGCTAGAAAATCTACAATTACTCTACTATACACATTGTTGTACTCTTTACTATACTCTCGGTTGTACTCCTTTACTTTCCCCTATTCGATCTACTTATCATCCTTCGGTACAACCATTGTTTCTCCCTCGAGCCTTCGGGGTATCCTATTGAGTATTTTTATACTCACCCCTGCTTGGGATTTTCCCGCACCTGGTGTGCCCTTGCAGACAATGGACAGGTTGGTTGTGAATTCAATGGAGCTTATGAGTTCGAGAGCTTGGACCGCATACTGTGGTCGGAGTAGGGTTCCAGGTGTGAGACGCTCCTAGCTGTTTTTCTTTTGCTTACCTGTTGCCAGGTTATGGAAAATTTCTGGTTGGGTGCGTGTTTTGCCCTTTTTCTTTTCAGTTTATCTTCATCTTTTACTTTGTACTGTTTAGAGGTTGATGTACATTTGTGGTTTATATATAGCAGTTGGTACATTACATTTCCTTTTACTCTGCACTTCTGTATTGAGTGTGATGCGTGTGTGTGTACAGATACTTAGGAAAAGGCCTCCCCGAGTTGTTGTGCGTTCGGCGCTAGTCGCCAGCCCCTGGCCTATGGAGGAGGGCTTGGGGTAGTTGTGGATTGAGCCTGATTAGGGTCGGTTCGTGACACCCTTGAGCTAACTCTCAGTCTCCATGTCCGAGACACTACACTTCAACATTCCCAGAGTATACCCTTAGAAGTAAAAAAGTTCCTTCTTCTATTGGTCATCTTCCTCCTCTTAATTAGTCCTCCATTGAACAATCAGGTCACCCTGTCGGGCCCCAAATTCTCATATTACATGGGTGTGAAATTTTGGTTCCATAGGTGAAATGGTAAATAATTAATAACTAAGCCTGATTAGTGTGGAAAATTTATTTGAAATTTTGTTTTAACTCTCCGTTTATTTTAAATTCCAAAAACACCAAAGTAACAAAAGATAACAAGCCATAATGATGAATTTATATTTCCTAGGGTCTCTACCCTATAATCAGTGTAGCTTCACTTGGCCATTCTGTAGGTCCAGATTCTTTGAATTAGATCATGCGAGGCACTTAAATATCGTGTCTTAGATAGTCTTCCATGGCCTCTCTCACATGCCAAGACTACCTAACATAGTTTCCCTACCATCCCATGAAATTCACTTTATGCCAAACTCTAAACTCTATACTATCTCTCAAAATCAAAAAAACACATATGATATCATTTTTTCATGACCCGCCTTCTCCATGATGATGGAAAGAACAAGAAACTGCTAAACCCTTTCACTTTCAAGTAGAAGGATAGATAATGACCCCCATGTCCCACATTCAATATGTCATGGAGTGGAGACTAGCACCAAGGGTGTATAATCTCCTATAATATAGAAGGCATTACCCTTTTTGTAGAAAAATGATCAAGAGATAAGATGGTAAATCCAAAGAAACTCCAAATGAAAAAAGTAAAATTAAATTCAAAAACCATTTCCCATATGTGTGTTCAAATGTAAAGCAGATGCAACGTACAACAAAACATCAAAGTAAAGTACCAAAATAAATGATACTAAGTAGAAACAACAACAATCATGATGTCTGAGTGAGTAATGTTTAGAACAGTTTTCAAGGTTCTCCTGGAAACATGAAAATGGTTTTATAAACATAGGGTGCATATACAAATATACCCAGTAGGAAAATCAAAAGCCACCCATACACACGTGAGGGAACATACTAATGTTTCTTTGAGAAAACAGTAGAACCAAAATGCACCTACCAATGAATACTAACTCGCCCAACCTCCCCATGGAACACTCGCTAAATAATGAAATTCAAGTAAAGTAATAGTATATGAACATTTATATTTGGGTATGCCGCACCACAATACCACTGGTTAGTTTCTTATCCCTAACGGATAACTTCTTGACGCTTCCAATCTTCTCATACGCAGTCCAACTGCCACAACCCGCCCACACAAAACTATGAATAAAGCCACACACAATTTCTCCCACTGCCACCTAGGACACAGTAAACACACCCCTCACATGAAGACACATGGATCTCATCTCAAAGATATTTGAGAAAACAAACCTAGACTGCAAACACCTAGGACTCTCGTCTACAACAAACCCTAGCCCAATGAATCATGGAATATGGTAAGCCTCAATCAATTATATCCTACCCAAATATTCTCGAGCGGTAAGAACTTGGAAGAGGGTGGAAGGAAGAAAGTTTGTAACCAACCATCCATCCTCCCAATGGGATGTTAGGATAGATACCCTCCCCCATGAAATAGACGTGAATAGGAAATAGTTCTCAAAACTGGGGGGTGAATATAGATATCACAAGGAACTAAAAAATATGTATATAGGTAACTAGACCCACTACCCAACCTATGGGTTTCCGAACTACCAACCAACCCACTCCAAACCACTTTCGCTGCCACCCCTAAATGCAAAACAAAAAATAACCACTTCCAAATCATAACCTCACCCCTTTTCATTCAGCCACATTCAATTTATTAATTTAGGGATTCAATTTATGTTACTCTAGTACTTCCATGAAACAACCAACCACATCTAAATGAAAACAACATTCAAAACCAAACTGCATTCCCACTATCCCACAACTATTCTTCAAAATTATACCACCCAATCCTCCTCTCTCAACCCAGCTCCACAACCCCCCTGTCCAATAGTTCCCTGATTCATTCCCACTGCACATAAGTTCATATCCACACTGTAGTCCCACTTTATGATTTCTCTCTATGATCACAACACAACAAAGGCACTTTATCTACCTAAAAGTTCATTGATTCAACAATTAATTAATATATTTGATTGATATTCTAACACACCCCCGTACATCCCCACACAAAAATACTAGGGAAGAAACTATTAATCCACAACCATCCTCCCAATAGAATAACCATTCAACTCAAGAAAACTTAAAAAAATAAAATGAACACAGCTCTCAGCCACAGCTATCAACATGGAATATTCAGATTTTATAGAAATTGTTCATTATATTCACTTGAAAAACAGCAGTGATCACAGCAGGACTTTCATCAGGGGGAATCTATTTCAATTAGCCAAGTATAAGTGATTTAATAGTTTTAATGTTACAACCTTTTGTCAAAGCATCACAACTGAAACATAATATAAGTGCACATGAAAATACCACCCACGACCATGATTTTTAAAAGGAATATAACTACGAAAACCATAACAAAATCAAAGATAAAAAATAAAATAGGAGATCAGCATGAAACCACTCCCTACCCGTGTTATGTTTTGGTCAATTTTACTTCTTGTTTTTTTATCATTTTATGAAAAGTTTCCAGCCATTTGTCAAGAGGATTCATTAGCATACCCACCCCTCATGATGAATAATTAAAGAGAAGAAACAAATCCCTAAATAGATGATCAAAGGATCGATGTTCCTCTTTGCGCCAAGAATAGGGGGTCGCACGAGATATAAGAGATGAACACCAAGAAAACTCAGTAGGAGGGGATCTAGCACAGGCACACAAATTATCAAGGGAGTAAGGCTCTAGGTGCACCAAGGGGAAATAGAAAACCCACAAGGAAGGGAAGATATTGGTTTCGAAGATTCAGATACTATTTTAAAGGACGACCAGTTTAAAAGACATTAATTGTGGGATTTTGGTCATGATTATGCTATTTGAGCATCTAAAATCTCCCAGTACATTATGATATTTAAATAAACAATCAGTTCCATTGTAAACGCCATTAAAACACCTAAATAAGCATTCAAACAATTTTTATTTCATATAAAATGTAAGTGGGTAAATATAGAAAATATTGGAAAAAATTGGGCAAAACACAATGAGTCACCGATGGCTAAGTCATTGATGCTGATCTAAAAACATTGAGATACCGATGCCTTGACCTACTGATGCATCATCCTACCAGTTCCATGAGAAACTAATTCCTTGACTTATAGATGTCGATGCCCTCGACTCACCAATGCTGATGCCTTTGACTCACAGATGCCAATGTCTCTGACTCACCGTTGAAGATGCATGTGACTCACCGATGTGGATTCCTCTAACACACTGATTAACTGATACAATGATGCACTGATAGACCAAAGCGCTGACATGCTGATGCACTAACATGCCAATGAGAAACATGAAATTTAGAAAACACATAGAGTGAGTAACCGATAGTTCCTAGAACACCTCAAACACTATATTATCATAACGAAAGGGTGTGGAAAAAATTTCGGGTTGTTACATTATTTATATTCATAATTAAAACTATATTATATATGTTAATTTTTCTTTATTATTCATCAAGTTCAATTTCTGATAATTGACACAAATCTGTATCCTTCCATCAGACATCTTTTTAACAACCAAAATATTTTAAAAAATGAAATTAGGATAGAATTAAATACCCAATTATTGTTATAGAATAAACATTAAATTTTCTACTTTATTATATAGTATAGGATTTTAAATATCATTAATCATCAAAACAATTGATAATATACCTACTGAAAACTAATCATGTGATTAGTATTAATATAGATAATTGACAAATCCAATTCACAAAAACAATGATAGTGGTGGACTCAACCAGTAGAACCATTCAATATTATGCCCATTTATTGGATATTCCAAGGGAGATGTCATCAATATGAATTCACCTTCACCTATCCCAAACTATGATCAAAAAACTAAATAACATGAAAAAATATTACAATAAAAGTTTGATCATATTGAGATAATGACCCAAAACTTGTATACTAAACCACCCCATGCAAATATAACCATCGATAACCTTTACGTATGAGAATTTATGGTTTCATAATGTGATATTAATAAATAAAATTATATTTTTAATATGTGTATTCTATATAATAATGGTTATATTTAATTTTTGTTATTGTTACATTATAATTTTTTTAGATTTTGGTAAAATAAAAAAATAGTATTATTGAAATAAAAAATTTCAATTAAGTCATTATATTAAAAAATTTATTATCATTAAAAATAAATTATATTTAAATAAAATAATACTATTATATATTTTTTATTATATATATATTATTGTAATATCATCTTGATGTAAAATAAAATTATTTCAAGAGTCCAAAAATTGTTATAGTCAAAACACAAGGTATTATCCGTAAATATTTATTCATATTTTAAAAGTACAAAATTTGAAAATTTATAATCTAATTTTTTCAAAATAAACATTTTTTTATAATAAAAAAGTCAAAATTATCCAATTGTTATATTTTTATACTTTTTGCGACTAGTCCAATTTTAATGTAAAAAGTAATTTATATATAATTATACAATGTGTAGTGTGATGTCATTATGACACAATAGTTATGTAATATATTATATAAAAGATAAAAACGAATAAACCTATGTTTCCCATTTAAGGTAATGTGATTTTTGGGTTATTGGATCAATTTAACAAATCCTTTTTGAAACCACAAATCTATATCAAATTTTATGGTTCGACCATAATGAACATGACTCAATTAAATGTCACCAAGCTTAATATATTAATGATTTTAGAAAATATAGTTATAAAATAATGAGAAACCTCCACTTTTGTAGAAAATTAGTCAAACCCCATTCGAAGGATTGTGGTTTTGATTAATCTATTATGTATAGTCCAAAACCTATTTTTGGAAAATAATAAAAAAACTCCCCTCCACTTTATATATAATCCCATTAAATATCTCATTCCATTTCACTAAAAAAGCATTAAGAATTTACTTACTCTTCATAACCCTTTTTAAAGACATCTCATGTTTCCACCGACCACTCAATAAGCTCCTCCCATGCAATTGGAATCACGCTCTCTAGGTAAGGGAACATATCATTCTCTACAATTTTTTGTAATATTCTTCATTTTATTCTATTTATTTAGAATTCATTATATTGGGATATTTTTTTCCAAATCCATCATACATTACAGTTTATTTACAGTCGATTGGAGTCCCCATTATATATAACTAAATAATGTTATCAACAGTTATATACGTCCATTATGCGTCCAAAATTTCACTATGATTTTTCTATGCCAAACCATTGTGTTATGAATACTATAGATATTTAAACTCAATGGTAATCACCTAAAAATACCTATAATTATTTTATTGGGGACTTCCATTTATTTATTCCACACTCCTTTATCATGAAATTTATGATGATTAAATAAGTTCTTATGTTATATGATATGTGTGTAACGCTTATGTATGTAGGAGATATTATAAGGCCCCAGCCATAAACCTTACTTAATCATGAGTTATTACAAGATTACACATTGAGGATCTTTTCAGGTTTAGAGTTTTAGATAATTAGATCATGAAACTTGCATTACATTCCACATTTAAACAAAGTGGTTACATAAAAGACAGTATTCATTCTTCCCATCAACGGGAACATATTTAAACTATAACACAGATTCTTTCTTAACACATACTTGACACTATCATCACATCATGTAGCTTTCCCTTGACCTTTGAAAAACATTTCAAAAACTTGGGATGAGCATAAAAAGCTCAGTAAGAGTTATAAAAATATGGAAATGAAACATGAGTTCATATATACATTAGAATGAAATCACACTTTACCCATAAAACATAGGCATATCAAATCATGAATAAATCATAGAAAACATAAGACATAAAGGTAACATGAGGCATTCATAACATTCTTACGTAGGGAGTAACCCTCTTGGTTACGTTTGGAATACCCATCACAGTATATTCCCTAAATCTCTTCGGAGAAACCTTAACGTTTCACTCCTTCGCGATACCCAATGCATTGGAGAGCTATATCGGGCTCACCCACCCTTAGTTTATCACGGAACCACCCGTTTTCATAACAATGCCCAAGTACCATAACATAAATGTGTCACATAAGACATGGATAAAGGAAACATAACATTTCCACATTTCAATCACAATATAACATTTTAGTATATTGAAATAATGAATCCATTCAAAAAGAAAACATTTCCAAAACCATTTAAAACATTTAATAAACAGATTTTTGAATCAAAGTGTCCCATAACACCTTGAAGCTTAAAATTTTAAACCATTAATATCCATATAAATAAATCCTTAAAACCATTTTGAAAACATGGATATTAATAAGAACAAATAATTAAAACATTTAAAACGATATTTTGGTTAAAGGGGTTTTACCAAAATTAGAGACACTCGAATACAATAATTGAGGAATAACATTTAGTCAGAACATTATAATATCCTGAGAATAAATGGATTCATGATATAATACTCCAAAGGATAGTATATACACCATATAAGAGTGAATTGGTGCATAACAACAATGAACCCTCAATAGAAAAGTCAAATGTGATGAAATCCCTTATAAAGAAGGTATCCTTAAATTAAGGACAAATCAATCTCAAAAATATGTGTGAAAAATATAAATACACCCAATATAAGTGGATATTAAGTGTACAAAAATAAAAGGTCATTCACACATATTCAATGGATGACATATTCAATGACTACATGTTGAACCCAAAGAAATCGAAATTGGGTTAAAAAGTTCCCTTGACAGCCTAATGACATCACATCAAAATGATTTGATGGGAGATTAAAAGAGTATCTCATCACTTGGACACAAAATTTACATCAATAAGGATATATGATAACATATAACAACATAAAAATATGTAAATTAAAAGACCCAACAAAAGAAGTCTTTTAAAAAAGAGGAGGGTGAAAGGTTCCCTTACCGACTTGGGTATCTTTCAAAACATACACCCCATGAAAGAAGGACAATAGATCATTGATGTAAATACTCATAAACGAATGTATATTACACAAAGAGTAGAATAATGAGCATTACATACACCACTCAATGGAATTTGTGGCAAATGTAGCATAAATCTCACGGGAATAAAAGTGAGATGTAAAATCCCTTACGAAAACTCGGCATCCTAACAGCACCACATAAAACTTCCGAATATGGATTGATGAGATAAAATAGGGTATCTCATCACATTACAATAAAATTTACAGAAAGAGAAATATAAAATAACATCCCCCAACATTACAAAGAGGAGCTTAAAAGAAGTGACATAAAGGAGAGTACGTAAAAAGAAAGAGAGAGGTTAGATCTCTTAAGAAAGTTCGGTAGCCTAACGGCGCCACTCAAAACATCCAAAATGGATTGATGAGAGAGAATAGGGTATCTCATCACATGAACATAAAAATTACAGTAACTGTAATATATAATATCATCCCAATAACAAGAAAGATGATCTTTAAAAGGAATGACATAAAAGTGTGTACTTAAAAAGAAAGAGAGGAGTAGGATCCCTTACCTCGGGTCCGACTTGACTTGATCGTTCTTTAATCTCCTGAATAATAAACTTGAGTTAATTTCTACTTCCTTAAGAACCTTTTTCAAGTTAATTATTACTTTTATATCACTTATTACCATGTCATAAACATTATGTAATCATTTATGTTAATAATATTTGTTTTGCCGATATTTGGTTCTTAAGTCGAAAGTGGACTTCTTACAATTACATGTTGTTCGTGTGGCCAAATGTTTATTATATACAGAATTGTATTCATGATTTAGATATCATATATTTCATATATATCCAGTACATTCATGCATTTATAACATTACATAATCATTTAGAGGTAAGAAATGAAATGCACCGTTCATGGAGATGGTAAGCCGTACGTACGCATGAACGCTAATTTCTTTTCTATTTCATATTTTATAGAATGGAATAATAATGATATAAAGTTATATTATAATTCCAGTATAATATCATATATAATATCATAATTTCATCCTTTATACGTCCCACATATGGTATTTAACGAATCAAATCACTTTGAGGGGGCGGTAGTCCGCACTTCCTTAAATGAAGATATCGCTTTTAACCATAATGGAAACCATAAAGGTATGCCCAAAATGAAAATACATAAGCTTAAGGAAAACATAAACATATTTTAAATCATATATAAAAACAGTGACATCATAATGGCCACCTTTGAAGGTGTTAAATGAGTATTGAACAATCATCATTTCGGGAGGCAGAATTTCGCCATCCACGGAAACCGTATGTTCTTTAACCATTTGATGTAGTTGTGTGAGAGTGTAGCTCGAACAAATCTTATAACAACATCCTAGTATATTTAAGATACTGGTGTTGTTACAAAATAAATAAATAAAAAGAGTTTAGGGGGTTGGAGAAGCAAAATAAAACAAATGAACATGAGAGAATGAATTACCTTTAAAAGTGTAACTCCTTTTGATTTGAGCCTAAAGGCTTCCTTTGAAAGGATTTTGCCCAAAGAGAATCTTTTACAATGAGCAGAGGTATGTGGAGAGAGTAAATGGGCAGGGTTTGGACGAGCCAAAGGCTTGAAGAGTGTGTGAAATGAGGTAGAGGTGGGGGCCTTTTATAAGAGGAGAGGAGGGGCACTTTTGGAAAGTAAGAAATATTACTTTATTTGAAAATGTTTTTCGGTTTCAAAAGGTCCCACATTGATATAAGTCGTGGATAAGGTGTTAATGGTTCTAAATACACCCATCCAATATGTTTTGGACATGTTTCGTTCATAGATTTTACATTATATTTCTATTTTATTTAAATCATTAAATAATGAGGTCATCGCTGCATCATCATGATGTCATAAATAATTTAATTTATTTAGTGTATAAAAATTATAAAAAAATACTATGATGTAGGAAATCTTTTTATCTTTCCAATGAATATTTATAATCAAAAATATGATATTTATATCCCCATGTAAAAATTGTTTTCGTAAAACATATGATGTTTCTGTCATTTTTACTTTTACATTAAATAAAATGTTATTTATGTCATTTCCCAACCAAAGTAGCTCCATGGGGTCCTCAAGTTGATACATGGATTGTCTTGGTAGGCCATGACACAACCAATGAGTGTAGGACATGTTTAAATCTCATCTTAATTTATTAAACCATTATTTTTACCTTAAACTACACTAATTACCACTAATCGCGATTAAAAACTTAATAAGTTACTATTCACCAAAAAATTATTTTTATCCCATTGAACCACATTTTACTTCTTAATGACAACCATGTATGCCGGATTTTTGAAATTCAAAACACAAAGATGGCAAAATTTCATTTAAACGGAAAAATCAGTTTTTATATGTACCACTTTGTGGTTTCACTATTCATCAAAAATTGATGTTTTTCAGAAAAATACCAAAAATTCACCATAAGCTATATCTGATATTCCGAATTCAAAAATGAAGTCTATTTTACAAAATTCAAAACATATAAGTCAGATTAATTTATTTAATAATTAATTCCCGCTGTTAGATCAAATAGCGTGTTTTTATGAAACAATAAGTATCAAAAGATTGACACTGGTTTAAGTCTAATTTCAAAGTGAAATTAATTCCAACGACTACTATTGGATTTAATGGTAAAAATATATTCTAATTTCACTTTAAAACCAATTCAAAAGATAATATAATCATATAAATAAATTAGATTAAAAAGAGGTTTTGAATTAAAATACAACATTTTACATTATTCATTAAAAAATGAACTTTATCGGAAAGATACCAAAAATTTACACAAAGTAAATTTTGATGTCCCGATTCTTAATAAGAGTTTTATTTGTTCCAAAAGAATGTTTAAGATTGAACAAAACTATATTTAATGATGGTTCAACATCAAAAGGTGATAAGTGAACCATTAGTGAAAACTAGGGCATATGCACCTAAAATTGAATTCTTTCCGTATTTTAAGCCTCTATCCTTTATTGGATAAATGTAAAAACATTTAAAAACATATATAATCATATTTTAGTTATTTATATCCATTACCGCCATTAAAAAGGCAACATGTTAACTACCATTTAAAATAATATTATTTTATTATTAGAGTGCAACGTAAGATTCCCAAGAAACTCGTTGTTGCGTATTGGGTACGCCATCGAGCATAGCATCCCCTTTAAAGTAATATTAATGTTTGATTCACAAATATGGGTAAATATAAAGATGTCATATTCTTTATTTACCTGGGGTGTTACAGATATGATTATGATAGGTGTGCCCAAATAGTGCCATAATGCATTGGGTAATGTTTTAGCCTCATGAGATCCCATTTATAGTGGAAAATAGGTTATCCTGAGCACATTGTGTTAGGATTTCATGGTTACGAACTTTGAATTATGAATATGATTTTATGTTTAATGTTATTTCCAAATTTTGGTTGTGCGTTATTGTCATCGTGCTATATCATGACTCATTGGCCGTATTAATGAAACTCACCCCTTTATAACTCTTTGGAATTCCAATTTTCTAACATGTAATACATTCTTCATGTGATTATTTGTTTATTCCAATGCCGGGATTTATATACCACCGTTTATTATAAATATCATTAGTTTATCACCTTCATTTTTAAGAATGATGTAATACCATGAGAGTGTTAACGATTTTTTCATTAATGTCGATGTAACCCCTATTTTAATTTATTATTTAATGAACCTAATTACCATTATAAAATATAGTTTATGATCATATAGGTTCTATTATATTTATTATTATGTAATAAATGATGAATTAATTTTTAATAAAGACATGGTTTTTCATAATCATTGGTAAAAAACAGGACATCCCCAGAGCAATATACATAGATGGATGAATCCTCTATCGCATGAATCCTCCATTAGATTCCTAATCTCATAGGATAATTGATTCATGTATTTTATACTATTTAGAATAGTCTTTTTTTAATATATATTTTTTATAGATATATATTATAAATTCATAAGGGGTTTAACTATTCCCCGTATATATGAAATTTTATCATGAAATCCTTTTTACGATGACGAGAAGAAGAAATGATACCTATATCTCAATACCCCTTTATGTTCCCATGCTTATTCATTAAATTAATGATTCCTCTAGAGATAATTAACTAGATGAGATGTAACACCCCATGATTTCAAAGTACGTTATCTCATTAAACTAATTCAATAGCATACGCTTCACGCAACACCAAGATCGAATGCACCACAACTTATTAAACTAACCATTAAAAAGGAGATTATGAATAGTATTAACTACATTTTGAATCTTTTATACTCAATATAATTTTAAAATCCATATTATGTGTTTTAATGAAATAATATAAGAACAAATTCATTTTTTTTGGGTAAATTAAGTATTTTAAAAAAAATTGAAATTTTACCACCTTTTAATGGAGAACCGTTTTTAAAACAAATATTTGACACTTTTATATATTCAATTTAATTAAATTAAATTATTCTTTAAAACTAGGACATAAAAATTTAGTTTGGATATATTTTTGATACTTTTGTGATAACATTCATATTTTCATGAATAGTGAAAAATAATATGTCTTAATTAAAATACAACTTTTTTGATCAAAATAATTTATAGAGATAAAATATGAATTTTATTGGTTTGGAATTATAATTAGATTATATATTTATCATTTAATGCAATTATGGACATCATTAGTAATTTCAACATTAAATTTGACATAAACACATGTCAATGTTTTAATAGTTTTACTTTTATTAATCCCGCTTTTTGGTATTGACAACGGGAATTAATTTTAAATTAATAAATGAAAGTTATATGTTTTCAATTTGGTAAAATAGAATTTATTTTTGAATTATAAAAATCAAAATTATATTCGGGTAATTTTTTGGTATTTTTATTAAGACCTTCAATTTTTTGATAAATAGTGACAAACATCGCGTTATTGTTTAAAACCAATTTTTTTTTAAATAATTTTTTATTTTATTTAAATTTATTTTAATTAAAATAGATATATAATACCGATACAATTTCTATGTAATTCATTGATGTTATTTTATTATAAAATTAGATGTATAAATTTTTATTGAACTTTTTACCGTATGTTACCCACCTTGTAAATGCATTTGCAAATTTGTATAAAACAGAATTTTACCACTTCTGTTCGATGAAGTTCAAAAATCTGAGAGACTTGGCTAATATCAATATGTAATATTTGGTTCAATAAAACAAAAATATTTTTTGGGGAAGAGTAACTTATTACTTTTTTTTTCTAAGATTAACAATGTATAGGGTAATTAATGGTAAAAATGATATCATAATTATCCTAATACATATCCTAATTCAATTGTACAAGTATAATTCGACAAAAAAACAACATTAGGAATAAAATATGATCCTTTTTAGTCCACTTGGATAAGATTAGGATATTTATTATCATTTTATTTAAAAAATTGTTAAAAGTGTTAAATTCAATGATTAATAACTAAAGAATTTTTAATATAGGGTTATACATAAAATAAATTCGATTATAAATATTCATTAGAAATATATAAATATTTCCTACATAATGATATTTTATTTATAACTTTTTTACATTAAATAAATTTATTTATTTATGACAAAATGATGACACAATAATCACATTAATAATGAAATATTAAAATAATTTATATTATAAATATCCAAATAAAAATAATTTGTGATATTGGATGAATTCCAATAATTCTATAGGTTAATAGGACTTGTTAGGATTGATCATATGAATTTATTTCTATGTAATAAAGTTGATCGGACTATAACCAAATTCATTAATTAAATAATGTCAAAATTGACATAGTAGAGTTTTTAAAACAAATAATATAATATAGGTCGATATAATATTTCTAAATATATAAGGTTCAGAAAAAGGGCCCAAATAATATTATATATGAAATTAATGAACCTATTGTGGTTTTATTGGATGTTTATAGTATTTTTATTAACCATATAATTAAAAATACAAAAGGACATGGTAAATGTCAAACCATTTAACTAAGAGTTTTTTTTGACAAAATAAGACAGATCCATTAATGATGGAGATCAGCAGAAATACAGCCGCACAACCAAGATGGAAAATGATTAAACCAGAGCAAGTCCTCGTAAGGAGGGCCAACGACTGCCATCTTGTGAGCAGCTTCATTCTCTTCCCTTTTAATAAATGAGAAATTGCAAGAAGTGAAGCCTTGTCTTAGAGAGTGAATACACCGAGTAATGGAGCCGAAAGGTTGAAGCCCGCGGTCAGTGAGATTAATGGCATTGATTACAGTGAGACAATCAGATTCAATGTGAATTGAATCCCAACCACGGTCTTTTGCGATGTTTAACCCAGCAAGGATGGCGGCGGCCTCCGCGACTGAGGACTCCCAAAGTGCATAGCGCACTTCGTATTTGGCTGCGATAAGATTTCCATAGTTGTCTCGAGCCAGCAAACCTAGTCCAACTGGGCCATCCATATGGAGAGAGGCATCCACATTGATATTAATAATCCCTTCCGGTGGGGGGCACCAATGTTGGGAATGAGTAGAGGGGGTGAAAAGTCTTTGCTGCTCAGGGTGGTTCTGCCAAACCGCAATCCATGATGATGCCTGGTCAATCCAAAATCTGGGGGGCCTCCGGAAATGATTGAAAATGGCCTCATTCCGCCTATCCCAGATAATCCATGTCAGAATGCACATGCCGCCTACTTTAGCCGACGAAATGGAGGAGCACCATTTCATCAGGAGAGAGGTAAGATCCGAGGTGACGTCCAGGGACAGCTCCATTGTAGATCCCCAGCCATTCCAAACCTCCTGAGCCTCGGGGCATTGAATGAGAGTTGGAGAGGGGATTCAGGCACATTAGGGCAGAAGGGGCATGAGTTGTCGTTTGAAAAGTGTCTGTAGGCTAAGAGACTCTTAGTAGGAAGGATACCGGTGCACACCTGCCACCAGAAAAAGCACACTTTAGGGGGAACATTAAGCTTCCAAATTGACGTCCAGGGCCTAGCATCTCCTTCTGTAATTTGAGCAGTGAGAGCTCGCCGGTAGCCAGCTTTCACCGTGTACTCTCATGAGGTGCCGTTTGTCCAGTAGAGATGATCTGGCCCTGCGTCTGGCACAGAGGGGATACTCAGAATAATTCTCCTATCCCTCTCATTAAACCATGAAAAGAGTTTATCCAAACACCATCCCGCCCCTTGATTATCAAAAAGACAACAGTCTGTGGCGTGTTCGGAGCCTGGATAAATAGGGGATGACGCCTTCCCGCCTGCCTGATCAATAAGCCAGGGATCAGTCCAAATCTTGACCGTTATACAATTTCCAATCCTCCAGCCTAGTCCTTTCCTCCGAAGATTACAAATGCCCCAAATGCTTCTCCAGAGAAAACTGGGTCGATAGCCAAGATGGGAATCCAAAAAATCCTTATGTGGGAAATATTTAGCCTGGACAACTCGCGTGCATAGGGATGATGGGTTATTAATCATACGCCAACCTTGTTTAGCCAGCAAAGCATCATTAAAAAGAGAATGGTCCCGGAAGCCCATTCCGCCTTTAGATTTTGGTTGGCAGAGAGCAGACCATGCGATCCAATGGAATTTATTTTTGTCGTCCTTTCGACCCCACCAGAAGTTAGATGTGCTGGATTGAATCTATGAAAGCACCACATCAAGAAGTTTAAAAATAGACATCAAATAGTTGGGGACAGATTGAAGTGCCACCTTGATGAGGATTTCCTTCCCGGCGTTGGAGATTTTTTTAGGGGTCCAAACTTGTATTTTTCTTTCAATTCGATCCACAATAGAAGAACAAATTTTTTTTTGACCGACCAACCACTATCGGGATCCCAAGATACTTCTGGTACTTATCAACCCCAGGGATGCTTGATAAAGAGAAGAGTTCTTCTCTTTTCAGCTGAGGGACTCCAGAGCTGAAAGAAATTTCTGATTTACTCTGGTTGATCATTTTTCCTGAAGCCCGTTCACACTGTTGAATCGCATAGCAGATTGCAGTACACTCATTAGGGGTAGCTTGGGAAAATAGAAGGCAATCATCGGCGCAGAAGAGGTAGGAGATCGGAGGGACCTTGTGGCACACTTTCGCCCCATGAATTCTGGAAGACGAAGCTGCCCTAGAAAGGAGGTTAGAAAACACATCAGCCACTAAAATAAAGAGGAAAGGTGAAGGAGGATCTCCCTGGCGAAGCCCACAGGACGGGGAAATGCCTCGGGTGAGCACCCCATTGACATTAATACAGAAGGATACTGACGAGATGCATTGCATGATCATGTCAATCCATTTGGTGTAGAAACCCATCTTGAGCATCAAAATTTTTATGAAGTTCCATTCCACTCTATCATAGGCCTTAGCCATATCCAATTTACAAGCCATGATCCCTCTCTTTGATCCTGTTCTTGTTTTCATGGAATGGAAAATTTCATGAGCAATAATGGCATTATCAGTGATTAACCTTTTTTCCACAAAAGAGCTTTTGTTCTCTGAAATGACGTCAGGTAACCATGGACGCAACCGATTCTCTAGGATCTTCCAAAAGATCTTATACGAAACATTGCACAGACTGATAGGTCGAAAGTCCGAAACCCCTTGCAGATTTTTCATCTTGGGAATGAGGGTAAGAATAGTTTCATTAAGAGAAGACAGGTCTGTTTTCCCTGCCCAAATAACCCTCATCAGACTGCAGATGTCTGGACCAATGATGTGCCAGTAATTCTTGAAAAAGAGGGTGTGGAATCCGTCTAGTCTCGGGGCCTTCGTAGAGTGTATTTTCTTTAAGGCCTTGAGAGTCTCGTCATTCGTCACATCATTAGAAAGAAGTCTATTTATATCGTCAGAAATCACAGGTGTGATGCAGTCCTTAATTTCAGGAGAAATGTTAGATTGGACTGCAGAGAAGAGCTTCTGAAAATAGCTCAAGAATGCTTCTTGGATTACCCCTATGTCAGACACTTTACTACCATCTGATTTTAGAATGCCAGAAATAAGGTTTTTTCGGTGTCTTGCTGAACCCTTCTGGTGGAAATAACGGGTATTAGCATCCCCTTCTACTATATGAATATCACACGCTCGCATAGCCCAGAAACCTTCCTTATTGTGCAGAGTAACATCCAGCTCTCGTTGGGTTTCACTAATTTTGGAGAGAATGCTGCTAGAAGGGGGTTTGCTAAGAAGATATCCAGGATTCCTTTCAAGAAAATTGCAGTGCCGATCCGGGTGACGAAATTTAGAGTAGCTCCATGTCTTCAGATCAGACGCCACTCGGTGAAGGATGGTCCTCAGATCAGCTTGCCCATTCTTCCAGCCTGAATGGATAACCTCCTCGCACTCGGGATCTTTTGACAAGAATCTTTCGAATTTGAATGGTTTCCTGGAACTAGTAGCGTGCTCATGAGGGGTGCAGTTAATGACAATTGGGCAGTGATCCGAGCAGTTGAACGTGAGGTGTCTGATATGTTACATTTTGAAGAGGTTCAACCAATCCATTTAGCTAAGGAATCTATCCAGACGTTCATAGATTCGGTTTCCATATGAATTGCCTCGGAACCATGTGAAAGGATTGCCCATGTAACCCAGGTCCATCAGCTCTGCCTTAAGGATAACGTCATTAAAATCAGACATAGACGTGGAGGAGCGCACAGCTCCACCTTTTTTCTCCTTCTGAAAAAGGATCTCGTTAAAGTCCCCTCCAAACAGAATGGGGCTTGGCAGATCACGATGGAGTTTGCAAAGGAGATCCCAAGATTTCCATTTTTTAGACTGGGAGGGCCAGCCATAGAAGCCCACAAAAGTCCAGGGGGGGTTGTGGGAATCATAAATGGCTGCAGCCACGTGGCGCTGGGAAAAAGATAGGAGTCTAACAGTAATATTATCCTTCCAAAGGAGACATAATCCCCCTGAATGACCCTGTTGGGGAACCGAAAAAAAACCCTGGAAACCGCATTTTAGAGCAAGATTTGTGATGCCCTTGTTTTCCAATATGGTTTCGGACAGGAAAAACATATCAGGGAAACTTTGAGCGCAATGGCGCTAAAACATATGAACCATTCGTGGGTTGCCAAGCCCACGACAGTTCCAGCATAATGCAATCATTACTCTAGGCGGGGCCGGGCCTGACCCGCCTCTGCCTTTGACTCTTGTGGGGTTAATGACGTACATGATGCTTTCCTCCTTTTGGGAGGACTGGTGTGCATACCACTGGACTCGCTTTGCTATTTCAGATCGTCTGGCTTGGGATCCCCTGGGCAATCGCCTCTACCACCGCCGCATGCCCTTTTCCACATTCTACGAGTAACATGTCTTGAAGGTGAGGCTTCAGTCATCCCAGAATCAGCTTGCAGAAGGGCATCAGTTGGGATCATATTTGGAGTCTGCTCAGCTTCAGGCGGATCCAAGGAAACATGTTTCTGCCTCAGAAATTTCACTGGAGGTTCTTTTGGTTTAGGTAGTGGCCCAGTTGAAGTAAAGAATGTTAAATTCAGTGTAGTTGAAATGAAGTCAGAGTTGGTGTTACCCTGAATCGGGTGACTGTTCTTCCGAGCCCCATCATTGCATCTGACGATAATATCTTGGGAGGCATTTCCAGTTCCCCTATGCTCAGCTGGGGATTCTTTAGGGAAGACAAGTGGTCCCATACTTATAACAGAAGTTTGTCCAGATTCTAGTCACCTTAGATGGGCTGCAATTTGACGGTCCCGATCCATTTGTCTCTCTACCTCAGGGCTATATGCCTCTCTATGTGCTTTGGCCCGGAGCCACAGACCGTATTGAAGGGTAATATTTTCTTCGGAATTCTCTGACATTAAACCGCACGCTTTCTCAATGTGGCCGATACGTCTGCAAAGGAAGCAGACGATTGGTATTTTTTCGAATTCGAACGATATACAGGTGTTGGAATCATCAATTTTCAGGAACATACCTCGCATTAAGGGTTCAGACACATCAATCTCAGCCTTTATTCGAACCCATTGGCCCCATTGGATTGGGTCCGAGCAATCCCACTCTAGGAAGTGACTGATCCGGTCTCCAATTTCTTTCATCACACGTTTTGATATCCCATGAAATGGTATTCCTTTAATTCATACCCAGAACGGGGATCGGGTAAGTGTGCAATTCTGGATCTCGTCTCCCCCTTTAAATTCCTCCATCAGAATGAGATGATTGTCAAAGGACCAAGGTCGTCCTTTGAGGACTTTATCTTTGTCTTTATCACAGAAGAATTCAAAAACTAGAAGTTTGTTCTCAATTTCCCGGATGGCTACTCCAGCTTCCAATATCCAATGATTTTGAAGGGTGGTCCTGAGGGCCTTAAGATTAATTGGTTCCTTGGTCGCCAGTCATCCGATAACCAATAAAGCCATACGTTTTGTCAAAGTCTTGTCTTCATTTCTACGGGTTGCAAGTGGCTCTTTTTCTTTGTCTGTCAAGGTGAGGTTCTTCCATTGATTCAGCAGATCCGCCTCCATGTTGAGAGCCACGAAATCTCCTAGGGGGATTGGCCTAACAGGGGTCCCCTATCCAGGGGGTGTCCGGCCCAATAGGGGTCCCTGACCTAGGGACTCCGGCCCAATCCGAGCAAGCACAAGCTGGTTCATCACAACCAGTGCGAGCACCCGTGGCTTCGCAACCAAAGCTTCGTGACCAGGAGAATCGCGGTTTTTTCCAAACCGCCAGGAATCTACAAATAGTTTCACAGACCGGGTTTGAATGATAATTCACACAGGCCAGGCCCAACCCAATGATTTTTCTGTTCAGGAACGACCCAAAAAATGTCCTCCAGTCAGGTGCGGCCCGGAAGCTCCATACCACTGTTTCTTTCAGCGCCCAGCCCTACATGACCAGATCCTTCAAGCTGGGGAAGACCACTTTCCGCGCCAAGTTCTGCGTGTCCAAAAGCAACACGCTGGGGAAAGGCTCTTTCCACAACCAGCCCTGCGTGGTAAGTTCCTTCGCGCTGGGTAACACGGTCAGATCTCGCGCAAGTCCCCTCGCGCTTCTAGAACGAGCAGACTACGAGGCGCTCCAACTTGCGCGCCGAGGGACTCTTCTTCGTGTCCACGCCCTCCGCGACCCGGGGAACCACCGCACCGCCCACAGAATAGGAGGTCAGACGTTCCGTTCTTCGCGGAGCATATGTGTTGGAATCGCGTCCATTTCCTTCGAGATTCGGGGCACCCTTCACAAATGGTGCTTCACGAGTCACCGCATTGCAGTGAGAACTTCGCAACCGTGGTTTTGAAAAACCTCCCAAAGGTCACCGCCAACCTTCATGGACCAGGTAAGGTTTACGATTACGGTTATGTGAATCCTTGAACTCTGGTAGCTATTTCAAGACTATGAATGCTCGAATCTATTTGCTAAAGGAGGTTTGAGAATGGGATCCGGAACTGCCCTCCCTGTCCCAGATCTGGCACAGATGTAGGGAGATGGTAACGGGAAAAGCTTCTGGACAACGTTGAAGACCTGGATCTGCGTCTGAAGATGAAATCGAGAATATGAAGCCCGAATCCCTACGAATTGCCGGTAACGGGGTCCGGTAACTGGCGAGGAAGATCAGAGGAAAAAGGAATGGGGAACGGCAAGGAATGGGGGAACCCGAACCCCTGTCACTGGAACCGATGGAGATGAGGAAGAAAACCAGAAGCAGGATGCACCGGGGAAGACGGAGCTGCCGAAGCCGATCAGACGAGAAAACTCAAACCCTAGGAATCCCTAGGAGAACATACTCTCAAGCGGGAGAGACTAAGAGTTAAATATAAACAATAAGGATAATATGATGACCAAAAACTATCTAAAACCTATTGGATGAGAGGTTTTTGACCAATATCCACCTTATCCTTTAAATAAATCATTTTTTATCCTTTATAATCCGAAAAGTTTTTATTATAAAATAATATTTTAAGCTTTTCCTAAAGTGATCTTTACCTCTATTATAAAAGGGAACATCCTCTTCTCTTAATTTCACAACTCCAATGCCATTTTTCTCAGCCTACCCCTACCCATATATCCTCCCAAATTTCATCGATTCATCCTTGAGGAATTATTTTTGTCCGGAAGCCAACCTAAGGATCCCTTCTGATCAAATCAAAATAAATAACCCTAAGAAGAGGTAAATATTTCATCACCTCTTTCAAGTTTTTTTTGCTTCCACTTTCTCTTTTTTTCAATTATTATATAATAACACAGTATCTTCTATATAATATGATTTTATTTTAAAAATATTACAACCATATTCTTTTTTCTGTCCATCCTATAAATAAAAAAGTCACCATACGTACGTATGTACAGATTACTGGCTCTACATCATGGTGTAGTTTGTTATTCAAACATTTCATTATTTGAATCGGTATAACAATGAGTATAAAAGATGTAAACAATAAATATAACGTGTTAATTATTCTGTATATATGATATAATATACAATTACATATAATTTCTCCATTAATATAATGATATTGTCGCTCGTGAATACGTACGGATTACCGTCTCCACGACGCGAAGAGATTCATTTCCACGTTCACCATTCAACGATGATTATATATATATATATATATATAATAATAATTATGTAATATAGGAAATAATAATTCTTACAAAGAGATAAATATATGTTTACTTACGTATATCTTATTCACTTAGTTCCGTTCAATACGATATGAATACAGAAAGAGTGTTTATACGTACATACGACCTACCATCTCCATTAATAGTGTTTTCCATTTCATATGTATGTCTATTATAAATATTTATATTATAAATATAAATGATATATAAATAATTTTTTATATTCTTTAAGTATTTAAATCATGATCTATGTGATACAGTCAAGAGTAACAACTTAAAACACATATGATAAAAAAGTGATAATTACCTGAAATGATAATTTGACATGGAAATTATTATTAAATGGGTAGTTTAAAGTCATAAATGAATCTTGTATGATATCATAAATATTAATATTGTTCAGGTATAATTTAATAACATACTAGAGTGTTTATAAATGAGGTTAAACTCACTCTCGACTAAATGAAGTACAATGTAAGGGTTAATTTCACAATCTCTTTATTACATGAGGTTGTTTTTACATACGTATACACTGGGACATATTTGTTATCCATGTCCATGTTTGATGATAGAGTTTTTAAAGAGATTCTTTTATAGGACATTATTACGAAAACATCATTTAAATTATTTTAAATATTTATTCTTCTAAATCATTCTCATTAATTTCCCTGTTTTCAAAATGTTTCTGAATGATTTATTTATATGGACATAAATGTTTATCAAAGATTAATTACATTCAAATGTTACTAACTGGTATGGTACACTTTGATTCCCAAATTTCTTTAAATAAATTCCTTTCTAAATTGTGTGACTTTTAAATGTTTTTATAAAAAGGGATATTTCTCTCCATTGATCAATTTGAACCTTTTTTTGGAATATTATATTGGTAGGAATTACATCCCCTCTCCACTAACAAAGTGCACTGTAAAAAAGGACAATTTTAATGTATTATTTTCCCACATCTAGTTTGAATATTATCATCCAAGGCATTATAAAGGAATTTAATTTTTTTCATAAAATATAGTAATCCTAAAATCATTGATGAAAAATAATGAATAATTATAGAATCAAATACTGATAATTATTCTTGTCTATGTTGGATTATTCTGTAAAGAGTGAAATTTATTATGTTATGCTAAATTAGAATTTTCTCTAGGGAATAAGTGCCTAATAAATGATTTGGATTAAATTGAAAATATTAAAATTATCCATAAAAATTGATATCTCAATTTATATTTTATTTATGTAAAAATGAAAAATTTATATTTGGTTCTACGAATCTATGATGTTTTTTTGAGATGAAGAGAATGTGAATGTATTTATGTTGACATTACTTGATGAACCAAGGATATCAGCATAACAAAATTGAGGAATGAAGTCCTTAACACTCAAATATGTATTATAAATGTTATTTGAATGATTATTTTCATGAGTGTGTTTCCTAGAGAAACATTAGTTTTATTCTTGATCACATGAGTTTTTTGTATAGAATTTGACTTTTTCTGGTGTTCCTCGCTTATGGATCATTATAATGATTATGATACCTAATGATTTGATGTGATCATTCAGTTTTATAGTGTCTCTTTTATCATATATTTTGTATTTGTTTGCATTAATTTAATGCACAAATTGGTCTTATATAGACTATCCTTCTAGAGTAATGTTCTAGATCAAGGGCTACATGACATGGGTTATCCAGTTAGTGGTAAAATTTATTTGCACGAGGATATCCAATAGTGAGTGGTGTTATATACATGAGTCATCATTTATTTAGGATAACCAATTATGGAGAATGTATCACATTCTTCATTTTATATATTTTAGAGGTATGTACTATATTGGATTCAACATGTACATGGGAAATCCTACCTCGAATGATGTGTTAATTTAATGGTGTTATCCAATCGAGAGTGATGTTCTAGGAAGATGACTGTGGTTTCTTTGGTCATTTTTCCTATGTGTTATATATGGTATCAAATGACTCAACATATATTTTGGACATTCCTGATATATTTTTATTATATTTAAACCATGTTTAAGATCTTGTAATTCATATATTTTTTACATTGTTGTTCATGGTTGTTGGTGGTACCCTTCTAATTTGTAAAATAACATCCTACACTGGGATTTTTATGAAAATTTAGTTGTTATTACTAGGTAACTAGTATGGTTAAGGTCCCTATAGTGGATGGTTTTATGAGGCAGACAAAGAGGATTCATTCATTACATGGTAGTTTTCAACAGGGGTGTTTTATGCAATTTTTATTTTCTATGTTTACATCTATCTTGAATCCTTTTTTAGTTTTGATGTATATTTGTTCATTCCATAATGTTACATCTTGGTATGGATTATTTATATTTTCCACTAGTAATATTTTTATATTTTTATACATTTTGTTATTTATTTCATCATTACACTCTGCCAGATGGTATTGTCACCCCAAATCCCACTCTAGACCCTCTATACTAGTTATAAATATATAGTTTTTGAGAAGGATCTCTTGAGATCTTGTGGGATTATTTCTCAAACATAGTGGTTCGACTCAAGGTGATAATGTACCAATGTATTTATATTTATTTAGATTTATTTTAAATAATTCCATTATAATTTTCTACGATGAGTTTAGTGAATGTACGTACTGAAAAAAATCATCCACACTTAAAATTCTATAGAGTATATATTGTAATATTGATTGATAATCTAAATAGGGACCCATCTATGATGTTCATAACACTCAAATAAATAAATTACTAAGAAAACTATTTCATTCTCTATCTTCTGGTGAACAAAAATTATATTTTTAGTAGTGATAATCCATTACTCAATAGTTAGTATATCATAGGGAACACTAATGGAAGGAGGATATTTACATATGAGTGACTCCCTTCTGTGTTTATCCTTCCATTGAAATTTTGGAATCTCATTATGATTCAGATCTTTATATTGTTTTCTACTATATAAAAAACAATTCACATTCTATCCCACTTTTTGTGGGGTTTCTTTTGTGTACAATCATTACGTAAATAATCTCATTCATTGTTAATAATATTATTGTTCTTTAAATAAAGTTTATATAATCATAATATAATTGTTTCATAATTATACATAAATAATTATAGTAATAAATAAGATAATAATTAATATGATTCATATAGTCTTTGAAATTATGAAACATTATTATCAACCTCTAAACATTAGGTTCAGTTAATATCATATACATGTCATTATAGTATTTGAATTTTCATTCCCAATATTCCTCATAACTAAATATTTAATATTTATTAAAAAAAATTATGATCCCAAATATGATTACATATGAATTCCATATTTAATTATTGAATCATTTTAGAACAATATAGATTAAATATAATAGTAATACACAAAAATGAAGCATAAAGATTCATTACCATTGAGACTAGATATATAAAAAACATATCTTATTAATAATCTTTAGAATCAACAATATTTTTCTTCATAAATATTAACTTTCATATGATTATCCCACTTAGTACAATTATTCATAAAATATAGAAATTCAAACATAATGAATGTTGATCTCATAGTCCTAGTAAGAGTATACACAAGATCCAGTAATCGAATATAATATGTTTTGTTAATATATTCATAAGCAGTTGAGATTTGTTTCATAACTTAGAAAATTCATACACTATATGTCATTGATCATAAATCAATAGATGTTTCATAAACAATTGTTGTATATAAAATCATGAGTCATAAGAGAGTAGAATCATCATTAATCAATCATGAACTATGAAAGGATGTCATATGAATAAGAACATGTCATAGGAATGTGTCACAAACATAACTATATAAAATAATTCATTAGTTAAGGCTCACTTGTAAGAATATCATGACATAGTGGTCATAGTCTGATTCTAAATTGAATTCACACCCCATTCCCTTTCAATTTATAACATCAAGACACATAAATTTGACTTGGTTCATCGCCCTTTCCATAAAATATTGTAACATGAAAAACATAATTTAATCTAGGAATTGGTGGGATATATAAATTTTTCCATACCCACCACATAATTAAAATTGTGCATTTTTTCCACAATATCGTTAAAAAAATCAACATTTCATTATAGTTTAATTAACCCATGTAAAAAAATGTGCTTCATTATATTATCCTAAAATAATAATTATAATAATTCATAAATATAATGTATTTGGATGAAATCATTGAAAATATATCCCTATATAATAATATAATTCCTAAATCGATGTTGAGAATGATGAAAAATTATTTTATAAATGGGTTAAAAAATTTATTTTCCAAACAAGTGGAATTATCCATTTGTCTTTTTAAAAATTAACAAATACTAGTATAATGGGAATATGATTTTTTATTTGAAAACATGAAATAATTTAAATAAAAATTTATTATAATTAAATGAAATTATTGTGGTAATGTTCATTCCTGGAATGTATTTTTAGAAATACCCATTTTCTATAGTTTTATAGAAAATAAAATAAAAAAGGTATCAAAAACATTGTAAAAATTTATTTATAAAAAGAATAAAATTTATTTATATATATGTTTGATAATTAATTTTTCACAATAAATGCATTATATAAAATTAAATGCAATAAAAAATTTAAAATATAAACATTCTAGTAATTATTGCCGACCAAAAATGGTAAATAAGTCATATTTTTCTAAAAAACATTATTATATTCTATTTGAGTACAAAAGAGGGTAAATTGGATAGAAAAATATATAAAACTTTTCTTTAAAGGGAAAATGAAATTTCTTGAGATTAATGAAAGATTTAACAAATTGTTTCTCCAAAGTTAATTTAAATATGAATAATCATGACTTAAAATGTGATTATTATCTTGACCATAACATAATGACTCAACTTGCATCATACACCCTATAACCACAAGAATAATAATTTTTTATTTTTTATAAAAATTTATTAGAACTATATTTGAAATTATTTTAAATAATGATTCTTATTCAAAATTTAAAATTAAAATTTTATTAATCATTATCAACTAAAATAAAAATATTCAATGTTAGTTGATTAATTATTTCCATGAATTTTTTAGATTGATGGTTTTATCCCTTTTAAATTAGACACATTTTAATTATACCAAGAATCATAATAATTTATCAAATTTAATAGTTCTTCCTAATTTAGTAATTTATAAAATCCATGTATGATCATTATAAAGACTAATAAAATTCTTTCATGGATGTTTCAGTTCATACAGACACATATGGGATGCATTCACTACTAAATGAATGTAATTAATGGAAGGTATAAAATAATTTTCAATTATAGAACCATTATTTTTTATAAATATCTTATATATTCAAAAAATCCATCAACATAACCAACCATGTGTGGTGCTAATAATAAATTAATCATGTCACTTCGTTATGACGAGAGTCCCTATGTATGCATTACCCATGATTTATTTTCATTAGATATAAATGATATTGAAAACTATTGTAACATTAACTTGAAAAAATAATTATTATAAATATATTGACGTAATTATATTAATAGAGGTATGAATAATTTTGGGTAGTGTATAATGATATAACCATTAATTTATTTGGCAAGGTGATTGCCTTTTCTTTTAATATTATCCATTTCCTTACACCATGTACCTTCTTATGATTGTTTTTTTTTCGTAATTAGGACTTATAATATGATGGGAAGGATATTGGAAGGATACTCGAGTAGGAATCATATCATCTAGGGTGAGTACATTTTTCGAATAAGTGAGAATAGGAAGTTTCACATTAAAATTAAGGAGAGTAGAACACTTGAAAAAACTAACCATTATAAAATAATTAATATGTAATTTTCATGGGAATGTAGCATAAAATTAAAAATTATGTTTAGTTAGGATATGGAATGTTCTCAATTAAATCATAGTATCAATTTTTTTCTTTTAATAGAAATATTTTGAACCTTGTCTCTTAGTTTGACCCCCTCAATAAACCTCTGAACACATATCCTGGTTAAAACTGATTAAATATATGGAATCCATTTTATATGTTTTTTATGTAGAAGGATCCATAAATTAATTCCTGATTCCACTCACATAATTCATAAAATCCATTCCTAAAAAATTTTATTTTCAAAATTAAAATGATTTTTTTATGAGTCATATTCATGTAACAAAAAAATTTGATATAAAATTTATTTATTTAATATGTATTATATAAATTATTTTAATATAATTTACTAAAGGTTTTAACATAACTTATTTATATGAAAATTCATTTCACAAATACAAACCATTATACGAAAACTATATGTTTTTTACTTTAAAATTAGTTATCGCAATTTATAACTATGTGATAATAAATGTATGAATGATCACAAATATATATTTATATATATTTTGAAATCAGTTTTCCATAAGTATAATATTCAGAATAAGAAAATTAATATCTAAATAAGAAATATATAATAAAATCAATGATTATAAACAATAATTTACATTTATACATTAATTACTAGACTTTCTTAGATTATCATCAAACTAAAACATTATGAATATAGTTACTTCACATTAATACTATAATTATTTCAATTACATTAAACAATCAATTATGATATTTTATTTTTAATTATTATAAAGGCCGAATTCACATTAGTTCAGGGTTTTGTATGTCAAAAGCTATAAAACACGCAGATTTTATTAATATTGAATATAATATAAAATATCAGGGTTTTTAAAATATGTTAAATATAATAATAATTAATGATATAAGAGTGATTAAAATGTCTCATGATCATTGAGAGAAATTATGGATATGATAGTGATTATTATGTCCATGAACGATCTATGTAGCACTAAGAAGAGTGGATAACTTGTGGAACCATCAGGAATGATAAATAAAAATATATTATATAGAAAAAATGATTTTTACAAGGATTAAAAATTATTATGGGTGGTTAATATTCTGATATTATCTTATCTATAAATATTTATATAAAAATTATTACTAAAATGGGCTAATCACGAACACTTAATCAGTGAAATTTCAAAAAAATCAATGTATGACTCTATAGAATTATAATAGAAGGGTTATTAAAATATAATTATAAAGATAAAAAGTAATCATGAATTTAAAAATTAATTATTTCATTCAGATTTTCTATGGTATTATCATCATCCAATGATGTATGTGTCTATTTTCTACTCAAATATGATTATTGTTTTAATAAATTCCAATTTTAACATGTTTTAAAACGAATTATTTGAGGTTTAGTGGGAACCATTAAACCATAAAAACACTAACACTAAATTTTATAGAATAATAAAACCATAAAAGTTATTAAATTCAATAAAATATTTGAAATAAAAAAACTAGAATAGATTAGGGGCTAAGGACACCTCAAGTATTTCCCCTCATGCACTGATGGTTAATGTTTCCCAATTTCATGTCTTTCACCAAAAAATATCCATAGGTCAGTACCATAATCATATGTTACTTATAAATGTATAATTATAAACATAACACTAACAATTTACTCTATTGATCAATAAATTAAGAATAAATATCAAAGAGGAAAAACAAAATTGATAAACCGATCATCATGTAAAACCAATGACTACCATAAATTTATTCAAACCAATAACCAAAAAATAGAATTCATAAAAAAACTAAAACCATAATATCAATTAAAATACTCATCATCATTAATGGAACATATAAAAATTCGTAAATAATACGAATTAGACAATAAAAAATTTTCAAGTGTAGGAATCTACCTCACGATAAAATATTCATAATATTAAATTATATTGGATATCATTAAATAAACAGGACCAAATGAATCAAAATCATTGTAAATTATTCAGAACCACCTCCAATCCAACAATTATAATCTCACAAAACACCGATAAACCATTTCACCTGATGTAACAAACCAAAATTCTATCAATGAAATTTCCATTTTATAGTTATTATATATAGTTTAAATTGAAAAAAAACTTATATAATAAAATAAAAATTTAAAAAATGAATAATGAATTAAATAAGATATATTTATACAAGATAATAAATATATACAAAAGGATTAGTAACACGACCTTTTGAATATTAGTGTGACAATTATGAATAGTAATATTACCAATAGAATTGTAAAATAACTTATTAAAGCAAAAAATATATTTTGGTATCTTATAAATGAATATATAATATTTTTATAACTTGGTATAAATGAATATTGTTTTAAAAATAATAAATTATGTGTTTATATTTCTAAAATTCATAAATATTTCATTATATTTTATAATTAATGTAATGATTTAAAAGAAAATTTATTATCATAAAATAGATTCATAAAAAATAATATGTTTTATGATCATTATTATATAATTTTAGGATTCCTTAATTATTTTTTCAATTTTTCATAAAAACATATATAATATTAAAATCATTATTTTTTGAGTAAATGATGATTTTATTTGGAAATTAATTTTCACAATTTTTTTTTATTATTTTCATAAAATGGAGTTTATATTATATAAAATCATGTCCAATAATGGTATGGGTAAATTTTTTGTATTTTTATAAAATACTTGAATATTTTGTGATTTGTGAAATACGATAATTTATGGTATTTCTTAAATACATGAATTATTGAGTCATAGATTATGTATGGATGATGTAAGTCCATAAATTTAGAACACTAATTTATTAGTTTAATATATTTCGTTATAATACTCCAAATATTTATAATCTGGATAAAAATTAATAACAAAATGAATACAATATTCAAAAAACACCCATCTCTTCCACTATAAATACCACCGCTCACCACCTCTTCTCCTGACACGTCTTAATCCTTTATGCTTGTAAAATTGCCGACCAATCCTTTTTCCTGACTTCTCCCCCATGTCTAGGATCCCTTAGTCTCATCAAAAGGCCAAACTATTTTCCCTAAAGAGGTTCTCAAGGAGGATAATTTCTAGAAGACATTCTGTACAAGTGCATGAAACCATCAAATATAAGGTATGGGTTTCTTCTCGAACCACCATTTTCTTTCAGGTTATGTTTTCTCCAACACTACACTGATGTAATTATTATTTATTTTTATATACGTATTCTACAATCTATGTATATTTCCCAAACTCATGTATCCAAACTAGCTTATCATTCTATGATAGGGAAATACACATTTTATAAGTTTTTTTTAATTCCTCATGATAATCAATCCCAATTAAAGTTAACTTCTCAATTTCATTACCATTTTCAATTAATATACATAATATATTTTAATACACCATTATTTTTCTAAAATCTCTAATTTTTTTATGAATTATATTTTCATTTTTGGGATTATACAAAAAATTAAAAAAAATATACATGATTTTTCTAGAAGAAATCATTTTTCTATTGTAAAAATTGTATTTCAATCAAAAATTTCATGATGATTTTATTAGATTATTTTTATATATTTAAAAACATATGCTAAATAATATTATTTATATAAATTGATCTTTTATGATAATATTGTACTTTATTATATTAAATGGTTTATGAATAGTCTGACTGTGGTTGTCTTACTTTGACACCATTCACCGTATTACTCAATGTGGTAAGTGATTATGTTTAATGAATGGGGAATGTTATTTTCATTTCAAACATATATATTGTTTAGGTTTAACCCCATTCATTTGAAGAATTAAAAGGACTTATTAAGTGATTAATGGGACCACTATAGCCGCTTGATGCATCATCATGTATCATGATACAAAACATAAATAGATTTGGTTGAGGCCTTAACCATTTAGTTTTATATATCCTTGTCAAGTATGGAATGGGATATTTATTGTGTCCAGAAATATTTATTCCTTTATTTTGATATTAGTAATTGATAATTCATGTGACTGATCATCTAGAAGAATATCCATGGTTAAGCTTCATTCTCATGGGATTATTTATATGACATTTTTTATTCACCTTTTATTAATGCCATATTATGAATATTATTATGTTCTAATAGAATGTGTTTTTTATCATTTAATCAATAATTATTGAATATATTATCTTATACATTATTACTTAATATTTCTAATAATATGACCTCAAACCTTTTATATGTTTTATTCTCCCCATGATATAATGATGCATATTCTGAAATACAAGGGGGGATAATCTAGGAGTTATGGATGTTTCCAATGGGGTTGACATGGTTTTTCCATTTCATGTTATAATTTAAACCCAATATTTGTATCTTTTTTTTCTAAAAATACAAAACTATTAGGTTTTTCAGGGTGAAACATCCTTATTTATTATTCCAATGTAATGATGTAATACACCTGCCTCCAGAAATAGGGTTAGGCTCTTTACAGTTAATAACAGAGGTACTTTAGAAGATAAACATGTATAATATATTTAGAAAATATTTATTAGGGAATAAAATCCTAAGATAGATATTGATGATAAACATATAATAAAATCATATAATTTTATGAGTGTATAGATTTGGTGGGTATTCCCAGTAATACATCTCTATTGGGATAATAAAATTGGATGTGATTTTAGAACATATGTACCTAGGTTTAATAACTCAAACAAGATGTTTCGAGCCTGACTTGGGGTAACCTGGTACAAGACAACATGCCTTAAATCACCCCAGGATTGACATTCCTAGGGGATATGATTATAATAATTAACATTTTATTTACCAACCACTATGAAGTATTTAATTATATAATCATTCACAATGAGACCATATTTACGACTACGATATTAGGTATATATAAATTTCCAATTTATACTAATTTTTTTAGTATAAAAATTATTTATTATAATTCATAACCTAACATAGTGTATGCTATTATTTTTAGAAATAGATTCTATTAGAAGGAATGGAAATGATATCAATGTCTGTATCCCATATATAGATTTCCATCAAATGGAAGATAATGGTGTTGGTCCTAGATCTGTGACTAGTGTTGAAAACTTATAACTATATTGGGATAACAGACTCAAGTAATGAACAATATCCTTACCCAAATAGAGCATCTTGATCCAAAATATTGAGGAGAAATTTTAGACTTCTTAATGAAACAATAACCTCTATAATTAAATTAGAATACAATACCATTTGTAGAGGAGCAGTGGATATGTTCTTTGTGAATGTATTTCCCACTTTGGAATGTAAGGAAAGGGAAAATGATATCACGGTAGTTGACCGACTCTCTTGAGATGTTGATCAGTGGTGGCCAATGATTCAAAACTTAAAGGAGGATTGAAAAATATAAAATATGGAATTGAAATATTTTAAGGAAATTTTCCTTGTAAAATATCTCCTTCACCGAGAACTGGACGATATAGAGAGGAAACTATTGAGTCTAAAACAAAAAAGGGACACAAATGATTGGGAAGTATAAAGCAAGCATTACATTGCTAGGAATGCATATGGTGGACTACATACATAATCTAAGGATAAAGATTGAATTAATCTTTTATGGTTTAAAATCAATCCTCTAAAAGAGATACTCTCAAAAAAACTCATCATATGATGATTCAGTCTGATGTGCTATCAAGATAAAGAAATAATTCTCCATGTATTATCACATTAAGGGAAAAAGGAAAAAATAGGGTCGAAGATGATAGAATGGATAAATAGAAGAATTTGAAATTGAATTTTCTACATGACATACTTCTGGAAGGAAACAATATGGTGCCTTCTTAAAAGGAAAATGATTTTTTACATGTGTGGGTTAAGTGGCCACTAAGCCCATGATTTCAATGGAATGAAATAAGCCACCAATGATTCAATGATACAATTTTTGGGTGATGGGTCACCATGAAAATTATTTTCAAAATCGCAATGGAAACCTTCCCCATAAATGATTAATGTAGTAAGGAATACAAATGTGATCACAAAAACATAGGATAATGTTTATAATGATATGGTGATATGAACATTAATAATTTCCTCAAGCATAGGGAATGATTTATTTAACATTTTATCAGCACATTTTTTATATCATCCCAATATTCCAATAAAATTAGACATTTTTCTTTTTATTTAATAAATGAGTTGTCAATCAAAACTCTTAATGGACATATACTTACAAAAAATATGGGTCGTTTAGTGCCCTTTATGACACATAAACGTTCATTAGTTGAAAACCTTAACATCATACCTATGATTTAATTTGATATAATCATTTGTATGTAATGGATTTCAAAATATGATAAAAGTAATTTATTTTGATAAGTAAGGTACAATTTTTGTGGAAAATGAAGAGTCTTATTTTATTTAGATTACAAAATTCTTCATTTTATTCTCATCAAGATCGACCTCTAGTATCTAATTTAAATGAAAATAATGGGGAGGAATGGAAAATATCGTATATGAATATTCATATTGATGACGTACCTATTGAGAAAGAGTACATTTATATATTTCCATAGTATTTACATAGACATCATCTAGATAGGGAAATAGAGATCCATATTCTTTTATTTCCTAGTGGAAGGCCTATATCAATGAATTCTTGTAGAATTGACACTGTGGAAGTAGTATATCTAAAGAAAAAAATAGAGTAATTTTGTGATAACGGATTTATTCACAACAATTCTAATCCATACGGATATCTAGTTATCCATGTTAAGAATAAATATGCATCCATGAGGCTGTTCATTTATTATAGATAAATCAATGATATTATAATAAAGAAAAATTATCATTGGCCTCGTATTGATGATTTATTGGATCAACATCATGGAGATCAATAGTTTTCAAATATTAAACTTAGATATAATAATTATCAATTTTCTATAATGAAGAAACATATTCTAAAGAAATCATTTATAACCAGGTATAGATATTATCAGTTTACTATAATAAAATTAGGGATGACTAATGCACCATTTGTCTTTTTGAATCAAATGAACACAGTGTTAAAGTAATATATTAAATATTTTTATGGTATTTATTAATAATATCTTGACATATTCCACAATATATGAGTACCATGAGAACAAATTTTGGAATCTTCTAGAGACTCTTAGTAGAAAATATTTTTATGGGATGTTTAGACAGTATGAATTTCAAATTCAATTAGTTAATCTTTCTGGCCATATTGTATTTAATAAAGGAATATCAACTGATATTTCAATGGAAAAGGAAGTCAATGATGGCCTGTAATAATGAAAATAACCATGGACTATAGTTTCATTGTATTATTAGGTTACTATCAACATTCCATTCATATTGTTTCATCATTACCTAACTCATTAACCAATATTACTCGTAATGTGGTTATGTTCATAAGGAAAAAATAATGTAAAGATGATTTGAATATTATATTATTGAATGATCTGATCTAGACTCCATCATCAAGTAAATGGGGATTTTTTATTATAATAACGCATCAAAGAAAGGATATAGATGCGTACTTATGTATGATGATAGATTTATTTCCTATGCATCAATGAAATTAAAAACACATGAACAAAATAATCCAACTCATGATCTCAAGTTTGCATCTGTAATTTTTTACCTAAACATATAGAGACATTGTATCTATGGGGAATGATTTGAGATATATATAGATCACAAGAGTATAAAATATACATTCACATAGAAAGAATTCAACATGAGGTAAAGATGTGATTGGTGGGAAGTATGAAGAAATTCTGTATGATGATGAAATTTAAATATTTGGTTAGAGACATTGTTTTCCCTCAATACCCAAGTTAAAAATTGAATTATTGTATGATTCACATAGCTCAAATTTATCTATATACTCTCTTATCACTTATATGTATTGATATTTTAAGTATAATTACTGGTAGGATATTATGAACTGTGAAATTGATTATTATGTGTCAATAAGTTTAGATTGTCAATAGGTGAAGGTTGAAAGACAATATCCTAGAGGATTCAGGCCACCTATAATTATTCCAACATTAAAATGGGAGGAAAATAATATGGAATTTGTTACTATATTACCAAGTACTCCATTAATGAATGATGTAATATGGGTAACAGTTGATTGACTTCCCAAATATTCACATTTTCATGCAGTAAGAGAAATATTTTACACCGGAGCACCCTACACGGCTCTATATTAATTATTTTTTAATAAATTATGGTGTATATATTTCTAATGATAATTATCATGGTCAAAAATTTAAATCATAACTTAGGAAAATTATTAAAAAATATTTGGATACTGAGCTTCATTAGAGCACTGTTATCACCCTCAAACCAATGGGTACTTATAAAGGACCATTCAAGAATTAGAATACATGTTGAGATCATGATAAATAAACATTAAAGGTTAGTGGGATTCGTATTTTACATTTTTTTCAATAAAATTTTTTATTTGAGTAATCAAATGGCACAATATAAACATTATATGGAAAGAGATGTCATACACCAACTAATTGAGATGATATCGGTGAAATGGAGCTTGTAGGTCCAAATTTTTTGGAGGAAATAATGGAATATTTAAAGACTATTCAAACACATATCAATGAGTAAAAAGTTAATAAATTATATATTCTAATAATTAGATGAATTATTTGGAGTTAAAAGTGGGAGATGATGTTTTTCGGAAGTATGTCCATAGAAGGCTCTTATAATGTTCTACAAGGAATGGAAAGTGAGCCTCAGGCACAACCAATCTCTTGAAATTCATGAGATAATAAGAGCTATGGATTTAAATTTTGGAATCACACATAGACTCACCAAAGTTAATAATGTGTTAGAAATCTCATTGTTAAGGATGTACATGATATACCGAACACATGTTCTCACTTCTCAAGAAATTGAATTAGAACCTGATTTATCATACTGTGAAGAGACTATCTAGATTTTGGAGACTATAGAACATGTGTTGAGGAATCATATAACATGGGTAGTTATTCTACATTTGAAAAATCAAAAAATTGAAGAGGAGATGTGGGAGCTATAAGAATATATGATGAAGAAGTACCCAAATCTTTTTCTAAGGTGAAATTCTAGAAATTTTGAGGATAAAATGTTTTGTAGAACTAGGTAATGTAATGAACTAGAATTCTATCAATGAACTATATATTCATATAGTTGTTTTATTTAGAATAAATAACATAAAATAATTTCATAAATAGAATAATAAACATTATTAATGAATAATTAATGACCCAATAGTCATTTAATAAATTTAAGGAACTTATATAAATATATTAGTATCTTTATATTTGAAATAATAATGTGACCATTTGGAATAGTAATATAACCAATAGAATAATAACATCACCTATTAAAGTATAAATAAATTTTGTTATATTATATAAATGTGATATTTTTTCATTTCGAGGTTCTCAAGGAGGAGAAATTTAAGAGGACATTATGTTGAAGTGCATAACACTTTCAGACATAATGTAAGAGATTCTTCACAAACATCTATTTTCATTAGGGCTGTGTAATCTCACTCATTGCCCCCAATGTAATGTTTATTAAATATTATATAAGTCTTATAAATTATTTTTATATGTTTTAAAATTATGAATCCAAACCATTTTATCTCTCTATTATGGTGAAATACATGTTTTATAAGTTTTCCTTTTCAATTCATCCTGATAAGCAAGCCCGATTAAATGGAAATTCTCGAGTACTTAAACATTTTCAAGTACCATCCAAAATTTATTTTAACACACCATTATATTTATAAAATTACTAATTTTACATGAAAAGCTATATTTTTCTAGTTCTGGATTTATACAATCAATTAATACAAATACAAATTATTTTTCTAAAAGAAATATTTTTTACAAAGTAAAAAGAGGTTTTTCTCTCAACAATTATACTTTGATTTTATAATATTATTTCAATCTATTTCATATTCACTATTTAAATATATTATTTATTTATATTTAACTTTTATTACTATCATCTAACATATTTTATAAAATTGATTGTGATCAGTTTGACTATGGATGTGCAACATTGATACCATTCATCATGTTTCTCTGAATGGTTAGTGATTATGTTTACTGATTGGGGAAAATATTTGTATTTCATATGTATATTTTTTTTATCATTATCCCCATTCATGTGATGAATTCATTGGACACTGTATGTTATGTATGGTGACTTATATATCCCTTGATGCGTTGTTAGGTCTCATGTGAAAAAATGGTAATGGATTTGCCTGATGCCTTAACAATTTATTTTCAGATGTCATAGAGTTGGCCAAGATAGTATGTTTATGAATCCTAACATTATGAATGAACTCTTTATGCTATTAGAAATTGATAATATATGTGATTATCCGAATAGTATAATATCCATTGTTAAGCATCATTCTCATACTATTATTTATATGAAATTATTTTTTCATATTTTATTTTTTCCATGTGATGCACTGGATTTTATTATAATGGCATGTGTTTTTAGTCATTCACCATTCCATAATGTTTATATATTATTATTCTATATTACATACCCTTACTATTAATCTTATATCACCTATTTATTATTTTTAAATTTTCCCCAGTATGCAAAGTTGTATATTTTTAATGAAAGGCATAACAAATCTAGGAGTTATAGATGCTTCCAATAGAGATACTATGTTGTTTTCCTTTTCTTGTTGTAACGTAAAATGAATGTTTTTATATAATTTTAGGAATATACTAAATTATTAGGTATTTCAGGATGTGAATTCCTTTTTTATTACACTGATGTAATAATCCACGGTACTTGATCTAGGAAACTGTGTTCCGGGTCAATACACATAACCAAAATGGAATCCTATGTGTTAGACCTACCATGAAGATAAGGGATGAAAGATAGGGATATAAGAAAACTAAATAGATTAAACCAAACCCATAAAGCTCAACCATTTAACATACCTAAATAGAAATCCTATAAGAAATGATCTTTATAAAAAACCCACATCATATACTACCAAAAAACATTTTATAAATAATATGATACCCATTAATGATGTTCAGTATAACGCTTCCAAATTGTATCATATGGACCTCAAAAACATTATGAAAGAGCCAATAGTGAGACTCATAAGATGAAATTATACAATAGAATCCACATTGGTCTTTATTATAAAAAAATGACTGAAAATTTTGAAAAAACAAAAAGGTGATGCTTGAAAGGAAATGATCTCCGTAAAAAATATTGAGGGGTTTTTGTATCAAGGAATTTAAAAAATTGAGCTTCGGGCAATGAAACATATTTATAAAAAATAAAATGGATAAAGGAAGAATCTGCATCATCAATAACTATCTAGAAGATAAGTAGTGAATAATTATTGTGCTGACATTTCTGGGGAGTTTCCCATATAGAAATAGAAACACAATATATGGGGAGAACATTTATAAAATAGTTAGAATCAATATCTAAAACTGATTTGAACTAAAAAATTATTTCATTATTAAGGGGATATAATCCCAAAATAAGTTTTTATGAGGTTATAAATTAATGAAGAACAAATTCAACATTATGAAAAATAAAAATCCTTTCTGAGGTGAGGTAATAAAGTGAAACAAATATATTAAGGTAATGAGATGTATCACATTTTTCAGCTAGGAATTCCACTATACCTAACACCTTATACAATGTGCATCAAATTTATGTCTCCTAGAGAACCATTTTTTGGTATCCACATGTAAAGTATTTGAATTTCTAGTTAACCAATGTACCATTTCATAGTAAAGTAATTGATAAAGATAATTAATATTTAGATTATAATAAAGAGACTAATATGTCATATGAAACAACCATGATAATATTTTTTCCATTGAATCCACCTGTAGTATGATTTTAATGTCATAAATACAATTTACAATGAATATAAACTCACTAAAGATGTCAGAAATGATATATAGTCGGAATATTTCCATATTAGTATGACCTATTATAATTTATTTTATATTCTAAGGAATTATGTATCTATTTAACCCAATTCTTATGACCCCTATAAAAAATGATTGCATTCATCCAAGAGATCATTCTATGATACACGAGGAATAGAAAAATAGAAGTCCCTACATCATAGTAGTCTAAATTTAATATAATGTATAGGAAAATTATTTTCACTATAAAGATTCATGTCAAGATATTCATTATTCTTGAGCCATTATATCAGGAAAAAATCAAATAAAAATCCATAAAAATTGAGACAGTTTTATCTATAAAAGAACCGATGGGAGATTCTTCACTAAAAAACCAAGGAAAATGAATTAATAAAATGATCAATTACTTTTTTTATGCACTTTAAATCTCCTTGGATACTCCATAAATGATTAGATAGGTGACATACATAAAATGTAGTTCCTTAGTATCAAAATGGTAAATCATGAAAAAATATATATTTAGAGGCCAATGATATAGCTCTTTCTATGATGACATTATTGTTGGGTAAATTATTGTTTCTAACACAACATAACATGTAGATGGATTTTTAATGGAAGTATGTATTTCAAGGAAAATCACCCCATTCATTATTATCTGTTTATGATTTGTTATGTAAATGGAAATTTTTAAAATTTATTTTCATATTTAAGGTTCTATATTGTAATTGGGTAAAAATTCAATGAATATGTAAATTATCTAGGTTGATTCCATTAATCTGGAAACATTGATCATCATTCAGAATTTAGTCAATGAGAATGGAAAATTGGTGTTTATTCTCTGATGTATATATATGGTGTCACAAATAATGGTTAAAATTTGGCATGACTCACCCCAAACTATCCTAAAACAATTATCCACCCCCTTTCCCAATGATGAACTTCAATAGATCATTTAGGGGATCAATATGCTCAAGGATGATTTTTATATCCTTAATGAATCTATTTCTCACTCTATTTCAATAATAAATATTCAATTAAATCTTTGGGTATTAATATCTCAAATTTATCATATAAAAATTATTTTTAAAACTATTTTCCACACTTTGATGAATACAAATCCACCCCATTGAATACTATTATAAGATAATGAAATATTTTAAATTAATGACTCTTATATTTGTATTGTATGTAATATTTTTCTCTTTTACAAACAAATGTACACAACAATATAATTTTTGTTGTCTCATTATATAAAAAATACGATACAAAATTTTCATTATCACATTATAAATATTTTGGGTGTTCCCATTCCCCCATTAGTAAACATGAATATATCATTAACGGTTTCCCCATCACAAAAACTATTCTAAATTATTCCATTATTTTATAAAATCTTTGTTACTTATCTTGCTGTGAAATTAAAATCTATTTATCATTAAAATACTGTTCAATTTTTTCAGGAATCTTACCATTTAATAGTCAATAAAAATAGTTACCAATAAGTATAAAAAGATTAAACCTCAAAAATAATGATTTCTAAATTTGTATAAAATAATATACTATATAATCCAATTGAGAAAAACTAATTATCACATTACCTAATTTAATATTTTTTATTCAAGAACAGCATCTCATGATGTAAAGACAAATAATTCATTTTTTCAACATATATACAATATGAAAACATTTTTTCCATTATAAATGATAGAATCATTATTATTAATTATGATTTTATTCTAAAAAATAAAGAGATAATAAATGAACATAATATAAAAAAATTTATATAAGTAAAAAAATGTGAAAACTCAACACAACACATCGATGGAATTGATATGCATTTATTGAATGTATTGTTATCATAAAATATATATGGAGATGTTCATAGATCATATTTATATATTTGATATATATGTCTATATAAGTATATATATATATATATATATATTTACTGATGAAAAAGGCATATTTATCCTTGAAACATGTGTTTGTTTAGTTGGACACACACACAAATATAATTAATATATTTGTTATATATTATTAAAAATATATATAATTATATTGAATGATGTTTAATGGACTTTAATGAAAGCCTTACATTTAGAGAGTGTGTCTAGGAGTCCTTTCATAAAATGGGGTAGGTAGAAGGTCGTATGTTTAGTTATATCTTTAAATCCAACTATATGTTTGGTGTCCCGATGAACATATATACTGATGTTGGGATGAAAGGATTTACATGGATAATTCTTCTATTGGGGGTTGATCATATGACCTTAATGATTGTTGTCTGGTATCTTAGCATACTATGCAGGAGGTTTTGAATAAATCAAAATTAGTAAAATTGTTTAAAATCAAAAATATATAAACATTTTTATGTCTAAAATATAATTAGTTTATATAAAATTTATATTTATTTCAAATTTGTATTAAAACAATTTTAATATATTTTTTTTATTTTTATTGCATAAAACATGTTTTATAACATATTCATTATTATGGTATAAATATAAATTAGTTTTCTTAAATGTAGAATATTTTGGTAATGATTAGGTTCTATGATATTTTTTATGATAAATAAAGATAATTTTTTAATCATTTCATTTTTTTTTATGAATTTTCTTGATTTTTTAAATTACAATGTCATGTTTTTAATTTAATTATTTAATTATTATTTATAATAAATTTTTTTGTACTTTTCAAAGAGTCATGCTAGTGAATATATATAATAAATATTTACTTTTATGTGTTACTGATGCATTATGTAATATATTTGATTTAAATATTCAATGAAAATTATATATATATATATATTATAAAATATTAATTTTGAATATATGAGTTATTATTTACATAAAGTATATATATGTGTGTGGACATAAAATAATTTTACAATCATGTATATCTTTTAAATAATATATGTATATATATATATTCAGAGGGAATATGATATTTATGTATAATTTAATTCATCATCATTAAAAGATAATTTTATTTATATATATTCTCATTGAAAAAATAAATTTCAAAAGAGTATATATTTTTTATGTGGTCAAATTCAATATCCATTTGTTTATGTTAAGATTAGTAATTTTCATTTTTTGAATTATGTGGTATATTATATTTATTTAAATTATATAATATGTAACTATGATGATGATTCGTTTTTTATATTATATAGAATTCAAAACAATAGCCCTGAAAATAATTTTTTAGAGATTCTTGAAATATCTTATATATTATCTAATTAGAAGCTTTTATATATAATGATCTAACATGTCTTAATGATCTAACTTGTCTTAGACCCCGCATGAGTATGTAATGATAATTATTATGACCCTTGAAGTAATAATTTGATAGTTTAAGGGATGGGGAGTAGAAAAAATAGTTTATTGTTTAATTATGTACTGTATTGTTAGTTGAATAAATAAATAGAATTCATCATATTAAAAATCATATCCTCATTATAAATATATTAATAATATTTTATAAATGAATTTTATGTCATACAAAAAATAGAAAAACCTAAAAATAACATGAAAAAATAACACCAATAAAGCGTCTTGGTGATGAGAATTTTGACTCACAGGTGTCACCAATCAATTTTTTTGGAGCCTTAAAATATTTGAATTTTATGCACTTTTATTTATCTTTTTATATTTAAGGATATCAAATGGCTTGTTCATGGTTACTGTAACTATGAGATATGTATATTAGGGTGAGGTGTTTTATTTTATATAATATAAGGAAATTAATGTTTTATTATTATAATTCATTGGATTTACCTAGTTAATCATGTAACATAGTTTTTGTGTGGGATTGAATAACATAGTTATGTCATAGTTGTGGGAATCCATGTAGATAAAATTGTATGTTGTGTGCAGATGAAGTAAGTGGATCTAACATAATTAATGAAAATTTTGGAAAACCAAACAATATAAATTAATGATCTATAATTTCTTATAAAATAAATAATTTCCAAAATTGACCATACATGATTTTAATAATTAAGGATCCTTCTATCCCCCCCTTGGCTCGGTTGACCCCTCATGATATAATCTTCATCCATCCACTATTCTACTCTCATGTTTCCATTTTATTTCCTTTATTCTTAAGTTGGAGTCTTTAATGTATATATATTATAGATTTATATTATTATTTTTATATCTTTTTATATCCTTTATAACATATATTTTGAACCATCCATGGAATATTATCCAATTTTAGGATTTTTGGCATCCTAATGTTGTGGATTTTCATGTACATGCCTCATATAGATATTTTTTTTCTTTGTTTTGGATTCCACATTAATATATGACATATTCAACATGCTTCCATGGAAGTTAATGCATGTAATTATGGATTCCTTAGATTCTTTAATGTTTATTTTTTAAATTTTTAATTTAATATAGTACAATTGTGGTACATTAAAATGATTTTCATGCCGATTTTCACCCGTGGTAAATCATTGTTCCCAATTTTATACTTGTAATCAACATATTGTTTGGTTTAATATTCCTAGAATTATATATAATTTCGTATGATTTTTTATAAAATAATTTTTGTGTTAATTTTCGGTGTGTGAAAACTATAATATTTTTACATATGGTTGTTTTAATGTTAAAGAAATGTTAGGTTTCGTAAAGGAACCACTTATAGGAAGGTTAAATATTTCAAAGAGATTATGGGTATTTAAAATCATTTCCAAAGTAGTTTCCCATTTCCATTTTATATCCATATTAAAAATTAATCTATTTTTTTACAAATATATCATTATTCCTTAATTTTATTTCTATTAATCCAAATATAGATTCCAAACTCATTTTTTTAAATTTCAAAGGGGGATTTATATTGTTGTTTGTTAAACCAAACAGTTTGGCCACTTGTTTTGATATTCCAATTTTTTCATCATAATCATTTTGGGATGTTCACCGATTATTTTTATTAATTTATTGATACTCACACCTATATATTTAATGGGGATTGTATTATAAATGTGTTGGATGTTATATGGTATTTATTTCTTATATTACATTGATCCAAATGAGAACCAGAACCTAATTGATTTTTCAAATCATTAAGAATAACAATAGGGAACTCTAGTCCATAAGAGATATTACGAAATAATTATTACATTATTTATCTTTCACATAAGATGATTTCCCATTTATTATAGATTTCCTTATATATGTGAGTTCTCATTATGAATCATGTGTGGTTTTGTCATGTGGATTCACTATTTTTTAGGACACAATGTATGATAGATGTTTTTCTCATGTAATGGTAATGTCTAGGACTATCTCAAAATATAACCTAGTTAGTTTCTCATGTCTCTTATTTATTGATGATGATTACATATAATTTTTTTTGTCTTTACCCCTTAATTTCGTTTTGATTATCGGAGATTATTATCATTTGGCATTAACATTAATTCAACATCATTGAATTGTGGTGACATATTGATTTTTACTCGAATAAAATTATTTTTTATCTACATTTAAAATATTATGATCATAGACGGGTCTTATGACGTTTCCCGATATAACATAAAAAATATTACATCATTCTAGATTAATATTAAATATATATCAAAAATTTATATAATCGAGTACTATATGGGATTGGGGTATTTTGTGAATACATTCATAATCATCATATTAAATAATAGATCAAATAAATATTTGATATTTATCATTATATTGGTTACCTTGTATAAAAATCCTATAATGAAAATTCTATCATAACATTGTCAGGGAATATATAATAAAGGGTGAGCTCAAATTCCTAGTAATAATATTTGCATGAAATATCATTCATAAAAGAATAATGTAGTAAAATGGATATGATTATATAGACTTGTATATGTTCTAATCACACATTATTCATACCTAGTATTGAATAGATCCTAAAATACACCATTAATTCAAATCTAGATTTATGATTTATATGTATGTCAAAGTAGTAATCATCATTCTAGATTCATAATGCAGACATATTGATTTATAAGCTCAAGAAATCATATTCTTAAATACATTGATTTGGTAAATCCTACCCACTCTTAATATTGTGATAATAACTAGATGAAATCATACTCAATAATCAAAACATGATCATTTTTATATAAAATAATGTCCATGTATAGTCATGTGGGCATGGATAGATAAAATACATTATAACATCAAAATGTGAGCATAGTTATTTGAAATATTTACCATTTCCACCATCATCACCTGATGAGAAATTTTACCACATTAACCAATGCATTTGAGGATGATAACAGACCCAAATATCATATAATCATAATCTATATAAATGTATGAATCATGTTCGTTACAACATTTATATTGTTTTCATATATTAATATGTGTTACTAAAAAAATGTTTCATTAAAATTTCAAAAAATTATACCACATCTATTAAGAAAATTAATAATGATTTCATCATTAGATCATGTCACCAGTGAATCATATATAACATTAAATGTTGTTTTCATAGTTCAAAATGACATAATATGATCAATGGAATCCCTCTGGATGAAAAACCATTTTATTTTAAAAACATTTATTTAAAAACTAAAATGGTTTAGAATATTTAGAAGAAAATATTATTTGAAAATAACCCTAGAAACATGTGATTGAAGGATAAAGGAAATGGGTATTGAAGAAATTAAGAGAATACATCATGGGGTAAACATAAAAAGAATCATTTTTGCCACACATTAGGTAAAAATTGACCCATTTGGAAAATCATATGAATATTAATTTCTTTTTTAATGATAAATATGGGTATAAATGATTATAATCAAACATTTTAATTAACAAACAATTAATGGCATGATTATTAATAATATATAGTAATAGAGGAAAATATTCGTGGTTGAGGGGGTGGGAGACTATTCATTATTTTAAAAAGTTTAGTAGCAATTTTAGTTCCAAATATTATAAAATGATAGAATTAATTTTAAATTATTTGAATAAACATTGTAGAATAATATATATGGTAATTAAATGATAACAAAAATATAAATTTCATCAAGGGAAATTTTTCATTGATAATCATGATGAAAAATTATATTATAACATAATTACATTAAAATTAGTCACTTTTTTCATAGTAGATATTAAAAATTCATGTATTAGAAATATATATTTTATATAAATATATTATATAAAAAACATTATGTATAACATACCATTACCCCTAAAGTAACTGAAAGTATAAACAACATTAATAGTAAAATAATCAAACAATTTTAAAATTACATCTCATAAAAAGTATTATAACCTACTGAAATTAATGATTAATTTCTCTAAAGTTAGATAAATAAAACATTCATATTACTAAAGATTAGAATATTTACCCAAAACCATTTTTCTCTAGAACATTTTATAAATATCTCATATCATAATTATTTTCGGATTATAGGGATTATAAACAAAAGAATGTTGTGATATTTGAAAATAATTAAGGGAAAAATAAATATTAAAATTAATGAAATCGTGAAGAATGCATAAATATAAAATTAAATTCTCAAAAGTCCAAATTTGATAAAGATATAAAATGTTATGGTAATAATACTTCTTAAAAATGACATTAATCAAGCATAAAAGAAAATAACTATCAAAAAAACACATATCAACAGTCATATATCATGAGATATGGAGGTAAAAGTAAAATATCCTTAAAAAATTATTCATAATCTTTGAAATATAGAATTTAATAGAAATTATATTCATCATGAAATGTTATCATTAAATTTTAAAGAAATTTAAAATTTGTAAAAATCATTATCATAGGAATGCCTTTGTGAGAATACTCATTATGACCACAGTTATCTGATCAATCTCATTATTTCCAAAAATACAAATGTGATAAGGCAAACTGTTACCATTCATATGTGATCATCATCATCATTTAAATCCCTAGTAATCATTTGAGACACAAATATGAACTAATTCATTAGAGGTTGATATTGGACCCCACCCATCATCGTCTGTATGTATGTGTTCCACTTAAAATCAATCATAGTCTTCTCAGAATTAAACAATTGAAATATATTATGCTTATTAAACATTAAAATGGAATTCATTAACAATTTATGATTAACCCAGGCAAATAATATGAGTTTTCAAAATAAAGATGAAAATAATTAAATTTTATTAAAGAACCCAATAAAAAATGTTTTTATAATTTAAAAAAATAATAAAAAATAACTTGATTGACATTGAAAAATTGGTTACCCAAAATAAGTAATTTTTTAATATAAAATTCTAATGTGAAAAAAGATATATAACTTCAGTAGCGATTGATCTTTTGTAATACAGAGTGTAAAATAAAAACCAAATTACTATAAGCATTTCATGAATTTTTTTACATAATATATTTATTTGTAATACTTTTGAGTCTCTTTTCAAAATATGACTTTTTTTGCATAAAAACATTTAAAACAAAAAAATTCTTGAAATTGGGTTTGAACTACAAAATATTTTTCAACAAAAATCAAAAAGAGACATTGTTCAAAATTATTATATTGGAAAAAATAGATTAATGTGAAATCTTATAAGTCAAATAAAAGAGTTTGAGTTTTCATGTCTATTAACTTTATGCTTAATTTCTAAGAAAATGGTTTATGCTAATGTATCAAAAGGATAAATAAAACAATTAACCATTTAAATACATTAATCTCATATATTAATATTAATATTATTAATTAATGATTTTTTCTATATGTTATATTTTTGTAATATTTTTCCAACATTAGGTATTAATAATCAAAAATTTTTTTAATGAGATTCAAAAAAGAGTTGTTGATCATCCATTTTCTCTGAAATATCATCATTTTTGTAACCATTAATGAATATATAATTTGTTTTTTTAATGTATTATAATGTTATAATTCCATTACATGGTAGTTTTAGTTACCTTTTGTGAAAATAAAAATGGCATTGTACTAGTGCTGGGATACTTTCAAATAATGACAAATTACCTTCTAATGAACGATATATTTGTCATTATAGAAAAATATCCCAGCAAAAGGATAAAGAAAACAATTAACCATTTAAAAAAATTAATCTCATATATTAATATTAATATTATTAATTAATGATTTTTTCCACATGTTATATTTTTGTAATATTTTTCCAACATTAGGTATTAATAATCAAAATGGTTTTGAATGAGATTCATAAAAGAGTTGTTGATCATCCATTTTCTCTAAAATATCATCATTTTTATAACCATTAATGGATATATAATTTGTTTTTTTAATGTTTTATAATGTTATAATTCCATTACATGGTAGTTTTAGTTACCTATTGTGAAAATAAAAATGGGATTGAACTAGTGTTGGGTTATTTTAAAATAATGAATAATAACCTTTTAATGAACGATATATTTGTGACTAGGTCAATTTATTTGGGGGTAATTTACCCCCAAGTTTACTCGCTTTTTCTACTTTACCCTTCAACACTATAACATGATTATAACTTAGTAATGTATAAATTAACGAACAAATAAGACACAATAATATATAATTTATTTCTAATGTTTTAAAATTTTAAATTGAATTTAAATTAGATTTTTAAAAGTGATAAAAAATAATTCAAAAATAAAATATATAGATATTTTTTAATATTTTTTCCAAAAAATTAATTATATTATAAAAATAAAAATATGTGTATATAAATATTTATTTTATTTTGTAAATTTTTTTATACAGTTGATATTAAATATTATTAAAAAAATTCTATTATTAAATTAATAATTGTATTCTATTAATTTCATAATGTCTTCATATTTTCAAATAATGGTATTTTAAAATATAAAATATAACAAATCAATCATTTAAGAAAAATATCATAAATTTATCATCATATAATATGGACGTCGAAAATCAATAATTGATGATTAATTTGTTAAATTCACATCATAAAATTTATAAAATTTATTCTTTTTAAAAAATATAAAATATAAGGGATGAAAATAGTTTTTTATAAGAATGTGACATTTCACATATTAATTACTTATAAAAAATATTAAACCCTTATTCGTATAAAAATATATAATTTATGAAAAAAATTTATTTTAAAAATAATATTCCATTAGATACATTGATGCAAAAGTCGAGTAAATTTTTAAAGTTATCATTATTATGTTTATATTTATTTATCAAATTATTTTCATAATTTCATTACCATAATTGATACTTCTCATATATATGGATACCTCAAAATGTTGTGTATTTGATTTACATAGATGTTTTGTGTGGAACAATCTAATAAAATATTTACTTTTATTGATGAAAAACTCAGTTCATTTCATTGAACCACCATAAAAATAATGTCAACCTTGAAATTTCATTAAATGTTAGAACAAAAATTATTTTACATTTCTTTATTCACATGATCATATACCCACATAGCCTCATATAAAATATGATTACAGAATATAATAATAACTGGAAGAGTGTCCTTTTTCAGAAAAACCATATCTCTTTAATTGAGAATTATTAATATGTGTTCCTCACATATAAAGTCTTGTTCCATTTTCACAGCATCCAAGATTACAATATGTGAAGGGTATATTTTGTAAATTCTTAAAACAGATACAAGGAACAAATCATATACATTGGAGAGGTGTAAAGGGATACCTATGTGATAGGCTATGTCTATGAAATGATCTTAGATACTGAATTTCATGATGTATCTTATTCATATATTCCTTTCATCATAAATATCATAAACCTTACCCAATTAGATATTCAATGGAATGTCTTGTGATAAATATCAAACAATAGATCTCTTCACCAATTAACTATATACCGCTTTTATTGAAAAATAAAAAATTCTTATTCATGGAGGTGGTAGTTCACAAAACATAAGATATTTTGGGATAAAAAATATAAAAATATTATGAGTGGTTTAGGATAAGGAATATAAAAATATTATGAATGTTTTAGGATCTTATACTGCACATCATGTATTATTGACATAGCAAAGTATATTAAACCATTGATGAATGATATTTTGGGATGAAAAGAACCTCATTAAGGTGTATAAAATTTTATATGATAGGTATAGGAAGACATTTGGTTGATATTAAGGGTTTTTTGTTAGTGGGGATCCGATATAGAAGTTCCTATTTTATAATTGGAATGGTTAGGATATTTTTTATATAACCCAAACTATTCCATATATGGAGGTCAATCTCAAATACTGTGGATGGAAAAATTAATACTAATGTATTGGTGGAGGGAATATTTTAGAAATTCCACCACCATTGAAATAGAAACTTGTTTTATAGATGTTTGGACATTGACCAATAATATTCCTAACTTTTAAAATTATTGTTTTCACCACCATAACTAATTTACATCATTGTAATTTAAAATTTATTCTAAAAATCAAAATTTCCCCATTTATAATTTGGAAATAATGATTCCAAATTTGAAATACAATTTATATTCAAATTTTAAACATGATATATATTTTTAAACAATATCTAATGTAAAAATAATGTATTACAAATATGTGAAATTAATAAATATATATATAATTTATTACTGTCAATATGTGTATAAAAAAAGGATTTTAAAATATTATATGGAAATTAATTCTATTTTTAAAAATATAAAAAATTCACCTTTAGATAATATATCAATGATAACTAAATAAATAATGTCAAAATATTCAAATTCACATCCAAATGTTTAAAAATTTTATTTTTAATTAAAAATAGAAAATATAGTGAATGAAATAAAATTTTTTCCTAAAAGATACTTATTATATATTAATTAATAATTAAACTAGTGTTAATATATTATTCAAAAAATATATATTATTATGGAGTATAATTAACTCCAAAAGATTCAAAAGATTTATATTTGGGCCTATTGAGATGATATATAATGTGATTATTATTTTTTTTATATTCACATTATATTTATTTACTTATTTTGATAATTATGTTACTAATATTTATTCATATTATTTTCATGTAATGAGGACAATGATCAAAATTGTTTTACTGTTTAATTTAGTAAAATCGTTGGAAAATAGTATCAATTAATGGTGTAAAAACATGGGTTATTATAATAAAATTATTTTATAATTTTCAACTTTTATTCTACTCTCAATTCTTACATAAAATTAACATTCATGTGACATCGGGTCTATTTCCATGCATGTCTTGGTTTGATGGTTTGGGTACCTATGCCATGGTAATTGTATTATCATATCAAGAATATTAATCATGATATAAGTGTTTTCATTTTTTCAATATATAAACACAAATAACTAATCACATATAGTGGATAAGAAATTTGAATAACATCACATCATGTAGACGGTATCCCACACACACGCACAAGTGATGTTACCACTTTTGGGTTGACATAACAAAATAGTGTTAAATTATTATTATCCATTGAATAATTTTCAATATATCATATATATCATATATATTAATGGTATATATCTATATTATTATCCATGTAATGTGTAAATGATAGACAAATCACATTGCTTTATAGAGATAGAAATCTGCACATGTTCACAAGAAACATTATTGTTTTTGAACAAATTGGAAGGTAATAAGGTATATAATACAATAAAAATATATAGTAATAATTATGTTATAAATATAATATATAGGAATTAAATATATAATAATAATCAAAAACAAATTATAATGATGTGGAATGACGTATATCATTACATGGAAGTCGTAGTCACTAACACATATAAGTGACAATTTCATTTTACATTTGATGGAATGAAGGTGAAAAATGGTTGACCCATAATCATAATAACATGATCTAATATTGATGATACTACATTAATTATGTAAATATTTATTCAATATATTCATATTATGTAAAATACGATTGATACATGAAAAACATTTGTAAGAACATATAAATCTTCATTAGATAACCTTATTAATATATAACTATAATAATCAAGCGATTGTATTCTGATCAAAAAAAGATATATAAGATGGGGTGAGGGATGTAATAAATGTATTCATCGTGTTATTTTATAATAAAATAGTAAATTTATGTGTTTAAAATAGTGTAAAGGTGATGTCCTTTTATATGTTATGAATAGGATACACTTGCAATGTTTAAAAATATTAATATATAATAATCTATTAAGTAGGATAAAAAATCAAAATAACTCACCATTGAAGGGGATATGATATCAGGTATAAATATAAATAAAAATATAGGATTTATTAATTTTTATATTTCATTTGATCTTTCATCACATTATTTTAACTCCTCCAAAACCTTTTCTAACAAATATTGATGTTATGAATTTTAGCCCAGATTAATATTAATTAGGACCAAAAATTAAGATGACTATATATCATATTATTAATTATTATTCTTCTAAATAGGGAATCCATTTTAACTTATATAATTACATTATGTAGTATCAATTCATTTTAAAATATGTTGGATGGATGTGAAATTTTTTTTTACCAAACATTTTTTATGGATAGAAATATTATTTTACCTTCATTACATGCCATCTAAAAATACATAGATGTATTTTGAAATATTTTGATGAATATATTTTCAAATTAATTAATTAAAAAAAATCTTAAATAGTGATTTATATTATTTATTATGATAAAATCATTGTATGAATAAAAATATTTTTACAACAAAACATCACGTTTTACATTAAAAATATTTCATTGTAATTTGTAACAAATTTAAAACTAATAAATTCAATTTATAAAATTTCATAAAATTATAAGGTTTAAATATAAAAAATTATATCACAGTTTTTAAATTATTTAATGAAAAAAATACTTAAAATCATATGGTGTAACATTCTATTTCACAAATAAGAATATATCACTTGAAATTCCATCATCCATCCCCTTCCCAGCGTGGTTGTGTATTGAGTGTGCATAATTATTTTTGATTAAAAATTAAAACAATTGACCCACACTTGAATCATTATATATTAATATATACTAATTTTTTTTGGATAAGTATATATATCACATCAATCTCTATAAGGATTATTCATCTAAATTATCAATCGGAAATTTAAAAATGATATTTCAAAATCACGATTCAATTAATTTTTTTCATGAATTATCAATTGTAATAATTCATACACACACATTATATCATTCATAATGAGGATACATTCCACTCTCTACTTCAATTATTCATTATATATCAAAACAACTTCTCGTTGCTTGTTATTTTAGAAACCAGTTGATTGACTAATCATCATTTCAAATCCCTGAATGTTTTCTCACATTCATATGGCCATATGAAATTAATTTCCAATTAAATAAAAAAGATTATTGTATTTCAAATTGATGAGAAATTCCTTATAAAGAGTCTATATTTTCCACTAAATCCATGAAAAAATTGATAGCATTTATAATTAATTATATAGGCCATTAGTTAATAACATCTATAACTGATGCATATATAAATATATCCTTGAATGATATTATATAAACAATGAATGAAAAACCATATATTCGTAATTCAAAATAGTTGAATATTTTATCCATTATCCCCTTACATATGTTCTTTAATAAAATCCTACATTTATCATTCCACTTCTCCTTTTTCATTCAACATGTAATAAAATCATTTATAAATACTAACATAATCTAATCATGGTATTCCCTAATGATACTATTAATTAGATACATAAATATGGTGGGTGAATTAGTATATCCTAATTGAGTTACTATAAATTTGTAATGATCATATATCATAGGATTTGTTTTCATAAATATATCATACTTCTTGACCCACAATGGATGATATATTGAATGAATTTCAATCGTTTCAATGTATTGATCTCCATGAAGTTTATCAAAAAAGTCATCAAAATGGGGTAACGATACTTTTCTTATTGCTAATAATTTCTTGTTAACAATGACTAATGATAAGAATCATTGACCTATAATTCCTTATAAAAATAGAATGGGTTCCCAACATATGGATTCTATAATTCATATGAATAATTTATCAAGATTCTATCTGAGATACTTATTCAATTCCCGAAACAAAATTAGGGTTATTCTATATAGATTATTTGAAATTGGTGTATCACTATGTATATGTTATGTTTTAGAATAATATTCATGATTTTTAGGTAGAATATAAAATTCCCTAGGAAATACGTCAGCATATTACTGAAAATTATTTGTATTATAATTTATGAGATTATTCCAAACTGTTGCAGATAAATTTTCTTAATGAATATATACTATGAACTGAAACTGCTACTAATTTCCATCAGAATTTCATTTTAATACTCAATATACTAAAAATTTATAGTCTGATATAGAATATCAAATATGTATTTTTATCATCAATAATTTATATGAGATTTATATAAATAAATAGAATATATATACAATATAAAATTAAATTCAACTAGAGAGATAATAATATTATTTTTTGTATGAAAATTATATTAAAAACCTTTTATAGAGGATTTATAATCATCATGTATTTTCATAATTCCCTTATGAGTTTATAAATTCAAAATCAATATCTAATAATTATGGTGGTGATGTGATACTATTATAATATAATGTTTACATAATGTTGTGGGAGATTCCAAAATCACATAAAACATAAAAATTATTTTTTAAATGACAAGAATATAATCCATCATGGTTTTCTCTTATATAATTTCATTTAATAGAAAATACATTTTTTATACTTTTTCTATGTGGGTTTTCATGTATTCTATCTTTATTATCACATTGAACTGAAAATTGAATCACATATTTCCCAATCCCCTTGAATGAAAAAACAAAATATAATTTGAATCCATTTTATTTTATTTTTTATTTCGAAAATATTTTATCCATCAATAAAAATAACTAGTTTAAATGATTGAATTATCTTGAATAAATAAATCAAAAGTGATATTCAAAAAATTACCTAATTATTTCATATACTTTTTATGATTTTTGGTGAGTGGTATTTCCTTCCTCTATCTATTTACTATTAATGTTTCAATAAATATCTATTATTATTTATTTTCCACTAATAACAGAACAATAATTTCATATCATGGACTCAATTTATACCTTAAAATCAAATTGAATGATTTACTCATAGATACCAATGCATATTAGAAGTAACTCCATTATAAAAAATTGATTCCAGAAATTGAATAATCATTTAATTATTATCATCGAATCTATTATAAATCATGAAGTGTACCTTCAATGTCCTATAATATATTCTTAATAGGTTCCAATGTATTAATGATCCTTCTATTTTATATTCAGAAAGTCCATATCCATCTTTCTACGAAGATTTCATCGAATGAAATTTATAAGAAATACCCTCTTATACTATTCCCGTTCAATGTATCTATTATGTTAAATTTTCCTTGTGTTCTTGATCAATGTGACCATTGAATAACATATCCTTACAAGATATAAAGAGCTAAAAATAATCTCATGTTTAGACAAATTAATTATATTAAAAATCATTTCTATCATATTAATCCATTTTTTATAATAATAGATCAATACGCCCATAGAAAGTTGGAGGACGTTGATGTATAAATAATTCAATTGTTTTTTTCTCCCTTCATGTTTCATTTTCATTCTCAACACAATTATCATATTTTCTTAGTGATTGATAGTGATGTGTGATCATTACTACAAGATATTTTATCACTCCTAAAAATAAATTTCAAGTCATAGGAAGGTGGTAATTTTATATCTCATTGCATTCAGTGTATGAATAATTCCTTCTACTTCTAACTATTTACTAAAACCGAAAACATATTACATAAATATACAACAATAATATGTTCAGAAAGAAATTATATGAATATCTGTTTTGATATGTATTAATTTAAGTCAAATTCATATCATCATATGACACATTAGGTTCATCATATATAACTTTTGGTTCACTATATGTTTTCATAGTTTGTATCTGTAACGACCCGAATCCGGAGCCCAACTGGTGCCCCGTACCCGGTTCACCACACGACCTTAAGCGCATATCCCCAAACGCATGAGGATAAAGACTAGCAGCAAGGGTCGTGGTATGTCATTGGGGAAACTATTCCCTCATTCGTTGATGTATACAGCGGGAGAACAACCATATACAATAAGGAAATAATAAACAACAAAAAACAACTAACCTGAACAACGGAAGTAATGTATAAATAATAATGATGCAACATGGTACATATGTCTATGGAAAGTATTAAACAAAACAACATGTGAAAAAACAACTAGAAATAGAGTGAAAAAGAAAAAAAAGTAAACTCCTCATCATCGCAAGCCGTATCTTGGTCCCCGACTCTCCAGCTCCATAGCAAGTCAGGTACCTGAAGTATAAAGGTGTTTTCCCTTATCTATACCTACAACAACGAAGTCTTTTTGGGCCCAAAAGCATGACCCAAACAGGGTGTGAGATATAATCCCATTAGGAAATCACCCAAAGATTTGTGCCTAACGGTCAATGAATACATGGCAGTAATAAAACAAGAAGCAGTAAACATGAAAGCACAAGAAGCTAAAATCCATTGTTTTAACAAATGTAGTACACTAGTAAAATAGCCAGAACCAATAAGGAAAAAATGTAACCCTCTGGGTTTCTCTCACAGCCTAACACCTATGGTTCAACCTATAAGTACCAAAACCCTCTATGAGGAACACACAGTCTCACCTCTCTAGTTCACCTATGAATTAATAGACTATCTGAGGAAGCACTCATTGTGAATTCCCCATATAGTATTGTATCATACCAATGACACTCTGAGGAAGGACTCAATGTATCATTCCCCCTTTGGCCCGTGTCGAAGAACTAAAGACTCTCTGAGGAAGTAATCATCATCAATTCCCACATGTGGTCTCGCATCGTATTAAAAGACACTCTGGAAGAGCCCTTTCATCTATTATATCTGTGGTCTACTACACTAGGTTCTCACAACCCTGTGTGAAAAATAAACATGCTCAGTGTGCGTCCACCGCCCACGTAAACCTAAAGAACTACTTGGCTATCATTCTAAGGCCCAATAGCAATACAAAGCAATAGTTCCAATATCCAACAACTAGGCCTGGAAACTGGAAAACGCAAAACAGTAAAAACGAGCATCTCAAAGCAACCAGAGCACAAAACAAATTACTCTACTCATAAGCATAAACCTATAATACATCAATCAATCAAAGCAGGCAAACACCAGGGCAAAACAGAAAACCCGAAATTCCCCACCCAAGGAAATTTGTGGAATTTGCACAAAATACTCATCAACATTCAACAGAAAGTCACAAAACACCTACCTCGATCCTAGGAGATCGATATACATGAAAAACAATGATAGATTATTCTTAGAATGTCGTAGATCTGAGAAAATGCACAAAACTCTCAACCCACAATAACTTGAAAATGAGGAGGAACAATGGAACAAGGCCAATGAAGAATAAAGACATCACTGAGGCGATCCCAAGGCAATCGATGACCACTGGAATGGAGATCGGACGGCAGCACGAGGGCTCGAGGAAGATCCGGCCAAACAGGTCACCCTTAGACGAACAAGCTAGAGAAGAAGAAATTTTCCTCGGTTAGGCACGACCCCGGTCTGTTTAATGAAAAAAGTAAAGTACACGGCATGTACTTTTAGAGTACATGACGTGTACTAGGTTTTTCCATACTCCACCAAAATCGGCCTCCACGTCACCCCTACACATCATGTGTGTGGCCCGGGCACGACCAGTACACGGCTTCGAGCCAGAGAAGATTACATGGCATGTACTCGTGACGTACACGGCGTGTACTTCAAAAACTTCGAAAAAGTTTATTTTTCTTAAAAACTCCATAAAAAAGAATGGCGTACCTGAAAAAAAGATTTGGGTTCTTATAGTATCGATATATTTCCCAAAAACATATTCACAAAAAAATAACTAACATGTTATATGGTAAAACATAAATTGACCTAGTCATAACATTCACATATATTTGATCATTATAGATGAAAATTTAATGAATATAAAAATTATAAATGATCGAGAACCATAATGGTTTATTTAATTTATTGACTAGATAAAAAATACAATTATTTTATAAAATATATTCAATATATCTTACAATGTTATTAACATTAGTACAATTCAACATATAACATTCTTATAACCTTCGATCAAAACCCGAGTAATGAATATATATGAATTTTTTATCATAGATAACAATAAGGATGAACCTGAAAGATATAAATTATAATATAACGTGATGATCATAAGTGTATAATAACAAAATAATGTTCACGTTCTCTTTGTAAAATACACATGAATTTCAATTCATAGATCGAATCCTCAAAAATCACGTCTCATCCAGAAGAAATGATAATTAAGGTGTCAAAGAAGTAACCATCATTCTAGAGTCATAACATTAACATGTGGCATTATAAGCATATGTTATCATATTATTGGTAGTATAGATATTTTAAATCATGTGAACTCATTATCTATTGATAACATCTAGAATACATCATAATCCGACCAAATAATGTGATCATATCAGTTTCAATCATGTCCATGTAAAATATTAATGGCATATAACGAATAAATCAAAGTCATCTACCAAAAAATATTCATTGATACTTGAAATATTGTCCAAAAACATCATCAACCACTGATGAGTTACCCATATAACATTAAACCATGCATTGGAGGGATAAAAAATTAATAATAATCACATAATAAACATCCATTCGTATAGTTTGTATATTTTATATTAGAATAAATATTTTGACAAATAACTTTTTTACACTAATTTTTTAAAAAATAAATAATTTTTAAAATGAAATGAATGATCCATTTAATAATTCTTATAGAAATTAAATTATGTGTAAAAATTAATTTAATATTTTTTATTACAATAGTATTATTATTATGACACATTTTAATGAAAATATTTACATGGATGAAATTGAATCTCGACTAAATGGGAAATAACATTGTTTTTCTTAAAAACATTTTCCTTTTAATTTTTCATTAAATATAAAAGTTAAGTTATATCATTACATGAAAAAATAAATGAATAATCATTGTAAAATGAAATATAATAGATTTTAATTATAATATCTACATAATTTCGTTCTAATTAAATTTATTACAGATGATCATGATTACAAATGTGGTTGTAACGTAAATCTCTTACATTTAGACTAGTCTGGCTTCCTAAGTGATAAAATATCTTCTGTATAAAATATAGATATTTATAAAAATATAAAATAAAAATATTAATAAATAACAATCCATGAACCATTTTTTTAAAAAAATTAATTATCTATTTATAAACCATTCTTCCTTAAAAAGGGCATTAGAGTGAAAAAAACATGTTTTCCATTCATGTTTTGGTTTGATGGTTCTATTCCATTCTCATTATTCATGGATTAATCATAATAATAATATTATTACTATATAATTATATTATTTTATCAATTTATAACCTTTTATAAAATTTCACACATCTTGATTGTGAAAAATGAATTAAACAAATCACAAAGATTGTAGTATACACATAAAGAAAACTAACATGTCCACTTTTTGATTGATAGATTTTAAGAAAGGTAGGTTATAAATCAACCAAAAAATAGTAAATATTTAATAAATTTCATATATACTCTTTAAATATATCATTATTAAATAAAATGTATGGAAAAAAATGAAAAAATAGATGAAATATCCTTTTTATGAGGTAGTCCACATGTACACATGAGTGACATTGTCATTATCCAAATGATGATAAAGTAATAATGCATGAAAGATATTATAATTATAGAAGCTTAATTTTCTCATAAATATCATCTAAAAACATAAAATAAATATTTATTTACATCCATGAATGATGGTGATAGAAAATTAATTGTATATCATCATGGAGGTAGTAGTCCACTTGTACTCACAATCAATACATTCATTTCACATTTAATATAATGAAGAATAAAAATAGTAGTACCATAATATTAATAGGATATTAGTTTAGGTTTTAGAATATTTTTATTATTTGAGTATGTATATAATAAATTTATATGATTTATATAAATAATTAACTATATAATTTTTTTTAGAATTTATACCTATTATTCAGACAACCTCTATTAAAATTATATCTATATATTTCATAATAAGGAACTATGTTAAAAAGAATATCCTTATGACAAGGGTATTTATTATAGTAAAGTATTTTCGTAGGGACATTCCAAGATATAATTATCTTGATATCTGTAAAATAGAGGAGATATGGTGTCATATTATAAGAGAGGGATATGAATTAAATGGATTGTTTCAATTATAAAAATTTGATTATATATTACTTAATAAAGATAGAATGAACATAATTTATCATAGATTAATAAATTATGTTGGTGATGTCATACTATTATAATATTATGTTTATATAAAGATTTGGGAGATTCCAAAATCTCATAAAACATAATTTTTTTTTTTAAATGAGAAGAATAACATACAACATGGTTTTGTCTTATATAATTTCTTTTAATAGAAAATACGTTTTTTTATACTTTTTCTTTGTGGGTTATCATGTATTTCATCTTTATAATCACATTGAATAGAAAATTGATTCACGTTTTTTCTCAATCCCCTTGAATGAAAAAACTAAATATAATTTGAATCCTTTTTATTTTATATTTGATTTAGAAAAAAATTTATCCATTGATTAAAATATCTACTTTAAATGATGGAATTTTCACCAATATATAATTCACAAGTGATATTGAAAACATTACATGATTGTTTCATACAATTTTTATGAAATTTGGTGAGTGGTATTTCTTTCATTATTCTATTTACTATTAATGTTTCAATAAATATCTATTATTATTTTGTTTCCACTAATAACAAAACAGTAATTTGATATCATGCACTCAATTTATACCTTAAAATCAAAATTAATGATTTACACATAGTTACCAATGCCTATTATAAGTAACTCCATTTTAAAAAATTGATTCCATAAATTGAATAATTATATAATTTTTATCATGGAATCCATTATAATTTTTGATGTGTACCTTCAATGTCCTGTAATATATTCTTAATATGTTCCAATGTATTAACCATCCTTCAATTTTATATTCAGAAAGTCCATATCCATCTTTCTATGAAGAGTTCAGGGATGAAATTTATAAGAAATAGCCTCTTATACTATGCATGTTCAATGTATCTATTATCTTAATTTTTCCTTCAGTTCTTGATCAATGTAACAATTGAATAACCTATACTTCCAAGATATAAAGAGCTAAAAATAATATCATGTTCAGACAAATTAATAATATTAAATATCATTTCTATCACATTAATCCATTTTTTATAATACTAGACCAAGACACCCATAGAATGATGGAGGATGTTGATGTATAAAAAACTAAATGGTTTTTTTCTCCCTTCTTGTTTCATTTTCATTCTCAACTCGGTTATCATATTTTCTTAGTGATTTATAGTGATGTGTGATCATAACTACATGATATTTTATCACACCTAAAAATAAATTACAAGTCATAGGAGGGTGGTCATTTTATATCTCATTGCATTCAGGGAATGAATAATTCCTTATACTTCTATCTATTTACTAAAACCAAAAACATATTACATAAATATATAGAAATAATAAGTTTAGTAAAAAATTATATGAATATCTGGTTTGATATGTATTAATTTAAGTCAAATTCGTATCATCCTATGACACATTAGGTTCAACATATATCACTTTTGGTTCACTATATGTTTTCATAGATTGTATCCACATATTTCCTGAAAACATATTCACAAAAAATAACTAACATGTTCTATGGTAAAACATAAATTGACCTAGTCATAACATTCACATATATTTGTTCATTATAGATGAAAATTTAATGAATATAACAATTATAAATGATTGATAACCATAAAGGTTTACTTAATTTATTGACTACATAAAAAATAGAATTATTTTATGTAATATATTCAATATATCTTACTATGATATTAATATTAGTTCAATTCAACATATAACATTCTTATAACCTTCGATCGATCCTATAGTAATGAATATATAAGAATTTTTTATCTTAGATAATCAATAAGGCTGAACATGAAAGATATAAATTATAATATAATGGGATGATCATAAGTGTATAATAACATAATAATGTTCACATTATCTATGTAAAATACACATTAATTTAAATTCATAGATCCAAACCTCAAAATCATGTCTCATCCAGAAGAAATGTTAACTAAGATTTCAAATATTTAACCATCATTCTAGAGTCATAAAATTAACATGTGGCATTATAAGCATAGGTTATCATATTATTTATAGTATAGATATTTTAAATCATGTGAACTCATTATCTATTGATAACATCTAGAATACATCGTACTCACACCAAATAATGTGATCATATCGGTTTCAATCATGTCTATGTAAAAGATTATGGGGATATAGCGAAGAAATCAAAGTCATCTACCAAAACTTATTCATTGATACTTGAAATATTTTCCAAAAACATCATCAACCACTGATGAGTTACCCATATAACATTACACCAATCATTTGAGGGATACAAAATTAATAATAATCACATAATAAACATCTATACATATAGTGTATATATTTTATATTAGAATAAATATTTTGACAAATAATTTTTTGACACTATTTTTAAAAAATAAATAATTTTGAAAATGAAATGAATGATCCAATTAATAATTCATATAGAAATTAAATTATGTGTAAAATTTAATTTAATATTTTTTTATTACAATAGTATTATTATTATAAAAAATTTTGATGACAATATTTACATGGATGAAATTGATTCTCGAATAAATGGAAAATAACATTGTTTTTCTTAAAAACATTTTTCATTTTAATTTTCATAAAATATAAAGGTTAAATTATAACATTACATGAAAAATTAAATGAATAATCATTTAATAATGAAATATAATAGATTGAAATTATAATATCTATTTAATTTCATTGTAATTAAATTTATTATAGACGATATTGATTACAAATATGGTTGTAATGTAAATCTCTTACATTTATTCCAGTATGGATTCCTAAGTTATAAAAAATATTTTCTGCATAAAATATATATATTTATAAAAATATTAAATAACAATATTATTAATCAACAATCGATGAACCATTTTTTAAAAAATTGTAATTATCCATTTATAAACTATTCTTCCTTAAAAAGGACAGTAGAGTGAGAAAACATGTTTTCCATTCATATTTTGGTTTGATGGTTCTATTACCTTCACATTCTTCATGGATTAATCATCATCATAATATTATTACTATATAATTATATTATTTTATCAATTTATTAACTTTTATAAAATTTCACATAACTTGTTTGTGAAAAATGAATTAATCACATCACAAAGATGGTAGTATACACATAAAGACAACTAACTAGTCCAATTTTTTATTGATGGATTTTAAGAAAGGTTGGTTATAAATCACCATTAAAAAATATTACGTATTGAATAAATTTCATATATACTCTTAAAATATATCCTTATTATATAAAATGTAATGAAAAAATGAAAAAACAATTGAAATCTCCTTTTTTTGTGGCAGTCCACATGTACACATGAGTAACATTGTCATTATCCAGAAGATGATAAAGTAAGAATGTATGAAAGATATTATAATTATAGAAGCGTAATTTTCTCATAAATATCATATAAACACAGCAAATCAATATTTATATACATCCATGAATGATGGTGATAGTAAAATAATTGTATATCATCGTGGAGGCAGTAGTCCACCTGTACGCACAATCAATACTTTCATTTCACATTTAATAGAATGAAGAATAAAAATAGTAGAACCATAATATTAATATTAGATTAGTGTTTTTTTAAAATATTTTTATTATTTTAGTATGTATATAATAAATTTTTAGGATTTATATAAATAATTAAATACAAACGATTTGTTAGTATATATACCTATTATTCAGACAACCTCTATTAAAATTATACCTATATCTTTCATAATAATGAACTATGTTCAAAAAAATATCCTAATGAAATGGGTATTAATTATAGTAAATTATTTTAGTAGGTATTTTCCATGATATAATTATCTTGATATCTGTAAAATAGAATAGATATGGTGTCCTAATTTAAGAGAGGGAGAGGAATCACATGGATTCTTTCAATTATAAAAATATGATTACATATTACATAATAAAGATAGGATGAAGATAATTTATCATAGATTAATAAATTATATGGTGATGAAATATGAACATCCAATAGGATGTATTATTTATTTTAGGTATTTTAACACTTATCTCTTTAGTTTAAACCGTCGTTAAAATTTTTTAACCATTACCGTAGTAATGAATTTTCACCTCGTTTAGAACTAAAAATGACATAAAAATGCCATTCCATTGATACATAATTTAAATTATTCAAATTACTAATTTGGAATAAATTATTCAGGATTAAAACACCCTAATTAGAATAAATTTAATTTAAAATAAATTTTCCAAATGCAACAAAATCATTTTTTCACAAAATGATTTTAAAGCATAAATAGAGTTTACCTTCATTAATTTACTTGTAAATCTAATAGATGGATTTAAAAATATTTTATTTAATATAATATCTATACATATAATTTAAATGATAAATTAAAAAAAATTAATTTCATTTTTTAATATGATAACAATTTCTAAGAATAAAAACATTTTTATGAATACAAATTTCCCCTTAAAAGTATTTTATATTAATTTATAACCAATTGAATTAAAATGAATGAGTTTTAGGAATATATACAAAATAATTTAGCTTTTTTGAACGAATATTATTCAGAATACCATATCTAGTAGCTAGGATTTTACTTTCATGTTAACTAATTTCATTTCAATAGTCTATCATGGTTATTTTAAACATCATGTTATGTGTAATGCTTTTTCTTATTGAAATAATTTTTTTAAAATAGAAATATATCATAAAATTTTATGGTGATATAATTTAGTAATGAATTTGAAAAGTATAAAAAAATTATAGTAATACATGAGTTTGAGAATATTGATATGTGGTTTCACTTTTTATGGTTAGATTTGGTGTCTTTTAATGTAATTTATTTGTTCAAAATTCAACATTAAATGTTTTTGAAATATTATTTGAAAATGGTGTGTTATATATTTTCATTGTAAACGAGAATGAATATTATTATGTACTAATTATATTTTATACAAGAATGATCAAAATTTCAATTGATTTCATTTATTGTGACTCATTTGAGAGATCATAATGAACATGCTTAGATCATACCTTATAAAAATCTCAGGGTGTGTAAAAATCAAATTTTATTTTAGGAGAAATGATAATACCCCTTTTAATTGTATAATTGTTGTCTCTTGGGTGGTTATATAAGGATGTAGTGATATATTGACCCAAACACCAACATCCTAGAGCCGATGGTTACTTTATTACATTGAAAATATATACAATGGATCCCATCGTAATAGACTAAATATTTTAGTAGTATTGAAGAACCATATAAAAACATGATTCTATTATTATATTATAAATATAATATACATAGAATAAAAAATTTATCTTATCCCTAATATTCTTAATAATACCCTTCTTTAAATCCTATGGAAAATAAAAAAAATGTTATGCCGAGATACCTAGTAAGGGTTACATAAATCAGAATCTAACAATAGAAAATGAGTTATAATCAATATGGGATGGTAAATAAATGGAAAAAATATTTCATTTAAAGAAAAAAATATCCTAAAATTCATCTATGGATAATATCAATAATGTATTCTTGTTGATGAGAATAATAATCCAATTCACAATAAAAACATTTTTAATATTTGACACCATGATCTTATACATCAAAAAATTTATACAATCTTGGAATAGTGATGGGATGTTTTAAAACTATGGTTATAAATACACCTGAAACACATTTAATTCACTATTAATTATTTCCATTATGATACCTATCGATTCATCGAGATGATATAAAATTCTGAGACTATGGTTTGTAGCAACTCCAATACATTCTTTATATAAGGAATGAACAATTTAATTCCTAAAAAATATAAATTATCACCATATCTAAATATTGATTCAAGATAATGTATCAATAAATAATTCCCTATTAAATCAAATACCTTCAATTTATAACACTATATGTAGAAATGGTATATGGTTATGGAAATAATCATATCCCAGATATAATGAATATAGATATTTAAGAGAAAGGTAATATCCTATGATCTCATGTAAGTAAATGTTTCAAAAGTATTCTCTCATTAAAACATATACCCATGTATTAAATAAGTGAAATAAATTGTTTCCAACATTTATGAAAATAAATTTCATTGAAGGTTTCTAAAAACATTCTTAAGGATAACATCCTTCCACATCTTTGAAATCACTTATTAAAAAGGGAAAAATTATAATGTAAAACTTTTTATTTTAAACCACCTTGTAAAAAAGTAAAATAGATTAAAATAAATAATATTATTGATAGTTGAAAATTATTCCAACATTTTATAAGTTTCAATAAACATTCCTGTCATTTTTTAGAAAACTATAATAATACCTCATTTGGAAGATAAAAACAATTCCCATTTAAAATATTTAATAAATATTAAAACATTGGTAAAATTGTCTTCATACAAATAGTTATAAAAATATAAAAACAATTTTGAACATATTTCCGATAATATATGTATATGGAATAAAAATCCAATAAAAAATAGATATAAGATCATTTTTTATTTTAAACATTTCATTACAAGATTCATATTCAAGATAGAGTAAATGTTAGAAGAAAATAAAGAAAATATTTAAATGAGTAAACTTGAATAGAATTGTAATAATTATGAATAAATAGACATATATGTTAATTAACTAAAATGGGTAGTATATCTACATTGTAAAAATTCTTCATTATAACAAATATGTCTCAATATATTAGAAATTGAGAATAAATCCTTTACAACGATAATTGAACTGAATTAAAAATCATTCAATTAAGAGATTTTTTATGAAAAAAGTAAATAAAAGAATATAATAGAAAATAACACTTAAAAAATTTATATTAAACACTTAATAATTAAATTAGCGAATCAATATATAAGGATATAACCCAATTAAATGAAATTTAGTTAATAAACACCTTAATACGTGGTAACAGTAAAACAAAACCCTCATGTATGAAGTAAATTCATTTTTATTATGATATACATTGAATTATTAAGGATTCATAACTTAATATGTAATAGGTGAAGTTTATACATCATATAAAAGGTGCATTATTATAAAATATTCCTTAATTAAAGAAAAATGAGACATAATCCCTTACAGAGGGTCCGATATCCATTATATGTTTATTAAAATCCGGTATAAAATTTATAGATATATTATAAATATATTCCCAAAAAATAAACATATATATCATAATATTTATGAAATACATGATATTATTTATCACCCCTTTATTAAAAATTCTTTGTAAAAATATTATTTCTATTAAAATTGATTTTTTTCATATATGTCTTAGTTTACTATATATAGTCCTTGTAATTTGAACATGGTTATAGAATATCCAAAATGTTATTAATGATAAAATAATATCATAAATATTTATTTAAATGTTTTACATAATCCATAAATTTTATATATAGAAAATGAATTACATAATTTAGGGAGATGTTAGGTTGTACATATGCATGACATTTTTTTCATTTTTCGATGTATGAAAAAAATAATTTAAGACAATAATTTATAATTAAATATTATTTATAATTTATAATATGTATTATATTTTCATAAAACCATTCAATTTACCATGACACTCAAATTCAATGTAAAAATGAATCAGATTGCTATATGGATGTGTTAGTCCCTATGTACGCATAACTGATGTCATCATTTCATAAGGGTTAAATGCAAGAATATAAATATGTTTTTTTAATTATAGGATTATTATTTAGTTATAAATATCTTAAATAAAAATTAAAAACATTATATTTACCATTCAACAAAAATTTCAATGAACGATTAATGGTATCACTATGTGGAGACAATAATTTTTATATACACACGAGTGATACTTTAAAATATCGTATGATGTGAAAGAGGGTAGATAATCGTGGTCCCCCAAAAAGGATAAAATATTGTTATATTATTTATAATGATGCTTCCTTATTATTATAAATTCCATCAATTTAGGAGACTTTGAGGAAGGAAAAAATTCAATATAGTTAGGTAAGGCGATTGCCTCTTCTTCATGAGACGTCCATTAGATACCTTTTTATGGGCCATAAGGATGGTCTTTTCTTGAGACATAAATATCCATGGTGTGGATGGGGGATTTCATAAGAGGATGGCTGATTGAAATATATGGATCAATGTGGTGTAAGGATGTGACAGAAGGGTTGTCAAATAATAATTGTGGTGAGGGGTATTCTTGAAATTTCATTAAAATATTAAATATAATAAAAATGTTCTATACATAAATCACACCAAAATGATGTTAATTCGGAAAAAATTAAATAATGTTTAAATACCATCATCAATTTTAATTTAATAATGATTTTATTTCATTTTAATACTTGTATTAATGATTAACACATTGGTTGACCAATTTTAACATAAGAACGATGACATAATCTCCATAGATTATGGGTCATAATTTTAAATATAAGTTAAATATTGACCCATAAATGTAAAATGGATTAAATTTTAAACCATTTATTATTCTAATTTTCCACATTCATGATTTTGTAAATATTTAAATAATTTAATAATATAATATTTTGATAACATATCATTAATGTCAATAATGACACTATTCATTTAATTTCACATCAAATATATCAACCCAAACATTGATTTTGAATATATTGGATTTAAAAACACTTTACTACATATAGATCTATAAAATTCATGAGAAACATTATCTCATTCAAATTTTATAACTTCTAATATTTTTCAAATAATTTGTTTTATTTTTATCTCAATGAAATTAGTATTATAAATGTATAGATCACGCAATGAATGTAATTATATAATTAATAAAAATAGAAATAAATTTATGTTAAGAAAAAAATTCATTAATCTCGTAATAGACACTTACTTTTTTTAGATCAGGACTTTATCCATATTTGGACACATAATAGATATTAAAATAATATTGTGACATTGTGTAACATACTTTGATTTAAAAAATATTTTAATCACTTTCCTGGAAAAGTGTCCATAAAAGAAATAAATAAAAATAATATGGTGTAAATAGTATAATTAAACTAATCCAATAACAATTATGATGAAATATTATTATATTGTATCTTAATTTGAACCTAAACTAAGCCAATTTATCATTTATGAGGGCGATAAAATTTTCCACGATTATTATTAATATCGACTATAAATAACAGGGACCTATTTACTAAATTTAAACATCCAAATTCAAAATATTGAATCATTTTTTTCAAATTCAAATAAAATAAGTGGGTGAATATAATATTAAATTAATTTCACAAAACATAATGAAAAGAAGTTTTTAAATAAATATTTTTCTATCATAAAATGGAATTTTTTTTATCCAACAAATAGTAAAAATATTATATGAATGATAAAATATTTAATTGAATATATAATTGATATATTTAATAATAATAATTAAAAAATATTTTTGAAATTAATTTATAGTGAAAAAAACATGTTACGAGCAATTTTTTTATCAAAAATACCTTTTATGTAAACAATTATTTCTATACCAAAATTTCAACCCACAATAGATTCCAATGATCATATATATGTTATTATTAATTTTGTATAAATATTTTTATTTTAATCCATTTTAAAATAAAAGTGATGATTTACAATGGTTTAGACAAAAATATACTTAAAAAATCAATATCTTTCACTAATCATTGGAAAATGATTTATTTCAGAAATAAAAAAAAATCTCATCATAAAAATTATTTATATTATGATATGTATTATATTGAAACTATTTTTTAAAATATATTATTTAGTATTTAAAATATAAATAATAATATTTTCACTCAAGAAAAAAAACATTTTTTATGAAAATATATTTCTGAAGAAAAAATTATCCTTACTGAATAATGAGATTGTGTTTACTAATCATCAGTGAAATGTATTTTTTCATATGGTTCTCTATATGTTTTTATTTTTTCTAATTTGGATTATATTTTCAAAACCATCGAATTCAATGGCTTGGTGATAATAATATTTTAATTTTTTTGGGGGTCATTTAATCATTATGTTTTTTATTAAATTATTGATAATGTTCTTATTTTAAATTCAAGTTATCATATAAGTGAGTTTCTAATATCCAAATTAGGTTATTTTTAGAGTTTAATGTTTCTTTTTTGTTTCTTTTGAACTTTTTCATATCTTTTATACTAGTCTATTGAACATTATAATATTAATAGTTTTTTTTATTTCTATTTTGGTTGTGTACCCATCATCATTAAATTTTGTAACAAATATTATAAATTTTTATTTTTTAATTGATTCATTTTTTAATAAAATTTATTAACTATTCATTTCATATTTATGGTAATATAATTAATAGTAATTCCATGTCATATTATTTGTAATATTTTATTGGTTGTTAATGATTTTAGAGGGTGAAACATTTTTGAAAAGATTGTTAATGATTCCTAGTCACGCGTATTCTTCAAGTGGGGATAATGGATGATATTCTATTATAGTACTAAGTCGTGTTGGTTTAATTATTAGGTAAATCCCATGATTGTTGTTACATTCAATGAGATTCTTATCTTTTACTACTATGAGTCTCCTAATAGAAAATCGAACATTCTATATAGAGACTTGAGACTATTTTTTTCTATTATACTCATTTAAAGATATATGGATTTTAAAATATGATTTTGATAATGTATTTGTATTTTAGTAATAATGATATGAAATAATATCATTTTTTTACAGTTATAGTTATATGATTTCATCATTCGAATCCGTGGATAATATTTTATCAACATTGTGAGAATTATTTTGGATATAGTGTTTAATGTAAAAGATCAAATGAGGATATAATGTTATTCATAATTTATAGATATTTATTATTTTATATAAGAAATTATCATTCATAATAACTCCCAAATATATTGTAAAGTATATTTATACTTTTATTAAATATGAATTACAGATAGAATTTTTTTATAGAAATAACTTATTCAGATTTATTTCTTGAGGTGGTATTTTTTTGTTCAAATTATCCGGGGGTATAGTTAATCATTGACCCATTTTTAGGTTGTGTTAATATCCCTATATAACACATTCAAATGTTAATAGAGTGTTAATAAGGGATATTTAAAAGACAACTTTATGATTTTTTAAATGGAATTATGAGTATGTTGTTAATCCATTTCGTGTTAGAAAACACAAAGAAATTTTAAAATGATTCATGGGAAACATTTTAGATACCATATTGTAATAATTTTTTATTGTACTCAATAATGTAATTTTATTTCATTATTTGTATAAGAAATATAATTATTATCATGTATGTTCTATTTTAGTTACTATGATAAACAATCAATTACATTGAACACTATTGAAATGAAATGGTCAGAGTCGAATGGTTCATTTCATATGTCATTTTATATTGAAATACAGAGTTTAAGTTGACCTAGTAAAAGTGGATAAGGTATTGTCTTGATATCCTCCTTAGATGCATCTTATCATAGCGATATCTTGGGTTTTGTTAGTTATTTTATATTATAATTAATTTACTCTTTTTGATAGATTATCCAGTAACATATTTTATAATAAATGGAAAATAATTTTATGGATGGTACAGTGAATGAAAACAATCCATATTAAAAATTATAAGTTTACATGTACATCAATACATAGATTTTAGATTTTTGGAATACCTCATTCGTTGTATTATTAACAATATTATTAATTTTTACTATTCTACTATTTTATTTTAGTGTTGTTATTAATAGACCATTAAATTTTTGGCTTCAGGAATGTAATTATTATGCACAAGAATTTTGTGTTATAACTAGTAGTATACTATAAATAGATTTGATAAATTTCTTTATTATAGATTAATATACTGAGTTTTGATTCCACATCATCATCCAATATATATTTTCTTTTGGAGAATTTAATTTATTGAAATGATGATGGGTGTAATTTTATCAGAATTTGGATTTTGAGTTATTATAGACAATATTAATAATAAATTTACTTAAATTATGTATTTATAAAATTCAAAAAAAATTGGTTTAGGTTGATTCAGATGACTAAAACTATTTGAAGAAGTAATATTTAATGTATTTTGAAATAATAATTATTGGTATAAAATGATATCAATGTGTAAAAATAATATATTTTTCTCATTTTCAATTCATTACTTATAAAATGTTTTGTGACCATGAATGTTACTTGTTTTCATGATTCAATAATTCATAAATAGTTAGTAGGGGTAGGTATGATGATTATCACTGTGGGAAATATTTTAGGGGAAGAAATTTGTTTGATGATATTTGAGGAGTAATCAATTATAATAGATTTATTATTCTTATTTGGTAATTCATAATTGTGTAGTCAAAACACGTTGATATCATATGAGTCAAATCTCATGGCCCTTTATAAAGTGTGTTGTAGAGATCTTTTTATGAGGCCTCACTTTTCAATGAGTGAATACTGAGAATTATTTCCCAATATTTATGATAAAACTAATTAAAAATCCATTATGGACAAGGAAAGTATTATTGAAGTGCATTGTGACCTGTTTACTTCAACAAAACATGGGTTTTGACTGTATTTGGTATATTCTAATTATTCTAAATATTCAGATCAATTTAATTTCTTTTTGAGGGAATACACTAATAGAATATTTTTTGATGTTGTTTATTGATGAAAAAATTATGTTACAATATATATAATTTAAAATATTTGTGATTAACACAATACATTTAAATTATTTACTGGATTTTAATTGCAAATTTTTACAAAATGAATTTTTATAATCATATATAGAGGTATATATATGAACAAAATCATTTAGATTAATATTGAAATGTTTAGGGAATGCATCCAAAATATTCGAGTCATATGTTCATAGAGAATCACATTATTATAGTTTTTATATAATAATATCTATCACTGTATAATCATAATAAACCATTTTCCTCCATTTATGGGTGACATTGCAGAAATCGTGTGTTCCAATCATATTTGTGTGAGTGTTTCAAACAGTGGATTGTTTATTATTGTACTTGTTATTAGTCACTAAATTCTAGAGGTGTGTTAATGTAAATTACTTATTCTATATATTTATGATGTCACGCATTAGATTGGATTAAAGGACTCTCTTGTCCATGTGATGAATTGATATACAGAATAGTATGTTTAATGTAAATATATTGATGAGTATGGAGATATAAATTTATAGTTTTATATAATGATTTTTTCAATTGATTGATGATCATAGATATTAGAAATAAATAGAATTATATGTTTTATTGATTTGTTTTAAAATTTGATAAAAATAATTTCAGATAGGACAAAGAAGTCATACAATATTTTTTGGAGTTGATTTGCATGTATCAAGAGAAAGCGTTATTATTTCCTTCCATAGTAAAAATATCACACACTAGCCACATGAATCACTCCCCATATGGTTTCCCAATAGAATAAGGTTTCATGGGTTCATAATCAATTATTTTTTTAGGGATATATATCTTCCAGATAGGAAAATTCGAATACTAAATCAGAACCAAAATTTGGTATTGTCAATGCTATATTGGAATAAAAAACTATTAAATATTAATAGTTATGATGATAAACCATGATGTATTGTGTCAAAAAATAATTTATATATTTTTGAATAACATAATCTATTGGTTTGTACTGACAATAACAATTCATTCAATTAATGTGATATCATGGATGTTTAGTTAATTAATTTTTAGATGTAAAGGTTAAATCTTGTTGTATATGGATTTTTTTCATTTTCAATGAGTTGGTGTAGATATATTATGATTTTCACAAAATAATTTATCTCTATCATTGAATAAATCTCATTCAATGTATGGGTTAGTCATATTTATTTCTCATTAATTTCTAACTCCATGAATATTGGTGTTAAATCTATTAATATTAGCGGATAATATATTATCACATAAAATAAAGAGTCAATGAAAATGTTTTTTCCAATTGGGATCCATTTGTTTTTTATTTTTCGAGTGTAAAAAGTCATTCTACCATGATTTTGGGGGACACACCACAATAGGGTAAATAAAAAAATAATTTGATTTCAAAATTCATATCATTTGGAAATTATGTATGTATTTAATTGGGTAATTATATTTCATAAATGGAAATGTGAATTCAATAATTTATCTATTTTTAATCATGTAAAAATAAAGACCAATTAATCGGAAAATGGATTGATTTTCTAAAGGATGGTGTCATATCATTTTAAATGAAATAGATAATTGGATCATCAATCTGAATAATTAGAAATTACATATTTTTTGTATATAAATATATTGGAATGAGTCTTGGTATTAATGTCTATTTCATTTAAATGTTGATCAATTTCACCAAAGGGTTGAAAAATTATGGGGTTTATGCTGAATTTATACTTTATTATATTTTTCCACTATTATAGATTGATACATTTTCACATAGAGGGTTAATAAGATTTATGATCCACTAGGAATATTTATTTATCTCCATTTTTCGGTTTAAAAACATTTAGGGTTACTGTTAATACTCTAAATTGAAAAATATTTTGTTTCACTTTTATTTATTCTTTTATATTATCACATATATATTTTATGCTCCTTGGATTTGGATAAATTTATTGAAATGCATATAATATTTCTTATGTATGTTTAAAAATGAATATTAGTTCATATTTATTATAATACAGTTATATGTTCATTATATGTGTGGAGAAACATCATTAGAAATATATTATCTAATGAAATCAGAACATATTAAATGAACACCATAAGTTTTTAAAAGAATAAAATTATGTTCGATTACGTCAATGATGAAAAACTCCAAGTTTAGATGAATATATAATTCCTCAATAAATTATGATATATTCATTTTTAAATAAATTATAAATTGTTTATTATATCAAACACTATTTTAATACATTATTACCTGATACACTGAGATTGGTTTCTATTACAAAGAACACCGAGTTTACATGAAATATGAAATATTATTAATATATTATCATTTAATAAATTATATATCAACTAGTCATTTAAATAGACTGAATTAATAATAATTACTAAAATACGAAAATTATGGATTTCTATTTATTTTAAATTAAATAAGAATATCTTATATGAAAATGAAATTTTTTTCTAAAAATGTTTTTTCTTATAAAAGATAGTTTACTTGTGCTTTTCCCAAAAATATTGAAATTCATTTTTTTTATTTTTAGAATGTTTATCTTATAAAATAAACAAAAAATTTTAAATTATAATTCATAAAATATCATTGGGTGAATCATTTTTATTTTTATTGAATGAATTATTTTTGATGAATAGTCAGAATAATGAATTTTAATTGAAAACTACTTTTTTTAAAATTATTAATAAAGGGAAATTAAATTATAAATTAATTTTAATGTAAAATAATTTAAATTGTATATCAATTAATCAAATTTAGGTTCTTTTAATAATTTTATTATTCAATATAGATATAAAAACATTGCAATCTTTAGAACATTCTCTATTTAAAACTCTGCTTTCTAGGGAGGTATCTCAAATTAATTTTTGAACTAAATTCATACATTTATGTGAATTTAATATGGAAAAAATAATTATTTTTTAAAAAATAATAAATTATTTTTTATAAGAAGTAAAAATTAATTTTTGACACAAAATAAGAGTGAAACTGTAAAAAATGTTTACTGTGGTTAAGTTAAAAATTGATTTACCAGGGGATAAACAAATTTGATAATAGTTAAAAATGACGATATGAAATTTCCAATTCCCATTAGATGGAAATTATATCACCTTATATATTATAGGTAAGATAATATAAAATTTTTAAATAGTATATAAGGATAAAACCATTTGTACTATGGAGTATTTAAAAATATTTACAAGACTGGCACTCACCACACATATAAAATTCCACACCTATCCTCTATTCTTCACACCTTTTAAAATATTTGGGTCATCCATAAATTCCAAATTAACATACCATACTCCATCCTATAATCCTATAATCCATATCTTTGAATGAAGTCTATCCTATGAAGGATTTGGTGGGAACGTAAGGAGGATACTCGAAGAAGAGGTAATGTTCTTCAATGAGCATATTTTTTTTATTACATTATCCAACTATTTAAATACTTATTAAAAAATGAGTATATAATAACATAATTTTATTATATATATTAATATGTAGTTATATAAATTAATGATCTACACCCATCTCCACTTATATAAAATGGATTATGAAATCATTGATCTGGTGTGCAGTGGACACCCCTCATGAACTAATGACATTCGTTCATCCATCACCACATCTCACAATTTGGTACGAGAATAGATATAATGAATATATTATATATACATATAACATATTCATAAATATAGAGTCATTATATCATATATATATATATAAATACATATATATTTATATATATTTATATTTACATTCAATTTTTTAGGGTACATGACAACATTTCTCGTTTGTGTGCTAGACTAACACCACATGAAGCGATGTGATTCATCATAAACCACTGATTTACATGGAACATTGTAATTTTAATGTTAATAAATATATGTGATATATATGATTGAATTATTATATTCATGATATAATTAACCTTTTAAATGATAATATTTCATTTTACGTTTCCACTCACTTAATGATGATAACATCATTGTTGTACATGTGGAATACCACCTCCCCGAAGCAATGTGACTCAGTTTTCATCATAATACCACATGGGTGATATACATAAAAATATAATATGTTATATTATGTTAGGATCATTATGTAAGATTATATATTACTTACCATCTCTTAGTGATGATTATTAGAAAATGGAAATTAAATTCATGGGTATGTACGACCTACCATTTCCATCATCATTACATACTTCATTTTTCATAAAAATATATCATTATTATTTTTACAATTAATTTTTTTAAAATATGATATCTATTTCATGATTATTATTATATATATGATAAATCAATGTATTAGTTTCATAATCTCAATCTTTTATGATAAAACACAAATAAATCATGCAATTAACACTTGTAACAATGAATATAATGATCCATTATTAATGAATGTGTGATAATATGTTATTAAAAGATAACATATGATGTTATAAAAATATACGGTTTATATTTATGTTAATATCATGGTAAAAACTTCTTTAATATAGGTAAAATAATTTTTAAACAATAGAAAGCCTGAGGTAATAGATTTCATCTCAATTTCATTTCAATGAGGCATGTTGTAATGATATGGCTATAGTTTCCTTTATATGGTTCATATAATCATACTTTGACATTTAATATAATAAAAACATATTTAAAAAATTTATTTTAGGATTCAATTTAAAATATATCATTTAAGGGGATTTTAATATAATGTTACTAAATGTCAAAGATTTCAATAATACAATTTGTTTTCATTGGGTTATATAACTTATTTGATGTTGTTGATCTTGTAAAATTTTATTTATAATATTTTTTTATATCCAATTGTATTATATGTATTTAATTTTGGTACACATAATTTACCCATTTATCTATTTTCAATTCAACAATGTAATATTTTTAAGGGTTTATTTCATATCCTAATTCAAATCGAGATTGTTTATTATTTCATTTCAGTTAAATGAAATTATTTGATCATTGTATTATAAACACATTTATTTTTTATAAAATATTTATTAATAATATTTTAAACTAATAGTTCAATTTCCTATGCATTTTTACTTATATTAATCGTGAAATATTTTTAATAAAATACACTTTCATTTCTCCCTTCTATTATTAATTTTGTCTCTTACAAAACCACATTTTCAAGAGATGTTATCAATTTTTTTGTCCTTATTAATATGATTTAAATAAAAATTTAAAATTTTTAAAATTTTTTATTTTTTATTTAATCCTAATATTTTTTTTAAATTCATAATTTAATATTACCAAAAATGTCAATGGAATATCATATTCATTTTGAAATGAAATTTTCTAACCATATTACTATGAAATTTGAATGATCCCTTTAACATGAAAGGAATATATCTAATTAACCTCAATAATGATCATCATTTTTTCGAACATTTAATTAAAATTTTACAATGTAATTTTTAAAGGAAATGTGTTTCCTAATAATTAGGAAATTCATTATTTTAAAAAGTGCATTTTCAAAGAAAATGATTTCAATAATGTTTACAGTTTAAAAATTGATTTTGAAAATTAATAGGATAATTACGTCAACAATTTTTTAATGATATTTTAATGATATTTACATTCATGAACACTAAACACCCTTTTATTTACTTTTCCTCCACTGGGGAAATTTTTTGTGATACTATACTCAATATATTTCTTGATGGATTATGATCGTTTCGAAGCAATTTTTTTAAACCCATTTCCTTTCCATATGATAATCATTTTACAATGATATTTCAATTGAAACCACTATTTTTACTCATATTAGTAATTTAATGAATATAATAATGAAAAATTTTATGAGTTTTATATGGAAACTCATGACCAATTTACTTAATTTATAATTCTTTGACATTTTTAAATAATGGGGTCCCATTACAGTGTCGAGTGAGCCCGTTATATCTTATATGATTGTTTCACCTAGATAGAACATTAATGCATTGGGTAATTATTGTATTCTCTGGAAAATTATATTTGAAGTCATCTAAATAGGTTTTTTAATAGTTTGGTTTCTCTAAGGGGTTTTTAATAGGATTAGGATGATGATGTTCCAAGATACCAACATATTCTATCAATGTTTTCCATGGGATTATAATGTTTCCAATTATTAATATTGTTATCAAATAGCTAAAGATTTATTTTTATTTTGAATATTTCCTTTATTAATGAATAATGAAATGTTTTTGTCATGACCCACCTTCCTCAAGATGATGAAAGGGGATGAAATGTGCCACAGCCTTCCTTCTTCAAGATGAATGAGAGACAATGACCCTGAGTCATGCCTTCAATAGGCCTTGGAGTGGTGTATAGTACCAAGGGTATATAATCTAACACAAAAAGGAGGAAATTATCCTTTTTAATGAAAAAGGACCGGGAGATAAGATGGTAAAATATAAAGAAACTATAGTCATTTATATAAGGGAAACCAAAATCTTGCTCATGCATGCTTTAAATGTAAACTAAACTAAAGTAATACCAAATTACTAAATAAAGTACCAAAAGAAAGAATCTATATAGCAGAATAACTACTATCCCAATGATCGAGCTAGAATAGTCTAGCATGATCCTCAATGTCCTCCTAGAAACCTTAAAATAGTATTACAGACGTAGGGTGAGTATACATGTATAATTAGTAGGAAATCTAAATCTACACATGAACTTGTGGGGGAACATGCTAGTGCCCCAATGAGAAAACACTATAACCTCAAAGAACCAACCATGGAGTACTAACCATCCTAGACTCACCAAGGCACACTCACCAAAAAAACATGATTCATGTAAAATAAAAATGTAAGTACATCGATATTTGACGGGTAATGTCTTGACACTAACAATCTTCCAAAACATATTCCCACATCCTCCACCCGCCCACACAAACCAGGGCTAAAACCGCACTACACGTCTTTTAAGCTGACACCTGGGCCACAACAGCCACAACCCTCACCCGAAGACACCTCGTCCTCATCCCGAAGACACATGAAAAAAACCTGGCCCAAAAACACCATAGTCGCTCGTCCACATAAAACCTACCTAAAGGATCTGGGACTATGATAAGCCTCAAACCATTACAGACTACCCAGATACACTAGAGTAGTAAGAACCTGGAAGTTTGTGCGTGGAAGAAAGTCAGTAACCAGCCAACCAACTTCCCAACGAGAAGTTCTGAAAGACACCCTCCCCATAAAATGGGGGTGTTTGGCACATGTTGCTCAGCAAGGGAGGGTTCATTTTGAAATAACATGGAACTAAAATTTAAATATATAGGTAAAAAATATGCATCCCAACCTATGGATCCCAAAACAACCCACCAGCCGACCCGAACCCCTTTTGCTATTATCCCTATAGGTATAAGTACACAAACAAACACTCCCAAAGTATAAACCCATCCCATTTTTTATTCAACCATTAACCAGTCAATTATTCAGGGAATCACTTTAATTTTTTTTCAGTACTACATACAGAAAATAAAAAGCACAACATATGCTAGGGAAGATGTTCCAAGGAAAATAATTTAAATATTAACACCCATTCATAAAACAATAGATAACGACCAACCAAAAATACCACTACATAACCCCTTTTTCCTTATACAATCGTTCAACCACTATTAAATATCACTATTCAAAGTTATACTGCACAACCATGCCCTTATAACCCAAACCTGTAACCCCTCTCCCCAAAAAACCCTCAGTTGCAGTCCCACTGCATAACAATCCCATAACCACATTGCAGTCCCACTTCCCAACATCACTTGATGGTCACAACACAAATAAAGGCAGTCACATGACCTACAATTACATCAATTCCCCCAATCAATCAGCCTCTCAAAATGGGATACAAACACCCCACCCATACTTATCCAACATACAATGCCCAATACTACTACCATTAACCACAGTCCCACTGAACACACACTCCTCACACTTCATACAGAACCAACTCCTCTTTCCACCCATGTACCCACAACCTACAAAAGCCTAGAACCCTAAAAAATACATAAAACATGGCCACACCATCAAGATAGGGGTACTTATATTTATCTAATACAGTTATTTTATTTCACATTAAATAATTGGGGTGATCATAAAACTGGTTTGATCCCGGGGCATGAATTTAATTAACCATGTATTCATGATTAAGAAGATTTCATGTTATTAGAAATTAGAAAACTTAACAACAAAAGAAAATAGAACACCGCCTGTGTGCAAGAAAAGGCCACCAACAACAATGATTTTCATAAGGCATACAACCACAAAAATCCTTAGAGAGACAAATATAACAAAATAAAATAGGCGATATAACAACAACCACTCCAATCCCTTTATTTCTTTGATCCCATTATCTATTAATAATATTAATTTTTCCTCATTAATTATATACTAGGAAAAGGACTAATCCATCATTCAACGTGGGATCATGGTGAAGATCATATGGTTTGAGTATACTAAATCCCCCATAATGTTAGGATATTAAATATATAATTAATTTCCTTGGAAGAACCCTTAAACATAACCGATCAATTATTTAAACTCAGTTTACGTCGAATAAAACGTAAGAGGAGAGAAATTAGAAACCGTGGAAAAACTGAAAAAACATAAATGATTCACTGATGGGTTAGATACCGATGAAATCTACCAATGTTGAGCCATCGATGTTGAGTTATTGACGTAATGACCAATCTACAACTTGTCATACTGATGCCCTGACCTACTGATTCCTCGACCTACTGATGCCCTGACCTACTGATACCTTGACCTACTCATACCTCGATCGACAGATGCCCTGACCTACTGATGCCTCAAACAACTAAAGCCCAGCCCTACTAGTCACTCAACATATCAATGAATCAAACTACCCATGCCTCAACCTGCTGACACCCTGATATATCGATGCCTCGACCTACCGATGCATCGACCAACCCTTATGCCCTAACCTACCGATGTTGTGTCCTCTGACTCACCCGTAACGACCCGAGAAACTGTGTTTTGAGTTTTGACAAGTATATTTTACAATGTCACCCATTGAGTGAACAAAAAAACAATTTATAAGATGATAATAATAAAATAGAATCAAATGAATGAAAGCTCCTTTTATTCAAATGGGTAACATCACGGTGGATACAACTCCCACTGACCAAACAAGAAGATAAGCTGACCAGAAATCCCAATTAAGAACCCGATCAGAATAACGAGGAGACCGCTTAAAACCACCACGACCCCAAGAAGGCAGTAGGGGTTTCGGGAATCCATCAGAATGACCATGAGGATGGCCGAAGCCACTACAACCGTGCTGAGCACCAAGGGAATCACACGAACCATCTCTTCTTTTCTCCTTTAGACACCTGGAGTGAGGGACACTACGAGACCAGATCCCATATAAGCACACTAATATGACCGTTGAACCTAAACCGCTATGAATATGACGGTTGGATTCTCCTATCCACTATGTTTTGTTTTTGACCACTGAAAATAAGAATGACTTTCCCGCACAAGGTTCGGAATATTAATTATGTAATTTTCTTTAATATTTAAAGAATGACATCAATGAAAATTTAATTAATTTATTTCTTGATTTACCAAAAATGTGAATTATATTTTATGTTTCAAAACGGTGAAAATTAATATTTCATGTTTCCATTATTCACTATACATATCTTCTTAATTTGAGCAACTAAAATTTTATGAAAACTGATGGGTTTTTGTTTTTGTCTTAATATGTACTAACCCTTGACTTATATATATATATATATATATATTGCATCAAATTAAATGATTCTTTTTCTCTAAATTAAATATAAGGTCTAATATTAAGGAAAATGATTATAACTTGGATAAACAGTTTTGGAAATTACGTCAAACTATGATTTATTTTACTTATGTTTTTCGTGGTGATGATATTTATATCAACGCACTCTTATGTGTGATTGAAAGTAGTTACGATTAATTTTTAATTAATATTAATCATTAATTATTAAAATAAAGGTAATTAGCTACTAATGGAAATTAAAAAAAATATATGTGATATGTTTTGATTAACCAATGTTCTTAACCATTGACCTTCATAATGTAATATTAAGTAATTAATAATTATGGTTTAATAATAATAAAGTTAATATAATAAGGTTAATAAAAATTATTGATGTTTTAAAAATAAAATATATATATATAAATATATTTATATAATAATTTGTTTTGATTAACTGAATATATATTTTTATTGACCAATGACTTTTATTAAAATAATAAAAGATAGTTTAATAACTGAATTTTTATTAATAATAAGAGACAATGTTATAATAAGATAATAGAAAATAATAAAAATAATGTTTTTTTTATTTAAACCGAAGACTCGTATGTGTGTTTTATTTTTTTTTCACCACTTCAACCGGGGGCCTTCCGATCTATTCTCCCCGATCGCGGCCATCCGTTTTTTTAAGACGCACTACATCTAAGCCGTTCGATCGACTTCAGAGTAATCCTGGCCATCCATTCTGTTCCGCGTCTCTCACACCGCGACTTCTTCTTCCCCGCGACTCCTTCATCTTCATTGTTGCGCTGCTGAACGAGTAGGGTGTAGGGCCTCATTTTCATCGTCTAGGTGGGTGAGTGGACCCAATTTTCCCCTCTTTTCCACATGTTGACACCGACTTTGCCTCGGATACCCCGGGTCGACGTCCTCGTGTTGAGTTCTATGTTTTTTTAGAACCCCAAGTTACACCAAAGGGCCGGAGACGTTTTCACCCGGCTTCCTTGATCCTTCCGACCACCAGACCACATCGCTGAATCGTTTCATCTCCTCCTCCACAGGCTAAGGTAAGGGAGAAGTTTTTTTGTGGTTCCTTTTTTAGTTTCGGTTTTTATATATATACATATATAGGTGTTATGTATATATGTATACATCCTGTGTTTATACAACCAGATTCACTTGCCTCGTTTGTATATTCCTCTCATCCTCTCTGAACAAGGTAAGGGGAATGTTTTATTTTTGTCTAGTTTTTTTTGAGATTCGGTGTATATAAATATATATACATGTTATATGTGTATACATTTTCGGTATCTATAAACCTGGTGTAAACCCAGATCTTGTGGATCTCCCTCTTAGCCTGGAGAACCGAAGAGGAGTAAGGGGGAATCCTTTCCTTCATTTCTTACTATTTCTATAAGCTTTGCAAAGTTATATAATCATGTTGTATAATTATGTATAAAATATACAGGACCATATAAACCTGTTTATACCCATTTTACCTATTCCTATGACCGAACCCTAGAAGGGGAGATCTTCTTGTTTTAATTATAAAACAATTCAGTGAATATACACGAATATATGTATGTATATATACCTCATGCTTATATGTGTACATATATATATTGGTATTCGTACATATATATAAGATGATACATGCATATGTACACCCTTGTTCCACATGTTTATAATCCTAAATTTCTTTTCACATATGAAAAATGGAGTTGTCGAATGATTACATGAACATGTAAATTATGCAATTATATGGAGCATAAAGATGTATATGAACATGTAGTCATATAGGTGCACATGTACATCAATGTGCATAAGGGATGAATTGGTCTCTTTTGTTTTGTACAATATAACATGATAATATATTTACTCAAAAGCATGTTATCTCAAGAAAAGTATCCAAAAACCAATTATATATGTAGGATGAAGTTTAAAGGTTAGTCCGTTATCAAAATAGTTCTTTCATTTGAAAATTTTTACTTAACATCATTCTTGATAAATCAGGATTTTGGTTTTTGAGAAAATGGAATGAATTCATTAAAATTTTATATACATGCATTCATGTATTTGTACACATCGAACATGTTTCATGCAAGATTTATTTTATGCCAATAATGGTCTTATGAAAGTTAAGTTCATTTCTTTTATATATAAAAGAACCCCACTCGGTTTTCCAAACATTAATTTTTCTTAATGTATAACTTGGGAAATGCCTTTTGAGTATGGTTTATTGTGGTAATCCTGTGCATATGTACAGGTATATATATCATCATGTTGTCTTCAATTAAAAGTTTTTTTGGGGGATTGAAAACTTTATATTGAAAAGGGGTCATGTTGTTTAATGTGCTATTAAGAGTTTTTACACAATTATGTACATGGTTTTCCCATGATGTACTAGATTTCGCCCATTGAATCCCTAACTGCATGTATATTTACCTAGTTTTAATTAAACACCCACAATATCCATTTACTAGATTAGGTGTATGTTATGAACGACCATTTTTTAATTGGGTATTATGATGTTATGGAATGTTATGTGTTTGTGTTTATTTCATTAAAACCCGTGTTTCAATTGTTAAGATAATTTCTTGGGTGTACGGATTTTAGCATGCATGTCTCAGTTTATTTATGATTGAATTGTCTTCATGTTATGATTATGTAAGTGGAAAAAGGGGGTTGATTAAGAATTTATGAAACCCTTTGAATGAATGACCATGTCAAGATATGTGAGGGATGTATAGGTCTTAAATGGGATGGGTGCGCCCGGAATTATATAGCGCAAAATGAATGATGTGACGGGTGCACCCAGAATTATACAGTGCTCCAATGCATACCGAAAATGTATACACATATAACATGTATATATATTTATCTCAAGAAATGTATCAAAAAACCAATTATATATGTATGATGAAGTTTAAAGGTTATTTCGTTATCAAATGAGTTCTTTTATTTGAAATTTTTTTACTTATCACCATTCTTGATAAATCAGGATTTTGGTTTTTGAGAAAATGGAAAGAATTCCTTAAATTTTTATATACATGCATTCATGTATTTTTACACATCGACCATGTTTCATGAAAGATTGATTTTATTCCAATAAGGGTTATATAAAAGTTAGGTTCATTTCTTTTATATATAAAGGAAACCCACTTGGTTTTCCAAACATCAATTTTGCTTAATGTATAACTTGGGAAATTCCTTTTGAGTATGGTTTATTGTGGTAAACCCATGCATATGTACATGTATATATATCATCATGTTGCCTTCAATTACATGTTTTTTTTGGTGTTTGAAAACATTATAGAGAAAAGGGGTCATGTTGTTTAAAGTGCTATTAAGAGTTTTTACACAATTTTGTACATGGTTTTCCCTAGATGGACTTGATTTCACCCATTGTATCCCTAACTGCATTTATATTTACCTATTTTTAATTAAACACCCACAATATCCATTTACCAGCATAGGTGTAAGATACGAACGACCATGCTTTAGTTGGGTATTATGATGTTATAGAATGTTATGTGTTTGTGTTTATTTCGATAAAACCCATGTTTAAATTGTTAAGATATTTTATTGGGTGTACGGATTTTAGCATGCATGTCTCAGTTTATTTATGATTGAACTGTCTTCATGTTATGATTATGTAAGTGGAAAAAAATGGGGGTTGATTAAGAATGTATGAAACCCTATAAATGAATAAAAATGTTAATATATGTGAGGGATGTGTAGGATTTAAATGTGACGAGTGCACCCGGAATTATATAGCGCAAAAAGAAAGATGTGATGGGTGCGCCTGGAATTATACAGCACTCCAATGCATTGGGTAAAGCAAGATTCTCATGAGACGTTATGTGCGATGGTCTTGGAAGTTACCCTTGGGTTGTGCTACCATGGAAATGGGATTGGCAGTGAGCCTTGACCCGTTAAGTATGTTATACGGTCTTGACGAAAGGTCTTGACAAAGTCCAGTATTATACATTCCCTATGCATTTGATGATAAATGGTCAACCAGGGGTCAGTTCAACTAACAGGACAACCCCTAGTTGAAAACTCCCATGACTATGAAAATGTAATTTATGTTTCAAGAACTGTTTTTCATGTGGTAAACTGTTAGAAGGAATGTATATTCTCATAAACCATGTTATGCACGTTTTCCCTGCTTAGTCACAGAACTCTTTTTAGAATTTAGGTAACCTTGTTTGATTATTATGCATTGTTTATTCTTATTATGTTTCACTCTCTGATCATGTTTATTTTGAAGCTTATTTCAAGTATGTACTTCTCGGTGCAAGTGGTTTTCAAAAACGTTGGATTTCATGAAAAGAAAATGTCTCATTTTTTGAAAATTGTTTTATTCTCTTCAAAAGGACTACTTTGAGAAATTTTTTTCTTAAAATGTTTTTAAAACCCCTTACTGGGAATATTTCCTCACCCTAAATTTTTGTTTAAAATTTTTCAGGCATGGTTGGTACTAATGAAGTTAATCAGATGCACCTGGTTTCCCAGAATCCTGAGCCTCGCGATCTTATATAGTAATGGGACATGATATCTTATTTGTAAATGATGTAATGAAATGTTAAGTATATCATTTCTCATAGGCACCCTGGGTTCGGGGCCGCTATAGTTGGTATCAGAGGATAGGTTCAGGAAACTCTGGAAAACCAGGTGGTCTGAATGTATTGCTATGATTGACTAAGTAAAAAATCTTATAACTTTCAGATGGCTGATGTACCTACCGACCTATTGTCACTACCCACTGAGGCTCTAGAGAACATTGTATCCCTAGCTAGCCGTGAGAACTTTTTGAATTATATCCAAATTCGCATGACGTGTAAGCACCTGTATGACGTGTCAAACTCACCTAGGGTGCTTAGTCTTCACCGGGGATTGGGGATGGATTATCTCTTAATGATGATGACCCAATTTGCCTCTTATGCACGTCGGGGAAGGTATCACTAAGGACTCATCTGAGTGTTCACGACTGGCGAGGAATTTGGCACGATGCTTGATAACCCCTTTCAAGATGCTGCTGCTACCAGAGACCTCCGAGCAGCTTACCTGTGCAAGATTTTGCAATATGGCTTCTGGGGCCAGTTAATGGACTTTGGAGTGTTGGAAGATGAGTCCACCTGTTTTTCGCTTAGGAAAGATATGTATACCGATGTTTCCCAACTCCATACCCCTCATGCTAAACTCAGGAGGCGTCATAAATGTTCCCATGAGTTTAGTCATGTCTATTCAGTCTATGTGGGGTTTGAAGATTTATGATGTTTTGCCACTCTTTGTGATGTTCGTCTAGTAAACTCAGGGTTTTCCATGTAAACTTTTTCAGAAATGGATGTTTCATGTTTCCTTTCATGTTTCTACCTTATTGATGTTGTTAAGAGTTTCCTTTCGAATGATTTTTTTTCAGATGGCTGGTCAAACGAACATCTCATCACTACCCGATGAGTTAGTAGAAGTCATCTTGATCAGGGCATGCACGGTGGATTATCCATCCTTTCTCCACATACGAGGGTCCTGCCAGCGTTTGCTCGATCTAGCAAACGATCCCGAGATTCTTTGTTTATTTCAAGAGGATGATCGTGTTTTTCACCTCATCACTACTGCTCAACTGCCCTGCTACAGTCGAAGGGGAAGATACATTGAAGGTCTCTTCCAGTGTTTTACTCTGGCACAGAACTTTTTTTCCAGAGCGTGCTTCCTCGTAGCTGCTCAGAATGGCCACCTTAGTGCGGCCTATATGTTCCAGGTGTTGAACATCAGTCATCTCAACCGCATCATTCCTCTCGACTACCTAGAGCATGATCTGGCCAGAAGAGTTATCAAGGAGTTTATCTACTCCGACGTTTCTGAGCATTGCACGACACAGGCCTCCCTTTTGAAGCCCATGTGCAGTACGCATGAATAGGAGTTCATGACGTACTATTCGAAGTGCATCTAGGCTAGGGAAGCGGAAGAGCTATGTGCCAACTTTGGTATCCCGTTAACCGAGCCAGATCCACTGTTTCGGTAATGTTGTGTGGGGTTACAGTTTTTCTTTTTATGATAGAATTGCGAGGGCACAATTCTTTGAAGGGGGAAGTAATGTAATGACCTGAGAAACCATGTTTTGAGTTTTGACAAGTTTGTTTTACAATGTCACCCGTCAAGTGAGCAAAAAAACAATTTATAAGATGATAATAATAAAATAGCATCAAATGAATGAAATCTCCTTTTATTCAAATGGGTAACATCATGGTGGATACAACTCCCAATGATCAAAAAAGAAGACAAGCTAACCAAAAATCCCAATTAAGAACCCGATCACAAAAATGAGGAGACTGCTTAAAACCACCAAGACCCCAAGAAGGCGGTAGGGGTTCCGGGCATCCATCAGAATGAACATGAGGATGGCCAAAGCCATTGCAACTGTGCTGAGCACCAAGGGAATCACAAGAACCATCTATTCTTTTCACCTTCATTCACCTGGAGTGAGGGACACCCCGAGACCAGATCCTTTATAAGCACACTAATCCGACCGTTGAACCCATACGACTATGAATATGACCATTGGATTCTCATATCCACTATGTTTTTTTGACCGTTGGAAATAAGAATGACTTACCCCCGTAAGGTTCAGAATGTTAATTATGTAATTTGCTTTAATATTTAAAGAATGAAATCAATGATAATTTAATTAATTTATTTCTTGTTTTCCCAAAAATGTGAATTATATTTTATCTTTCAAAATGGTGAAAAATAATATTTTATTTTTCCATTATTCACTATACATAACTTCTTAATTTGAGAAACTAAAATTTTATGAAAACTCATGGGTTTTTGTTTTTTTATAAATATGTACTAACCCTTCAGTTATATATATATATATATTGCATAAAATTAAATTAATCTTTTTCTCTAAATTAAATATAAGGGCTAATATTAATGAAAATGTTTATAACATGGATAAACAGTTTTGGAAATTACGTCAAACTATGATTTCTTTTACTTATGTGTTTCATGATGATGATATTTATATCAACACACTCTTATGTGTGATTGAATGTAGTTATGATTACTTTTTAATTAATATTAATCATTAATTATGAAAATTAAGGTAATTAGCTAATAATGGAAATTAAAACATATATATATATGTATGTATGTGATATGTTTTGATTAACCAATGTTTTTAACCATTGACCTTCATAATGTAATATTAAGTAACAAATAATTATGGATTGATAATTAGAAAGTTAATATAATAAGGTAAATAAAAATTATTGATGTTTTAAAAATAAAAAATAAATATATACATATATTTATATAATAATATGTTTTGATAGAATCAATATATATTTTTGTTGACCAATGACTTTTATTAAAATAATAGAAGTTAGTTTACTAATTGAATTTTTGTACTAATAAGAGACAATGTTATAATAAGATAACAGAAAATAATATAAATAAAGTTTTTTTTATTTAAACCAAAGACCCACGTGTGTGTTTTTTTTTCACCGCTTCAACCGGGGGCCGTCCGATCTGTTCTCCCCGATCGCGGCCGTCCGTTTTTTTTAAGTCGCACTGCATCTATGTCGTTCGATCGACTTTGGAGTAATCCTGGCCGTCCATTCTGTTCCGTGTCTCTCACACCGCGGCTTCTTCTTCCCCGTGCCTCCTTCGTCTTCATCGTCGTGCTACTGAACCAGTAGGGTGTTGGGCCTCGTTTTCTTCATCTAGGACGGTGAGTGGACCCTCTTTTCCCTTCTTTTCCACAGGTTGACACTGACTTCTCCTCAGATACCCTGGGTCAAGGTCCTCGTGTTGAGTTCTGTGGTTTTTTAAACCCCAATTTGCACCAAAGGGCCGGAGACGTTTGCACTCGACTTCCTTGATCCTTCCGACCACCAGACCTCGTCGCTGAATCGTTTCAACTCCTCCTCCCCAAGCTAAGGTAAGGGAGAAGTTTTTTTGTGGTGTCTGTTTCAGTTTCGGTTTTTATATATATACATATATATGTGTTATGTATATAAGTATACATCCTGTGTTTATAAAACCAGATTCACTTGCCTCATTTGTATCTTCTTCTCCTCTTCTCCGAACAAGGTAAGGGGCATGTTTTATTTTTGTCTAGTTTTGTTTGAGTTTTTATGTATATAAATATATATACATGTTATATGTGTATACATTTTCAGTATGTATGAACCTGGTGCAAACCCAGTTCTTGTGGATCTCCCTCTCAGCATGGAGAACCGAATAGGAGAAAGGGGGAATCCTCTCCTTCGTTTCATACCATTTCTATAAGCTTTGAAAAGTTATATAATCATGTTGTGTAATTGTGTATAAGAATATACAGGACCATATAAACCTGTTTATACCCGTTTTACCTATTCCTAGGACCGAACCAGAGAAGGGGAGATCTTCTTGTTTTAATTATCACCCACTTCAGTGAATATACACAAATATATATATGTATATATACCTCATGCGTATGTGTGTACATATATATATTTGTATTCGTATATATATATAAGATGATACATGCATATGTACACCCTTATTCCACATGTTTATAACCCCAACATTCTTTTCACCTATGAAAAATGGAGTTGTCGAATGATTTCATGAACATGTAAATTATGCAATTATATGGAGCATAAAGATGTATATAAACATGTAGTCATATAGGTGCACATTTACATTAATGTGCATAAGGGATGAATTGGGCTCTTTTGTTTTGTACAATATAACATGATAATTTATTTACTCAAAAGCATTTTATCTCAAGAAATGTATCCAAAAACCAATTATATATGTAGGATGAAGTTTAAAGGTTAGTCTGTTATCAAAAGAGTTCTTTCATTTGAAATTTTTTACTTATCATCATTCTTGATAAATCAGGATTTTGGTTTTTGAGAAAATGGAAAGAATTCCTTAAATTTTATTATACATGTATTCATGTATTTGTACACATCGACCATGTTTCATGAAAGATTGATTTTTTGCCAATAAGGGTCTTATGATAGTTAGGTTCATTTCTTTTATATATAAAGTAACCACACTTGGTTTTCCAAACATTAATTTTGCTTAATGTATAACTTGGTAAATGCCTTTTGAGTATGGTTTATTGTGGTAAACCCATGAATATGTACAGGTATATATATCATCATGTTGCCTTCAATTACAAGTTTATTTTGGTGTTTGCGAACTTTATAGTGAAAAGGGGTCATGTTGTTTAAAGTTCTATTTAGAGTTTTTACACAATTATGTATATGGTTTTCCCAAGATGGACTTGATTTCGCCCATTTTATCCCTAACTGCATTTATATTTACCTAGTTTTAATTAAACACCCACAATATCCATTTACCAGCTTATGTGTAAGTTATGAATGACCATGCTTTAATTGGGTATTATGATGTTATAGAATTTTATGTTTTTGTGTTTATTTCGGTAAAACCCATGTTTCAATTGTTAAGATAATTTCATGGGTGTACGGATTTTAGCTTGCATGTCTCAGTTTATTTATGATTGAACTGTCTTCAAGTTATGATTATGTAAGTGGAAAAAAATGGGGGTTGACTATAAATGTATGAAACCCTATGAATGAATGACCATGTCAAGATATGTTAGGGATGTATAGGATTTAAATGTGATGAGTGTTCCCTGAATTATATAGCACAAAATGAAATATGTGACGGGTGCGCCTGGAATTATACAGTGCTCCAATGCATTGGGTAAAGCAAGATTCTCATGAGACGTTATGTGCGACGGTCTTGGCAGTTAGCCTTGGCTTGTGCTACCATGGAAACAGGATTGGCAATGAGCCTTGACCCGTTAAGTATGTTATACGGTCTTGATGAATGGTCTTGACAAAGTCCAGTATTATACATTCCCTCTGCATGTGATGATAATTGGTCAACCAGGGGTCAGCTCAACTAACAGGACAACCCCTAGTTGAAAACTCCCATGACAATGAAAATGTAGTTTATGTGTCAAGAACTGTTTTTCATGTGGTAAACTGTTAGAGGAAATGTATATTATCATGAACCACGTTATGCACGTTTTCCCTACTTAGTCACAGAACTCATTTTAGAATTTATGTAACCCTGTTTGATTATTATGCGTTGTTTATTCTTCTTATGTTTCGCTCTTTGATCATGTTTATTTTGATGCTTATTTCAAGTACGTAGTTCTCGGTGCAAGTGGTTTTCAAAAACGTTTGATTTCATGAAAATAAAATGTCACGTTTTTAGCAAAGTGTTTTATTCTCTTAAAAAGGACTGCTTTGAGAAAGAGTTTTCTTAAAATGTTTTTAAAACCCCTTACTGGGCAAATTTTCTCACCCTACGTTTTTGTTTAAAATTTTTCAGGCATGGTTGGTAATAATGATGTTAATCAGAAGAAGATGGTTTCCCAGAATCCTGAGCCTCACTATCTTCTGTAGTAATGGGATATGATATCTTATTTGTAAATGATGTAATGAAATGTTTAGTATATCATGTCTCATAGGGACCCTGGGTTCGGGGTCGCTACATAACCAATGTCGATGCCCCTAACTCACCTATAGAAAAACTAGATATTTGTAAAACTCTTGAAACGAGCTATCATTTCCTACCATAACACCCTAAACATTAGATTTTCACAAATTAATAGCTTGTGTAAATCTAGGTCATTACATCATATACCTCTCAAACTATTCATATCCTCATGAATTCAAAACTAGCCTAGAAGAAAGGACGGGTCTAAAAACCCACCCTGTAAGATACCTCTCAATGATGAACCACATTGTGTTGTTCAAAAACTGGAGTGAAAACCCTAACATCTATGAACACCTCTTGACATATATCTCCTGAAGATCTCTTGAAACACAAAGGCCCCAAAACCCCAAACAATCACCCAATGATCGAATGTCACACCTTCCAGAAACCTGGATTTGGGAGATCCTTCCTCCATGTCAAGATACAATCCACTTTGAGAGGCACTAACTCAACTGCATGAGGTTAATGACATCCACATTAATGTGTCTCTTTTTGGGTTCTAGTCCTCCCCTCCACACAATCAGAACTTTTCACACACATTCTAAGAACATTGAAATAACTCATCTGATAATGTAAAAATTCAAGCATTACATCATAAGAAGAAGAACACAGGTAAAACACAAAAACATAAGATAGAATAGCTCTGGTACTGGGCATGCATCTTTGCCTCACACTCTAATGTACTCTCCTCAAGGCCCACATGCCTCTATAAAACATAGAACAATGGAATAGTATATCCACAAAGAACCTTCTCCTCGTGATCCTCGATTCTTACTGGCCACTACATGATCATTGTGTCATCCTCAATATCCCACTCTCCCTAGTCAATGACTTGGGAGACATCGTGTAGATACTGATAGAGGCGAGATTCAATAAAAACATCATGGTTAATCTACAACCATTGTAGAAATGCTAGCTGATACATATCCTTTACAACTCATCCTAACACTTTAAAAGGTGTGATGAATGTGGAATAAAGAATGTTTCCCTTACCAAACCTCTGTTGTCACGTAGTGTGGAAACCTTCATGAAAACATGATCCCCATTCCCGAACTCCAAGGCCCCCTACTACGATCAAAATAAGACTTCTATTAGTCATTTTTTTCTTTCATTCTCTCACGCACAAGCTGAATATTCTTTGTCGTGCTCTCCACTACCTCTACTTCAAGAAGTAATGCTTCCCCAACCTCAGTCCACCATACTGGTGACCAACCTGACATTTTATAAAAATCCTATTTCGGTGCCATGACAATTGTTTAGTGATAACTATTATTTTATAAAAATTTTACTCGGGGAAAGGGTTAGACCCTGGATCCTCCAATGTCTAAAACATGCCCCTGTATTGTGTCCTCGAATGTCGGGATAGTCCTCTATGTCTTGAAATCCATTTGAGGTTGGAAAAAATTGTTAAGGTGTAACTGGGTTCCAATGGTATGATACAATCCCATCAAGACTCGTGACATAAAACATGTATCCTTATTTGAGATGATGGATATTGGTACTCCATGTTTCCACAGCACCTCATCCACATACTATTGCGCTGTGGAATCCGCAATGCTTGACTCCATGATATTTTTATAAAGGATTGGGCTGAAACATCATTATATTATTAAAAAAATAAAAGACCTCTTTTAACTATGTAGAGGGAGACCCATGACATAGCTAAAAGTCCATGTGGGATTGTAGCCTATTATATAGCCCGTAGGCCCCAATTTTTTTCCCAATGCCCATTCGGTGAATTGAAACAAGCCTACTATAGTTCCCATAAAGTACCGCCACTACTACAGTGCTCTGCCGCCGCTACAGTACCGCTGATCTACAGTACTACCATTGCTATAGTTCCACTACAGTATTACAAAAGTACCTATGCCCAATTAGTTTTGAACCCCCATTTTTCATGTAGGACTACAAGGTGCTTACCAATATGTCAAACCACAACTAGAGTTATTAATTCATGATAAATATGCATTGTAAATAAATATTCCTACTGAAAAAAGAATATGAGATATCTATGATCCCCCAATCAATACTATAAAATTCATAGTAAGATAATTTATGACAAAAAGATATATAGATTATGTAATAATAATATACATGATAGAATATCATTAATATTTATTGGAAATGTAATGCCCAATGATCACAATAAATTTAATATTTCAAGGGATTTTTAATGATAAAAATAACTAATTTATAAAGATAATTCAAATACATTCCTTCTCCAAACTAATCATAAAACATCTAGATGAATGAGATGGATGATATTAATACTAAATATCCATAGTGGAGTATAAGTAAAATAATTTTTTTTCATTGATTAATTGATATAAAATAAAATAATCATTTCAAATATTCATCTATAAATATCCTTTTATCATCTAAATTTTTTTCTCAAAAAACAAAAATTAATAAGAGTGTTAGGGGAAAAAACATCATTAAAAATTAAACTTTTAATCATGAAAATGAATCTTCAAGGAAATTCGTGGACATTATTCTATTAAAGTTTCATTCATTCTATATACATTAAAACAATGATTCCTTTCATATTTTTGTAAGAAAATTAAAAAATACTATGTTTTTAAAACAACAATAATATTCATATTAATTCTTTTAAAAAAATTATTATGCGTAAAAATGAATTTAAACAGTAATAGTTAAAAAATGGTAACATTTTTATAAAATTATCATTTTGAAGTGAATGATTTTCTACCAAATATGGAAATGAAGTACGATTTTATTTAAAAAATTAATAACATTAAATACAAGATAAAATAATTTTTTTTTAAATTAAATTAATTGATAATAATAAATGAATAAAATATATGGTTTTTATTAGATATTGATCAAATAATTTTCATTAATTAAAATTCATGAATAAAAAATCTCAATTAAAATGAGATGGAAACATAAACCCTGAATGCATGGGTAACATTTGAATAATAACCCCCATAAAAGTTATAACATCAAATAAAACATAAAATACATGTAAAATTAATATATTAATGATATGAAATATCAAATGAGTAGTTGAAACATCTCATAAATTAATCTATTTGTATACCATAACATTTTTAATAATGTATACAATTTGAGAAGAGAAACCCAAACAATTATAATAATTTTGAAATAAGAAGTAATGGATGAATTAATTATATTTATTAAATGTACAACCACTTTGAAAAAGTTAAAATAAAAAATAATATAATAAAAATTTATTACATGATTACACTTATAATATCAAATATATTTATTATGTAATATAACCAAATGAAGTGAAATGGTGTTTTGAAATCCTTTACTAGTTTGTAATATTCCATTCAAATCCCATTAGATAAATTAATTAAAATTAAAGCATAAAATAATATAATGTATGATGTTTGAAATATATTATAGATAAATTTTTTAATATATACACCATATAAATAAATTATGTTCATATCCTTTCAATATGACTTGATGAACTAAAATTTGAAAAAAAACCCTTATATCACATTTTTTTGAATGTAAATTAAGATCATGTATAATTGTATTAAGAATTTTAGTAATTTATAATTATAAGGCCCCGACCTTAAACTTTACTTAATCTTGAGTTATTACTAGATTACACATTGAGGATCTTTTCAGGTTTAATGTTTTAGAGAATTAGATCATAAAACATGCACTACATTACACATTTAAACAATGTGGTTACATAAAAGATAGAATTCATTTTTCTCATCAACGGAAACATATTTAAAATAAAACATGGATTCTTTCTTGACACTTCCTTGACACTATCATAATATCATGTACCATTCCCTTGTCCTGTGAAGAACATTTCAAAAAACATGGGATGAGCATAAAAAGCTCAGTAAGGGTTATAAAAATATGGAAAGGAAACATGAGTTCATATATACATAAGAATGAAATCATACTTTACCCATAAAACATAGGCACTTTAACATACCTCATCAAACCATGAATAAATCATAAAAATCATAATACATAAAGGTAACTTGAGGCATTTATAAAATTCTTGCGTATGGAGTAACCCTCTTGGTTACGTTTGGAATACCCATCACAGTATGTTCCCTAAATCTCTTTGGAGAAACCTTAACAGTTCACTCCTTCACGATACCCAATGCATTGGAGAGCTATATCGGGCTCACCCTCCCTTAGTTTATCACGGAATGACCCGTCTTTATAATAATTCCCAAGAATCTCAACATAATCGTATCACATAAAACATGCATAAAAGAAACATAACATTTCCACCTTTTAATCATAAGATATCAATACAACACATTGATATAAAAACATTATGAAAACCATTTTCAGTACCAAAACAAATGAAAAGTAAAACATGGTATTTATTTTTCTTTTTATAAAAAATGTATGGCTTGTAGAGGAAGACGAAACTCAAATAACGGTCACGGTGGCGGAGAAGTCGCTGTCGCCGCATACGTACGACAAAAACATTCCGTTATGTCGTTTAGTAAATGCTTCGTATAAAAAATATTCCTTTTGAATAGACGTAATAGTCAAAGGAGTTTAAAAACCGTATAAAAGAAGGTTGTGTATAAAACAAAATATGCCTCAATGAAAGGAGATTGAGACGAAGTCCCATACCTCGGGTCCGACTTGACTCGGTCGTTCTTTAATATCCTGAATAATAAACTTGAGTTAATTTATACTTGTTTATGAACCTTTTTCAAGTTCATTATTCCTTTTATATCACTTATTGCCATTTCATGAACTCTATGTAATTATTTAAGTTAATAACGGTCGTTTTAACGATCATTGGTACTTGAGTCAAAAATAAACCCTTTATAATTACAAGTTGTTCATGTATCCATTATATCCAGAATTGTATTCATGATGTAGATATCATATATATCATATATATCCATTACATTCATGCATTTATAATATTACATAACATTTAGATGTAAGAAATGAAATGCACCGTTCATGGAGACGGTAAGCCGTACGTACGCATGAACGCAACTTCCATTTCTATTTTGTATTTTATGAAATGGAATCATAATGATATAAAGGTATATTATAATTCCAGTGTAATATCATATATAATATCATAACTCCATCCTTTATACGTCCCACATATGGTATTAACGAATCAAATCACTTTGAGGGGGCGGTAGTCCGCACTTTCTTAAATGAAGATATCACGTTTACCCATAATGGAAACGATAAAGGTATGCCCAAAATGAAAAATACTGAAGCTTAAGGAAAACATAAAAATATTATATATCATATATAAATATATTATCATCTTAATGGCCATCTTTTAAGGTGTTAAAAGAATGTTGAACAATCATCGTTTCAGGAGGTAGAAATTCGCCATCCACAAAAATAGTATGTTATTTAACCATTAGATGTATGTGTGTGTAAGTGTATCTCGAATCCTTATTATAACAACATCCGTGTATATGTAATATACTTTTTTTGTTACAAAATAAATGAATAAAAAGAGTTTAGGGGGTTGGAGAAGAAAAATAAAACAGAAGAACAAAAGTGAAGACATTACCTTAAAATCGGGTAACTCCCTTTGGATTGAGCTCAAAGGCTTTCTTGGGAAGACTTATGCCCAAAGTGAGGCTTCAAAGAGTAAGAGAGGGAAGTGGAGAGACAAAATGGGCAGGGTTTGTCAGAGCCAAAGGCTTTGGAAGTGTGGGTAAATAGGTAGAGGTGGGGGCCTTTTATAAGAGGAGAGGAGGGGCACTCTTGGAACCTAAAGAAATCTTACTTTATTATAAAATGATTTTCGGATTCAAAAGGTCCCACATTGATATAATTCGAGGGTAAGGTGATAAATGTTCTAAATCCACCCATCCAATAGGTTTTGGGCATGTTTAGGTCATATATTTTACATTATCTTTTAATTTTATTTAAATCCTTCATTAATGAGGTAATCACTGCCTCATCATGATGTCATAAATAATTTAATTTATTTAATTTATTAAAATTTTAAAAAAAATATCATGATGTATGAAATCGTTTTACATTTCTAATTAATATTTATAGTCAAATATCTGACTTGTATAACCCCATTTAAAAATTGTTTTAGTAAATCACTCATGTTTGTTTCATTTTAATTTTAACATGAAATAAAAAGATATTAAAGTCATTTTCCTACCAAAGTGGATCCATGAGGTCCCCAAGTTGACCCATGGATTGTCTTTGTCATCCATGACACATCCAATAATGGTAGTACATGTGTCTAGGTATTTTAATTTTATTATAATATCATTTTTTCCTTAAATTGCACTTATTACCTCTAATCGCGATTAAAAACATAAAAGTTACTATTCACAAAAAAATTATTTTAATCTCATTGAACCATATTTAACTTCTTAATTTAAACCATGCATGTTGGATTTTTGAAAATCGAATCACATAAGGGGCAAAGATTCATTTAAATGAAAAATCAGTGTCTTTAACTACCACTTAGTGGTTTCAGTATTCATCAAAAATTGAATTTTTTCAGAAAAATACCAAAACATCATCCTAAGCTATATTTGATATTCATAATTTAAAAATGATTTATATTTTAAAAAATTCAAATCATATAAGTTACATTAATTAATTTAATAATTAATTCCCGTTGTCATGACAAATAGCATGTTTTTGTGAAACAATAAGCATCAAAAGATTGACACCAGTTTAAGTCCAATTTCAAAGTGAAATTGATTCCAATGACCACCATTGGATTAAATGGTAAATATATATTATAATTTCACTTCAAAACCAATTCAAAAGATAATCTAATCATATAAATAAATTATATTAAAAATTAGTTTTGTATTAAAATACAACATTTTTCACCATTCATTAAAAAATGAACTTTATTAGAAAAATACCAAAAATTCACAAAAAGTAAATTTTGATGTCTAAATCATAAATAATAAGTTTATTTTGACAAACATAGCTTATAAAATTTTCAAAAGATATATTTAAAAATTGTTTGCCATCAAAATGCAGTAAAACAGTATTTTAAAAATATTAGTGTATTCCATGCTTATGATTGGATTTATTCTCATTTTAAGCCTCTAAAACAATATCTAATTCACTAATAGACATAGATAAAAATATTTATTATTCATTACCTTCTTGGTATGTTACATCCTTCCCCCTTTAGAAAATTTCGTCCCCGCAATTTATTTACTTATCGAATAAATGAGGGTACTTATCCCTCATTTCATTTTCAGATTCCCATGTTGCCTCTTCCATCATGTGGTTTTTCCACAAAACCTTTACATGATTAATCACCTTATTCTGTAACACTTGCTCCCTATGGTCAATAATCTGGACCGGTTGTTCCTCATATGATAGGTTCTCTTCCATCTAAACTACATCTGGACTGAAAACATGAGATGGATCTGGCATGTACTTTCTCAGCATTGAAACATTAAAAAAATTGTGTACCTCAGATAAACTCGGAGGTAACGCCACCCGGTATGCAACTGATCCAACTCTCTCCAGAATTTCATAGGGTCTAATGAACCTTGGACTCAGCTTTCCTTTCTTACCAAATCGCATCACACTTTTCCATGGTGAGACTTTGAAAAAAACATGATCACCTAACTCAATAGATATATACTTCCTCCTGTTGTCCTTATAACTCTTCTTCCTGCACTGAGTTGTTCTCATGTGTTTCTATATCAGCTGAACTTTTTCTGCCATCTCTTCTACCAATTCTGGTCCCATCAACTTTCTTTTACCCACTTCATCCCAAAAAGCTGGAGTTCGACACCGCTTCCCATATAATGCCTCAAATGGTACCATCTTTATACTGGAATGAGAACTGTTATTATATGAAAATTCAGCCAATGAAAGATGTTGGTCCCAACTTTCCTGATAATCCATAGAAAAAGAACGTAGCATATCCTCCAATGTATGAATTATTCGTCCTGACTGACCATCTAATTGAGGATGAAATGATGTACTTAAATTTAATTCAGTACGCAACGACTTCTGAAGGCCTTTATAAAAGTTAGAAATGAACCTGGGATCACGATCGGATACAATAGAGAGGGGAACTCAATGTAACCTGACTATCTCTTTAAGATACAAATGGGAAAGTTGATCTAGGGAAAAAGTATCTTGTATAGCAAGGAAATGATCAGATTTAGCCAAGCGATCAATAATAACCCAGATTGCATTATTACCTCGAGATGACTTCGGTAATCCCACAACAAAGTCCATGGATATATTCTCCAATATCCACTCTGGAACTGGTAAAGGCTGAAGCATCCCTTTCGGTAAATACCACTCTGCTTTAACATATTGACATGTCAAACACTTCATAGTAAAATCAGAAATATCTCTTTTAATTCCATCCCCCTAGTAATACTCCCGCAGATCACTGTACATCTTAGTACTGCCAGGATGAACTGAAAATGGAGATCTCTGAGTTTCACATAACAACTCTCCCTTCAAATATGAATCACAAGGCACACACAATCTCTTCCCAAATCTCAAAACGAAATCATTATCAATTTTCAATTCAGGCAACTTACCTTTCTGAACTATCTCTACCTTTTTCTGTAACTCACTGCCTTGCTTCTGTGCTTGTTTGATTCTGTCTGATAGAGAATATTTCACTGATACCTGAAACAAAATAGAAGAACATCCTACACCAAAAACTTCTATGCCAAAGTTCATCTAATCCTTAACCAAATGATGACGTTCCAAACGCAACATTGCTAATGAAGCATTACTTTTTCGACTCAAAGCATCAGCCACATTATTTAATTTTCCCTGATGGTAATGAATTGTACAATCATAATCCTTGATTAATTCTAGCCATCTCTTATGTCTCATAATCAATTCTTTCTGAGTGAATATATACTTTAATCTTTTGCGATCGGTATATATTTCACACTTTACTCCATAAAAATGATGCCTCAAAATTTTTAAAGTGAAAACAACAGAAGCAAATTCCAATTCATGTGTAGGATATTTTACCTCATGAGTTTTCAACTGTCGTGAAGCATAAGCAATTACCTGATCATTCTGCATTAGGACGCAACCAAGTCCTTTCAATGAAGCATCACTGTATATAACAAACTCACCATTTCTGGATGGTACTGCCAAAACTGGAGCATTCACCAATCTTCTTTTCAGTTCCTGAAAAAATCATCACATTCTTTTGTCCAGATAAACTTAACACCCTTCCGAGTTATCTTAGTCATTGGACACGATAACCATGAAAAATTTCTAACAATCCTTCGGTAATAGCCTACCAAACCAAGGAAACTATGAATCTCTGTTACATTTGTGGGTCTTGGCCATTATTCAACAACATTTGTTTTTACAGGATCAACGGTTATCCCATCTTTAGAAACAATGTGACCAACGAAAGAAATTTTTTGCAACCAATACTCACACTTTCTGAATTTCCCATACAATTTCTTTTCTTTTAAGGTTTTCAAAATAAACCTTAAATGTCTTTCATGCTCCTCTTTACTTTTAGAAAACAACAAAATATCCTCAATGAAAACCACCACAAACTTATCCAAGAACTCATGGAAAATTCTATTCATTAAGTCCATGAATATAGAAGGTGCATTGGTTAGCCCAAAAGACATTACTACAAATTCATAATGGCCATATGTTTTACAAAACACAGTCTTCGGAACATCTGCTTCATTTACCTTCACCTGATGGTACCCCGATCTCAGGTCAATCATTGAAAAAAATTGAGCTCCCTGGAGCTGATCAAACAAATCATTGATATTTGGCAAAGGATATTTGTTCTTAACAGTGATGTTATTCAAGGCTCTATAATCATTGAAAAGCCTCATAGAACCATCTTTCTTTTTAACAAATAATACAGGAGCACCCCTAGGTGATGTGCTAGGTCGAATGAAACCTTTCTATAATAAATCTTGCAATTGATCCTTCAACTCTAAAAGTTCAATTTGAGCAATTCGATAAGGGTGTTTTGAAATTGTATTAGAATCAGGAACTAAGTCAACAGTAAATTCAACTTCCCGATCTGGTATTATTCTAGGAAACTCATCAGGAAAACATCAGGATACTCATTTACCACAGGCACAACATTAATCTGAACTGTTCCCTTGTTTTCAACAATATGTGGAAGGTAAAATTCATTTCCATGTTTTACAAGTTTCTCGGCCTCTTGATATGTTATCAACAGTAAGGGTTCATTATTGTACAAAAACTGAAAGTCTTTCTGAAAAGAAACTTTTTTAGCTCAACAGTCAATCTTAGCATGGTAAATAGAGAGCCAATCCATATCCAGGACAACATCAAACTCTACTAGAGGTAGAAAAATAAGGTTTGCAAGTAGGTTCTTTCCACATATAAGGAAAGGAAGATTATTATAAATTCTTTTTGCCTCAACATTTCCCCCAGGTGTTTTTACCAAAATTTCAGGAGTCATTTCTTGAGATGGTATCCCCATTTTACTAGAAAAGGTTTCAGAGATGAAAGAATGTGTAGACCCCAAATCAAACAACACACTGGCATAATCTGAAAAAACAAAGTACCTGATACAACTTCATTTGATTGCTCGACATCTACTGAAGTAGTTTCAAAGGATTTCACCACCCCTTTCTTCTTGTAGTATAACTACTTCCCATCACTCAAGATCTTTGTCGAACACTCGTTTTCATAGTGACCCATCTCATTGTGCTTAAAACATTTCACTAACTGTAAATCAAATTTGGACTTACCATCACCTTGATCTTTTTCAGTGAAATCACGAGCCTTATGTCCCATCTTACTACATCGGTAGTACTTTCCAGAATTCAAAAGACATTCCCTAGCATGCCTTTTACCACATTTATCACAAACTGGAAACTTAGTTTTCTTTCCATCAAACTTTTTTGAAGAATTCTTCCCTTTCTCCTGCCACCTCGGTCTCTTGTTCTGCTGGTTGTTATAGAACACTTGATCATCGGCAAACTCCATTTCCACCTTCTCATCACATCGAACAGGCTTTTCATAACTTTTAAACTCACGAGAAGCTATTGCCCTTCGATATTTTGGTTTTAATTCCTGAGTAAAAATGATTGATTTTACTATCAAGGTCTTGGATAAAATTTGGAGCATACCTTGCCAATCGAGTGAACCTCTCTTCACATGAAGCCACTGAGTCTTCCTCTTGCCTCAATTCCAAGAATTGGTTTTCCATCCTAAGTCGAATAGCCTTAGAAAAATACTTCTCAAGAAACATACCTGTGAATTTATCCCATTCCAGAGCATCAATCTCATCAGCGTCCCTGATATTTTTAACCATCGACCACCACTGATCTTCCTCACCCTTCAAACGTTAAGTAAAAAGACTAACCTTTTGATTGTCCGAACACCCCATGACATCGAAAATCTTCTCCAGTGATTTAATCCACCCTTCAGCTAACATATGGTCAGATGATCCTCTGAATGATGGGGGATGTTGCCTCATGAAATGTTCCACCATTGACATGTTCCTCTGCGGTTGATCTGGCTGATCTCGTGCATGGATACCACCACCATTTATCTCTTGAGTCAACTGCGCCATTACTACAAAAAACTGTTCAGTTCCAATTCCGACCATCTTAGGATGCTGATTCGGAAGGTTATTTCCTTCTTGTATTCCTTCCTAGCACTGCTTCCCTGTTTCCTCTACAGAAAACCATTCTGAACAAACATGTCTTAGATGAAGCAACATGGTAATCTTCAAATGCTATATAATTTCAAAAAAAATTATTTTGGTATAATCATTTAATAGAATTCTAACTCCTAATGTTATCTAAACCGACCTCTGATACCAACTATAAGGCCCCGACCTTAAACCTTACTTAATCTTGAGTTATTAGAAGATTACACATTGAGGATCTTTTCAGGTTTAGATTTTCAGAGAATTAGATCATAAAACATGCACTACATTCCACATTTAAACATACTGGTTACATAAAAGATAGTATTAATTTTTCCCATCAATGGAAACATATTTAAAACAAAACATGGATTCTTTATTGACACTTCCTTGACACTATCATCATATCATGTACCTTTCCCTTGCCCTGTGAAAAACATTTCAAAAACCATGGGATAGGCATAAAAATATCAGTAAGGGTTATAAAAATATGGAAAGGAAACATGAGTTCATTTATACATAAGAATGAAATCATACTTTACCCATAAAACATAGGCACTTTAACATACCTCATCAAATCATGAATAAATCATAGAAATCATAAGACATAAATGTAACTTGAGGGATTCATAACATTCTTATGTAGGGAGTAACCCTCTTGGTTACGTTTGGAATACCAATCACAGTATATTCCCTAAATCTCTTCGAAGAAACCTTAACGTTTCACACCTTCGCGTTACCCAATGCATTGGAGAGCTATATCGGGCTCACCCGCCCTTAGTTTATCACGAAACCACCCGTCTTCATAATAATGCCAAAGAACCGCAACATAATCGTATCACATAAAACATGCATAAAGGAAAAAAAACATTTCCTCCTTTCAATAACAAGATATCAATACAAAACATTGATTCAAAAACATTATGAAAACCATTTTCAATAACAAAACATATGAAAAGTAAAACATGGTATTTATTTTTCTTTATAAAAAAAGGTATGGCTTGTAGAGGAAACCGAAACTCAAATAACGGTCATGGCGGAGGAGAAGTCGTTGTCGCCACATACGTACGACAATAACATTCCCTTTTGTCATTTAGTAAACACTTCGTATAAAAAATATTCCTTTTGAAGAAATGTAAAACTCAAAGGGGTTCATACACCGTATAAAAGAAGGTTATATATAAAACAAAATATGCCTCAATTAAAGGAGATTGAGACGAAGTCCCATACCTCCAGTTCGACATTACTCGGTCGTTCTATAATCTCCTGAATAATAAACATGAGTTAATTTATACTTGTTTAAGAACCGTTTTCATGTTCATTATTCCTTTTATATCACTTATTTTCCTAACATGAACACTATGTAATTATTTAAGTTAATAATGGCCGTTTTAACGGTCATTGGTACTTGAGTCAAAAATAAACCCTTTATAATTACAAGTTGTTCATGTATCCAATTTATCCAGAATTTTATTCATGATGTAGATATCATATATATCATATATATCCATTATATGCACGCATTTATAATATTACATAACATTTAGAGTTAAGAAATGAAATGCACCGTTCATGGAGACGGTAAGCCGTACGTATGCATGAATGCTGCTTCCATTTCTATTTCGTATTTTATGAAATGGAATAATAATGATATAAAGGTATATTATAATTCCAGTGTAATATCTTATATAATATCACAACTCCATCCTCTATACATCCCACATATGGTATTAACGAATCAAATCACTTTTAGGGGGTGGTAGTCCGCCCTTCCTTAAATGAAGATATCGCGTTTACCCATAATGGAAACCATAAAGGTATTCCAAAAATGAAAAATACATAAGCTTAAGGAAACATAAAAATATTATATATCATATATAAATATATTTTCATCTTAATGGCCACATTTGAAGGTGTTAAATGAATTTTGAACAATCATCATTTCGGGAGGTAGAAATTCTCCATCCATGGAAACAATATGTTTTTTAACCATTAGATGTAGGTGTGTGTAAGTGTAGTCAGAGTCCTTCTTATAAAAACATCCTAGTATATTTAAGATACTGGTTTTGTTACAAAATAAATGAATAAAAAGTGTTTAGGGGGTTGGAGAAGAAAAATAAAACAAAAGAACACAAGTGAACACATTACCTTAAAATCGGGTAACTACCTTTGGTTTGAGCTCAAAGGCTTCCTTGGGAAGACTTCTGCACAATGTGAGGCTTCCAAGAGTAAGAGAGGTAAGTGGAGAGACAAAATGGGTAGGTGTTGGCCAAACAAATGGCTTTGGAAGTGTGGGTAAAGAGGTAGAGGTAGGGGCCTTTTATAAGAGGAGAGGAGGGGCACTCTTGGAAAGTAAAGAAATGTTACTTTATTTTAAATTGAGTTTCGGATTCAAAAGGTCCCACATTGATATAATGCAATGGTAAGGTGATAAGGGATCGAAATCCACCCATAAAACAGGTTTTGGGCATGTGTAGGGCATATATTTTACATTATGTTTTAATTTTATTTAAATCCTTTATTAATGACGTAATCGCTCCATCATCATGATGTCATAAATAATTTAATTTATTTAGTATCTAAAAATTATAAAAAAATATCATGATGTAGGAAATATTTTTATATATCTTATTATTATTTATAGTAAAAAAACAGACCTATATAACCCCATTTAAATATTGTTTTAGAAAAACAACTCATGTTTGTGTCATTTTAATTTTAACATTAAATAAAAATATATTAATGTCATTTTCCAACCAATGTGGCTCCATGGGGTCCCCAAGTTGACCCATGGCTTTTCTTGGTCGGCCCTGACACATACAATAAGGGTAGGACATGTGTCTAGGTATTTTCATTTTATTATAATATCATTTTTGCCTTAAATTGCACTAATTACCTCTAATCGTGATTAAAAACATAAAAGTTACTATTCACCCAAAAAAATTATTTTAATCTCATTGAACCACATTTTACTTCTTCATGACAACCATGTATGTCGGATCTCTGAAAATTAAATCACAGAACTGGAAATGTTTCATTTAAACGAAAAATCAGTTTCTTTAACTACCACTTAGTGGTTTCACTATTCATCAAAAATTGATGTTTTTCAGAAAAATACCAAAACTTCACCCTAAGATATATTTGATATTCTGAATTAAAAAATGTTTTCTATTTTAAAAAATTAAAATAATATAAGTTACATTAATTAATTTAATAATTAATTCCCCCTGTCATGACAAATAGCGTGTTTTTACGAAACAATAAGTATCAAAAGATTGACATCAGTTTAAGTCCAATTTCAAAGTGAAATTGATTCCAATGACCACCATTGGATTAAATGGAAAAAATATATTCTAATTTCACTTCAAAACCAATTGAAAATAAAATCTAATCATATAAATAAATTAGATTAGAAAGAGGTTTTGAATTAAAATACAACATTTTCACTATTCATTAAAAAATGAACTTTATCGGAAACATACCAAAAATTCACACAAAGTAAATTTTGATGTCCCAATCATAAAGAATATGTTTATTTTGAAAAACATGGATTATAAAATTGTCAAAAGATATATTTAAAAATTGTTTTCCATCAAAAGGCAGTAAAACAATCTTTTAAAATATTAGTGTATTCCATGTTTAAGATTTGATTTATTCTCATTTTAAACCTCTAAAACACTATCTAATTCACTAATAGACATAGATAAAAATATCTATTATTCATTACATACTTGGGATGTTACAATAATATGACCATATTCCTGTTTTTCATATCCTATATTATCCTATTATAATATATCACCACTCATTTGTTAACAATATTTTATACTTTTTGTTGTTCTGTGTGTTAATTGACTTATTTTATCCCAAGTGTTTTTTCATGAATGTTATATTTATTGTCTATATGATATAGTTACAATATCTTAAGAATTTTTTAATTTAATATTAATTATATTTATTTATTTTATTAATTTTTTAAACCATTTAATAAATTTTGATGTGGAAAATGAATAACATCGCATCATGGAGATGGTAAGATGTATATTTGCACAAGTGATGATATAATATCTTAATGGGTAAAATATTAAGTAAGTAGTTGATATTTTATTATTGAATTTATATAATGTAATATATAGAAGATCTATTAATTAATTTTACCAGTTTTACCTTCCATGTAATGTGTATGTGAAAAATAATTTACATCGCTTCTTGATGTAGTAGTCCACCGAACACATGATCTACATTATCTTATATTATCATAATGGAAAGAAAGATGGTATATGTGATATTAAACTTATAATAATATAATTATATTATTAATATTATATATATACATTAAATCAATCATGATGTCCTCTCATGATTATTTTTTATAGAAATATGTTTTATAGGTTCGTGAGGCTTTAGTCTTTTGTACACACTAGTAATGGATTTTATTCTCGTTTGATAGAGAGAACGATTAGATGATATTAAAAAATAAATATAATAAAAATTTATTACAATTGATATATTGGTTTTATTATAATTTAATTTATATTTCAAAATTAAGGGTTTAACAGGAAGAATGAAAAATAATTAGCAACATTAAGACGCTTAGGATCTCATAGAAAAACCTCATTTAAATTAAATCGTACATATAGAAGGGTTGGTATTTTTCATGAACTACTGCTCAAGAATTTGTGTTCTGGTATTGGGTAGATATTTGTAGTATATTTTAAAGCATAATGGCATATGATTTGTAAAGAATACAAGGTAAGTATTTCCCTTTTACAATTAGGGAAGAGTTTCAATTTTCTAAGTACCAAAATATATTTAATAATGGGATGTAACTATCAAAACTTGTGTCATAAAATGTTGAAACTAAATTAGAAGTGGTGGGATAATTTCATTAAAAACATACAAATTTAAAAAAAAATTAAACATGAATTTCAATTTGTCGATATAATTTAACGCCACAGGAAAACTGTTTAAACATTTACAAGGAGAATAGATATATATTGTTTTCAATTTTCATGATGAATAAATTTTTATCATTTTATTATAATATTTATTATTATAATTCATAATATTGAATAAATTATATAAAAATAAATTCGCATAAGTAAAATAATTTAATTTAAAATTCAACCCTTATAAGTGTTGAAAAAACAATTTACAATGAAATGTAATTTTATTTTATAAATTAGTTTTATAATAACTATACAACATGTTTTTATAATTAAATGAATTTAAACTCATATTTATTTATTCAAAATCTGTGAATTTTATTTAAATCATTCATCATTAATGGGTTATTTTTATTTATTAAAATGGTTAAATATAATGAACTTAATACAAATTTGTTTAAAAAAATTAAACCCTAAAAATAAATCTATATTAAAATGGAATATAAATATTATTTAGATATATTTTAGAAAATATAAAAATATATATTTATTTAACTTTTATGTCATAAAATAATAATGGCACTTTAAAATTAATTAATTTAATAAACAATTCTTTATCTTTCTAAAAAAATGATATTATAATGTATTTAGTAAGAAATAAATATTTATTGAAAAATCTAAAAGTATAACCCTAAGATAATATCCATTTATGTATTAAAATAATTATGTTTATGTTATAAAATAAAATATCCAAAATATCCAAAATTTAGTTATAATAATTCCTCACAATATCATAGAGATTTCGTTTTATAACGGAATCATATATTATATCAAATTATCTATCCTTATTTAATTTTGATTTTTTATTTATTAAATATTGTTTTAATGCATTATAATTGAGAAAGACCATTATACATATGATAAATTATTTATTCACATTCATATATTCTAATTAAACAACTAAGTTATAATGGCCATCCTTAAATAATTTATATTATAGGTCATCAAATCTATGTATTGTGTGTCATGTACACTATCAGACATAATGTTTTTATGTAAAAATACTTGGTTTATGTGTACCACAAGATATAAATGAAATTAAATTCATTTAGAATAACTATAATTATGATATAGTAGTGTTACATATGTTATGTGTTTTTTTATGAATGATATTATATTATATTAATAAAAATATCAAAAATATATATTCAGAATATGGATTGAAAAGATAAAACTCTTGGTCATTACATTATTCAACCCTTATATAATTTTCCATTGAAATTTAATTTAATTTACTAAGGTGAAAAGAGGTGATTGTACTTCTTCATCATGTCTTTATCTTGTTCCCATGTATCAGTATATTATTAAAGGTCCCACCATGGTATATTCAATTGATGAGTTTCCCTGTTACATAAAACATTATCTATTTGATTGAGTATATTTTCAATTTTCAAAATATAAAAGTGATAATTTTTCAATATTACCATTGAATAATTTATTACATGTGATGTATATGGTTTTTACTTAGTCAAAAGGAAAACATGGAACATTTTATATAATTGAGACATGGTTAGTGGGAGTGCGAGTCAATATTCCACAACTCTGATGTGATTTAGATTCTCAAATGGTTCGATGTACCCAGAATATATATTTCCCTCTTCCCAAATATCCTTAATCTCTTCCATGTGGATATTTGGTGGAAAACTAAATCTCATAATTTAATATAATGGTCACATTGAATGTTTTCATAATAAAAAATATGTCATCTTCGAGTATCCCTCATGTTTTCCATTATGATCTTGATTTTTTCAATAATTACATATAAAACATTTAGGACCATTATATTTTCCTTTCCAATAATATTCATGAATGTGGGTGTTTTATATCTCTTATCATAAATGGATTCATATATATCCATTTTTATGATTTATGGGAAACTATTATTCTATTATAATTCATCCAGAGTAATACGTTGATCCCATACTTCTTTAAAGTTTATCGATAAAGCTATCATTTGTTCTTCTTGTGTTTGGATAGTCCACTCTGAATGTCCATTGTTTTGGGGGTGATAGTTTGTACTAAATATCAATTGGTTGTTTAGATAATGTTTTAGACTCTCTAAAAAATTTGTAAATGAATGAATTTTCCTACATACATCCAATAGTGGGTTTTCATATTTCCTCACCACTAATCTATTTTATATCCTTGAATGTTGATTGAGTGAGAAGGCCTCACAAATTATGACGAATTATGTTTTCTTTTTATTATAATCTAAAAAACCTATATTTCATTATTTAATCTCTATTTTAATAGATTAAAAGTGAAAAAAATTTCATGGTGATGTCTTCTATGTTTTGTAATGGTATGGGTAATGGATGCATCAACAAATTTGGATTATTCATTCCATTCTTCACTGTTACAATGTCAGGAATTTTGATGTATATTTTGTAACCTCATCTGTATGTTGTTTCAATAATATCCCTCTCATAGATATCAATAAATATTAATTTTTCCTTATTGTGTTGATGAGGACCATATAAATGCATCATTAAAAAATCCATCTTTTTAACAGTATATTCTAGTGATCATATTTGTTAACCAAATCATAAAACTCATTCCTCATCAATTTTAACCTCTAAATCTTTTCTTTTTTTATTTGTTCCACCTTATATTAAAACATTATTTTTATGAATAGATGTCACTTAAAAATTTGAGAAATATTTATTAAAAAACATAAAAAACCATGCTGGGACCATATAGGTTAACTGTCTTTAGAAATATGAAACATAAAAAACTGGTTTATAGGACATCAACATTATCCCCTACTTATTTATTCATATGTAGACCCCTTTTTACATATCATACATAATACTATTACATATGTCTAGGGGAAGAGAAACACGTTAAAGGATGAGATCAGATGCTCTTTAATGGTAAACACAGGGGATGTCAATCATATCATGATCATAAGACATATGAATATAAAGTTTCAAAATCATATGAACTTTCATGATTTATCTCATGATATCATTTCATGGGATAATTAGTGAATGTATATATGAATTAATAAATTTTATCCCAAACGCCATAACATATGACATAAAATGTTGTGGCCTACACATAAGAATGGGAAATCATTTTTGAATTTGTCACGAACTATTTCCAATACAATCATAGCAGGAATGGTCTATTACTAAACTGTGTTCACTCCTCGTCCCACCACTGTATTACTGAACTGAGAATAATCCTTATTTCATCCATGTTTATCTCATGATATATAAATCTTTTCCAAATTCACTGGTGGGAGATATTGGTACCACCCATATCAAAATTAATACATTCTTACATGACCACAAAAACATTACTCATCTATCATAACCAAAGGAATTAAATGGGTTTAATTAAACATTATTCCACCAAAAGATATTCTCTATAATAAAAATGGATTTCATAAATATACATCAATAATAAACACAATCATACCACAGTTATAATAATGTTATTATATTATAACCATGAACCTGTTAATGAATTTCATCTTAGATGTAAAATAATTTTGATATATCACTTGAATTTAATTTTCGACGGATATATCCTTTCATGATAAAAATGTTTTCTTTTCTCAACATGAATTGAAATTTTAAAAGAAATTTATTTATTTGAAATTAAGAAGGGGATATTTTAATGTAATTTAAATTTAAATAAGGTGTTATAAAATTGGAACAATCTATTAATTCTATATAAGTAAAAAGAAAACGTTCTTCTCGTACTTTTTTCAGAAACTAAAAATGTATGTTGTATTGAAAACAAAAAAAAGATTCCTTTCATACTGTTTAAAAATACAATGGGTAAAATTTATTTTCAAAAATAATTATATAAGGAGAGATATAATATTTTGGAATACATATTTAGGTAACATGGTTATGGATGATAAATATACCCCATTATATACCTATGTATAAAAAATCTTAGATAATATTGTGATTACAAAATTATCCCTTACTTTATGTCTGATATCATTTAAATTCATCTGGAACAAATGTATAATTATTTAAATAAATTCATTGAATTATTTCATAATTATAGAAATTTTTTATTTCATATATGATCATATGATCATTCATTTGTTAATAACATTTCATTATTAGTCGTTATTCGGGCAATAACTACTTCATTATTATGCATGTTTTGTCAAATAAGTTATGGTTATATTTTTTACATCACATTTAATCATAAAACATTTCCATGAACATGATATATACTATATTTTTTCATTATATTCATTTATAGTAAAATGAATTTCTAGATATATTGTACAGTGAATTGTATCTCATCATGGAGATGGTAGTGTGTACATATGCACGAGCGATGAAAACATTCCCATAATTGTGAAATATTATGGAAGTGGATGGAATATATTTTTTTATAGAAGCTATATAAATTTATAATTATCAAACATAGTTATTATTTCCATCATTATACCAATCCATGTAAGGTGGTGGTCAAAAACAATGTACACCACGATGTGGAGACGATAATGCATATGTATGCACACATAGTGATATCATTTTTCATAGGATGGATAGAAGGTGGAATATTGTTGTCACAGAATCATAAAAACATATCAATATATATTTTATACTTTATTTATTACTTTATGAAGGAAATAATTCAATATGGTGAAGTATAATAATAATTTGGTTTGAATGAACCGAGATAGGATATTACCACTTATTCGACGACCTCCCTCTAGATCATCTCTTAAAAATCATGGGTTATTCTTTGGAGAAGGAAAGAACCTCTAGAATGTGAGTAAGGATGTTGAGAATGTAAATGGACAGGTTATGGCCAATATTGAAGGTTCAACAAGAGGTTAATAAGTGAGGGAGGATGTTACCTTTTATAATTGTTATGAGGGAAACTAAAGGAATCTCCAAAAATATGAATTTATAGTAAAATCAATCCACCATAAAATGCCTAAAAAACACTTAATATAGAATATTAGATGAGGTAAGGTTGTAATAACATCATATGATATGTTTTAGGATAGTTTTTATGTCAATTAAAACCTTATCATTTTATTTAACACTTAGTTATTCTATTTAATTTTTTAACTTTGATAACCAATATTTCAATATTAAATTGGCTAAATATATAATTATTTGATATAAATTAGTCAATAAATAAATAATTTAGAACATTTCAGACCCTATAATAAGTATTATATACTTTATAAAATATTTATTAATTTTAAGTAATTTATTAATACATTATTTATATAAACAATAAATAGTGTCAATTTTTACACTGTTAAATTTATTTATTTATACTATATTTAGATAAAAAATTAACATCGAAACATAAATTTTATTATATAACTAAGACTTAATGTTAATATATAAGGTTCATTGGATATATTAATTATACCAAATTATATTTATTTTAATATTTTTATTCACATTTATTTTTTATGTCTATTAATAAAATAAATACCACTATAATTTGGTGTGATTATTTCATATACATATTTTTGGAATAAAAATTAAAATTAAAATACTAATATATATATAAATAATATATATTTATGAATAATAAATTTAGACAAATATATTATAAGTAAAAGCCAACATTGAAATGTTATATTTATTAATACATGGATGTGACAACTTTAACAACCCCTTAAATAAAATATTATTTATGTCATAATCATTTCCATATGTCCCAATATGGTCAATAAATCGACCAAGAGATTTTCATTGACATGATATACTCACCCAATAATATTTTTTCAAGTTTTTTTTGTTTCTAATGGTTAGTATATTCTTAATAAAATATTTTTTTGATTTCTCATCACATAATTAATTTCTCCATCATCAATGTATTAAAATTTATGGTAATTATATATTTCATAAAAATAAATATAAATTAAAATGATAAATAAAAAATATATCTTTAAAAGGAGTATTTATCTTCTATTTAGATTATATTAAAAATGATATAGTTTTTAAAATTTGAGTGAGAAATAATTAACTTCTCTTTAAATAAATTAAATATACTAATATAATCCATGTGGGTTCAAAAGGACACCATTTCAACCCCAGGCTGATTTATATAGAAATAACTAATTAAATTAATTTAGTACATGTGTTTGGGTAAGTTTATAATATTAATTTTTCCCTTAATTACTTATTTTACCCTTTTACTATATTAATAAAATATAACAAACTTACTATTCTAAATCCCTAAAATTAAAAACAATTACATAATTTTGACCTAAGTATTCTAAATTTTGAATCCATTTTTTAAAATATAAAACCCCAAAGTTGAAATAATTATTTTAAAATTAATCTTGTTTTTAGAATGAGAAAATGAGTATTAAATGTTTAATCATTGTAAAAAAATTGAAACTATTTATATATAATTCAAAATAAAAACAATTCCAGTGACCAAAATTATATTAACTGAACAATATATACTCTATTTATACATTAAAACCATTCAATGACATAATTTAACCATATAAATTTTTCTGATGAAAATATTTATTTTAACTTAAAATTTATTATATTTTTATTATCCATGAAAATATGAATGTTATCATAATGATTTTAAAAATAATTCCATCTAACGTTTTATATCCCGCATACAAATATTTTGATTATTTTGTTATATAAAAATTATTAATGTCTCAAATTTTTAATTAATAATGGGTTTTCGGTTAAAAGGCGGTACAATTACCCTGTTGAAAAAATATAGGTTTTTTAACATAAAATTGGGTTTATTCATACCCTAGGACTAAAATATCTATTAAATTAATATCAGAAACGTTTTATTAAAATAAATAAAATATATATTACAGTAATTTTATTTACTAATTTACATTCACTTAATTTAGTAATTCGAAAAATCAATTATTTCCAATATATTTAATTGGATTATATTTTTTATAAATAGTTGTTAGCCAAAGAATTCACCATATAATATCAAATGTTAGTTATATTTTTTCCAATTAACATAATGACTGTTTTATAATAGTCATTTTATACCATGTTAATCTTGTGGTTTGATTAAACTCACGATTGTGTGAAATCAAATCTATTGAAGATAAGTTATTATTTAAAAAATATATTTTATAAAAACATCTGTGTGTTACAAACCTTTTACTATAATTCCACACAAACTCTGAGAGGATCCATTATATTATCTAGATGGGATGGCTTAGAATTCATTTGACAAAGGAATGATTGTTTTACTTCCACTATGATCCCCATGTTCATACTTTTCTAGTCTAGAATTATTTGATAATCATCAATTCACATCATTGAAAATGTTATCTGAAACATTATACATAGTGATTCTACCACATTATTTTCATTCCCATGATTATAGTGGATTGAGGAGACAGAGCACATAGTCATCTCGTACCATATTTTATTCCGATATTAGGATCCTTCTATGTGAATATATATTTTATGCACTTATGATCCCTATATATTTCAAACTTCTCCCCATAATGTTAATGAAACCATATTTTCAATGAAACTATTACTACTACCAACTCCCTCGTGAATATTCAACTATGTTGGCATGTAACATATCAAATTTTATTTTTACGTCAATACATAGGTAAATTCCATATTTTATGAATTGCTCCATACAATTACAATTTCAAAATATGATGTAGGTATGGGGATTCCAATAGTTATAATCCTCATTTCCAACTTATTGAATTGCTATATTCACTCGTTGGTCTTGAAAATGTGTTCTCTCTTATGAGTTATATTGTTTAGAAATCTTTATAATCTTGAGAATTTTCTCACATATCATCAAAAATATATATCTAGTCCATGGATGTTACAGATCAATATTGCAGATATTGGTCTTGGACACTACTTAATCACCTTAATTGTAGAATAGTCTAAAAAATATGTTTGTTGGTTATAACAACCCCAACAAGTAATCTTCATATTTGTAAATCTCTAATTTAATATATATTTCATATATCTTCTCCTTTTTCAATGACTTTAGCATTGTATTCAAATGATCTACCATGGCATTGTAGTATATCAGAGTATAATCTATAAAGACTACCAACATAATTTCAAAGTGTTCTAAATTGACACTCTTAATGAATTCCATAATGATTACTAGTGGATTACTGCATCATATGGGAATCATTATGAAATCATATTTTACACACCCAGATTTAATGGGAGACATGAGAATATATTCATTCATCACCTTCAATTGTTTATATCTTGATTGAAGGCCCATATTAGAGAAATATTTCACACCATGTATTTGATCAAAATACCCAGCTATCCTTCATAATTGATTCTTAGTATCTATCATGATTTTTAATAGTTCATGGTAATTAATGAATAGGAACATTGACATATCACTATTCTAGAAGAAGTTGACTTCTGCACCACACGGTGAAGTAGACTGGCATATAAACCTCGTTTTCAAAATTTTCATGTAACTAATTAATTAATTATTATAATTAAATGGTATAAATTCTATAAGAATAAATTGATAGAGAAAGTGATTTATGTATATTTTCAATGGATTACTCAACCTCTTACTTAGAATAAATACTATGAATCTCATTAGGTAAAATATTTATACCAACTCTTATAGTGGGAATTTATTTTACATTAATTATCTTATATTTCACTATCATTTATCAAATATATTCATTCATATAATATAAAAATATTCATTCTCCAAAAAAAGATTACTAAAGTCATCCATCGTCCACTTTACACTTTCAAATAATCAAATTATTACTAATGATGTTATGAGTGATCTCTCTCCCCTAATATTTGATTTTGGATATATATATGGACATCCAATGCATTCAAAATATTCCATAATACTTTCATAATGTATATAGGATAATATTTTTTGGGTGGTACATTCCAAAAACATTTAATAGTGATTATTTATATATCATGGTTACAGCAATTACTCCTTTTTTTATTCTCAAATATATCTAAATTCCCATTATTTTGTCTAGTTTTAGAATAGTTATACTAGAATTGGGACATTTGAATGAAATAATAGAAATATAACCATATATTTTATTAGAATAATAAAAATGGATAATTATCACATATTTTACCTTTATATTCTCTTACTATTTTTTTATAATACCAAAATCAAACCTAGGGATGATAATAATCTAAATAAAAATTACGTAAAAAGGGAAATTGTGAACAGTATATAAAATAACGTATAAATGATGTTGAAATCGTAAATTGTGGAAATATAGGTTTCCATATATGTTATACATGGTAATTATTCTTATTATAATTTTTTATATCTAAATCTAACCAAGTCATTTATAATGGTCTATAAATATTTAGTGAATTCTCCAAAGCATGTTCCCTAGGAGTGTCAAACCACGTATACATCAAGGCCTCTATTTCATGCACTAGGTGAAGATTGATTCAATACCCAATATTAAATTTTTAGGATTACTACCAACTGTAATAACTATTTTTGGACCATATCCACTACTATTATTCAGAGAAATATGTAATGGATTAGAAGGAAACCTCTCTATACTCCCCCAATTTATTTTTAGATTCACTAATACATTGAGGTAGGAATATTTTCCCAAAGAAATAATTATTCTCATAATAATAAAATATAACAAGACCAATATTTGATATAATAATGGCGACCCATTCCTTTTAATCATATCATGACAATATTTCTGTTAAAAATATTCAATAAATTCAACTCAAATATCTAGAGGATAAATGTATTTGGATTTTTTGGTTAAAATATATAAAATGTAAACTAAAAACAATTTCATTAATATATTCCCATTAATGAATTTATAAATAAAATTTATCTTCTAAAACATTATAGGATAACCTTGGAAAAATATAAAATTATGGGTGATCTATAACATCCATAATGGAAAAAACATGATAATTGGGAATAAAATGTGATTGAAGCAGCATAACATGATATTATAATTGATATGTATCCTGAATAATCACATAGTAGAATTATATAAAGAAAATATTATCTTATTATTATTTCAATAGTAAAGGGTGGAAATAATATTAAACCTGACATATCACAAGTCAACAAAAACCTTTAAGACAACATCAAAAGTTGGACAAAGTTCCAATATGGATTTGGTTCAATCCCTAATACTAATCATAAAATCACTTGAGTAATAATAAATACTTTACTAATTTGGGTGTTATCCAATTTTATCCATCATAACATGTATATGTTTATGTGTTCCACAAAAAGAAATAAATCATTAGGAATAAATAAAATAAATAGTCATGGAATGAAATGGGTTGAATATACTTTACTTGTATCATAATCCAAAGATATTTCATATATATTCCAAATAGAATAAGGAATTAAATATTATTAATTTTTAAATCTGTGTACATATGTATATGTGTAAAAAAGTAGTTCCCATTTGAAATAACATCATGGTTATGGGATAAAAACTTTCCCCTTATGCATTTTTGATTTTAATCGGGTAATTTCATGAACTGAACATTAGAAATATTTTAACCCATTAATTAATGATAAATTAAGAAACTTATATGTGTAATATAATTATATATTGAACTTATTGTCATCTAAAAACATTAAATATGGAGATGACTTGAGTTTGAGATATAAATATCTTTAAACAATTAAAAAGGGTGGTTTCGAGAGATCCCATAACTAATGTTCAAGAAATGTTCTGCACATGAACATAATATCCTAAAAACTAAATTATATTCATTAATTAATAAATTATAAATAATTAACTATTTATTTATTTAATTTATTTTATTATGTTCATTTATGATTATTTCAATGAGATATAATGATAAATTTTATTATTTAGATGGTGCTTGTTTCATATTTCCACGGTCGGATCCCTCATTGATATTTATTAATGTTATTTTCCAATACACAAGTAACTCTAGAAATTAAATAAAATAATACTAATTTATTCATCAAAAATAAATTTTCTCAAATAAACTTTTGTGTTCAACATATGGATGATTCACTTTTAAATACATTAACATTATTATGTATGTTCATTTAGGTGGGTTTATCGACCATCATGAAGTAGATTCAAATTGTATATTATTATGTATATATATTTCTAAAAATACAAGATATTTGTTATAATATAGCTATTATCATATTATATGACCATTATATTGTTTCTATAACTAGTCATGAAGAAATTTTAGAAATGTCATGTGACTTTTTCGTGGGGGCAGTGAACCATCCATATTGTAAACAATGATTTTGATTTATAATCAATTTATAGAATGGTAAGAGTACGACTAGTAGATATTCCATTAATATAATAAAATATAATTAAATATATGAATATATAGTAATAATTACATGTAGTATGGAATTTATTATAATTTTAGGAGAAAAACAATAAAAATAATCAGTTGCGGGAATTATCTTGTCTTTTGGATATCTCCTCTTGGGCTTCCACATAAAGACTTTGGTAGTCATCTTTTGAAATGAATAGTAATAATAGTACATAAGGAAGAGAAATGGGAAAGAAATGTATCCCAAATTTGGCATGATTCAAGGATTATATGTTGTCAGGATAATGTTCTGTGAGGTTTGGTACATATAATGGTAGGGATGGGTGATTTTTAATATTGTAATCATTCGTTTATTAATTTGGATCCATACAATACATATTATTGATTATTTATATATGATATATTAAATTGTACTAGTGATTTAAAAAAAAAATTTTGTTATGTTATCTATTACACAAAACTCATGAATTTAGATAATAATGTGAAATAAAATATTATATAGTATTTCACTATTCACCAAAAAGTCAACATTTTTAGAAAAATAGAAAAAAAATAACCATAAGCATTTTTTTTAAATTTTGTTCTAAAAATGTAATATATTCATCGAATGGAAATATATAATTAAATTAAAAAATATAATAATGTTTTATATGAATTTTTTGAAAATAAAATTTTATTTAAATCATTATATTTTTTATATTTTTTAATTAAAATAAAAACACAAAAATACATACACTTAATTTCCCATTTTTAAAATATTAATTTCCATGCACCATAGTATACATATGATTAATTATGATTTTATAAGATACCTTAATATTATTTTACTCTTAAATAAGTGATAATATCTTTTTGATGGTCAATTCCATATTCATAACATCCATATTACTATTCCAATAGTGTTTCTAAAATTTCAATCATCATATCATTATTCATAATTCCAAATGGGATCCATAATTTAAAAAACTACATTAAATTTCATTAATTACCTATTCAAATAAATTTTATAACAAATTTATATATATCCTCATTTTTAAAAATCATACTATATTACTAATAATCTTTTGTATTTCCAAAGTGTCATTAATGAGTTTTATTTTTTGGGAGGATCATGGGGATCAAAATTTTCTTATTTTTTTCATATATATTTTTATATTTTTTGTATAATTAATAATTTCAATTACTTGTTCATTTTAACTCTAAAAATATATTGTTCAAATTATTATAATAATTTTTTTTGGTTCTATCATGAGGTGTTTGAAAAATATATAATATAATATAACTAAATATGATGAAATTATATATTTTGAATGTAAATTCCCATGATAAATTTTTTTGTTCGGTATAGGTATTACACATTTCATCCCTCCTATATTCGTTATGTGGTATCATTTAGAAATAATTTTTACATATTTCTCTTCAACCAATATAAAAATAAAAACAATTTTAGTGTTTGGATGAGTTTTTAAATTAATCCACAAGATAGTTAAAGTAGATATAAAAGAGAATTCTGATTAAAATTTCCATATTATATTATTTTTTTCTTACATCTGCTATAAATTTTATTCTTATAATATATGCCAAATGATTCTAAAATATGTTTATTATTAGATAATTTTTTCCCCAAAATTGATAAAATGAAATTTTTTCTAGGATTTGAAGGTTTTTGGAGAGTTTGTGATCAAATTTTAAAGCTACCATGCCTCACATGTGAATAAGAAGATGATCACTGATGAAGTGTCTAGGAATTTACAAATCATATCATGAGTTTATATATAAAAATGGTATAATTTGATCATGATTGTAATGACCATAAAACCCAATGTTCTTAATGTTTTTTTCAATTATTGTTCGGTGTACAGTTTCATAGAAATAATAGGTAGTGTTTTGAGATGTTTTATAGAAAATAATTCAATTTGTATTTCATTTGTATTCTTCAGTGAAATGGATAGAATTTTTTATCTATAGAAACTCATGATTCTTATATATATAATGGGATAAATTTTATTATTGGATTTATTGACATCAATGATTCTAAGTGGAAAATTCACAGTATGATTCTCTTGTGAAATTGTGGAAGAATTGAATATTGGTTCACGGGAGATTAAATGAGATGAGGATGTAATACCTATTGTAATTGGGGGAGTCGAACTCCATGAGTAATCCTTCTTGATTGTATAGTATTAATGGGGATTTGATCATTATTGCAATTTCATCCCACATATCAATGGGGAGAATGATTTGAAAAATAATAAAGGTGAACCATTTTAAAAAAGTTATACTTCATGCTTCAAAGGAATAATAATTTTATAGAAGATCCACTCATTTTATGGATGAGTATGTTCCCTTTATATTTCATCTATATTTACGGGGATTGATAATTTTTGAAGTTTGAGTTATTTGATATTGTAATAAAATTATAAATGGGGAGACTATGTAGTCACTATGAGTTATATAAGATTTTTTCAAAAATATTATTAGAAAATTAATAATGAGATTGATGGTCAAGGTTGGTGAAAATATGTTTTTTAACTTCTCAAAGTATAAAAGAAGAATAAAATATAGTTTTTAACATCCAAATGGATCAAATAAAAACCCAGGTACATATAAAATAGTTATTTTAATTCTTGAATTAAATCGTTAAATTAAATGTAAAGGTACAATGAAGAAAGTGGTATTTATAAAGATTGAGAAATTTATATTAATGAAATAGTAACATGACCTTATGGATATTAACTTGACTATTTGTAATAGTATTGTAGACAATAAAATAGTAAACTTACCTATAATATTATAACTAAAATTTATGTATCTTATAGATGTAATCATAATATATATATAATGAAATAAGTAGATAAATGGGTGGGAAATTATAAATTTAGTGTTCATGTTTTGTAAGTCATAAATATTTAATTACTATTATATAATTATCATACTTATTTGAGGAAAAATTTATTTTCATAAAATATATTAATAAATAAATATTTTTTTGACTTATGGTTATAATATAATTTTCCTATACATTAATAAACTTTTAAATTTCATATAAAATCAGATATAGTTTTAAAATTGGTATTTTTAGAATAAATTATGATATTAATTACATATTATATTTGTCATATATAAATAAAATCGAAAAATGGAATTCATTTTAAAATTACCTGAATAAAAGAATTATTAGGGGGAGTTTATTTTATTTGCCTAGAAAACATGAATTATTGGTTAATATTAAAATACTGTAATTTACAGTATTTAACAAATTCATAAATTATTGAGTCATAGATGATGTAAAGTTGATAGAAGCCCAAAATCTCGAAATATACTTCAATATTTTATAAAAAATCTTAGTGATAATTCACAGACTATTCAAACTCTATTGCCAAAATAATAAACTAAGGAATATTATATTGAGAATACTCCCCTCTCCTCCACTATAAATACCACCCCTCGCCTTCTCTTATCCTCACACTTCAAATAATTGTAGCTTGTTTATTTCCTATAAAATTCCCTTCCCGAGACACCCCCCCTTGTCCAAGACCTACTTATCTCACAGAATGTACAATACCAAGTGCCATAAGGTGGTTCTCAAAGGAGATAATTCAAGGGGAGGTTTGAACACATTTTAAGGAAGATGAACCTAAGGTAATGGGATCATCAATTAAAACATTATTTCAAATGTTTCAATGATTTATTCTTATAAATATTTCAATACTATGACAATGTATTCAAAAAAAAATTAAATGTCTCTATATGGATATTAATGTATTAATTTCTCTTTGTGTTTTCAAAAGGTATCTTTTTCATGTGTTATATAAGGGACATTCATTTTAAAATATTTTTAAATGTCCATTTTGAGAAGTTAAAAAATATTGTTTTTTATATTCGGCATTAGTGGTTTCTCTCGATTTCATGATTTTTATTACAATAATGTTTCCATTATTTGCATTTATACTTACTTTTTATTTTTATGATTTCATTATTATGTGTGAGATTTTTATATTTTCAAAATAAGTTTTAAGAAAAATTGTATTTTGATATATGAATGTGTTTTGATTATGGGTTTATATGATTAATGAAAGGTTTTATTCATGATATGTTCAATTTAAACTATTTATTATGGTTAGATCACATTATAGCTAAGCTCGTGATTTGACGGGATGAGACTCATTATATTGAAGATATGTTGGGTTGATCCCATTATAGATTAATGGGTGACGTGTGAGCCCCAATATAGTTATCTAATGCATTGGTACTGTAGAGATGAAATTTTAACTTAATGTTATTCCATTTATATGGTTGAATTTATGTATGATATGGTAATGATGTCCCGAGGTGAAAAAATTATTTTTTTATTTATGATTATGAGTTATCAAGAAAAAAGGATTTTAATGGGATTTCATGATTTCATTGGACTAATGATTTTATTCCTGTAGGTCTCTTACTATGATTTTTTTCTTATCCTATTTTTTTAAAAAAAATCATATTGTATAAGGATGGTTAAGGGAAATGAGGAATTCATGTTGAATGTTTGGGACATTTTTCACTGAAATCATGAGTTATTTTTAAATGACTCATTTTTTGAGAAAATAGATACTATTTTAGTAGTATCCAATTTGTGTTAATGTCAATTTTTATGATTTATTGTTCTTAACTATCTATACATCTAAACCTTAAATGATCCTCAATTTTTAAGAATGTAAATTATGGATTAAAAAACAATATTTTGTAATGTTTTAAGGATGGGTCCATATATTTAGTATGAGAGGATGGTTTTGATAACAATAGTGGTTAGGATGATGCTTATAGAATACCATAAATTATTTTTATTTTATTGTTAATTTAAAATTATATATAATTTTAAAATTACCATGTTCCATCATCTATGATATATCTATTCAGAATGTTTTTCATGGATAAAACTGGGAATACGATGTATGAAGGAACCAAGAGGATAATATCTATCCGAATCTGCTCCATAGAATCGTTGGAATTGAAATGGAACATTTTTTCATAGTAATGGATCAGTTGATTTGGTAAATAAAAGGGGTTGGTATTAATTATATATAGGAACCTAATCTATAAATAAGGAACATATATTTTTTAGATCATTACATGAGCCAACACCCCACATCATTCAGCAGATCATCTAACCCAATGGAAGTCGAAGGATGGATCAATTACATGGAAAATATTTCACAATGGTTTTGTGAATCTGGATGGAAAAACAATATCTAGAATTTATGAAAACATATAATGATTTTGTTGTTGCATATGAAGAAAACATCACAAGATTATCTAGGTATGTACTGGATTTTGTTCAGGACACTTTTAAAAAAATAACTCAATTTTTATTTTGATTGAAACCATATATACAAATATTCCTAGATATTGAAGAATATAATGACTATGATAGATTTTTTTATTGTGAAAAAAGGTTTAAATAGATTTTGGTAACACATATGTTCCTCGTGATGACAAGAATAAAATGTTATCAAGCTAGAACACATTGGGGAAGAATTCATCAATTAAATTTGGGGGTAAGAAAATCATATTACCTTAATTAAAAATTATGGGAAAAATAATCATATAGAATGTAAATTTAATTATGGGATGTGCTACCAATGTGGAATGTATTGACACATAGCTCATGAGTAAAAATAAATTGATTAGATTAATGGAGATAAGTATATTGTAAGTTTCTCTAACTATAATTAGTTGGGTCATTTTGATAATGTGTCTTCATATATAGTCACTTTGGATGGAAATCATAAATATTATAAATATAATGGTGTGGAAAAATCAATTCCAACTACATAAGCTGATGTGGAGACATTAAAAAAAGTGGTATTAGGTACATTTATTGTTTTTATTAAATACACCAATGTTTTGTTTTTTACCTAAGGTCTATACATTCATTCATTTCTGATATGTTTAATGTTAGGTTTTAATATACACCTTAATAAATAAAACCAAAACATATAGTGAAAATAACTAGATTAAACATTAATTAAAAAATAAATTATAAGAATCTTATCATCATTTTTTGTGGAAGAAATTTTCCGACAAACCTAATTTTTTACCATTAATAGGGTTTGATGTTATCATAGGTATGTGTTGGTTTTTTCATTACAATACTAAGATTGAATTAAGAGGTAATGGATTCTTTTTAGATAGTTTTTACATTTTTTGTAAAATAATGAAACCATATCATTGATAACATATCAGGAAAGTAAGAAACTATTAAAAGATGAAAATGTAACATTTCTTAAACATACTGTTGAAAATAAAAGAACTATTCCAATGAATGATCTGCCCATGGTAAATGAGTGTCTTGATGTTAATCCTGATGATTTCTATGTTGTAGTTTTAGACCTAGAGGATGATTTAACCATTGACTTAGTTTCTGATGTTAATATAATTTTTAAACACCCACTTCAAATTTCTCAAGTTTCACATCATGAATTAAAGAATAATTTACTAGAATTGATATTTAATGAGTTTATCTAACATAGAACTTATCCATGGGGTTCTTCTGTCTTGTTTTTTTAAAAATAAATGTAGTTTACTTAAACTTTCATTAATTATAGATCCTTTATTAACTTCATTGTTAAGAAAAAGTAACATTTTCTTAAAATTTATTAATATTTTGATTAGCTCCAGGGAGTACATTATTTTTCAAAGGATTAATTGTTGTCAGGGTAACATCATAAAAATTTGACAGAAGTATAAATTCTAAAGTCTTCATTTCATAATATATATGGGAATTATGTATTTGTAGTTATTTTCTTTGGCTTCACTAATCCACTTATTGAATTCATGGATCGAACAAATTGTGAATTCCATGAGTTCTGCGTAATGTTTATAGTTTTTTTTATTAATGAAATTATATTATATTCTAAAAGTAAGTAGGAAAATGAATGAAATATAAGGGCTATTTTTAAATCATTAATAGAAAAGAAACTATATGTAAAATTCAGAAAGTGATAATTTCGGTTGCAATTTTTTTTCCTTGGTCCCATTGCTTCAAAAGAGGTCATAAATGTTGATCTTACTAAAACAAAATTTATTAAAGAATGGCCAACACCCACAAATATAATCGATATTCATAGATTTTTTGGTTTAGTGGGATATTACTATAGATTTTTGAAGATAATTCAAGGAAATCTATCCCAATGGAAATGTTAACTCGAATAAGTTGTATAATCATCTAGAAAAAACAATATTATGATTTTTTGGGAATTTAACAGAATATTTGTGAATGATCAATTTCATTCCAGGCCTTCCCAAAATTTTGAGTTTGTCTTCTACAATGATGCTTCATTTAAATTGCGTGGATGTTTACTAATGAAGAATGATCAGGTAATTTTATATGTTTAATGTCATTTGAAACCTAATTATTTAAACTACCCTAAACATTATTTGTAATGAGTTTCTATTATTTTTTTATATAAAAATTGGAGGCATCATTTAAATGGTGTAAAATGTGAATTATATACTGACCATAAATGATTGAACAATATAGTCACTCTGAATGAATTGAACATGATCCATATAAGATGGTTCAAATTAATAAAGGATTATGATTGCACAATTATTTATCATCCTGAAATAGAAAAACTTTATAATTCATTGATTCAGAATGTTAATGGTACATTAAATATGTTAGGTTTGGAAAATGACCTATTTCTTAATGATTTTATATATTTTAGCTTGGATGTTATTAGTGCAGGAAATTCCAATATTTTGTTTGATGTGTATGTCAATTAATCTCTCTCAGATAGAATTAAGAATGTGGAAATGGATGAAAATTATTTACAAAAAAATATTAATTGTTTAAAAATGGTTTGTTGACATAATTTAATATTGATAGAGGTTCTATTTTGATATTTATAAAGTGTTTATGTGTGACTTATGATTCCCAACAGAAGAGAAAATTGTTTAAGGTGCTCAATGTTATCAATTTTCAGTTCATCCTGAGAAAACTAATTTTTTTAGATTCCTTTAGGAGTATTATTTGTGCCATTGAACAAGAATATATATTGTAGACTTTATAATGAATTGTTTGATATATAAATAGGATAGGAGAAAACTCTAGTATTCAAAGGAGATGATCCAACCTTTTCTAGTGCTGGAGTGGAAATAATAAAAATTATATATGGATTTCATGGTGAGACTACCACATACTTCTTGATATAACAATTTGATTTGGGATATTGTTGACCAACTAACTAAATCTTTATATTTTCTTCTTATTCAAGATATTAGGCTTTTGGATCAGCTTTCTTGATTATACGTCAAGGATATGTTCATGTTACATGGAGTTCCTCTATCCATTTTTTTCTGAATGAGATCTCATGTTCACATATATCATTTTTAAAGGCCATCAAGAAGTCATTGGGAAGAAAATTAAACAATACTAAAAATTTTCATCCCAAATATTATTGATAGAACGAGTGAATAATTTAGACCTTATAGGATATTCATTGAGTTTTCTCAATGTATTACTAGAGATATTGGTATCATCATAATTATTTAGTTTAGTTTTCAACAAAAACATTTTTAATTCATGTTAAAGTTGGAACCTTTTCAGTAATTTAATGCCATGCGGTGTCAAACTATATCGTTTTTGGATGATGGTAGTGTAACAACCAAAACATTTATTAATGAAAATTACTCTTTATATAATTAAATTTCTTATTATTTAAAATGTTTTGGTTTTATGTTTTTCTGTTTCAAAATACCATTATGCATTACTATCATTGCTAATATAGACGTCGAACAGTGATCGCCTGATTTGTATAAATATAGGGCTTTAAGAAAAACAATTTACTCAAAAAAAGGAAGAGATGTCCTCATCCAGTATAATTTATCCATTCAAGGCCCATTTTTCGGAGCGTGAAAAGGAGGTGGCATCACTGGGCTTCTCTCTTGACCAATCCCAAGCAAGGATTCAACATTTTAAACTTGAGAGGAACCACCTATGGGAGAAGTGGAAGCTAATATATGTTATCACCTGAGCGATGTTATCTGAGACACCTCAAGAGTATGTGAACCTCGTGCACCTGACCCTTAGGTCCTATGTGTATGTTTTAAGGGGTTATGTAACAATACCGTATCACTATTTTTATGTACATTATTTTGTAAAAAGAATATACATTCATATTATTATTGTTACATTATAAGTAGTTTTAAAAGAAAAAACTAGAAGTTTTTTTTAATATTCAATTAAGATATCTATTCAATGGAATTAGTGGTATTTTGAATTAAATAATATTTTTATAAAATATTTTAACTAAATTACATTTTATTTAAAGTAAATAATCATATATTATTTTTGTATAAAATTGTAATTTTTATTAAGCCTTGAAAGTTGTTTTTGTCAAACCTAGGGAATTTTCGATAAATGATTGTTTTTATTTTAAAAAGTAGAAACTCACATTTTTATAAAATTATTTAGATAAAATGAATGTTCATTTTGGAATCAGGATTTTGATATTATCCAATGGTGAATTTTCCATAATTTTTATGTGACAGTCGATTTATTGGGTAAAAAATAAACATCGTTTAAATATATATTGTGTTTTTGACATCGTAATGCCCCAAAAGTGATGTAAAAAAATACTATAAATTATATTTTCGTAAAATATATGTTTTTTCATTAATATAATGTGATTATAGTTTGATTATATTTATTTTTCGAAGCCTTAGTGGACTCTCCAAGATTTATAAAACATTTAATCATTTTTAAATGATTTCCTTGAGAGTATGACACAAATCCACATAAAAAATCCAAATATTTTACTAAGTTAGTACATTATCCTTATAAAATAATTTTTTCCACCCTCCATTGGAAAAAACATGGGCACAAACAATTGGATGGTCTATGGTTTTGATTAGTTTAATGTGTAGGGTCCAAAACCTAAATAATAAATAATTCCTTCCAATTTCCTATATAAAACCACCAAATATCCAAATTCCTCCTTACTCAAAGCCTTTGGATATTACTTCCATCACCTCTCTAGAATCTCCCCAAGATTCCACAAGCGTCCAATAAGCCTATCTCAATCCTCTCCCAACCATGTGGGATCACACTTCCATGTATGGGATTTCATCCTTCCCCATTTTTATCAAAATTTCTTTATATTGTTATTCCATTTAATTTTAAATTAAAAATGTTGGAGTATGATTCTCACCTCTCCAATACATCCCTCCTTATGTTTTAATGATGATATTTACCATTCAATCTCATTAATTCCCACCATGTAAACCAATTACCATACATAAATTTCGCATTGAATATCTATCTTTTGATTAAATTCAAGTTATTCTTTTGTTTAATGAATATAAATTGCATTATGTATATTTGGACATATATCTATATTACCCCATTACATTCCTTTTCATTTAAATATTATGAGGAACCCCTTTCTCTCCCATCAACCATTTTTCTGAAATCTTATGTCTTGTTGTTATGCTGCCAAAATGCACCGCGGTTTTCCATGTCAAAGTCATTGTGTAGTGAATGCCATGCCCATTTCACTATCAAATGTATTCAACATTATTTACATTAACATATTTATTATATAGTTTTATTATTGGATTATATACTCCATTATCATGGAATAAATTATTATGTTTAATTATTCCATGTTTTATGATCCATGTGGCACACTTTTGCATGAAATTAAATGATTAAGAATGGGGCATCTTGATAGTGCTCCAAAGAATTAGGTAAATATTAGTATCATGATAACTCAAGTGCATTGAGGGTTTACTCATGCTAATTCAAGTGCAATGAGGGCTTACTCATGCTCCATTTTCAATGGGATTTTTCTCATGCTAATATCATGTTACATGTTATTTCCACATTTAGATGTTATGTTATATCATTCCATTACATTCATGTTTCTCTTATGCTTTATTGATATGCCTATTGTATAACATGTATTGTATTATTAATTTTATTCCTTGTTTAAAATCTTACTGGTCTTTATATCTCACCTTTTTGTTATGGATATCATCATGTTATCCCATGTAATGGGAATTATGAAGGAATAATGTGGTCATTTAAAAGAAGTTTTCAAAAAGATTTTGCGATTTATGTTTTAATTTTTTATGTAACTTTCCTAAGCCCCAATGTAACTCGACCACTCGAAGTTATATGTTATATCATTTGTAGTTTTTATGTAATAAATTAAGTTTAAATTTGTAATAAATATTTATTTTGTTAATTTTGGTATTAGAGGATAGGTTTTGGTATTTTTGCGATTAGGATTAGAAATCCCTAGTGAAATCCTTATAGATAAAACTATGTATAATTAAAACATCCCTAAATTTTGTTTAGTATTTATTAAGTGGTTTATAAATAGAAAATATCCCAATATAGATATGATCAGGTATAAGCAGCTCTGGAATAGAGGTATATAGGGGTAAAACCTGAAAACACCGATATAATTTTTTAATGTGTTATTATATAACATATAGTTATAATGTTTCTATTTTCTGAATAAATTTTCATTTTAATTAAAAATTAAAATTATCATATATAGGATATTATTTCCAAAATATGGAATTCATTTTTGAATTCTACGAGGTTAAAAATATTTTTGGTGAATATTTGGGATTTTTCTAAAATACATGAATTTTTTTGAATAGTGAAAAACGTTAATTTACGGTATTTAACTAACTCATGAATTATTTATTCATGGATGATTGAAGTATGATGTAAGAAAATAAATATCCAAATATCGGTAATTATTTTAAAATATTTAGTGATAATCTTCAAACTATTTTTTGTAATGTGCCAAATAATAAATAAATCAATATAATAATGAGTAAACACCCATATCCTCAACTACAAATACAATCCCGCACCACCTCTACTCCTCACACATCATAGCCTTTTAGCTTGTTTAATTTCTTCCCATTTCTTTTCTGAAGCCTCTTCCACATGTGTTCGACCTATTAGTCTCACAAAAAGTATAAAACTAACTATTTTGAAGTTGTTCTCAAATATTTGAATTCAATAAGTGGTATGAATAGATATTAACGAAGTCGAAACTGAGGTATGGGACACTTTAACTATAATAGTATTAAATTGTATTACAGATTTATTCTTCTGAATATTTATATTTTTTCTATTTCATCAAAATGGTTTTCATGAATGCATAAATAAGGTTAATAATGTTTTAATTTCTTGTATTTGTATTGAAAATGGATATTTTTCATGTGTGAGGTAAGAGATTTTCCTTTTAATATCCAGTTAAATGTTTCTTTTGTTAAATTCAACATGATTGTTTTTTAATATACCGGATGATTGATTTCTAATAATTTCATGATTCCTTATAACTATAATTTATCCATTGTATGTTATCAATGTTATTTTTGAATATTATGATTTCCTTATTTTGTGTACATTTTTTATATTTAGATATTGATTTTTATGAGAAAATGATATTTTGAGATTTGAATGAGTTTCTCTCAGGGTTATAACTTATTTATCGACGTTTTTATTAATGATTTTATCCTAAATCATTTTTTAGGGATTTATCCAATTATAGCTCAATGGATTATGGTTTTATCCCCATTATAGCTCCAGATATATTGGTTTGGTCCCATTATAGCTCAAGATATGACGGATGAGCCCCATTATATCTCTCCAGTGCATTGGGAACTCAATAGATATAATTTGACTATAAGGTTTTAAGCGGTTTTCCTAATTTCACTAGACTAATGATTTTATTTCGTTATGTTTCTTACTTATGTTTTTGTGGTAATCTCATGTTTTTAAATGTTTTCAGATGGTATACGAATTTATATTGGAAAGGATAAAGTGGTGTTGACTATTTTTATGATTTTTCAAATAAATAATGTTTTTAAAAGATTTATATTTTGATAAAAATGGAATTTGTTTTATTAGTTTCCTCAATAAATGATTGTGGTTTTTTATGTATGTTTTATATCAAAATTCTCTAATGATCTAAACCTGATATTTTCCAAATCTTGATAGAATGTAAATTAGTTATTAAAACTTAATATTATGTAATGTTTTATGGTAAGGTCCTTATATATATTTTGGAAATATTATATGATAAATATGGTGATCATTCAAGGGATTAATATCTAGGATTGTGTCAGAAGTGAAGAAACATATGTGGTATTTCACAATAGTGAAAAAAATCCAAGCTAGGTAGGCCACACGAATAGTGAAGGGGTTATTGAATATTGAAAATAGGGTCTATGTTATTCCACACCAATTTCATGGGTTGTGTTAATAGAATATTTCACAAACATTAAAACATACTAGGAACTATTTTGTAATTGTCCCTATGGTGGGGTTTTCAAAAATGTGTTAAAAATAGACAATGGAATGTGACCATGCCCCTAGAAGAAGATGGTAGTGATCAAAATATGAATACGATATCTAATATATATTAATTTGGGGAAACCAAACCCCAAGTGAGATGTGTTTTTAAATGAATACAACCAATGTTTTTATACAAGGACACAATGAATAACTCATTGATATTCCATCGTTCAAATTTAAATACGTATCATGAAAGTAGAATAATATTTTCAAGAACATTCCCAGTGTAGATTTTTTCAGGTTCAGTATGTTGATTTTCAAATAAAAAAATATAGAGTTATGAGGCAATGAATCTTGTTTTTGGGGTCTGATGTAGAAAATTATGATAAATCATTCAGGAAAAGCATGATAAACAATTTTGATGTTTCATATGTCATGTGTGTTGATTTTATACAATTATAAAATCATAGAAAAAAATATAATTATATAGTTAATTATGGTAGATTAATTGTATAATTAATTCATATACTATAAGTGGAGAGATAATACCATGTTCTTGTTGTTCTATTTTTTGTTATTTTTTGGATCGTATATTTTTTTTAGTACATTAATTAGTGATTTTAGGTCCATTATGTTTTTAGAATGTTTCTATGCTATTGTTTCATAGAAAAAATATTTTAATAAGGTGGATCTGATATACATGTATTGGAACATTTCACAAATTTTGGATCCAAATTAATTTTATGAAATATTTTTTTATGTGGTTAAGGATGAAAGATTGAGGTTTTGGAAATAATCTATAGCAATAACATTTGAAGAGTGAATGTTCTGACAAAAATAATGTGAATTTTTTTCCAAAATTATTCTAGAATGAATAAGAATGATTTATCATGGTTTATTAAATCAATTTTAAGAATATGGAAATGATTTTACACTATATAACCCATCTATGATTGAATATTCATTCACTAATGTTGTAAAAGAACCTATATATCATTAAAATATATGTAGATCCTACATGTAGTAGTGAACAAGGTGGATGAAGAAGCCGGAATTGTTCCAAAAGTTACAAATGGAAAATATTTAGTCAATTATAAACATCTTTATTTAGTGATTATTGTTATAAGAGTCTATCATCTTGAACCATAACAAGTGGAGTGACCTCTATGAAGATCAGTGAGGAATGTATGGGATTTTTTTTCATCGAACAATAATGATCCATGATCTTTAGATGTTTTCCAATAAGTTTAACCTAAGTATATTCATATGTCAATATTTAAATTATTCATTCAGAATAAAAATATATCAAGAAAACAAATTAATATTTATTAGTGAAAATTACATGTAAACCACAACATTGAGTTGTCAATATTCCTTTTTGAATTTGACACAATGAAATAAAAACGTTTCTTAATATTTTTTAGTTGGATTCAATGATTCCACCCTATAACAGATTAGGGTAGTCTCACTCTAACTCCCATATTATGAGACTAACCCCACATATGTATATATTGTAAGGGTCTTGGTGGCATGGATATCATTTTCTGATCAAACTTGTGTGGGTAACTCATCAGGCATTGTGGAAGACTATTAGTAACCTATTTAGTCAATGATCATGTTTATTTTATTTTTTTTATTCAATCATACACACAGATATGATGTAATAATTAAAGAGTTTTTTTATTCCATACAATATATTATTTTTAAACACTACATAGTAATCTCAATTCATATAAAGAAAATATGTATACATTTTATGTCATAGAATTATTTTTGGAGAGGATCTTATCAGAGATTCTTAAGAGTATTAGGATGAAGGGTGTTTGGATCTCATGGATGCTTGTAGAACCTACATTTGTCTATTGTATTTTTTTTATATTCATATTTGTAGAATCCTATTTGGAGATTAATTATGTATGTATTTCATTATAGTGTAATGTATGTTATTGGAATGTTTTTGTATTAGATGTTTTTTGATGTTGAGTTAGGTTGGTTGGTAATTTCCATTGTTTGTTGCACTATAATTTGAGGGGATTGACTCCCCACATTACGGATTAGGACCAAAATATTACTATTAACAATCTAGTGTATGTGGTGGAATTCATAAGTTGATTTAGTTCTCTAGTTCGGGCACAGATGAGAGGCATTGGGCCGAGAAATTACATCACAAAGTGATTCCAATAAAAGATTAACCATCATTGCAAATTTCACATTAATATATCATGAAATTTAAATCCTTAACTAATTAATTGGGGAGATATATATGAAACACATGTCCCATAATAGTCATATATACATATATATTCCTAATTGAATCAATTATTAATAATATCATAAAAAACCAATGGAATCAAAATGGTTTTCATTATTTATATAGATTGTGTCATATAAAACGTATTATTTTTAAAACAACTTTTCAACCATGTTAATAATTAAATAATTGAATTACATGTTATAAATGTGAAATAAAATATTAATTTGAATATAAGTAAATAAATATTAAAAGATCATGATTACAAATAAATAGATTTATTTCACAAATATATAACAAAACAGGGACTCTAGAATGTAGAAAAGAAAAAAAGTGCTTATTTTGGGATGATGGGAATTATTCATAAATTCATCAAACATTGTAAGGAATGTGATCCCTCAAAGAATACATACTTGATTTTGAAATTTAGTTTACCAATGAAAATTATGAATGGTAATATTATATCTTCATATGATATGAGAAAACAATAATTTTGATCCATTGTCATCAGGGAATCATTATAACTCATGAAATGATATTGAGTCGTGAAAATAAATTACAAATAAATTATAATTTAAATTAATAGTTTATATTGTCTGAACATAATATTGATTCTTAAATCATTTATATTTTATATTTATTTTATTAAAAAAAATCAATTCATAATATATTTGTATCAAATATAAAATAAGTGGTGAATATGAATAATATTTTAACAAATTAATATTAAAATGAAGAAACTATTATATTTAACATCAAATTCCATTAATGTGATATAATATAATGTATCATAAACATAATCAAAATAATCACATATTTCCAAAAAATCATCTCTAATACCATTTACGCTCATTCATTACAATTATTCATTACATTTTCATTAGCTATTAATTTTTACATTCTATATCAGGTGTGAGTAATACAAATAATTTCAAATATGATTGATAATGGAATCATTAAACCATTATTTTTGATTCATAGTTATTTATTCCATTATTAGAAAATATTTCTATGTCATATTTTCCAATGATTTATTCATCTCTTTTTATATTTCATGGAAACAATGGGCATGCTTTGTGAGAACTAAATCCACGATTGGCTTATTCTGTGTAATTTATGAATATCAACGGGTTAAATTTTAATGGTCAATAATATGGGTGCTATAATATTATAAAAATAATCATGGAATATATTGTACCTTAATATAAAATATATATTTCAAATACATTTTAGAACTATCCTTATAGGTTGTTTATCAAAAATTAAAGATTAGGATTCATGGAGTCAACAACTTGCATGTACAAATAGATGACTACTTCCTTTTTTATAAAATGGAATGGAGGTAGATATTTATTTATCATTTCAAAAACATAATAGAATATTATATATAATATTTAATAATCATATACACCCATTTAATAGTCCATAGATGTTGGTTATTAAAAAAAGAATAGCTTCATCGGGGTGATAACCTGCACATTTGTACAAGTGACTTTCTCATTTTTCTAAGGAGTGTGGAAGGGTAAAAATATGTATTCCATCAATATAAATAAAATTATTATAAAATGGGTACTTATTTTATTATTTTGGGATGATATGATATAATTTTATGTATATGATGAATACATGAGACATTATAAATGAAACCAAGCAATTAAGAATTATTACCTTTCTCCGTATAGTAACTCCTTTGAAAAATTGATTTAGGAATTCATTAATGGTCCAATAAAGAGTCTTGACCCTCTATGATGTGTCTAGGAGTGTTTATTAGTGATTTTGGATTATTTTGGATGATATATATGTCTTCTTGAGTTAGTATAAATGGCGGTGTTGATTAATCCTTTTACATGTGAGAGGAATGGAATTTCTGTCATAAAAGATGCACTATTAAAGAAAATTGGATCCAGAAGTCAACAATAATGGAGAAGATACGGGTTAGGATTGATTAATACATTAATAATCATTTTAATATATTTTATAATTAACTTTCATTTCATTTAGTCATTTCTTATCCTTTTACTATATATTATATTTATCATAATAAATAATTTATTCTCTTTATAAATTTATTTGTATGGATTAATATAAAATTTTACTTCATATATAATTTAGGTATTGTGATTTTACATATATAAAAAGTACATAAAATTCAATTACTATAATTTCAAAAAATTAATTTTTAAATAATTAACCTATAACGTATAACAAAAGTAATTTTATAAATATATACCTTATTTTATAAAATGTTATATATTAGCTAGAGATATAAAATTAATATTTTCAAAATAATAATTAAAATTATAAAAGAATCATTGACTAGTAACGAAATTAATATTTTAGGTAACTCCAATATCATAATGATATCACTAATTTCATGTTATTTTTAAAACTGATATTTTCACAATACAAAATAAAATTTATATTTTTTAAAAAATATATACAAACATCTATATATAATATTATTATGATCAATGCAGAAATGAATTAAATTTTTTAAAATAAAAAATTTATTATTTAGGAATTAAAAATTAAAAATTAAATGTAATTAGAAAATATTTTAATATGAAAAACAATTTTTATATAGGAAGTGTTGTTATTATTATATTATATATACATTTTAATTAGCTTCGATATATTATTCTCAAAAAAAATTATTTTATCAAATATTAATGATTATAAAATTGTAAAGATCATAAAAATTTTATTTTTAGTAATATAAAATTTTTAAATAACAAATATTTCGTTAAATATTCAGGTACGGAAATTGAATTTTTTCAATTTATTAGTAATAAATATAAAAATTATATCCATTTAAAAATCAAAATGATAAATTTATAAAATACATGTAATATATAAATAAAATATAATGATAAATTTTGAATTATTTTATCATCCTAACTACTAGTTGTGTAACCCCTCAAGTTCTTTATGTAACATATAAGGATAAGATATGATTTCATGGAATACATGGATTCTAGTTTAGCTATCATTTATCTCATGGAAAATTCAATGCTCATGAACATTTCTAGAAAATTATTTCCCTTCAACAAATTTTTTTACTATTCATCTTTATAATATTGTCTTTAAACCCCCGGTGATGTGAACATCTCTCTAATCCCAGATAAGTGATCCTCATAATGGACACTCGTAAAATTTGTTTCACCACTTATCCATTTAGAAAAGTTATCATAGATGTTAAAACCCATAAAAAATATTACTTTTTTAATTATTTGGGATCATTATGATTCTGCATAAATTTGGGGCATGTGATTCTGAGGCGTAGAGAGATCAAAACAAATTTGTGAACTTTTTTTAGGTTCGTTCTGTAAACGTGTGTGATATGTTTTCTATCATTTGAACTGCTGCTCGGATTAAAAATCTGAGGCATTTTTGAATCCGCAGTGCAAGGATTCACTTTAAGGAAGATTATGTTTGATCGGAAAGTGTCAGATGAAAAAGTTATTTTCATGGACATTACAAAACAAATAATAAAATAACTAAAGGTTTTATATTGTTTTATAAAACCATTGGAAAAATAGTTGTGGGATCATTGTGCAATTTTATACCATTTAATGGCTGGAGCCTTAGGTTGTGTGACCTCACCGCTGGGAGAATTAATAGGTTGAGTAACTGCACTATTAAGATAATTAATAGGTTCATTAATTACTCATTAATAAACCACATTAATTGTGTAGTGCATTGTTCCCCTCTTTTATTCTATTTAATCAATGATCAGGATTGGGTTTTGGGGGAGCTACAAGATGAATTACTCATGAAACATCGACAACTTCGCACTGTGATGAAGAACTGTGATCGATCGACGATCATTATAGGAATCGACAGAAGATGGTAAGCACCGATGAACACATTCAGTTACAGACCATACTTCCCCATATACAGTGGATTTCAATGGAAATAAGGTAAGGGGGTTTCGTTGTTTACCTATGAGTTGTTTCCTTCTAGAAATGCTTCCCATGTTATTAGTCTAACGAGGATGGTGTGGGACAATGAACAAGGCCCAGTGTAACACCCCAAGATTTCAGAGTATGTTATTTCATAAAAATAATTCAATAACTTGCACTACACGCAACACCGATTTCAATCACACCATTAAAAGAGGTCATGAATAGTATTAACTACATTTTAAACTTTATATAATCCTTATAATTTTAGAATCCATATTATGAGTTTCTTAGCCATAATGCAAGAACAGATTCATTTTCAGTATTGCACTTTTATCAACTTTTGATAGTGAAACCTTTTTAAATACAATATTTTAAACTTTTTGACTAAATGGATACATCAAAAAATTTAAAATGAAACATCCCAAGCTTCCACGGTACGCTTTCCTTTGAATAAAACATTAGGGTGTGTTGTACGCAACGTCGAGTTTTAACACACCCCACAACTGATCAAACTAGCCGTTATGAATAGTAATACCTAAATTTTGAAATTATATATATTTTATATTTGAAAATGGACTTCATTTTTGGATTCGGAATATCGAATTTAGCCTAAGGTGAAATTTTGGTACATTCCGGATAACTTTCATATTTTGATGAATAGTGAAAATTACTAAATTTTAATTAAAAACAACTTTTTAAATCAAAATAATTAATAGTGATAAATTATGAATTTGAGTGGTTTTAAAGTATATTTAGAATATATTTTTACCATTTAATATAATGTTGGCCATTGGACATAATTTTACAATTAAACCGAACATAAACGAGTGTCAATCTTTTGATAGTTATTATCTCTTAAAAACACGCTTTTTGTTTTGACAGCGGGAATTAATTTTAAATTAATTTCTGCCACTTCTGTGTTTTGAATTTAGTAAAATGGATTCCATATTTGGAATCAGGATGTTCAAATTGTGTAAATATATAACTTTTATTTTTAGAAATTTTGAATAATTACTGCGGTAAATATTTTATTTACCATTGTTAAGGGTAAATCCTGTAAATAAGGGTTAAAAATAATATTATAATAATACTAAATTACCCTAAAACGTGTCTTAACCCTATTGGTTGATACATGGTCGACCATGGGCATCTTTGGATCGATTTTGGCACCCCATGGATCCACTTGTAAGTGATAATGACACTTTATTTTAATTAAGTCAAAATGAATACAAAAATGACACAAGCATATATCTTTTAGCAAACCAATTGTTACATAGGGTTATATAAGTTGGATTTTAGATTATAAATATTCATTAGAAATATAAAAAGCTTTCCTACATAATGATATTTTATTTATAATTTTTAGACATTAAATAATTTATTTTATTTATGACACAATGATGATGCAGTAATTACTATAATAGTGAAAAATTAAAATAATTGATATTATAAATACCCAAATAAATATAATATGAAACTTTTAATGAATTAAACTAATTTTCTAGGATAATATGATATATTAGGATTTATTTAATTGACTTTGTTCGAAGTAATCAATCTGTTATGAGTTTCACAAAAATCAACTATTGAATAGTGTCAAAATTGACAAAAAAGAGTTCTTAAAACAAATATTATATTATTGATTGATATTAAATTACTAAAAATCTAAGGTACGGCCAAGAGACTTATATAATGATAGGTTCATCATTAATGGACCACTTGGGGGTCGCTTGGATGTATATAGTAAGTTTATTAACCATATTATATAAAAATACAAAGATACATTGTAAAAGTGAAACTAATTAATTTAGAGTTAATACTTAAGGATAAGGTTAATATAAGTACCCAAACCTGTCTAAATTCTATTGGTTGAGTGGTTTTCGACCTATCTCCACCTTAACCTTTGAATAATCAACTTTTGAGCCTTTAGAAACCGAATATGAATTTAATATAAATTAATATTTCTAGCTTTTCCAAAGGTGCCCCTCACCCCTCTTATAAAAGGGCACTCCTCCTTCTCATTTCTTCACACCTCTAAAGCCTTTTGATTCGGCCAAACTCTGCCCAAATACTCTCCCAACATCCCTCACTACAACCTAGAGGCCTTAGTTGGATCGGAAAGCCAACCTAAGGATCCCTTTTGATCAAATCAAAAGGAAGAACCCGAAGAAGAGGTAATGATTTCACCACCCTTTTCTAAGTTCATTTCTTCTTCCACTTCTTCTTCCTTTGTTCTTACCATTCTAAAATAATAAATCCAGTATCTCACATATACTGTGATTTTATTATAAGTATGGTACAACCATATTCAGTATTCTATCCACCCTTTGAATAACATGTCACCATACGTGCGTATGTACGGCTTACCGTCTCCACGTCGTGGTGTAATTGTTATTCAATATAATATTATTTGGATGGGTATAATAATGATGTGTAACTCATGTAAATAATAAATATAAGATGTTAATGATTCCATATATATGATATAACATTCATTTATATATTATTTTAATATCAAAAGAATGATATTGTCGCTCGTGCGTACGTACGGACTACCGTCTCCACGAACGCGATGAGATTCATTCTCCATCGTAACCATTCTAGTATAATTATCATTTGATGATTTAAAAATGATTTTTAAGGACTAGATATCATTCTGGATATGAATAAGATACAACAACCATGTCTTATGTAACAAAACATATAAATAAAATGAATAAGTTAACACCCGAAACGACGATAATTCTAAGATATTATTAACAAATCAATGTTAAAAGATCATATATGATATCATATTAATATATATGATTCTTGTATAATTTAGTAACAATTATTTCATCATTATACAGGAGGTTAACCTACCCCAACAAAGGAAAAGTACAAGGTAAGGTTTATTTCACAATCTCTTCATTATCTGAGGTTGTTTATACGTAATAATCTACTGGGATCTCTTTATCATCCACATCCATGTTTTCTTAAAAATGTATTTCAAAACATTTTTACTATTTACAAGAATATGGGTTAAAGTCATTTATACCCTTGTTTGACTTTTTATAAGAGGTTTATAAAGGAATCTTTCCGTCGTTTTCAAAACAAGGTCATTTTTAACCTTTTCGACAGAATTGAGGTAAGAATGTTTTTTTTAACTTATACGGCGGGTGCGGTTATTTTCCGCCGTTATAAAATCGTCGAAGCTTTCCATACAAGCTTATAAGAATATTTTGAAAGAAAATGTTTTATTTTATATGGATCTTAAATGATTTTAAAATAAAAGGAGATACTTCTTTAAAAAGAATTTTGATTTCATCTATGTCAACATCCTTTGATGGATTTTAAGATTATTTGAAGTTGATTTTTTATGATACAAAACTTCTATACTGTATTGAAGGTTTTGTGATATGTTTGACTGTGGATGTGCTATTTTTATACCATTCATAGTTTATGGTGAAATTATTGACATTTCGTATGCTAGTTTTAATACGAATGTTTATGTTATGTTTAAACCTTTTCATATGGGAATGCATTGGACTTAATAAGTGACGGGTGGAGCCCGCTATAGCTCCTCGATGTATCGGTAGGTCTCATGAGACAAACTAGTGTCTTGGCACAAGGCCTTGACAAAATCTTATTTGTTGTCTTGGCATGAGTCCTTGGCTATGTGGTTATGATAGTCTGGCATTATGCATTCCATCATTATGAAAGTGATTATTGATTTTTGAATGTGATTATTCGATTAGTAGAATATCCATGTGAATAAGTAAATGGCATTATTTCATTTTATTTATTCCATACCATGTTGAAAGTTCATATTTAAAAGGCTTTTGTTTTAGTTATACATTGCCTTAAATGTTTATTCTTATTTATGAAAGTTTCCGCTATATTGTTATCCTTACTGGGTATTTGAGCTCACCCCTTTTTTATGTTTTATTTTTCCCAGGATGTGAAGAAGTAAGTTATGAATGACCTGCAGGGATTTTTTATGAGGGGTTAATAGTGTGGATTGTGGAAACATTATGTTGTTGTAGTAGTTTTTCATTTTATTATGTAATGTAAAACTTATGAATATATCTAGTGTTTCCAAGGCTACTAAACCAATCGGTCTTTCGAGATTTGATCTTTCTTGTGATCATGCCAATGTTATGTAATAATGCACCGACTCTGGGTAACTGGGGTCGGGGCGTTACCGTTGGTATCAGAGGAAGTTTAGTACAAACCTTGGAAGCTAGATTTAGATAAACTCTGATTAGAGCACGTAGACCTAAGATGAACATTGAGGATTAGTATAGAAGAACTTCCTAGAATTTTGGTATTGTAGAGATTTTGTGAGTTTTCCGAGCAATACATCCCTGTCTGGATACGAGCAGGTAGAGGCGGCTCTGGCACTGATGTACCTAGGGGTATAACCCGAAAACACCGCTTTGAGCTAGACTCGAACGGGAACTGGTGCACGACAACGGGCCTTGCTGCACTCTTGGTTACGACACTCCCGGGGGATATGCTTAGGATAACTCTCATTTTCTTTACAAATCATTATGAAGGGTTTATGAGTATATACTTCCTCAAAGAAAACATTTTTATGATTATGGATTATATCCATAAATAGTTCAATTTATGTTAAGTGTTTTATAAGTATGGGATTATGTGTTTTGATTCATAAACTGATCTAGTTTATGCCATGGTATAGAAATGGCGCCCAGTAGAAGGAATGAGAACTCCAGAAATACACATGATTCAAAGAGAAGGAAGGATCATATCTTTCATGGTCTTAAGATAGAATTTATAAGAGAAATAGTCTCCCATGTATTATCATCATATGAAGAAATAATATCATGTGTTGATAAGATATGTAAAGAGTTTACTGAGTCCTATGGCTTTGAAGGGAAGCAAGAGAAGAAAAGGATGGAAGAGAGAAAGATGGATAAAGGGAAGAGGGAAAAGAAGAATTTTCCCATATGTGGTAACTGTGGAAAGAAACACCCTGGAACTTGACTGAAAGGAATGGGAGTTTGTTATAAGTTGGAGGAAAAGGGCACAAAGTACGTGACTGCAAGGGTAAGAAAATGGTTTTAAATGTACAATGCTTCATTTGCAAGGAGTTTGGACACTACGCGAACCTATGCCCCAGTCATCAGAATATGCCGCAAATGATGTTATTGGATAATAATCAAGTTATGATACTACCACAGATGAAGAGTAATGATTAGAGTTCTTATGTTGATTATGTCAATTGAGTGTTGTATCAACAATGTACTTGTTATAATAATTATGGAGTATATAAGGATTGCACTGCAGTACTATTTCATTAAGGACTTGAGATTCTGTGGAACAAAGAAAAGTGACTCAATAGCAGGATAAATTTTTGGAAAATATATGCTTGAGAGAATGATAAATCATAATATAGTTCAGATACTGAGGTAGTGATTTTGGAATAATATGTGATTGTTATGGATAAATTATATGGGATATTCTTGACTACCTTGGAGCTGATTAATGATTTGTATATTCCATCATTGTTGGGGTTAAAACATTTTTGGATTAATGAAGTATATCCAGCATTCTATATGGAATAGGGGAGCATGAATGTAATCAATACGGAATATGGTAATTCAAGATGTTTCAGTTTATTAAAAGAATACAAGATGAAGGTATCCATATGCTATTGCGGGGTAAAAAGGATCTATATTATGTTTACCTTCCTTATAAATGTTGGACTGTGAGTTTGGACAGAAGTATTTTGGATAGTTCTAGTTTGGATTATTTTGGATTACCATAAAAGGAAAACCCGGAGGTTGGGCGGTAACCCGTCGCGTCCGGCAAGGCTGTGAGACTTGAACCCGCAACTGAAGGGCGACAAGGGTGTATCACCTACCACTGGCCCATGAGATGTCCTGGATTAAATAATGTTGTTTTTTTTAAAGATCTGGTAGATGAATTATAAATTTATTTATTTTGGAACCCTGTACGAATAGTATAAATAAATAAAAAATTACATTCTATTATCTTTTAGAGTGAAAGATGAGTTTGTGGTAGAAACATATTAATGGATAAAACTCTGATTATAAAGTAAGTATATCTCCTTATGATCTTATCCAATCTCATAAATAAATTCCTCAACATTAATAAAAGGAACTTAGAACAAAAATGTTTCCCTAGATGGTACCTTAAATCATCACTAATTTATGGCTTTGGGATTGTTGGCCTTTTCATATCCATGTTCTCTACCACTCTCCATCAGATAATGGATGGTTAGATTTCTCTTCCATATCCATATTTTCCTACATGGAACCCTAGTATGTGTTATTTTCGGTAATCTTCATACTTTCCACTTTTTTTTAGAGGACTCATTAATTCATTTTTCGATGTGGGATTTCAACTAAGAAATTTTGAAATGTAAAAAAATGTGTTATCCTAATACCCTATGTTTTGTTGAACCGATGGTATTTCAAATCATCATAGATTGATGAGTTTAAGGACCTCAATTTTATAGTTGTTTGTGATTGATGACCTCAATCACTACCTATAAATATTTACGTTTTTCCTCAAATTATATGTCTCTAATTACCACCAATGTTCTCCTAAACGAGATCATAATTTGGTGGTGACACTTTCATTTATCTTTTCCTCATATTAAGACTAAATTTTAGTAACCCAATTTTCGATGTGGGTTTTCCCACAAATATATTTTCTATTTTCAACCTTTTATTTTCGAAGAACAATTTCAAATTGCGAGGGCGCAATTTTTTGAAGGAGGGGAGAATGTAACACCCCAGGATTTCAGAGTGTGTTATTTCTTAAAAATAATTCAATAACTTGCACTACACGCAACACTGAGTTCAATCACACCATTAAAAGAGGTCATGAATAGTATTAACTACATTTTAAACTTTATATAATCCGTATAATTTTAGAATCCATATTATGAGTTTCTTAGTCATAATGCAAGAACAGATTCATTTTCAGTATTGCACTTTTATCAACTTTTGATAGTGAAACCTTTTTAAATACAATATTTTAAACTTTTTGACTAAATGGAGACATCAAAAAATTTAAAATGAAACATCCCAAGCTTCCACGGTACGCTTTCCTTTGAATAAAACAGTAGCGTGTGTTGTACGCAACGTCGAGTTTTAACACACACCACAACCGATCAAACTAGCCGTTATGAATAGTAATACCTAAATTTTGAAATTATATATATTTTATATTTGAAAATGGACTTCATTTTTGGATTCGGAATATCGAATTTAGCCTAAGGTGAAATTTTGGTACATTCCGGATAACTTTCATATTTTGATGAATAGTGAAAATTAATAAATTTTAATTAAAAACAACTTTTTTAATCAAAATAAATAATAGTGATAAATTATTAATTTGAGTGGTTTTAAAGTATATTTAGAATATATTTTTACCATTTAATATAATGTTGGTCATTGGACATAATTTTACAATTAAACCGAACATAAACGAGTGTCAATCTTTTGATAGTTATTATCTCTTAAAAACACGCTTTTTGTTTTGACAGCGGGAATTAATTTTAAATTAATTTCTTCCACTTCTGTGTTTTGAATTTAGGAAAATGGATTCCATATTTGGAATCAGGATGTTCAAATTGTGTAAATAGGTAACTTTTATTTTTAGACATTTTGAATAATTACTGCGGTAAATATTTTATTTACCATGGTTAAGGGTAAATCCGGTAAATAAGGGTTAAAAATTAATATTATAATAATACTAAATTACCCTAAAACGTGTCTTAACCCTATTTGTTGATACATGGTCGACCATGGGAATCTTTGGGTCGATTTTGGGTCCCCATGGATCCACTTGTAAGTGATTATGACACTTTATTTTAATTAAGTCAAAATGAATACAAAAATGATACAAGCATATATCTTTTAGCAAAACAATTGTTACATAGGGTTATATAAGTTGGATTTTAGATTATAAATATTCATTATAAAGATAAAAATCTTTCCTACATAATGATATTTTATTTATAATTTTTAGACATTAAATAATTTATTTTATTTATGACACAATGATGATGCAGTAATTACTATAATAGTGAAAAATTAAAATAATTGATATTATAAATACCCAAATAAATATAATATGAAACTTTTAATGAATTAAACTAATTTTCTAGGATAATATGATATATTAGGATTGATTTAATGGACTTTATTCGAAGTAATCAATCTGTTATGAGTTTCACAAAAATCAACTATTGAATAGTGTCAAAATTGACATAAAAGAGTTCTTAAAACAAATATTATATTATTAATTGATATTAAATTTCTAAAAATCTAAGGTTCGGCCAAGATACTTATATCATGATTGGTTCATCATTAATGGACCACTTGGGGGTCGCTTGGATGTATATAGTAAGTTTATTAACCATATTGTATAAAAATACAAAGAGACATTGTAAAAGTGAAACTAATTAATTTAGAGATAATACTTAAAGATAAGGTTAATATAAGTACCCAAACCTGTCTAAATTCTATTGGTTGAGTTTTTTTCGACCTATCCCCACCTTAACCTTTGAATAATCAACTTTGGAGCCTTTAGAAACTGAATATGAATTTAATATAAATTAATATTTCTAGCTTTTCCAAAGGTGCCCCTCACCCCTCTTATAAAAGGGCACTCCTCCTTCTCATTTCTTCACACCTATAAAGCATTTTGGTTCGGCCAAACTCTGCCCAAATACTCTCCCAACATCCCTCACTACAACCTAGAGGCCTTAGATTGATAATAAAGCCAATCTAAGGAGCCCTTTTGATCAAATCAAAAGGAAGAACCCGAAGAAGAGGTAATGATTTCACCACCCTTTTCTAAGTTCATTTCTTCTTCCACTTCTTCTTCCTTTGTTCTTACCATTCTAAAATAATAACTCCAGTATCTCACATATACTGTGATGTTATTATAAGTATGGTACAACCATATTCAGTATTCTATCCACCCTTTGAATAACATGTCACCATACGTGCGTACGTACGGCTTACCGTCTCCACGTCGTGGTGTAATTGTTATTCAATATAATATTATTTGGATGGGTATAATAATGATGTGTAACTCATGTAAATAATAAATATAACATGTTAATGATTCTGTATATATGATATACCATTCATTTATATATTATTTTAATATCAAAATAATGATATTGTCGCTCGTGCGTACGTACGGACTACCGTCTCCACGAACGCGATGAGATTCATTCTCCATCGTAACCATTAAAGTATAATTATCATTTGATGATTTAAAAATGATTTTTAAGGAATATATATCATTCTGGATATGAATAAGATACAACAACCATGGCATATGTAACAAAACATATAAATAAAATGAGTAAGTTAACACCCGAAACGACGATAATTCTAAGATATTATTAACAAATCAATGTTAAAAGACCATATATGATATCATATTAATATATATGATTCTTGTATAATTTAATAACAATTATTTCACCATTATAAAGGAGGTTAACCTACCCCAACAAAGGAAAAGTACAAGGTAAGGGTTATTTCAAAATCTCTTCATTATCCGAGGTTGTTTATACGTAATAATCTACTGGGATCTCTTTATCATCCACATCCATGTTTTCTTAAAAATGTATTTCAAAACAATTTTACTATTTACTAGAATATGGGTTAAAGTCATTTATACCCTTGTTTGACTTTTTATAAGAGGTTTATAAAGGAATCTTTCCGTCGTTTTCAAAGCAAGGTCCTTTTTAACCTTTTCGACAGAATTGAGGTAAGAATGTTTTTTTAACTTATACGGCGGGTGCGGTTATTTTCCGCCGTTATAAAATCGTCGAAGCTTTCCATACAAGCTTATAAGAATATTTTCAATGAAAATGTTTTATTTTATATGGATCTTAAATGATTTTAAAATAAAAGGAGATACTTCTTTAAAAAGAATTTTGATTTCATCTATGTCAACATCCTTTGATGGATTTTAAGATTATTTGAAGTTGATTTATTATGATACAAAACTTCTATACTGTATTGAAGGTTTTGTGATATGTTTGACTGTGGATGTGCTATTTTTATACCATTCATAGTTTATGGTGAAATTATTGACATTTCGTATGCTAGTTTTAATATGAATGTTTATGTTATGGTTAAACCTTTTCATATGGGAATGCATTGGACTTAATAAGTGACGGGTGGAGCCCGCTATAGCTCCTCGATGCATCGGTAGGTCTCATGAGACAAACTAGTGTCTTGGCACAAGGCCTTGACAAAATATTATTTGTAGTCTTGGCACGAGGCCTTGGCTATGTGGTTATGATAGTCTGACATTATGCATTCCAACATTATGAAAGTGATTATTGATTTTTTCATGTGATTATTCGATTAGTAGAATATCCATGTGAATAAGTAAATGGCATTATTTCATTTTATTTATGCCATACCATGTTGAAAGTTCATATTTAAAAGGCTTTTGTTTTAGTTATACATTGCCTTAAATGTTTATTCTTATTTATGAAAGTTTCCGCTATATTGTTATCCTTACTGGGCATTTGAGCTCACCCCTTTTTTATGTTTTATTTTTCCCAGGATGTGAAGAAGTAAGTTATGAATGACCTGCAGGGATTTTTTATGAGGGGTTAATAGTGTGGATTGTGGAAACATTATGTTGTTGTAGTAGTTTTTCATTTTATGATGTAATGTAAAACTTATGAATATATCTAGTGTTTCCAAGGCTACTAAACCAATCGGTCTTTCGAGATTTGATCTTTCTTGTGATCATGCCAATGTTATGTAATAATGCACCGACTCTGGGTAACTGGGGTCGGGGCGTTACACCCAGACCCTACACCGAACTCCATTATGGTTTTGTTCTTCATGAGAAACCATGAGATATGGCGGCGAGGTGGAACCAAGGTCCATGCAATGTAGGAATCATCCCTGAAGGACCATAGGAATAGATGATAATAAAATGGACCACAAGAGATTCATCGCAGGACTACGAAATCTACGTCGGAGCGGCGGTGCCAACGACCGAGAGAGGTTGCGGTCGGCACCCACCAGCTGCGAAGGAACAGCAGCGCCCAAAGGCACCGCGGTGGACATCAGAGTAGTCGGCCAGTGCTAGCATCATTGAAGTGGGGTGGAACACCATATAGGAGGGCCTAAGTGGATGGAGGACCCGAACTCGTGGGTCCTTTAAGTGTCGGTCCGTGTAAACCGGCTAGGTGGTTCATCGCCATCTGATGCTGCTGCTGAGCCAAGAAGCATGCTGTGGAGGAGGTCCATATCTTTTAGCAGTGGCAGCAGGCAGACCTACACTGGGAGGTCTAAAATGGGCTAGTACATACGGACTAAACTGGAGGTGCGATTCCAACTACTGTCACACCTTTGATGACCCGAACAACCGAGGCCATTTGGGAGGTGAGTGGATACCCCACGCTCGTTCAGCGGGTCGAGTGGTTCCATTGCACGGTGAGCCATGCCCAACCAGGTGGGCTGGGCCGGACTAGGCCCAGCTATACCAGGCCGATCCCATCCCCCTTCGGGCCGGGTCCAATGGGACGGTTCGGTTCGGTATGACCGGGTCAAACCATACCTGGACCCATTTTTTCCTAGTAACACTTAAGCAGTTGTATCTCCTAAACCGGATGTCCCTTTGAAGAAAAATCTATAGCACCAGAACATTTTGGATAAGGTGGTCCTATTGAGATACTCCACGAGAGACTCAGAGTAAGTTTTAGTTTATTCTAGTGGGATCATACCTGAATCTAACCGGGCCCCGACATTAAAATTCCAATGACCTATAGACCAGGAATCAAGAATTCGCACAGTCTATTGTGGTGGAACCCATATGACAAGGAAGATCATCGGGTTACATCTTCATGGGACTTAGTTCTGTTGGAATATGACTGATTTCTTGAGGAGCGGTTCTCCCAAGATCTCTATGTACGGAACCCTACAACTTGTGGAACCATGGAGACTAATGGATTTAGACTCAATGTGACTTGACATACCAATTGGTAGCACCTCTATTTGAAATTGTAGTCCCATGGTGGGGAGAATCTCAGTTTGACCTAGAAGACCCATGGTACTCGATAGGAGGAGTACCTCAACAGACCGTGGTGGGGAGTGGCTCTGTGTGACTTAGCAAACCATTGGTACGTGATAGGGAGGAGTACCATATTAGTTTATGGTTATTGGGATGAACCTATGCGTGACATGGTAGGCCCACTATACTTGATAGTGCAGTATTTCTCCAGCAGCCGAGGTGTTCGATGACATGACTGATGATTCTACTATTTCTACAATAGAATATATCTGGTGTGAGCTATTTTTGGATTTATGCTTTTTTAGATCATTCTTTGTGGTTTTCCATTTGTGTAATTATAAGAGACCTTCGGGGGTCTTGGGGACCCTATAATGTATTGATATACTCACCCATGAACGGGAATCTCACACACCTTGATGTGTATTGTGTAGATGACAGGTAGCTTGACTGAGTCTTGACAAGCCAGGACAGGATGGTGTACGGAGGTGACTGGTGGATGTGGAGAGCCATAGTGATTATTTGTACCTACCCTGAAGGTATACTATTTGGAGGATGACCTCAAGATCTATTTTCACTTTTTGCTATATTTCCATTTCTGTTTGTCTTGTAATCTAGCCTCATTACATCATTTCTTACTTTTACACTCTGTGGTTGTTTTTTGTTGTGGTTGGACGTTTCACTTTCCATTGAGTTTTACTTATGTGCAGTGTGACATGCCTATGTGTGTACTGATTTTTAGTCAATACCATCCCATTTAATGGAAATGTCTTTCTGGTGCTAGTCACCAACCCCAAGCCTAATGAAGGTGAGCTTGGTGTAGTTACGACATGGACCTCGGGGGACGATTCGTGACAAAGTGGTATCACAGGGTGGTTGATTGAACCGAAAAGACTAGGTGTCTGATGTTTTGATTTGGGGAAACATTATAAAGTGTTGCAAGTCCAAAATTCAGATTCAGGGAGTCCAGTGTTGGTGTGGTAGCAGAAGTATTCATACACCCGGACCTAGAATTTTGTTTTCAACAGAATACTTGAAAACACTGGTTGCATGTGTTCCTCCATTATTTGAATAAGAGATAGAACACTAGGTACAACCTTCTAACTATGGAACATCTTCAACATTCTCAGGATGCCTCCATGTGGCCGACTGGCCAGGATCCTAATATGTGGCCGTGAGGAAATCATACCTAGTGATGAGGCATCACTTCAGGGACTAGTTCTTGAGATGGAACCATTGGGAAGTGTACTGGTTATACCACCACCTAATGGTCAGCATCTCCTACAAGTTGTTCTGGTGGTTGAATTTTAAAGGCTCAATTCCCTAGAAGTGGTTTACAGATAGAGACCTTCGAGGTTTAGAGGAGAGATGGATCCTCGGGTCGTAGAGGACTAGCTAGAGGTAGTGAGGCAGGTCATCTGCTTAGTGGCCACGCCACCTGACCAGATTAAGATAATGGAAGCGAGCCTTATACATGACTCAATACAAATATGGTGGAGTTTGACCATCCAGACTCATGATTTGGAAACTATCATTTGGGTTGACTTCGAGAGGATTTTCCGGGACGATTCCCCCCCCCCCCCATGTTGTGCTTTGTGCACATTCCGATGATTATCCACCTACAAAATGGAATCATGATAGTGGAAAAGTACTATTTGAGGTTCACAGACCTTTATTGTTACTCCACAAACATGGTGTGAGATCCTTTCTTTATGGTTTGAGACTTTTAAAAGGTAATCAGGTGGTAGGTCACGACAACAGCAGTGTATCTCAACAACCCTACCAAGGTCAGACTGATGGAGGAAGCCCTTATGAAAAAGAGTTTCATAGAAGTGTAGGCACTCAGAGTTAGAGTTGTCAGTAGACCCCAAGAAGTAGATTTTTCAGCAGGGAATATAAAGCAGATGTGTGAGCCCAATCTTTCCAGTTATTTCATAGGCTGACCCCAGGACTCAGGTTCAGCAGTGAGAGGCTCCAAGGAAAGAGGGAGTCACACAGGGGAATGGATTTGTTTTTGTGTTGCGGGAAGGTACAAATGGTGCATTACAACCTGACCAACCGGACGGTTGACCAGAAAATGGTTGAGGGGCTACCGATATAGCCACAGTGGTTCGAGCGATGATTTTCATAGGGCAGCAGACGTGGCAGGGGATATGTCTATGTAAAAGGCGGTGGGAGATGGTTCGATGTGTTACTGCCACCTTTCCTATGCGATTCACCCCATCCATTGGGAGTAGGGAAAAAGGGGAGAGCTCAGCTCTAGGTAGTAGAAAATTATGAAAAAAACGCTCCATAGATGATTAGAGGTGTGATCTGTGCCTATTCCCTCTAGATGTAGTTCTTATAGACACATGTTCTAGTCACTATTTCATTTCTCCATCACTCGTTCAGAGATCAGGAATTAAAATTGTGTATTTGACCAGATCCTTATGATTAGAGGCTCCTACTGAAGAGGATTCGACGATTACACTTTGCTAAAAATACTGTGAGCTCACTCTATGATGTGTGAGCTTCAACTGGGAACTCCTAGTAGTAGCGTCGAGGACTAAAGATATAATCTTAGGTATGTACTGGATATCCACAGTCCATGCTTAGATCAACAATTATTGGCGCACAGTGCTCTGTATCCACAAGGGTGGGATCAGGTTTTCCTTCACTGGTGAGAAATAAAACTTCACAGTACAGGATGTAGCTTCTCAGAGTAGGGTGAAGCCAATTACTCATTAGTTGGCTAGCCTCACCATCGGTGCAGTGGATGAGGGGAGTCTGATCTATCCTATAGTGGTGGACCAGTATACCAATGTCTTCCCAGATGATGTTCCTAGACAACCCCCTCTTAGAGAATTATAACTTTACATCAAATTGTACCCTGGGAAGAGACCGATATCTACACCCGAATATAAGATGGCCCCCATGGAGCTACGTGAGCTTAGGGTATATTTGGATGACTTGTAGTGGAATAGGTTTGTAAGGCCCAGTGTTTATCCTGGCACAACGCTTATTTTTTTTCCCAAGAAGGATTATAGAATTATAAGGCTTTGTGTGGACAATCGGATACTGAACCATGTGACCGTATATAAAATGTATCCTTTACTGAGGATCGATTATATCTTAGGCCAACTAAATGCATCATGGTGGTTTTCGAAGATATGCCATAGATCAGGCTATCATGATCAGAAGTTATGGGATGAGGATGTACTGATGTTAGCCTTTAGATGTCAATATGGTCATTTTGAGTTCTTGTGGATTCCCTTCAGTGTGACCAATTCACTTTCAGTGTTCATGGGGATCATGAAAATGAACATTCATCCTTACCTCAACTTCTTCATGGTAGTATTCATTGAAAAAATATTGGTGTACTCGGCGACAGAGGAGGAGCATGCCACACACCTTCATATTGTTCTAGAAACACTTTGAGAGAACTAGCTTTTTGGAATGTTCCCAAAGTACCAGTTCTGGATACGAGATGTCCAATTCATGTGACATGTTATCTTAGATGTTGGAGTTGTAGTGGATCCATCAATGATAGAGGTAGTTCTTTCTTTCGAACCACCTAGGACTGTGACTGAGGTGCAGAGTTTCTTGGGATTTGGTAGGTACTGCCAATTATTTTTATCTGACTTCTCTAGGATAGTGGAACCCTTGTTAGATTTTGAATAAAATGGGAATCCTTTCTTATGGATTGAGAAGTTCCAGGTGAGTTTCCAAGAGCTAAGGCAGTGAAAAATGAGTTCCCCCATCATTAGGCTACCAGAAGAGGGCGTTGGGTATGTAGTATACTGCGAGGCATCAGGGGCCAAACTACGTTGTGCACTGATTCATGAGTGAGCGGTGATTGCCAATGGATCATGGTAGTTGAGACAGCACAGGAAGAACTATGTTACCCATGAACTCGATTTAGGAGTAGTGGTGTTTGTGCTGAAGATGTGGTGGAACTACTTAATTGGTGAATGGTTTACTATTTACTCTGATCACAAGAATCTCAAGTATATCTTCTCACATAAGGACATGAATAGGAGATAGCAGCAATGTATGGAATTACACTAGGAATACATCACTGAGATAGTCTATATTCTTTAAAAGGGGAACGTAGAAGCAGCCATAGTCAACAGGAGTTATGGACTATAGTTGCTAAGTGAGGTGACAGAGCGGCTACCCATACTGCAGAAATCCTTCGTGGATAGAGATATATCAAATTACCTCCAGTCTATAAAGGTCTCTATACCACTCCATTATCTCATTAGTGAGAATAAGCTTGGGGATATTGGCTCAGTAGACCAAAGTTATCTTATTTCTTGAGGACAATCACCAGAAGGATTTTCTGAAGGTGGGGAGCATGTCGTCCTCTATAGATGATGCACCATGGTACCGGTGATGCAATGAGGGGCCGTATTAAAGGAGTTCCATATATCCAATTTGGTGGTACATCTTGATGTGTCGAATATGTACTATGAACTCCGGTATCGGTACTGGTGGCCATGGATAAAGAAAGTCCTAGTAGAGATCAGATCATGATGCCTCACTTGTTAGCAAGTGAAGACCGAGAATTAGGTACCAGCAGGCTTAGCTCATCCACATGAGCTAACCGAATGGATGTGGGATGGTGTCTCCATGGTCATCATGATTGGGCTATCACGTAGGTCCAGGGTCATGATTCCATCAATGTGATCATTGACAGACATACCAAATCGGCCCACATCATACCAATCTGAGAGTAGGGATCAATAGAGGTATTGGAATGTCTCAACGTACAATAAATTGAATGGATTCACATGATTCCATTGAAACTATTCTAAGATCAAAACACTCACTTTTCATCCCACACATTGAAGTGATTTCTAGAGGCATTCGGGACTCAGCTATACTTGAGAACCCCCTTCCACCCTTAGATAGATGGTCAAATAGAGAAGACTATACAAACACTCGAGGACATGCTTTATTCTTATGTCCTTGATTTTTCATGCAATTGGGAGGACCACCTACCACTGGGGGAGTTCTCAATCAATGATATCTATAAATCTAACATTGGCATGGAACGATTTGAGGCCATGGATGGGACACATTTCAGATCACCTCTATGCTGGAATGATTCATGGGAGTCAGCACTTATGGGTCTAGACTGGCTACAAGCTACCATAGAGAAGGTGCATATTATCTTGGAGCGGATGAAGACTGCCCAAAGACAACATAAGTCTTATGCTGACAGGAGATGAAGAACCTTGGAGTTTGAGAAGGGAGACCACGTTTTCTTATGAGTCTCACTCCGACAAGGATTATAGAGGTTTGGCTGGGGCGATAAGCTATCTCTGAGTTTTATGAGCCCTTTCCAGATTCTTATCATAGTATGCAAGGTGGTGTACCCTCTAGAACATCCTCCATTGATGCATCAGTTGCATAATGTTTTCCATGTGTTTCAGTTGAGGAGTTACGTGCATGATCCGTTTCATGTTAACGATTGGGGTGAGATCGACATCGATGACAGGGACACGTTTGCAAATCTCCCAATGGAGATAGAAGATCGATAGGAATGGGTCCTTCATGGGTGGTAAATTCCTCTGGTTATAGTCTATTTGCAACATGGGAATCTCCAAGAGAGTGCATAGGAGAAGGAGGCTCATATATGTGCTCAGTATGCCCATTTGTTTTCCTTATATTTTTGTAGTTTTGGATATGAAAATCCTTATGGTGGGGAGAATGTAACGTATTTGACATTCCATTTTTTTAATTTTTTAGGATTATTACAATTATTTGATAATTATTGGCATGGTATTTCAAGGCCCGGAGAGCCCAGAATGAATTTTGGATCTTTTTTGAGTTACGTTCAGTAATTATAGGTCATACCATGAACAGACTGGGGGATACCATTTACCCAATCTGGACCAACCTTTCACATAGGGGATTATTCCTAGACACACTAGCTGATAGCAGAGACCCTACTAATATAACCTGATAGATGGAGGATCAGTGCCCTAGTCAAAGAGGTTACATGATTCCAAAGACTCCACTAGGGGTCCTAGAGGATCAAAATAAAGTCTCGAGGAGGGATTCCATTTTCAATCTGAGACTCGATCCCTAGAGGGGGTTACAATCTAGTGATATAGATGTAATATTGTAATAAACCCCATAGGAAAAGACCATGTGAAATATCTCATCCGAAAATGGTCCAAACTAAAATCATACCACTCATTCAAAAATGATTGTCTCATGGTTAGGTTCTAAAAGTCGTAGATGCCTCATCTATTGGATGATCCATTTAGTAGATATGCTCGATTGAGCTAAATTGATTGTAGGAATTCCGAGGCCTATGGACCTGAGACTGTGGTAGGTGCACCTACAACCTTATTTGACTACCTCACTCATATTACATACTGTGTGGCCTTGTTGTGCGGTATCTATATTCGCGGTCAACCTTCACGATCGAAAGAAACCTGGTTCTACCATAGTTTTCCTTGATCTATCCCAGGTCTGTATTGCCACGTCATCATGACCTGACCCACTAACATAACCCAGTCCATCAACAAATCCTAGCCCCTTCTGCATCTGCTGCCATCGCCATTGTTGCCACTAATGCATCAGCTCCCACATCCCACAGTCGTCACCATATCGTACCACTACAGTGCCGCCAGTTGCTGTCGTGCATCAAGCAACCGATCACAAATTCCACACTAGTGGTCCCTTCAATGGACCACAATGCCTCTTTCGATTCCAGAAAAAAAACATTCACAAATCTGAATTAGTTGTGTTTTGATCTTCATAAATCATGCATTGATTATCAATTTACCTTGGATCAGGTGGTTCGATCATGTTTTGAACCATGAAAGAATGTCTAGTTTGGAATCATGGAGTTCTAATGATCAATAATATTGAAAAAAATATGTGAATCATAATGTAAAACTGTGAGAAATGAACCTCACCCATTTCTCATGACATCCTTCATTTGTTTTAGTTAGAACAATTATAGAAGAGAGAAAAACCAATGAACCGACAATAAATCAATCAATTCATAATATTATGAAAATGAAAATATCAATTATTATTCATTGAAATTATCTTTCTTCATCAAATATTATTAATTATATGGAAAACACCACTAAAATATTCCTACCTCGATTTGGATTGGTCATTGAAAAAGAATGATCATTGTGTCATCGTCAATCCTCAATCTCACACCGTACACCCGAGAGGATTTTCCAAAGTTCCCTCTAGTTGTCCACTGGCATCTCCAAGGTTATGTAGCAAACCCTAGATTTTCAAAAAAAATATATATGTTTAAATAAAAATTCCTTGCATCAAAATTAATTTTGTTTAACAAAATATTTTATTTCTTTTACACAACTGGTATATTTTTTCCTAAAATCATGCACACTGACAAAACGTAGGTCGTTCACAGGGTAATCTCACTATTCTGAAATCAATGGTACCATTATATTTTTTATCCAATTACCTAATTATGTGTTATTATGATTTTTTAAGAATACTATGCATGTGGGATATTAAATATTACAATAATTTTCAAAAAAATATTCTAGGTACACATGGACTCAAAATCACACATCGCCTTAGTACCTGGTCTCAAAATCATTCCATATAATATCAAAAAATAATGAATGAAAAATATGATATGCTACATTGTCCCCACCTTGGGGATTGACATCCCAGAAAAGATAAAAAGTGGCTACTCAAATAGATTAAGGTACTGAGCACAAATCTGAGCCCCCATTTCTGTGTGCTCTCCTATATATTTTCATGCAACCACTAGAAATGACCCAAATGATTTGATTAACCATTAAGTATCTTCTCATATTGGTCTTTGATCTCTAAAAGGTACTTAGAAAAATTCTCTCTATCCTCAATGTCCAGCTCACGCTAGTTGATAATGTGTGAAGGTTCATGCACATATCTGCTTATATGTGACATGTGGGAGATGTCGTGTAACCTATATAATTTTGGTGGTAGAGCCAAGTGGTACACCCCATCACGATTGCTTCATAGTATCTGTAATGATCTAATGAACCTTGATGATAATTTAAAACCCCTACCAACTCTCCAAAATCACCATCGAGGTGAAACCCAAAGGAAATCATATTATCCTTCTTTGAACTACAGAGGAAAATTTCACCTTTTATCATAAGACATTCGATGTTTCAATTTAGTCTTCCTCCTATCCTGGACGATCATAACCTTCTTTGTAGTAGCTTGCACCAACTCTAAGCCCATGAGTGTTAACTCTCTTGGGATAGTTAGAAAAGTGTTCACCTAAATGTTCGTCCATACAAATCCTTGAATAGTGTCACACCAATGGTTGAATGGTAGCTATTTTTGTTATGAAAAATCCATCAGAGGGAGGTGATACCCCAAAATATGGCCAAATTATAACATGAAAACCAATAGTATGTACTCTAAAAACCAAATGGTCTTCTCAAAATGGTTATCCGTCTGTAGGTGGAACATTATGATCCAGTAATGTTGGGTCCCAATCACCTTCTCAAATCCCATCCACAAACATAATGTAAAAGATATCACAATAATCTGAAACAATAATCGAGTATACCTATTAGAGTGGAACTTTATTGTATATATACAGGAACCCTCAGCTCATTATTGGAATCTTCTCTTAGATAAATAGAATGTGGTCTGACATGATGAGTCGATCAATGATCTCCCATGTGGAATCATGTCCCATATACATAAATGGTAAACCCATCATGGAGTCAATTGACATCCCATGCCACATTCATTCTGGAACCTGAAGAGGTTGAGTTTAACCTGCTGGAACATGGTTCTCAGCATTTACTTGAAATCAATTAAGGCATCGAGAAACACATTTTCAACCCTTTTCATCAACCCTAACAAAAAAAAACTAACATTAGAGGTCCCCATACATCTTCACCGCACCCAGATGTACCGCCAAAGTGGATGTATGAAACTCTCTCTTAACCTACTCTTGTGATACATTGGTATTATTATGTGTCCTATCAAAACAACTATGTTCTACCCACTTTTCGAATATCAATCATGAGTATTCCATGTAGAAATATGAGCATGTACAGTCTCACTATTGGTATCCCCATGATATGCTTCTTGGACTCACTATAAGAGTGGGTGGGATAAAACAATCAAATAGAGTTCATATTCTTCATATCCATCCATAATTTATATCATTAATAAGGCTAACTTCTATGATTCCTCATTAAACAACTACAAACTAGATCTCCTTATAAGAGCATCTTCCATCACATTCCCATTGCATAGATTATATAAAATCTAAAAAACATAGTCGTGGGGAAAATATATCCAATGCCTCTATCTCATTTTCTAGTCCATCTAATAAAATAAATACATGAGACACTTATGATCAGAGAATATGATAAATCTCTTTCCTATCAGATAGTGTTCCTGCATCTTGAATATGAATATTACTACTGTTATCTCAAGATCATGTGTTCATTAGTTTTTCTGATGTGTTTTAAACAATAATGGACTATATTAAATCATTTCATTCCATTGTATCGAGATAACAGAAATATTGTTCCCAGATACATCACATAACACCACATACATGATGTTGTCTTCTGGTAACATCAGTATGGGAGCACTCTTCAACCACTGCCTTATCTATTGAAAGCACTGCTAGAACTTTTTTGTACAAATGAATGGATTACCCTTTCATGGTAAAGTTTTCAAGGGGCTTACACTATAGAGGAGTTTGGTAAAATCATTTTATATTACCTCGAATGTCCAAAGAATCCCTATAGTGTCCTAATACTATTTGGAGGCTCCCAAGCAAGAACTTCCTTAACCATTTCTAGATCCACTAAATATCCATCCTCTAAAATGATGTGTATATGAAAAAGGACATGTAAAATCAAAATTTTTAACTTTGATAGAATCATGTAATGTGTGTTCCCTCTATGCGTGCTCAGGACAATCCTCAAGTGTATCATGAGATCCTCCTCGGATTCCAAGTACAGTAGGATGTCATTGATAAAGACCACCATGATCCTATGTATGTAAGGCGGAATGCTCATGTTCATGAGTCCCATGAATAATTTTGGGACATTTTTCATTCAAAATATCAAAACTATGAACTTATAGTGACCTTAAGGGAATATTATGGTCTTCTTCAATATATCCCAATCTAGTACTAGTATTTACGGATTGCCAGGTATGAGGTCCATCATTGAGAACCATCACACCACATTAAACTTATCAAAATAGTATTTTATTCTTTTAATGGAATAATTTCTATTCTTGTTCATCTATTTCATGAATCGTTAATCCACACATAACCTCACGCTTCTTTCTACCTTCATGGAGAAAAAAATGAAGGTTTCCTAGGGTGAAACATTGGGTCCCCCAAATCAATTCTTCTAAAAGTGCTCTAACAGTACCCACATCTCAAGAATCTCTACAACAACCATCTAATATGAAGGTGTAGATATTGATGTCATCCAGGGGTATAGATCAACAAAAATGTATTTATCTCTATGGGCAGGTAAACCTGGATCTTCAACAAGAAGGATTCCCTCATACTCCACCACCACTGCAGGATCTAAGGACTCATATCATCCACTACAATGAGGGTGAGGGTAGAAAATAGATGAGTAATCATGTACACCGTCATATCTGTGACTCCATTATTAAATGCATGCGTTTTCTATCACCAAAAAAGGAAAACATTGTCCCATCACTGCATACACATCGTACTCCTTACCTAAGAAAATCAATCTGATCATGAACTATGCATTAAAATTCCATACTATGAATGATGTCCAGAGGCCTTGATGCTGATAGCATGATATCCTAATATAAATTCCTTCCTCTAAGAGTTAGGTCACCCTATTGAAACTATTTTGGATCATTGAGTCACCTCCAATAAAAGTATCTATGAATAAAAGTTAATCCGACGATTCAATCAAAATCTTTGATTCTTAGTTAGGTTTCATGGAATGAAATGAATGACTAAACATGTTTCTATCAAAACTACATATAAGTTGTAAAATAAGTACATCATACCTCATATCAACCATAGATACTTGGGGTCATAAGCCTCCATCACTTGTAGTTGACCTCATATATATCAACCCGCTCCCTGAGCTGGTGTGGACCACTTAGGGGTGGTGGTGGTAATAGTTTGAACCTATGATCATATCCTCCTAACCTTATTGCTCCTCTTGCTTATTTGTCACCCTATAGACCACCCATCTCTTTTTTCATCAGTTGTCCTTCAATCGTATCCTAATTACTTATATGACAGGTTGTAAAATCTCACTCCAGATGTCCCAGACCATCATATGAGTATCACCATATCCCTTAGCTAATTCTACCCCCCCTAGGAGCCTTGCTCATTCTACATTTAGTCTTCAGATATCCCCCTAGACATTCTAAACCACTTTGAATCTTGTGACTTCCATCTTCTACAAGGGAGAGAGGTCTTATCATCCAGGAGCCCACTGCAAGCTCCCACTACTGTTGTTTTCTTTTTCCAGTAAACTATCCACTTGTAGGGCTCACTCATGTACCCAAGTATTGGTAGGAATTCTAGGGGATATAATTTTTCACAGATGTCCAGACATAAGCCTTACTCCGGGGACCAATCATTAAATAATTTATCTCACACAATATCTATTTGGAAGCACAAAAGACATATAAACATCTCTATATACTCTCTCATTGTCATACTTCTCAATTGATGATACCGAATTTTGTATATGTGTGCTAATGAAAATATTTTTTATAGAACTCCTCCTGAAAGAGACACTCAATTTTGGTCTAGTAGAGAGATGTATCGTTGTGTTACTGGGTCCCCAAGCTCCATCATCACCTTACAAATCCTTCATTAAAACTCTTAGAATGGAATGAAATATTTTCGGTAGGAATCCTTACAAGGAATAAAACAAGGGTGGATGCCTCTAGAAAATTATAACCAACATGGGTTCTGGATCACCCTAAAACTTCAGAGGTTTCTACTTCAAAATCCCAAGAAACACACTCAATCTGCATGTATCTTTAGAAGGTAGTTATAGTAGTAGATAATGTATGACAAGTGGTGTTATATCTAGAAAACCACATTGAGGTTCTGTCTAGGGTACATACACATGTAACAAAACCTCATCACAAGGCAAATCATCCTCTTGATCTTCCAGTCAAATCGTGTATCATTTTCTATGTAGAGAAATCATGAAATAAATCAAGATGTACCACTATCAATTGAGTATATCTGGAGAGTTGACTCAATAAGGATATGTCAACCACAAAAACTCATATATTATGCATGTACCATTTTGTATCCTTTAACCAATGTTTTCATAAAAAAAATAAAAAATAAGTTAATCAGAGTCCAGGTGTTTGGATACATCATCCACCACCCCAACACTAGATTCCTTAGACTGAAATCTGAACTCGAAACACTTAACATTGTTTCCCCAAACTAATCTCATAGGATCTAGTAATAAATTATAATTGACCCACTCATATCCAACTCTATCCTGACCCATCAAAGACGGGCCCATTCAATGACTACCCTAATCCTACTTCAAATATGCCAGGGGATGCTGACTAACACCACAGAGTAATATCACCCAAATGGGAAGCATTATCCTCAAGTATCTTTACACATGCAAACATCTCAGTGTCACATAATTCTTAAATGTAAATGAACTTAAAGGATGCATGAATACATCTATGGTACCACAATAGAGTACTATAATGAAATTACTAGAAATAAAATCAGGTGAAAAAAAAATCCCACTACATAGAGTCTATATCCACTAGTCCAACCAAAATGTAAAGTGTACTAGGACTGTTGACTGAAATCCATAGGAACATGCCTTTATATAAATAGTCTCACTATGAATCATCTTGTCCTAGTCTGTTAATGACTTCATCAAAAGGTCGATTGCCGCACATCACAGGACACATGATCGCAATGCCCATATAGGTTTGAGTATAACAATGATCAATAAGAAACCCTGAAACTCTGAAGCAATACAAAAAAAGAAACTAAATTCTAAAAGGTATATTTTTATAGGATATATAACAAGAATATCCGTATATACAGAAGAGAGACACCATGAAATCTTGAGTTTGTAACTTACTGCCTTTTATATGATTATGCATAATGCATGCTTGTTCTAGGAGAACTCAAACCTTAAGCCATGATATAATTCGAGTCACTCGACAAAGTGGTCTTTTCATTATGGACCCACCCAATGAGAACGCATTAGTGAAGGAAGAATATGATATTTTGAGAAGGGCCATTCTAGTAAATTAATGTGGGACACCATGGATCATACAATGAACTGAATGGGGGATTCAACTTAACAAATATGGATCAACCCACCATGTTGGGGAACATGCTCAGACATGCTGGGGAATACCATATTCCTTAATGATATGACCTTATAGAAGGAGGATCATCACCCTTATTAAGGAGGTTATGTGATTCCGCAGAATCCACCAGAGGTGATAGATGGTCTCAATCGATTCTCCGAGAGGGAAACCATACCCAATATGTGAATCGACCTCATGAGTGGATTAAAATCCAGTGATATTATTGTAATATCATAATGAATCCTTGAGGAAAATACCAATTGAATGGTCACAACCTATATTTGTACAAACCATACTATCACCACTTTTCCCAAAATTATCATATAATCATTTGGGTTTCAATGCCACAGATGGATTGTCGATTGGATGCTCTTTTTAGTATATATTCTCGATTGAGAAAAATCACATGCAGATTTATAGAAATATGGGTCCAGTATGTAAAATTACTATAACAGTTTGAATATTTATTGTCAATCCATGTTGTATGGATGATGCACCCATGGTTGACCCTCATAATCAATTGAAATGGGCTCCATAAAAATTGAACTGGATCTGACCCATGTCTGGCTCGGCCCACCGACCTGACCTGACCTCGACCAATGGACTTTTCCACTCAGCATCTGACACCACCACCATCGTTGACACTGCCGCATTCCACCACAATGTTCTTCTTCCACATTCTACTGCAGCCTCCCACCACCATCACTAAATCCCACCACCACCTCTTTCCCCCACCAGCATGCTCTCTATATCCACATGTCATTGATTTTCCTATGGTCACTTCCAGAAATCATCACACTACCTATGATGACCATAAAAGGAAATATTTAAAGATCTGAGATACTTGGGTCATGATCTACATAGATATGGCCTCAATTGTCGATTAGCATTGAATCCGAGGGTTTGTTCGTGTTCAGAATAAAATAGAAATATTTATCCACGAAACAAGGGGTTATATTGGAAATGAACAAGAAGAACGGTGAGGAAGAACAAAGGGAAACCCTGAGTAATGAACCTTGACGATTTTTAATTTCATCATTGAATGATTTTCATTATAATGACAAAAAAAGAGGGAAAAATAATTGATAAAAAATTAAATACAAAAATTTGAAATCAACTGATGATGCACGAATTAGTTCTTGATTTTAAATTGATCTAAATTTATTAACGATTAAAAATGGGATAGAAAACATAATAACAATAACCCTACCTTGATTTGGATTGGTCATTGATGAAAAACGATCTATGTGTCATCGTTGATCCTTGAAATTTCACTGTTCGCCTAAGATGATTCTCCAATGTCCTCTCATGATGAATTCTGGTGTCTCCAGGGTTATGTGGCTAACCATGTGTTTCCATCATTATGATTAGTTTAATGAAAATTTCATTGCATAAAAAAAAATTTAAATTATTTTATTCCTTTTACATCCCCATCATCTTTTTCTACAAAAAACACCCTCTCTGACTAATGTAAGGTCGTACCAAGTGTCAAACTGTTGTACTAAACTCAAGTATGGACTCATATTTTTTCTCAGGGGTCCTTTTTAATAGTTGTTTGACCTTTTTGGTAAAACTCCTTATGTCTATTATTGAATATTTTAATATTATTCAAACATTTTTTCCAAGAACATTGGTCCACAGTATCACACAACTTCTCAGTGCATTCTCTAGAAATCAATCTATATAATATCCAAAAACACTTAAAATATGAGATGTTATAGTTACCAGGTAACTAAATAGATGAAACCATATGAGGAACATTATAATTGGAAATGAAAGTCACCTTTATGAAAGATGGTGGTAAATAAGTTAGTGTTGTAAGTATTGAGTCTTGTGCAAGATATGTCATAGTAGGATCAGTTGATACATAAGAGTATGCCTATGTATCATAGTAGACACAAGACATATGATGATAGACATAATTGACCCCAAGTGTTTACATTGGGTGAAAATTTATTCCATCATGTGTCACATATGTTAGTCAATTTTTGATGCAGAGAGAGTGATAGTTAGTTCCTAGTATTGTTGGACTATTTCAGGTAATTGAGATAACTAGGATGGTCATGTACCGGTTGGTTCTTCAATAGAGATTCAATGTTATGCATGATTGTTTATATGTTTCACAACATTTTAAAAGTCAATAAGAACCATATAATGTGATCTAAATGGGTGATGTTGAGCTTGAGATAGAAGTTTCCTTAAAAAGTCAAATGATATGTGTGTTGGATGATAGTAAGAAGGTGTTGTGGGGAACGATTGTGTCGATATTTCATGTATTATGTATGAATCGATGGTTTTAGGATGAAACATGGTAAATAGACGTATATATGAGGCCTTAGTGTCCTGTTACTTTTACTTTGGATTTATATTGGTGCTTCTAAATACATCTCAAGGATGAGATATTATAGTGTGGGGGATATAAATAGATCCCACCCATTTCTGGAAATGTCTCGGGCTTGTTTATATGTAATATTTTCTATAGGTGTGAGTAATATTTGATTGGGTTTTACCGCGGAGTGTGTTTGGGTTTAAATTTATGTAATTGGAAGGAGGAGGACATGTGCATGGTTGGGGCACAGTAAGCCCAAACCGTGCGACCCATGACAAAAAATTTTGCAAACCAAGATAGTGGGGATTATCTTGGTGGGTGCACGGTTTATCAAACAATGCACCCTAAATGGAGAAACCATTAACACCCTTTAAGAGGAGCATAGTTAAGTGTCATTATATGATAAAACTGTGTCCCCCTACCCCACAAATTGTTTGCATGATTTAAATTAACACTAAATTTTTTTCAAAATTTCAAGAGCACCCATTTTATACCCTATTTATATGAACTCAACCCTTAATTACTTTTTAGGATTTTAGATCCTCCATGAAAGAATAAAAACCATTATGAGCACTATTATTCATGATTTAAATTATAGATTGAAGATCTTCATACACCCAGTAAGAAGATGTTATACATTGCGTCCTTCTTCATCCATTCTACTGTTATTTCCTTCTTTAATTAAACTTCTCCACAATTTTTTATATCTAGATATAGTTTTAATATATATAGATCTATGCTTTTTTATATCTGGATCTAGAATTTGGGGATCTTGATTCTATGATATTGATTTTAGGATTAAGATCCTGATCCAATTAGATATCAGTGTTCTACTAAAATGGACGATTTCCATTAGGTGATCAATAATCAAAAAATTCAGGTAGGTGGCCTATTATTAAATTAAAAATTCCATGATTTCAATTAGGTTATTTTAATTATAGAAATTTTAATGGATTATTGGAAAATTAGTCCTTCAATTTAATGAGTCACTTTGTGAAATTAATTTATTATAGAATTGTGTAGTTTGAGATATTGAATGGATTAAATTGAGATAATTAATTAATGAATTATTTATAGAGATATTGAATTATTTGATAATGATAATTAACTAATTAATTAATTATAAATGCATTGAAATTGTTCTGACGACTAATTAATTTTTGAGTTAGCGAATTTGATTAACAATGTCAATAAATTAATATGTTAATTAATGGGTTTGATTTAGTTAATTAATTATTGATTTAATTAATGGTATTGAGATGATTAGTTAATTTTAGAGTTAGTTAATGGTATTGAGATGATTAATTAATTTTTGTGTTTATTAATTGGTTTGATATATTTAACTATTTTTTGATCTAATTAATGGGATTGAGATGATTAATTTTGTATATAGTTAATTAATGGGATTGAGGTGATTAATTAATTTTGGATCTAGGTAAAGTGATTGAGATGATTAATAAATGTTTGAATTATGTAATGGGGGTTTGATGACTAATTAATTTTTGAGTTAGTTATTGGGATTGAGATGATCAAATAGTTTTTTTGTAAAAATATTTTATTGAGAGGATTAATTACTTTTCATGTTAATTAATGGGATTTAGAAGATTAATAAATTATTGTGCAAATTAACGGTACTGAGATAATTAATGGATTTTTTTAATTAATGTTCATGAGAGATTATTTAATTATCAATTTAATTAATGGGGTTGGGATGATTAATTAATTATTGAGTGAATTAATGTGACTAAGATGTTTAGTTAATTATTGTGTTATGTAATGGGATTAAGATGATTAATTAATTGTTGATATAATTAAGGGGATTGAGATGATTAATTATTTTTTAAGTCAATTTATGGTATAGTGATTACGAATTAATTGTTCTGTTAATTAATGTTATTGAGATGATTAATTAATTATTTTGTTAATTAATGGGATCGAGAATATTAATTATATATTGATTTAATTTAAGGGTTTGATATGTTTACCTAATTGTTGATTTAATTTATGTGACTGAGATGATTAATTAATTATTGAGTTAGTGGATTTGATTGTGCAAAATAATAATTATTGAGTTATTTAATTTGATTTATATGATTAATTAGTTGTTGATTTAATTAATGTGATTGAATTGAATAATTATCTTTTTATTTATTTTTTGGGATTTATATGATTATTTAATTATTGAGTTAATAATAAGGATTGATATTATTTGTTAATTATTGAGTTAATAAATTCGAGTAAGAGGATTAATTAATTATTGAGTTAATTAATCCAGTTGAGATGATTAATTCATTATTGGTTAATTAATGGGTTTGGGATGATATATAAATGGATTAATTAATTAATGAAATGTTATGGATATAATGAATTGTGATAATGGAATTCTTGTGTGATTTTGAAATGATGAAGGGTAATAGTGGAATTCATAAGTGATATTGAAATGATGAGTGTTTATAATGTCATTCGTTTGTGACATTGAAATGACTAATGATAAAAATTGAATTCATATGTGATATTGAAATGTTGAATGGTTATAATGTAATTCATATATGATATTGAGATATTGAATTTTTGTAATGGAATTTAAATATATGATATCCCTTGGGGAAATTTCAAACTCCAGCATGGGCTAAATTAGGTATAATGGATTTGGATATCCATGGGAACCTAGTGGATTATGTTGTAAAATAAAGACTAATTGATAACATGATAATTGTTTACCTATGTATTGTACTTATTTAATTATAAAATTCCATACACTATTATTGATTGGATCATGTTTTAGACAATATTTGTGGTGAAATGTCTAGTTGTAATCTCACCCTACTCGAGCTCCCTGATTGATACTCAGTTAGATTTCATGGTTGTGGCATAGGTTAAGGGAAAATGACCTGTGTTAGATGGATGATTTCGGAATATAGCATTGATAAGGGAATAAATCATTTTTTATGAACCTCATAGGAGTTGTTAGTATCTTTACTTTAGAGTGTATATTTTGAAAATTGACAGGTACTTTGAAATTTAACATGTACTATTTATTCTTGATACTAAATTTCATATTTGTTCTTGTCATGTTAGATTGTATGTGGTGATATTATTGTTGTTGATTGTTTATTTCCGCCACTCTATTACACTGATAAATAAGGTATAGTCCACCTATGATCGATAATAAACCATCACTACTAGTCAGAAAACTTTATTATACTCGGAGGTGAACTTGTGGTAATGTGATCAATAGGTATGGGGTAGTGGTGTGTGGAGCCTAGGTCGAGATGATACGTAATATGATCATTGGAATAATAATTTTACCTAAAAATAATAAATTATCATAGAAATAATATTTATCATTATTAACATAAGTGGATATGAATTTTATAATTTCAAAAAATGAATATCATGTCAAAAAACAAAATAAAAATATAAAAATGTTTTTAATAAAATTAATATTAATTTATTTTGTAATAATCAATAATTATATATTAGAAATTAAAATTTCCTACTTTAGAAGTTAATTTTAATATAAATCATTTAATTTTTTAAATCATAATGTTGAAATATTTCAACTTTTTTTTATTTTGGTAATTTTCTAATATACATGCCTTTTTGGGTGAATAGTAAACATATTGTTTTTCACAAAATCAGTGTATCTCAAATTACACTATTCATGGTGTAATAATTACATAATTTTATTTGAGGAATTTTTTTCAGCCATGGTATATCTAGTTCATAAATGCTTCATTTAATACAATAAGTTCAATTTAGAATCATAAATAGAACATTCCAAAACCTAATGTCAACAGTGATTACTTAAAATAATAATTTATCTTTCCTTCAAAATTACTTTTTATTAATTAATGAATCCAAATTTTAAATTGTATTTAATGCCTAAAAATCATTATATTTTATCAATATAATATTTAAAATGTTATAAATTCACTATTAATTTTTTTAACTTGGATATAATATTTCATTCAATATTTTATTCTAAAAATACCCATCTCCTCAAGTATTAATTACCCATCTCCCTTACAATAGAAATATACTCCACCACTATTTTAAAAGAAATATATATGACCAAATTTTGATTCTTAAGTCTCTTAATAATATTAGAGATGTTCTTGACAAATCATAATCTAATCACCAATAATTTATAATGTTGTACAAGAGAGGTTGTATCCTGGTTTTAGTATTTTTTGGTCGACTTTCCTATATGTTTAATTATTATTCTTCTTTAATTTCATTTTCGACCGTAACATTCCAAAAAAAAACCATAAATGAATTAATTATGTAATATGTTAAAATTATAATAATGGTTTTAACCAAATTTAATTATCATACTACTATAAATATAATCTCAGACTCATTCTTTCCCCCTCTCCTGATAAAGTCTCGTCAATGGTCGGTTCACCAAATACAATGTCATTTCCATGTCTTCATATAAAACCATTATCAAATATATTATTATAAACTATATATAATATATAAACATATAATTATATGAATTATAAGAATCTATAATTCATTATACTATTGTATATATTTAATTTAAGAAAATAGATTAATCTATGTAAAATGAGGATTTTTTAAGTAAAACATGATATCAAAATGCTTCATTTTCATCAACGTAAATTAAGAAGTAAAATAAAATTATTTTAATGGATAAAAATTTTTATATGTGACAAAATTAAAATTCATGATCATTTATTTAATAAATCTATGTTTATTATTTAGTAAGCACAAAGTTGACGAAATGAATCAGGAATTAAGGACAAGGGATTCGAAAACCAAATTCCATTTCATTGGTATACCCAATTTACCCAAAATTTCCCTATGGTTATTCAATTTACCTTTGTTAAATATAATTTAATTATTATTTCCTATTCTTTTCTGGGATATACATGTTTTCTAATTGATTTTATGATAAAAAATGTTCTTCCAAAAGAGAAATGTTTTCTGAAAACAAATATTTTACTACTCTTGAGATTGTTTCTTCTTCACTAAATATTGATGATTTAAATACCATTTATGTTTTTTCCTTTCATAATCCCTAATTTTTATTCCAAAATGTATTATATATTAAATTTATATGAAATCTGTTACCTTCCATGGGTAATTTTATGGCTATTATTGATATATGTCCTATGTGGAATGGATGATTATGTAAATGTCATGATGTGAAGGGTGGTGTTTAAAATTATGTATCCCACCCATTCATTGGATAATGTTATGTATCTCTTGAGATAATGTGAAATATGGGTGAACATTATTCAATATATTTTAAAATAATTATGTTATGATTATGCACATATGTACGTGGGAACATGATGTTGGAGTTTCTCAAAACTAAGTGTTGTATTTGACCACTAGAACATGATGTTTCATTTAATTCATGTACATAATCTCTACCATTATCTATATTTTCCTCATAATTTTGAGTATGATATTATTCATATAATTTAAATATGATGATTTAGCTCACACATGTTGTATTTAAGTGTGTACCTTTTCTATCATCATACTAGGATTCTAGCTCACACATTTCATTTATTTATATCCTCATGTCATTACATTTAATAAGGTGAATTTGATGACCAAAAAATAGATAGAAATGGAGGAAATAAATATTGTTTATGTTTTATTATGCAAGATTTATGAATAATCATAGTTTTCCCATGATACTTAAACACTAGATGTTATACTTTTAAATCTATTATATTCATTATCATTAAAATGATCTAATATACATATAAGAAAATTTAGGGTATCTATAGTTGGTATCATACCATGTTTTAGTTAATTTCAGAATTTGGATTAGAAAAATGAGAGTTAAATCAATAAATATATTCCTCTATATAGGAAACATGACCTTGGTGCATATTTTTAGAAATAGAAAAAAACAGGGATCACATAATATATTCCTTTAATATTTATTGAGATGAAGAATAAATTATTTATTAACGATTTTTTAAATTTAATTAGCTCAAACCTCTTCTATTTATCAAAATTTCAGGCTCGAGGAGAAACCAGACCAATTACCTATGTGTGGGACAATGAAATGATTTTCTAGAAGGCATCCAAAATTCCAGGGAAGGTGGAGTTCAAAACATCATTGAAATTCTTAGCTTGTAGTCTCAATATATAAATAATAAGATGAGTCGGGAGGAATGTTTTCCATCACCCAATAAGGATCAACTAGTAATTGTGTCCTTCATACATAAATTACCATATATTCTAAGTAGAACTTCAGATATACTTCTCAAAGAATAGTTTTTTTACACAATGGATATGTTCTTTTCTATTTTCCATTTTTCTGAGATGCAGAAAGTTACTCTAGACATTTTTTATTCATATGGATAAGTTGATCAATAGTGGATGTTTATTAAATATATGAAACTGAAGGATACAATATTAAGTGATGAAGAGGGAAGACATTAATAAAATATTTCTTACCAATTATTTACCGTTTACTCTTCAGACAAATATGGAGAGAGAATTCATAGAGATGAAGATAAAGGACAATGAATCTCTCATGATTTACAAGGAAACCATCCCAAGGATTTCACATATGTGTCATGTTTTTTTAGTCAATAATGATATAAAAATATATATATTCATTAGTTTCTTTAACCAAAAAACCAAAAAACATCTTGAAATATGAGATTTTTGGAGTTATGAAGTGGGGGTTCTATGTGATATCATTGTAGAGATAGATTTTACATAATTGTCCCATGGTTATAGAGATAAGAAGAGAAGAATTTATTTTCAAGATAGTCATTCAAATGAAAAAGGAGGAAGGATATCCACTTACCCACATATCCAAAATTTTGGATAAATAAACATGGGAATTGTGTCAAATGGGTAGATAAATTCATACGGTTTCTTAGAGAAGGCCCTCAATCTCGTGAATTTCATAGAGACATGAGGAATCTGGACAACATTATAGATGATATGAAGGAACATCTTAATACACCACTCATGGATCAATGCTTCAGTTTTATATGGTATGGGAACTAAACAATCTAGTTCTGTAAACCTTGAGAATTCAAGGGTAACCAGCGTCAGCAGTAACCATGTCCATTTGAGCAAAGGAAATAATAAGCCATTACTATGGATAAAGTGGGGGAAATAAAATTAAGAACTATAAGGTACACTTCATATTCACTCAATAATTGAAACAAATTTTTTACTAATTATTATATAAATTCCATTATATCTTGACTTTTTCTAGAACTATTTAATCAATTCCCTAATACTTGAATTAGGTAAATCTACAAATTTAGCAAGTGGTTTAATTATTTTAACCCAGGTGTTAGAATCATCTCTTTATAGTGTATATGGGAATATTGTTCTAGTGAATAATATAATACATCCCATGTTATAATTAGATGCTATACTAGGCATGGATTAACTATCATTATATAGAGAACACATTAACAATTAGAAAGAGGAAACATGTTTTAATATTATGAACCATCCAATTATCCTAAAAAATACAAGGAAGTTCATGAACCTCCTTTATAAAATACATTAATTTCCTGGGTGTTGACACCATATAGAGAGGTATAACTTTCCAAAATTATGTTTTCAAAAGAAGTTATCGACCAAGATGATATCCCAATTTTTATGGAAAACACCAATGTGTGTCTTGAAGAGTCACCCATACTTCCCCGAGATCATGATATAGAGCTATCATTAGATCTCTTACAAAGAACCACTCTTACCTAAAAATTCCCCTATAGTATGGCTCCGATCGAACTTGATAAGTTAATGAAGAACCAATAATATTTTTTGAAAAATGGTTCATATTCCCCAGTGCATCACCATTATGATGAATCCATGCTCATTGTCATGAAAAATGATTCATCAATATAGTTGATATCAATTATATAGAGCTCAACAAGATATACATAATGAATAAGTATCATCTTCCAAGCATTGATCACTTGTTCAATAATCTATGATGATCTCAATACTTATCAATTGTGTATCATATATTTGGATATGATCAACTGAAGGTGATGTAGGATTATATAGTAAATATTTATTTTCAAACAATTTATGGTCACTATGAGTTCATAGTGATTCACATTGGACTTTCTAATACCATTAACACCATCATAGATTTGATTAAATGTTTTTTTAGACTACATTACAAAAAATTTGTTGTGTAAATTTATGGTATTCTCCTCTACTCCATGAGAAAGGGGTAACATGAAGAGCATCTAAGGGTTGCCTCAGTGACATTAAGGATTGATAAAATGTATTCTATGTTAATCAAGTGTGACTTTTTGATTCCTAACGTTAAATTCTTGTGGCATGTGATCACATGTGAGGGAATTTATAAGGACCCTTCAAATAAAAATAAAATTAGTGGATGGACTAGAACCACAACTATCATGGAAATCTATAGTTTTCATGGATTATATGGGTACTAATGACATTTTGTGCGCAATGTTTTGTAATATTCATTCATTATAACTAAGTAAAAATGGAAAGGGGGTAAATTATGTGTAGAAAAAAGAATGTGGATAATTATTTTAGGAGGTAACGAATATTATGATCTTTTCACATGTACTCAGACTAAAAAAAGTGGAATATGTTTTTCAATATACAATGATGATTCAAAGAAAGGCTTAGGTTCAGTACTCAATGATAATGATAAATATATAGCTTCTTCCTCATTGAAAATGATGATCAAAGAGAAGAACTATCTAATGTGTGAACTCGGTTTAGTAATTTTAATATTCACTATAAATATTTGGATAAACTATATCAATGGTTAGATGTTTAATATATATACCAATCATAATAGTATAAATTATATACTCATAGAGAAAGAGATCAACATGCATAAAAGAAAATGTTAAATGAAAATAATTGATAATGGTCTACCTATTAATTACCATCTAGGAAAGATGGAAAATTTAACTAAAACTCTTAGTAGATAAGAACATGCTACTCTACCCATGATGCATATTGGCAAAGAATTCATCTTCATATTTAAGAAAAGGATCGATTTTGTATTCATGAAGGAAGTGAATACATCCTACCATGCCAAAATGAGTTCCCAACTATCTATACATGATATTATCATAGATGACAAAATGGATGATATGGAAATAGAAAATAAATTAAAAGCAATAATGGAAGGGAAGATACATGAGTTTCATATCGATGATAATGATGGCGTGATTCAGTATGGAATAAGGCTTTGTTGACTTCCTCACGTGAGATAAATAATTCTCAATTGGATAATGGAAATCCCTCATATTTATCCATATTTCATGTAATTATATTGATATATCATGACCATGGAGATAAAATTTGGTGGGTCAAAATGAAGTAGGTTATTGTGGAGTATATCTCACTGTGTTTTGTATGTCAGGAAGTTATAACAGAGAGTCAAAATCTCAAAGTGATTATGAAACTAGTTCGTATACACATGTGAATATGGGATACTGTCCCCTGGGAATTTCTCATTCTTCTCCTAAATGCATCCACTAGAATAACATTTCATGAAATATATTAGAGAAGTTTTGATGCTACAAAGGGTACCAATTTTGATAGTATGTAATCATGATCCAAGGTTCACCTCTAAATTTTCAATAATTATTTAACGTGGTTTGAGTACTGAAATGAATTTCAACACGACCTATCACCCCCAAACTGTTGGAATAACTGAAAACAGTATTTAGACAATTTTAGGAAGGATAAAATAATTCTCAATTTTATTCAAAGGAGGATGGGATCAGTGTCTCCCCATGGTTGAGATATCATATAACCATATATTTCATGCAAATATAAAAATTGATCTATATTAATATTTAAATGGAATGTTAAAGAAAACTCCAACACATTGGGTTGATTTTGGTGAATAAAAGCTTCATGGACATGGCCATGGGAAGGAGATCTTGTAGAAGGTTTGGTCCATCTGAAAACACATAAAATATCGTTAGAGTTTCCATAAGAGATATGCTGAAAACCATTGAAGGGAATTGGAGTTCAATGATGAAGATAATGTATTCCATTGAATATCACCATGGAAGAGTGTCATGTGATGTTGAATGAAAATGAATCAAATCACAAGGTACATTGGACCCTTTGGATCCTTCATCACATTTAAGTGGTGGCTTATCATCATTAAATTCTACCAAATATTAATCAAGCTAATTATGTGTTCCATGTATCAATACTGACAATGTTCATACCCGATCAATCACATTTACTAAACTAAGAGACGGTATAAATGGTTAAAAACCTCTCAGATGAAGTGATGCCGAGGAAAATTGGGGACCATAGATACATATTTTAGAAAAACATGAAACCTCACCACATCAAACTATTGTGGAAGAAAAATTACTATAAATAGGAATCATGGGAACCAAAGGAAACAGTGATATAGAAGTACCTTCCTCAATTGTCAATAGATAATATGAGTAGAAAATTTCGTCGTTAAATTTCTAAAGGATGGAATCATGTAACGACCGAGTGTTTATTGGAAAAAACATTCCTAAATAATTTCATGTTATATAATATTATAGAAAAAAAATATAGAGAAACAAAAAAATAATTTGTTTTCATTAATAAATAATTTTACATTAATCCCAAATAAATCCAATTAAAATTCAAAACAAGACCACTTGAAAAAAAATATAAATTAAATAATCTAAATTGGGAAAATAAGGATCGGTTTGTTCTAGTAAAATAATTAACCGTGCTGCCAAAAATATAGTATAGAAACAATGTAATAGTAAAAAAATATATATTATAGAAAATCAAAATATAGGAACTTCAGAGTAACTTATCTGAATAGTATGTGATATAATTAAGTGTAATTTATAGAAGGTAACGTTACCCTTGGAATAGTAAACTGACAATTGGGAATAGTAATTTAACCATTGTGAATAGTAATTTTACCATTGTATTCTTAATTTCTACTAAAAATAATAAATTATGGTTTAAATAATATTTATCATGATTTCATTGTGTAAATATAAATTTTATAATTTCATAAAATAAATTTCATAATAAAGAAACTCGAACACTATATAAACACATTTTTGATAAACTGTATTTTAAGATATTATACATAAATCATCATTTATATATTAAAAATTAAAATTGACTATTTTAGAAATTTTTTTTTAGAAAATTAGTATCATTTTTTTCAATCATCGTGTAATTAATATCAAAGGATTGTTTTTTGGAAATTTTTTAATGTACTTAAATTTTCAAGTGATTAGAAAAAATGAAGGTTTTTAAATAACTGGTGTATCTCAAATTACATCATTAATGATGTAATTATGACATAATAAATTATATAGATTAATGTTAGGCTATATAATATTTAATTTCATAAATATTTCATTAGAATACAACTAACTTATTTTCTAATCCAAAAATAACATTCCAAAACCTAATGCAAAGAAATATTTTTTAAAATATCAGTATTTCATTTATTTCACGTTCCCTTTTAATAAATTAAATAAATAGAATTATAAGGAGAATTTGTATTCTAAAACTAATTATATTATATTAATATATGATCTATAATGTTAAAAAACACTAATTCATGTTATACCAGTGATATAATATTTAATTCAATATTTATTTCTAAAAATACCCCTCTCCTAAATCATAAATATCCCCTCTCCCTTATGAAGAATAACCACTCCTCCCAGCCATTATAAACCCAAATTTATCCATAAATATTATCTATTAGGCCACATAAAATACATAGTGACATTCTAAATCACGAAAACTGTAACGTCTCGGTTTTGAAAGCCACCTAGAGGTGCCCCGTACCCAGTAGGTTACATTGTCTCAAGAACATTTCCCAAAAAGCCAGAAGCTACCGACTACCAACGGGGTCCTTGAGTGTGATAGTAGGGAAACTATTCCCTCTTTGTAAGAGTACACAGTGGATGAAAATAAACATGCAATAGTGGAAGCAGTAAATAACCAACAATAATAAACAGCGGAAGACTAAATCAGTAAACAAATGGAGCCCATACATATATATTTGAAATGATACATGATACATATCTTGGAAAGCAGGAAAAAAAGTCACAATGCAGAAAAATACAATAGTACCAAAACAAGTACAAAATAAAGTAATCATCTCCTCAGCATCGCAAGCCAAATCTTGAACCCATGCTCTCCTAATCCAAAGCAATCTAGTACTAGAAGTCGAAAGGTGCTTTCCCTTGAACATACATGCAAAAACATAGTCTGTTTGGGCACAAAACATGACCCAAACAGGGTGTGAGACTAAATTCCAATAGGCAACCTCCCAAAGATCAGTGCCTAACAGTCAGTGAGTATTTGGAAGGTAAGAGTACAATAAGTAGTAAACAGTAGCAGCAACAGCAGGCAGTAATCAGTAAGCAGTAAACAGGATGATATAAAACCGTGATCAATCCACAGAACAATGAGCAACGGTGAAGAAACAACAAACACAAACAGGAAACCCTCTGGGAAGTACTCGTAGTCATCCCCTCTGGTCCTATCCAAGAAGTACCACAACACTCTGGCAGCACACTCAGCATAACCTATCTGGTTTGGTCATACGAATTTATAAGACTCTCTGGGGATGCTCACTTGGTCAATTCCCCTTATATTCAAGGGTAGTCAGGCACACTCTAAGGAAGATCACGTGGTCTAAACCTCTTGGCCCCAAGGTCTAGAGACTCTCTGAGAAATATCACTGGGTCAATCCTCTTATAGCCTCAGGTGTACCACATACCTTCTGGGGAAGCTCACTCGGTCAATTCCTCCTCTATCCTGGGAAGGTTTTAATGGCATTCAAACAAGGTAAATACTTTTTGAGGAAGCTCACTCGGTCTACCCTCATGTAGCCTATAATAACTAAGACTCTCTGGAAAGCTCACTCGTTCTATCCCATGTTGTCTATAATGTGCTAGACTCTACGAGGAAGCTCACTAGGTCTATCCCTTATAGTCTATACCACTAGGTACTCACGGTCATGTGCCAGTCAATGCATATTAATGCAATAAAGTCAGAGTAATCCTATAGAGCTACATGTCTAACCAAAGTAATCCTTTAGATCAACTTGTCTAAATAGTCTACAAAGAAACAAGAATGTTAACAACATCATTTCTTCTTCCAATCACAAGGCATGAAAACAGGTACAACGACGAAAGGCTTAAGAAACCCAATGTTTTCAACAAGAACAAAGCATGGTAAAAACATCCAACCATGAAAATTATCCACAAACATGATCAATTTACCTCTGCACAAGAATACAAGAAAGGCAGGAATAACCACAAGGGAAAAAAGTTAAACACACAATACCCCGTTCATGGGTAATGGTGGAATTTGCACAAAAAACTTAAATACATCAAAATTTAAGGCAAATACCACTTATCTTAAACCTAGGAGATTGATATACTTGAACCATAAGGCTTGATTCTCCTTAGAAAATGGTAGATCTACAAAAAAAACACGTTCAGCCCAAGAAAACTTAAGAAAGAGGAGGAATTTGGAAAACATGGCTCTATGAGAAGGACGATCTCACCTATGCAGTTCCAATGCAATTGGCAGTGGTGGATTCGGAGAACGGATGGAGGAATGGGGGCTCAGAGAATTTTTGCAGTCATGTGGGTCGCTCTCGGTCAAAGGTGCTGGAGAAGAAGACAGTTCTATCGATTAGGCGCGACCCCAGTCTGTTTAATGAAAAAAAGAAAATACATGGCATGTACTTCTTAAGTACATGGCATGTACTCTACTTTTTCTTGGTCTAATTTAAGAGGCCTCCACTTCACCCCTACACACTATGTGTGTGGCCCAAACACGGCCAGCACACGGCCTGGCGTAGCAAGGGAGTACATGACGAGTACTCATAAAGTACACGACGTGTACTTCCAAAATTTCCTGAAACTCCTCTATTCTCAAAAACTCTATGAAAATGAAAAACATACCTAAAATGAAGATCCGGGTTCTTACAAACATCCCCCTTAAAGAAATTTGTTCCCAAATTTTCCTAGTGAGTCATAGAAGAAGAATCCATGAACAGCTCCGGCCACTGTGATCATACATCGGCCTCCCTCTCCCAAGTCTCGTCCTTCACTCGCCCGTGCTTCCATAGCACCCGGACTATAGGAACAAACCGACCACAAAGAAACTTTGCAATGCAATAGATAATCGGGATGGGATGCTCATCAAATTATGCATTTGCTTCGAACTCCACCTCCTCGGTTTGAAAGGCATGAGACGGTTCTAAAAAGTAACGTTAGAGCTATGAAATGTGGAAGACACCGTGCATGGCCCGATACCTGTGAGGTAACTGCAACCGATAGGCAACTGGACCAACTCTCTCCAACACCTCATATGGCCCGACATACCGCGGTGAAAGTTTACCCTATCTCTAGATCCTCTAGTGTCCCAACCTCGGTGTGACACGCAGGAAAACCTGATCCCCAACCTCAAACTCTAGAGGTTGTCTCCGTTGATAAGCATAAGACTTCTGCCCAGATTGTGCCGTAGCCATCCTCTTCGGAATCTATTATATCTACTCTATGGTCTCCTGAACAAGATGAGGTCCCATCAATGCTTCCTCTCCTGCCTCCAGCCAACATAAGGGAGATCGGCATGGCCTACCGTACAAAGCCTCATAAGGTGCCATCTGAATAATATCCTAAAAACTGTTGTTATAGGAAAACTCCTCATGAGGTATATGATTCTCCCAAGAACCGCCAAAGTGAAAAATGCATGCTCGAATCATATCCTCAAGAACCTGGATTGTACGCTTGGATTGGCCATCAGTCTGGTGATGGTATGTTGTACTCAAAAGTACATGTGTAGCCAAAGCCTTATGATGTCCTAGCCAGAACCGAGAAGTAAAGTGTGCATCCCTGTCTGAAACAATGAAGTGTGGAACTCCATGTAGACTTACAATCTCTCGGATGTACAACCGTCCCAACTCATCAACACTGAAGGTCTCTTTTATTGGCAAGAAGTGATCAACCTTCGTAAACCTGTCTATGACAACGCAAACAACATCACTCCCTCGAGGTGACCTCGGTAACCCGGTCACAAATTTCATCACGACAACATTCCACTTCCAATCAGGAATGGGAAACTACTGTAAAATCCCTATTGGTCACTGATGACCCGCATTCACCTACTGACAAGTAGAACATCTTAGGAAAAAACCATAAATATATCTCTTCATACCTGGCCACCAGTAATGGCGGTGTAGATCACAATAAATCTTGATGACTCCAGGATGAACGGCCCCAACTAAGGAATGAAAATCCCACATCAACTCCTCACGTTTGTCTGCTGGCACCCATACTCGTCCTAGGAAACGCAAGATCTCATCCTCTCCCGTTGTCCATCCTAGAAGAGGGTCCTCTCCTAACTCACTCTCCCACAGGACTAAGCCATCTAAGTTGGATAGATGCCTCTTCCATACCCCATCAAGAAGTGTAGAGGTAACAGTTATAGATGATATGTAAGCCTATCTTTGTCTGTAGTGCATCTCCAAGTGCTTCTCAGAAAATAGAGCCAGAAGCTCCCACTCACTCCTGGCATCCTGAACTGCCTAAATCTGAGTACTCCTGCTCAACACATCAGCCATTGCATTTCCCTTTCACGGCATATAGGCAAGCTCAAAGTCGAAGGATTGATGATACTCGACCCACCTACGTTGTCTGAGATTCAGATCCCGCTGAGTGAAGATATACTTTAGACTCTTGTGGTCGGTGAAGACCACTATGAGGTCTCCATGAAGGTAGTGTCTCCAATAGCGTAAGGCATGAACAAAAACTGCCAACTCCAGATTTTGCATCAGGTAGTACCTCTCGTGTGGCCTCAACTGCTGATACCCATAAGCAACGACTCCATATATGTGCATAATAACAACTCCCAACTCGATACCTGAAGCGTCACAGTAAATAGTATAGCCCTTTCCCAGCTCTGGAAAGACCAGTATCGGTGCTGATGTCAACCTCACCTTCAGCTCATGAAAGGCTGACTCACAAGAATTTTACCATAAAAACTTCACCCCTTCTTGGTAATACATGTTAGTGGTGCTTCTAGACGTGAAAAGTCATGTATGAAACACATGTAATATCCATACAGACCTAGAAAAATCTTCGCCTCAAATACATTCTTTGAATTCTCCAAGGAAACTAAATCTCTCTCTTTCTCTGGGTCCACTGATACTCATGTCTGTGAGATGACATTACCCAAGAAGTGAATCTGATCCATCCAAAAGAGGAATTTCAAGATCGTAGCATATAACTAATTCTCTTTTAGTGTACTCAGAATGACTTAAAGATGGGTAGCATGGTCGTGTTGAGTGTAAGAGTACAACAATATTTCGTCCACAAAAACCACCAAAAAGGAATCTAAGTAATAATGGAACACTCCGTTCATCAGTGAAAGAAAAACATTTGGTGCATTCGAGATACAAAATTGCATGACCATATACTTGTATAGACCATACCTACACCTGAAGGTTGTAAAAGGTATATCTGATGGTTTATTGCGCAAGTGATGACAACCAAACCTCAAATCAATCTTCGAGAACACTTGGTATCCTTGAAGCTGATTAAAGAGGTCATAGATCCTCAGCAAGGGATATCAGTTATTGATTGTTAACTGGTTCAGCATCCGATAATCCACACAAAGTCGAAGGGTTCCATCTTTTTTCTTTGCAAATAGTAGAGGCGAACCCTAATGAGAAGTACAGGGTTGGATGAAACCCTTCGCTTGAAACTCCTCCAATTTCTTTTTGAGCTCCTGCAACTCAGGTGTATCCATCCAATAAGGAGGAATATACATCGGTTCCTCTCCTAGAATGAGCTCAATTGATAAGTCTACCTCACGCTCCAAGGGGAAACATGAAAAGTACTCTGGGAAGACATCCCTGAAACGATCCACCACTGGAAGAAAGTCTAACTGTGAATTCCCATGGTTATCCAGATAAATACTGGCAAACTAGGTTGTAACTACACCTAGCCCATGATGCTCTGGTCCAGCTCTACCCGCCTGGAAATCCCACTCGCCTCTATGAATAAAAGATCTACCCTCTGGTGATACAAAACTCACCATGTGGTGATAGCAATTGACGACTCCGTGGAAGGGAACCAACCTGTCCGTCTTGAGAATGACGTCAAAGGCCGTCATCTCTAGGAAATGGAGGTACCATAAGAAATAAAAACATGAAACCTCAAGAGGGAACTCTCTGCACTGACGTACGCTAGATGTACTCATTCCCAATGGAGTGTCAAGAGTCAACAAGTCCTCAGACGAAAATATAGAGAGCCCAAGGAACTCCACAAAATCAACAGAGATAAAACTATGTGAAGCACCAGTATCCAAAAGGGATGAAGATAAGACTGAGGCTACTAAGATAGTATCTCAAACTATAGAAGGGTCGGGATACTTCTCTTGATGGGTCTTCTCCACAGCGAAGGTATGGCATGTACCGCGGCCCTGTTCCCCTGGCTGACCACTCTGAGCTGATCCACTCTGTTGTCGCTGGTAACTGGGTGACTGACCGCCACGGTCGCGACCTCTAACTATGTCAGAATGACCGGAAGAACTCCAGTTCCCAGACTGGTGAGAGAATGGTGAAGCATCTCCTAAATGATGGGTCATAGATGAACCCCGACAACCAGCTGAAGGTGAGAATATCTGACAAAAGCACTGAAGATGGACCATCTTGACGCACGATCGACACTCCATCAGATCTCTCTGACACTGAGGCCTAGTATACCCACTCCAACCACACTGGTAGCATACAACCAGGCTTCCTGAAGATAAATACCACCTACTCTGATCTTTTCATGAATACTCTCCACGGGGCTTCCTACTATCCACAGGAGGAACACCGGCTCTGGATATCGAACCGCCCTGACTCACTGCTCCAGATTCCCTCAGGTTGCACTCAGTGATCAGTTCCTGGTGGACGATAGAGGATATGGAAGCCAAACTAAATAAATTCACATGGGAACAGATCTCCAGCCTGAGACCATCCTCGAACATCCTAGAAAAAAACAACTCATCACATGCTGGGATAAGCGTGAAGCGTTGTAGCTCGGTAAATCAGGACGAGTACTCCATAACAGAAAGAGTACCTTGATTTAGACTCCTAATCTCTCAGGATCAATTGTCCCTAAAGGTCTCTGGGTAAAATTAGTCGTAGAAGGTGCGGTGGAACATGACATACTCAGCTGGTGCCCTGACTGTGAGATCTCCTCCCACTACCTCTTGGAAGTGTCTTGGAGAATATAAGTGGGAAACATTACCCTTTTCTCTGGGGGTATCTCCAGATGCTCAAAGATCGTTAGCGTGGCCTCAAACCACAACTCTGTAGCCTGTGGTACTCCATCCCCTAAGAATGTAGGAGGATGGTGTTGTTGAAGGACTCATGTCAATTCTGCCATCGACGAGGCAGGAGGCGGCGCTCTGTGAAATGTCTGAATCATCCTCAGGAAATCCTCCTTGAACTGTGCATCGGCGCCTGCGATATGTATGACTACTGGTGCCAAGGCTAGAACAACAATAAGAACTGCATGAGATCCCTGATCGGCCATGTCCAGTGTCTGATCACCATCTGGCAACTGACGTACAACCTGAGGACGTCTCGGTGACATAGCTCTAAAAAGATCAAAGCACTCCTTAGATCAGGATTATAAAATAATGAGATCACAAGAGTACAAAACGGAAATAGGAGAAGGAAAAATTCATGTTTACAAAACACGACTACACAGTGTGTATAAAAATACATGACGTTTTCACTTAAACCAAGGACATGGGAGTGTACTCTTGCCACCTCTGGTCGTGTAACACCCCAACTACACAACGTGTTGTCCCCACACAAAACGTGTACTTGAACTATATTCCCCTGTCCGAGTCTCTTTACATGTCTAACCCACACAGTTCTCTTAAACCTAGACTACACAGCATGTTCACTATGAAAACATCATGTACTAGACAAGGTTACGTCAATCAGTGTCATTAGTTACACGGATGACTACACGGCTGACCCTTACATGGAATGTTCTGAACAAACACGATGTGTATAAGAGAAGACAAAACCGACCCGTGTTGTTCATGACACGGTCGGGTACCTAGAGGAAGACTACACGACGTGTTATTCACCAACACAGCGTGTTATACTCAAGCATCCTCGGACCGTGTTTTTAGTGACACGTCCGGGTACACGTCTCTATACTATACGGCATGCACCTACCGTAAACGACAGGTTCCTAAAGACATTTCCTCAGCACTGTGTTTCTTCTCACACCATCAGTGACACGGTCTAAAACTACATGATGTGTATTCATAATGTACACGCTGTGTATTCTGGGTTTTTCCATCCAGTAGATCAGAAACTGCACCGATGCTTGGAAACACAAAAAAAAATCATCAATGTGACAAATTCTGATCCGTGAGGGCCCATACTCCCCACGAACCAATGCTTGGAATCCAATACAGTCATATATTAGGAAAAACATCAAAAATTTGCCAATTTATGATTCAAGAGGGCCCATAACATCTCAAGTACCAAAATTTGGAATTCATTTAAAAAATGTACAATACAAACAGTCCTCTATCAAACAGCAGAGATTCTATCAATGAATCTATCAAAACAGCATGCATCATCAACATAATGTTTATCACTACAAAATGCAATCGTTAATGCACCCTAGATGGCATGGAAGGAATGCATGGGACGTGGTTTCTAACAAGTACCTATATGATGCATGAGATGGAATAACCTCATCTCATCGGGTTGCAACAGAAATAGAACCATAATGGCAATAACAATAACAACTCACGTCATTTGAATCACTCTAGGTGAAATGATATCAACCTTAAAATCTCAAAATGGTAAAACTACAATAAACGAAGTACTATGGATTTTCCCTGTACACGGGTTAGCTACTCCTGGGGACAACTTATTACCATGTACCAAATCTGTCTTAGCCCTGGCTAAAGGCTCCAAAAATAAAATCATGAGAAATGAATTCCTCTGATACCACTTTGTAAAGACCCGGTTTCAGATGTCACCTAGAGGTGCCCCGTACCAGGTTGGTCACTTGGCCATAAGCACATTTTTCCAAATTCTAGAGGCTACTGACTAGCAGCGAAGGCCATCGGTGTGATAGTGGGGAAACTATGCCCTCATTGGCAGAGTACACAGTGGAAGTAAATAAACATGCAATTGTGGAAGCAGTAAATAACCAACAATAATAAACAATGGAGGACTAAATCATCAATCAACTGGATCACATATGTATATATATATATATGAAATGATGAATGATACATATCTAGGAATGCATCCAAACAAGTAACTATGTTGAAAATTACAATAGTACCAAAACAAGTACAAAAGAAAGTAAACAGATCCCCATCATCGCAAGCCAAATCTTGGTCTCATGCTCTCCTTCTCCAATGCAATCAAGTACCAGATGTATAAGGGAGATTTCCCTTGTTTATACCTGCAACATAATAGTCTTTTTATGCCCCAAAGCATGACCCAAATAGGGTGTGATAACAAATAACAATAGGAAACCACCCTAAGATTTGTGCCTAGAAGTCAGTGTGTATATGCAAGGTAATAGTACAAAAAGTAGTAAACAGTAGCAGCAACAGCAGGAAGTTATCAGTAAGCAGTAAACACGATGATATACAACAGTGATCAATCCACCGAACAATGAGCAGCGGTGATGAATCAACTAACAGAAACAGGAAACCCTATTGGATGTACTCGTAACCATCCCCTCTAGTCCTATCCAAGAAGTAACACAACCCTCTGGGCAGTACACTCTGCCAAACCCTTTTGGTTTAGTCATTTGAATTTATAAGACTCTCTGGGGAAGCTCACTTGGTCAACTCCCCTTATAGTCTAGGGTAGACAGGTACTCTCTGAGGAAGATCACGTGGTCTAACCCTCTTGGCCTCATGGTCTAGAGACTCTCTGAGGAAGCTCACTCAGTCAATCCTTCTATATCCTCAGGTATACCATAGACTCTCTGAGGAAGCTCACTCAGTCAATTACTCCTCTAGCCTGGGAAGGTTTTAAAGACATTCAAACAAGGTAAAGAATCTCTGAGGAAGCTCACTCGGTCTACCCTCTTGTAGTCTATAATAACTAAGAGTCTCTGGGAAGCTCACTCAGTCTATCCCCTATAGTCTATAATGTTCAAGACTCTCTGAGAAAGCTCACTCGGTCTATCCCATATACTCTATAGCATTGGGTTCTCACAGTCACGTTCCAGTCAATGAATATTAATTCCGTAAGGCCTGAGTACACCTATAGAGAAACTTGGCTACCCAAAGTACACCTATAGATATTCATGGCTAAACAATCTACAAAACAAAAATCATGTTAAAAACATTATTCTGTCCTACAATCACAAGGTGTGGAAATAGGTACAACAGCCAAAGGCTTAAGAAACCCAAAGGTTGCAACAAGAAAAAAGAATGGGAATAAAATCCAAGAATGAAAATTATCCACAAACATGATAAATTTACCTCTACACAAGCATGCAAGAAAGGCAGGAATAACCACAAGGGAAGAAAAGGTAAACACACAATACCCCGATCATGAGTGTTGGTGGAATTTGAACATAAAACTCAAAGTCATCGAAAGGTAAGGCACAAACCACCTACCTCAATCCTAGGAGATCGATATACTTGAACCACAGGGCTGGATTCTCCTCAGAATGGAATAGATCTAGGAAAACACACAAATTTTTCAACCCACGATAACATAATAAAGATTGTGAATTGGAAAACATGGCTCTAAGAGAAGGTAGAACTCACCGCGTTGGTTCCAACGCAATCGACGGTGGTCGATTCGGAGAATTGATGGAGGCACGGGGGCTCGGAGAAGTTTCATGGCCGTATGGGTTGCTCTCAGTCAATGGCACCAGAGAAGAAGACAGTTCTGTTGATTAGGCGCGACCCTGGTCCGTTTAATAAAAAAAGAAAATACACGACATATATTTCTTTAGTACACAGCGTGTACTCTACTTTTCCATACTTCGCTTTAAGCGGCCTCCACTTCACCCCTACACACCGTGTGTGTCACCCGGACACGGCCAGTACACGGCTTGGCGTGGCAATGGAGTACACAGAGTGTACTCATAAAGTATACATCATGTACATCAAAAATTTATATAAACTCCTATTTTCTCAAAAACTCCAGGAAAAGGAAAAACATACCTGAAACGAAGTTCCGGGTTCTTAAAAAAACTCTAATCACCAAGGATTTATAGTGTTATTAAAGATAAGCTACGCCGAGGATTATGTATGTTTTGATCCACTTCTTTTTCTTTTCTATTATTATTATTTTTCTATTTACTTATCCACAAACCCATTCATAATAAAACCATAAATGAATTAATTAACTAGTGATTTAATATTATTATAATGATTTTAACCAATTGTAAGTTTCATTATATTGTATATATATATTTATTTATTTAAATTCATTATTCTTACTCTACTAACAATGTCCTGTCAATTATCGGTTAACCATTTAAGGAGACATTTCCATGTAAATACATAAAAACATCATCAAAGATGGAAAATTTTACCTATATATAATATATAAACATGTAATTATTTGAATTATATGATTATTTACTAAATTATACTAATTTATAAATTAAATTAATGAAAAAATTTATATCCCAGAAAAAATAGAAAAATTTTATGTAAGAGATGATATAAAAAAGATAAAATTTTATCAAAAGAAATTAAGAAATATAATCCAATTATTATAATTGATTTTTTATTTAATAATGTAATTAAAAAATTAGATCAATGTCATTATAAATATATGTTAATTATTACAGAAGTGTAAAAGTGATGACATTAAGTGGGGATTATGGTATGGGGATACACATATCCAACTTCATATCTTGGGATTTACCATCTAAAAATTATGTTTTCATATTAATTTAATCTTCTTAAAGTAAAATTTCATTATTCATCTGTTTTATGATCATGTAAATGATTTTTTTTTACTTTAGATTATGAAAAACACAATGATTTTTAAAAATAACACTTCATTCTAAAAACAAATCATTAACATCTATTGAGATTGTTTCCTCTTAACTCCAGATTGATGATTATTAAACCATGTATTTTGTTCAATTTTTATTTAGGAAACCCCAATATTAATTCATGAATATATTATTTTTGAAATTACAATGAAACCTGTTACATTCCATGGGTTATGTTTTTGCTACCATTATTAAAGGTTTTATGTGGGATTCGTTATTATATAAATGTTATGACGTTATGGGTGGTCCTGGAATTATGTAGCCCTCCAATTCATTCGGAAACAAGATGTATCTCTTGAGATAATTTTTAATATATGTGGGTGTGATGATATCATTGTTTATAATTATATGAAATGATTATGTACATATGTTATGTAGTAACATGATTCTTACTTTGTTCACAGTAATAAATGGTATTTGACTACTAATACATGATGTTTATTTTTTCTGCATGGTCACATTACATTCCTTCATCAATGATTCCATCATAATATTAATGATGATATTATGATTATTAATTGATGATGATTCATATTCTCACCCATTTAATATTTATTCATGTACATTTTTCATCCACTTATTGGGATTCTAGATCACCATTTTTTTTGTCAATATCCCCAGGACATTACGTGTACTAAAAATAATGAAAATTCTATTAAGAATATATATAATATGGAATAAAAAATTGTTTATTTTTTATTATGTATAATTTATTAACAATCATAATTTTCCCATGAAACGAAACCATCATATTATTGATTTGTAATGCTATTGTGTTTATTATGTTGAAAATGATGTAGTAGACATGTAATAAAATGTAGGGTAACTATACTCAGGATTTGATGGTTTACATTATAGTGACCCAAATATAATAATTTCTTTGTTATACATTATTTATCACTATGTATTTATCTTTTATAATAGTTTCATCATTCTTCTATATTTCTATATCATCACTTTAATATTTCCTTATATCCTACCAAGTGGATGGTTGGGAAATTATTTATATAGGTAGTTCATTTTTACTTCTATTATGACTTCAGTTTATTTCCTTTTAATATCTAAGAATATAAGAACATTTTAAATTTTCTTCAGTTATGATAACTAAATCCAATACCAAATCATTAATTTGATATTTTTTCAGAAAATATTTTATCATATTTGATGCATATTATATCACATTATCATTATAAATTGGTATAAATGAAATAGGTTGTTTAATCATCATTGTATATAATGAAAATTTCACCACATAAGGGTAGCTTGAGTACTAGTATAGTTATAATCTTATTTTTTATTCCTTGAATCTGAGTTTAAATTCATTTTTCTAGATAAATATCACCCCCTTCAATGTTAGATTGATTAGTATGTTATAAAATCATGAGATATTTTACATAAATCATCAATAGTAACCAGCTTGTCCTAAAAACTATAGATATCTTTATAAATGTCAATATACTCCACTCCTCAATCGTATTTGTTTTAGAGTGATCGATAAATATCTCGTTGTTAGTGATACATGTACTAATAATGATACTTTAACCACTCAAAACAAAAATGTATTTTACTTTTCACATAACTCATATTCCATAAAGCCTTTAGTACAATATTCATATTCTTATCATTCTTCTATTTTTTTAGTATTTCAAAATAATATCTATAAATACTACCAAAACATTAATTTGGAACTATATAAAACACTATTCAGGAAGTCCATATAGATTTTCAATGAATTAGTGAAACTTAAAAGAATGAATATGAAATAATACTGTGTGTGCCTTATATAAAATTGTTTCACGGAAATATAAAACTTATTTACCATTAATTGGAGATCTATTGAATGAATATCCTCATTTGATACTTACAAGGCCCCATTTATTTTTGATGTAGAATCTTTTTCAGACATCTCACTATATCACTTTTGGTAATTAAATGATGGTTTTTAATCAAATAATTGAACTTATAAAATTGATTAATTGAAACTTGAACAAATTTTTTCTCATACCAGTATCAATTTAAAATTTAAATTAATAGTTAATTATTTTCAGCGATTTATTGATTTATATTCTCGGAATAACATTTCATATTTTTGAAAACTATTATTTTTTAGGTGTGTAATTATTTTAATTAAACATAATTTTTTTGTGTTTATTTGAACAATTTCACTCTGTTTTAATTGTTAATTATTTTTTAGAACAATCAAAATTTTTTATAATCCAAAATATTTGTTTAGATGGGTATTCAAAACCATGCCATTCAAATGACTATAATTTAAAGTAAATCAATTTTGGGTCATTCATATAGTTGAGAATGAAATTTTTTTATTGAATTTTAATTTAAACATTTTACATAAATTTTAATATCCTTTTAGGGTTCTCATAAATAATAATTTCATTGTTCTTGAGTGACTATGATCATTTCTCACGCTTTTTCGATGTTTCCTTTCAATTATTCAATATATTTTTTGTTCTTCCTTGTTTACCATAAGAAAATATATTGACATAATTAATTTATTGATATATTAATTGATTTGATTTGTGCTCTATGAGAAAATTGGTAATTTTAATCTACCACACAAACAAAATGCATCAACCTGGCTAGATGAAACCTAAATTTTGAAGTGTGTGATTGACCATTTGATGATTGATTTAGTATGGGACTAGATAAATTGATCCTGAAGGTTATATTGAGATCAACAAAAATCCTTCTTGAGTATGAACCAATATAAATTAATCATGCATGTGAATATTTCAGTATATATAGTTTGTAAAAAATAGTTAATGAAGGTCATAAGAAGAGTGTATCAAAGAAGTTGACCTCATTTCACAATCCATTTATACGTAAAATGTGTTTTGTAAAATTATAATGTTCATGAAAAATATAAAAAAGTATTGGAATTGAAAATTGAATATGATAGAAAAATAAGAGGTTTAACTTCAATCATGATATCTAAGCCACAACTAATGTTGAATTAGTTCAACAATTTATTAATAAACCATGTTCTAATACTGAATTATTTACGAAAAAAAGTTATCTTTGATGGGATTAAAGAATATATAGATAGTTTATATAATCCTATATCATGGGGTTCGATTTGAAAAAAAAAATTATATCATAACCTGTTTAAATTCATAGAGATTCATAACTGGAATGAATTTAGGGGTTCTATTATGATACAATAATATGATATTACTGCTGGTAATTTATTCTATATATATCTCCTAGATGCGAATGAATTGAGGAAAATGAATCTCTTACATTCTATCATTTTATTTAACAATTACGGTGCATTCTAGGTGTTTGATATATTATATCAAAAAATTCTCTAAAAAAATGAAAATATCAAGATCAATGGATGTTGAAATCCGGCCTAAATAAATAATTAAATCTATTTAAAAGAATGAATTTTTTCCCAATCTTGAAGTGAAGTTTATAACCAATCAATAAATGAAAATAATTTTTTTTGAATAATTTACCAATAATAAAGTCAAATATCATTGAAAAGTGTGGTCCAATTTCATGAAACTGAGCATTAAATCTACTGGGAAGTTGAATCTACTAAATAAAATCAAGGTTTCTTCTGAATATTTTTTGATGATGAATATACCAATGTTGATAAAGTGTCAAGTAAATCTAGGTAAATTATTTTACAATTATATGAATAATGGAATTGGTTTTGGGCCTGGATGAAGATGTAGAGAGATTCCGATTATATGGTAACCCTTGTTACAAAAATCGAAATAATGAAATTATATTAGATAAATGTTAAGCATAGCTTTATGATGAAAATGTTACTAACAGAACATCTTTTTGGGATTCATTATAGTCAATGGTATAATATTTAATTAATTAATAATGATGTATCGGAAAAAGACATGTTTTTTTATTTTCTAGGGAGAATATTTCTCTTACTATACTATTCAATAAAAATTTCTTAGGATTAAATTTAATAATCCCACTAACATCTCAAATCTACAATAAGTTCTTAAACACAAATCAATGTTTATTTATTTATCCCTATATTTCAAAACTAAGAATCATTGATGATAATGACTGATTAGAAAATAAATAATCACTGGAAGATTATTGGAATCATTATAATTACTCAAGGTGATGAATTTTATTCACATTGATAAGATGGTTATTCATGGAAAAATATTTTGTAGATATCCCCATGAACATATCTAGGGGTTCATTATTTTTTATTTACTAGAATCATCTATGATTATGATGTAAAGTGATGGGAATTCCACCATTAAAGTGGATATATTCTACAGAGATTTAATATTTATCACATAATTATAATTGGAATGGAAATTTCAATTAAATATACTATCATCATTAAGGAAGGAAACCAAAAAAAAATTAATGTTTGGGAGAAAAGAAATCAGATCACAAATAAGGGAGTGGAGGAAAATAAGGAATAATTAAAGAATATAAAATAGAGAACATGTAGAGTGAACATGATATACCCAAAACGGAAGATCTAGATCCATTATTCATCATCTTCTTTCATTTCATAATGAATAGTTATGTATTTAGATTTTGAAATATTTAATTTATATACATTATTGGAAAAATATCATGTAGGTAATGATATTGATAAAGAAAATATATTATCTTTATTAATTATTTTATTTCTATATGTTTCTCTATCGATCACATATTTTTGAAATCATTTTCTAAAATATCAAGAGTCATTTAAAATTGTCCTTGATATAAGTTAATTATATCTAAATTTTCAACCAATAGATAAATCATGAGAGTAGAATTTCTAGATTAATGAGAAATGGACTTTGTAAATTTTTAATCACCATTTTTTTATTGAGTAAGTTCTAAATTTTATGTATTATATAATTTAAAATGTAACATTTTGACGTTATAATATTAACAGTTATCCACAATCAATCTATCTAAAATGATTAATTTGGATGAATGGTAGAATGAATATTTATTTAAACCCAGTCAATAAAATTACCCTATATCACTAAATATTTATTAAATCATGTTAATTGATCTATTTAATAAACCTTTATTATCCTTCTATTTAACTAAAATTATACACTCTTATAACTTACAATCATTTTACTCCACCACAAATATCTCTTTTTTCCATCACTATTTCAATGATCATGTTTTATTTTCTTTTTCTTTTTTTCTCTTAATCAAACATAAATACATATTTTGTGCACTTACATACATATTTTACCCTTCTCGCAGCTAAAATATTGTTGTGTATGGTTATAAATAATTAATACAATTGATCCTTACAAATCATATTTGTTTCAAATCATTATTATCTTTGAATCACTGTAAAGGAAGGAATGTATATAAAAATTTAATTAAAAAATTACCAAAGACATATACTGACAACTATTATATAATTAAAAAAATATATATCCTTAAATGGTTAGTGTATGAAAACTAGGCCATCATATGAAAACCAAGTTCCCTTTATTACTAAGAGAAACATTTTGTTATGTTCACTCAAAAAGAACAAATGTAGAATATAAATGATATCTTATAGAGAGGAAAAAAAAATTATAACAACCAAGATGGAAATGTTAATCCACCCAAACCAAGTCAAGATATAAATAGATTGAATGATTCTTAAGGATCTTCAAGATACTATAGTTTTGGAAAAGAAAACATGAAATAAAAAACCCAGGTCTCAGAATATTTATATCATGAAATCCATCTTATTGATGATTCCATTATACTATGGATTACAAAATGAAGACCCACTAGAATTAATTACCTATTATTATAGTATACTATAGAAACATTAACATAGGTGTTATGATAATAGGGTACAATAATAAGAGAAATTATATTTTTTATTGATGGGAAATCGAAAAACATAGTTCCAGGAAATGGATGAATAAATATGTGATAAATGTGTCAAATTGTAGAATTATTATATTATGAAATTTCACCCAAGGATAATGTCTTCTGATATTATAAAAAAATACCTTGATTCATTTGATATGAGTATTATTATTTCATGTATCATGGTATATATTCAGTGGAGTGTTTAGGTTGTTCTGAACCTACCATTTTCCCCTAAATTTCACATTGGTACATTTTACAATATTATCACACAATATCATCGAACAATTGTTGATTATTCCTATTATGGGGACATATATAATAAAACTACTTTTTAGATAAAAAAATGTTCAGAAGATAGTTATAAAATTAGATGAAAAAATACTATAAATGAAGACTAATTATTATAATGGAAATAATTCTTTTCTAATTAGACAATGTAAATGGTACTGGAATTTACAACGAGAATACTTAATACACAAATAAGGAGTATAATCACAAATCTGTATATTTTATGTATTAACACTCTATTCAATAATAATTATTGATATTTATACTAAGGATATTAAAAATTAATAAATTTTTACATAGAATCCAATGATGCATCCTAATGAAGACCCTACCTCAAATGCATACAATATGGTTTATAAAAAAATTCCAAAATGCTCTTAGATATTGAATTGAGTTGATATAGCTGTTGATTCCCTCAATTTTCATCAAGTGTTTTGGAATAAATTTTAATCCCGAACAATATTTGAATATTTAATTCCAATGTAAATTAATATTGACACATGTTTTAAAATATGAATCTTATTTTCAAAAAAATAGACAATAAATTGGAAAAACATAAGGCTCACTAAGTTAAAAAAATTCCCAATATGATGGAGATAGATCCCAGAAATATCATAGGATAAAAATATGATTCAAAAATGGGCCATATATTAATAGTAGTTCACTAATGGGACAAAGGAAGGCTTCCAAGAATCACCTAAGAATATAAAATATAAAATAAAATGGAATTTATGAATTATAGTGTCTATAAAACACAATATCATGTTCAATAAAATATAAAAACATATAACAATGAAATCTTGGATAAAAATTAAACACCAAATCTAAAACTCCGTGAACATCGACATATATATAACATTGATTCAATTACATTTAAAACATATAAACCTACTAAAAATTAAAAGTATAAAAGTGAAAATAATGATGATAACAAATGGAACATAAATCTTCATAAAAAGGTTAAGGTAATTCTATCCATTTTACAAAAATTTTCCCTAAAACATCTATTACCGAGATATCTATGAAGATAAATCATGAAACAAATCTTCTAAATTTTATGAATTATTTAGAGAAACTAAAAATAGTTATTTATATACTTGATGAATTTATTCAACTTCCAACTTATTTAAAATCAATGAAGAATGTTTTTTAAAAATATAAAACCATATATCAATATGTAACTTATATTATCATACCTGAATGTAGTATTGCCTACAATAATAATTAACATACTAATGTTTAAGAAAAAAGAAGTTGTATCATCCCATTTACCCTATGATATAGTTCCCCATATAACTGTATTTTTTATCATAGTTCTTGCATAAATAGTCATCCTTAATCACTATTTCAATAGTCGAGGTTTTTATAATTTCATACCACTATATATATCCATCAGTTAGTTGAATAATCCCTTCCCAAACCCATACAGATAGTGGATAACCTGGTAGTCTTGGTTTGGAAGTTATTTCTACCCACTAATATTCAAATTATATATATAATCTGTAAAAAGAGTGTTATAATAACTCTTCATAGTAACCTCTTATACACGAGGTTTTTATTTCATTGATGTGACAATGTTTATATTGATTTTTATCATTTGGGAACAATGGGATGAATTAAATTCCATTAAAAATATCAAAGAACCTAGTCCTGTAGAAAATTAATCATGTGATGATATATTGGACGTTGATGAATCAATTGATTATGTTGAAATATAACCATATAATTATAAATTTGTTATATAAACACATTTTTAAATAAAAAATTTTAATTTTAATTTTAAAAAAAAATTCTATTCGAATTGAGAGTGGTGTTTATTAGGATGAATACAGTATATATGAGGATGGGAAAATTTTTTGGGTCTTTGGGGAAGTTTTCTCAACTTCCAACATGTTTTAATAACCTCTTATTATGTATGGTGAAGAACTCTTGGATTCAATTGATCACTTTAATGAGTATTTTTTACAAAAACAAACATACTTGGACACTAAATGTTTTATACTATCCACATTGTAGAGTGTCGAGTAAAAGATTGATTATAATATCAAAATACATGAATTTAAATATTATCAATATAATGTTAATCATGAAATTGAATACCATGGATGTCCTTAGTACAAGAGTCTACATTCAAGTGATAGAGAACCAAAACAAGATCTAAAACCTCTGCTATACCATTTGAAATATTCTCTTTTGCGTGAGTCCTCATAATTTCACATTAAAATATCATTCATGTAAGAATAAACACATTAAGATATTTTTTATTGTAGTTTGAGAATATTTTAATCATTAATTGGGTGTTCCAAATATGATATTAAATGTACAAGTCCATCTTTGTGAAAGCATTCAATTCATAGCCAATAATAACAAAAACCAATAGTTAAGGGGTGGAGAAGACATCACCAAAACATAATGAATTTTGTGAGAGAGGATATAACAATATTGTTTGATTCTAAAATATTTTGTATATCATAATAATATCCATGGGTCCCATAATTTCATGTTTTCGCTAGAAATAGTGGATTCAATGTTTTTAAAAATGATAACAGTGATCAAGTTCATGTTTTGAAGGAAAAAATGCCGAGTCTTTGTAGACTCTAAGAAAATAAATGATTCTATAGGAAATACCATTTCTATCACGACCCGTCCTCGGGGCCCATGCCATGACTACCCCAAGCCCGCCTTCTATAGGCTAGGGGTGGTGACTAGCACCAAAGGCGTAAATCCCGATAACTGGGAAGACATTGCCTTTATTAAAGTACACAAAACACTACAGAGTACAAGAGGAAGTAAAACACTAAGTATAAAGAGAAAGTTCTGAAATGTAAATGGGCCGGAATACAAACCAAATGAAAGTACAACTGCAACTGAACAAAGTATAACAGAAAAAGACAACAGCTGGAAGAAAGGAAGAAGCTCCTGGGTCATCCTCCTCAGATCCTACCTGAAGGGTAGGTACAGATGGCGCAGCTCCTGGATCATCCACCACGGATCCTACCTGAATGGTAGGTACAGATAGCCTCCACAATGCTCTCTCCCATCAACCTCCTCTGAGTGTTGTGCCGCCGTGAAGTTCACCTCCAGATACTGACTCCTCTTGTAGTCCACCTCCCGGTACAGTCCATTCCTCGAACACTCGGCCTCCATCAGCACTGCCCGTCATCTGCAACCAACACAAAGAGGTGCAGGCACAGCCCGTGTAGGGGTGAGTATAGCGATACTCAGTAGGGACCCCGAGACCCTCAAGGTATCACTAAAACCAACAAGGATAACCACAAAGAAGATCCCAACAGATAACCTCTACTTAGGTATATGCCCATACATATACATATGTTATCAAGTAACCTATCTCAATCATGAGGAAACACAAGGATCCTGAAATCAACCGATATACAGTACCCAGGTATATTCCCATACATATACCTAAGTTATCAAGTGACCCATCTCAATCATGAGGTAAACACAAGGGTCAAAATTCTCAGCTCAAACCATGATTTTCATTATCGAAAACATAACTGCTGAAGAGCCCCGTCTCTGGAGTGTACAGTGGTCCTGTCACGACTCCGAGGTACTGCTCACTAACCTATGACTTCTGAGGTACTCCTCCTGTCGAGTACCACGGGTCAGCCACCCAAACACAGTAGTGCTTCCCGCTGGGGTATTCCACCCAAACACAGTAGTGCACACCCCCTAGTGGCCTGCTGAGGTACTCTCCGGACGAGTACCGCGGCTTTGCACTGTCACCCAGGTAGTGCTCTGTCCACCATGGGTCTGCACCCAAACAATGTAGTGGTCCGTCTACTGGGCTAGTCAACTCACTCCAAGTCGAGTCGGTCAAGTAGTCGTCAGGTCTCATTCGGCTACACGGTCTTCGTACTCCGCACGCTCGTCATAAGGAGGGTCCGCTCCACGAGCTACAGGTCGATAATCCAAGTATCTCAAAGTCCCATGAAAAATTATCTCAATGGACTGCCTCGTCATAGGGGTCTCAACGCAACAGACGGCACGTCAATCGGACGCTCGGTCTCTGAGTTACTAGCATTTTCGTCCCCGAGGCCCAGTTGGTTTTGTGAGAGAACCAACCCGGCCATATCTCAACAGTACCCCGAACTATCATTGGGTATACTCATAGGGACCGTTTCTCAGTGTGATTATCAACGCCGCTGACAGTTCGTCAAACGGACGTCCAATTTGAAAGATATCAGTTTTTCCGTTCCAGGGGCCCAGTTGGATTTTGGGTACAATCCAACCCGGCCACTATCCAACAGCAACCAAAACTCAGGCTATGTATGCCAAAAGTTCCGCCTTATCAAAAGAAAATCATTGAGATAGATGACGCGTCAATCAGACGCTCGGTCTGTGAGTTATTGGCTTTTTCGTTCCAAGGCCCGGTTGGTTTCGTGAGTGAACCACCCCGACCGCACTCCGACGACATCCAAACCTCGAGCCTATTAATCCAAAAGATCCATCTCACTTAGAGGAATCCAACAAAGTTGATAGCACGTCAATCGAACGTCCAGAGTTCAAGTTATAAGCGTTTCTGCTCCGAGGGCCTGGTTGGTTTCGTATCCGAACCAAACCGGCCGAACCCAATGTTCTCCGAAACCTTGAGTGTAATATACTGAAACGACCTTCTCGTTCCATGTATCACTACGCAACTGACGGTGCATCTATCACAGGTCCGTAGCCCATGATATGGGCAAAAGACAAAAGAGGGTCCGAAAACGGGGGGTCTGGGCCCGGACCGACCCGACCCGACCCCCCCTGGGTCAGCCCGGCTGGCGCGGCCCGACCCGACCGGCCTGCCGCGGCTCGGCCCTCGTGGCCGAGCGGAAGCCACCGGCGGGGTGCATGCCCCCCCCCCCTCGCTGCTAATTGAAGCCAGTGGCGAACCGCCGCAGCCTACCTTTCGGCGGCATGCCGCCGCCGCCGGTCGCCGGCGCCGCTGCTCCGGCGCGGCGCGCCGCCACCACCTTCCGCGGACCGCCGGATGCACTCCAGTGGTCCGTTTCTCCTGCCTTCTTTGCCAACGGTCCTCCTGGGACCCGACCTTCACTGCGAAGGGATTCAAACACCATAGCGGCATGCTTCGTCGTCGTCCGTCGATCCGTACATCGATAAAGAAGCTGCGGAGGGTTGACGGAACATGTTTGTTCGGCCCACGCCCTCCGCGTTAGGTGTTGTCAATTGGAAAAAATAAACACATGATTTAATCATTGACGAGGGTATAATTTATCCAAAATAAATTATACGAACACCTTGCAATCAAAATACCCACGCAAGAGTGTTTAAAAATATGAATTTGCGGCGTGAAGACGTTACGCATTCTTGCCGCTCGATCCCGTGCGGCGTGACGATGTCGCGCATCCTTGCCACTCGATCCCGCGTGGTGCGACTGTACCACATCAATTTCATTTGATCCGCAACAACAAGAAAAACAATAAGGGTGGGGGATGACCGTGTTTGTTCAGTCCGGTCTCCTCCCGTTAACTGATATCATGCGGTCCAAATATCTCAGATAAAAGACGGAAGAGAATCACGTAAGGAAAATCACGTAAACCCCCTACCTTGATAAAAGAGATGACAAACGTCGGCGTTGCGAAGCGAGGATTCTATGATGTTGAAGGATATTGTCCAATATGGAACGTCGTCTCCCTTCCTTTGACGTGGGAAGAAGAACGAAGGGTGGCGTGTCGTGGGTATGGCATCGCGGTAAACGGTCTCCGAGGGCTCAGCATTCTTCGTTGGGAATCGTTCGTTCTTCGCGTTCTTCATCGAAGATGAAGAAGATGATCTATAAGCTCCTTGCCTTATTTTTCCCCCAAGTTCTCTCTAGCAACAAAGGAACTAACCCAAAATAAATTAAGCCACACTTAATTTATTAACTCAACATGGCTTTCGATATTCAAGTGATTGAATTTCAAAAACTCACATTAAACTCAATACATTAATGTCATAAGTTATTAACATAAGTTAACAATATTAATGGTGAGTTGAGTGGGTTAGAGGATATGAAGGGGTGGGGTTCATGTGTGCCCCACCACCCTCATAACCTCCAAAGGGAGGTTTGGTAGTTACCCAACTTCCATCCAAAGGATTAAACACTTAGAGTAAAATAAAAATTGTTGTTAAATTTTTATTTTTAACTTCCACAATTATTATCAACTTCTCTGGAGAAAACACAACTCCAGAAATGGAGTTCCTAAGCAATTACCAGTGCTACGGTTCTATCGGTGCCCTCAGAATTTGATTCCGATCACCGGTTCAAAAGTTCGAATAACCTGCTCGTCCGTTCACTGAACGTACCCGAGCCAAACCTCGGAAAATGATTCCGGGCACACCGGGCCTCAGAATAAGGCGCCTTCAGAAACTGAATTCTTGTAAAATTCCAAAGAAAATTAAGAAAAAAATTTCTTTGAAATTTCCGGGTCTTTACATTACTCCCAACTCAAGGATTTACGTCCCCGTAAAGCTTCAACACAAACTAGGGTCACAAAAACTGTATTGAGCACGCATCTGATCCTTCTGCTCCCACGTGCTTACCTGGAGGTTCCCATACTACTAGAGAAAGCGCACCCGAGGAATCATCCTTCCTCATAGGATCTGCTCTGGTCGATACTCGATTCCCACTGGAACCTCCGTGAAAGTCACCACATTGCCAAAGTCCAGCTCAATATGGTCGATGATATGCGAAGGGTCGAGCACGTATCTCCTCAGTTGAGATACGTGGATGTCATCATGCACCTGGTGCAACTGAGGTGGATGGGTCAGGTGGTAAACCACCCCTCCTACCCAGCTGAGGACCTAAGAAGGTCCGCTGAACCTCAGAGATAACTTCCCACCTTGGCCACATCTCCGTAAACTTCATCGAGGTGAGACCCGTATAAGAACACGATCGTCATCCTTGAACTCTAGAGGTCTCCAATTCCTATTAGAATTGGAAATCGAAACGACTGCTTCCACAAGGATAAGGTTGACCGACTCAAGAGTGATCGGTCTCACCATCCTATGAAAGAGTTACCCTGCGATGCTTGGGGTTTCCTTTTTCGCCGACCATGGAAAAACCCATCCCGACGTTCACCTAAAACCGTCAATTTGAGTATTAACAGTTATTCCCATTCCATACTCAAACTAACGTCGTAAGGCCTCGACGCTGCCACCAAGAGATTCCAACCAAAACTCTCACCTCGAGGGTCTGACCACACCGTCGGCGTAAGTGTGATTATCGAGTCTCCTCCCAAGGTATCTCCGGACGTGAGGATCATGTCCACGGCTTACCGGAAACTCTACGTCTAGAACAAGATTCGTGAAAGCAAGGAAGGATTCATATTGACGTCTGTTACTATAGCAGCTAGTAGTGGACACAGACTGTCCCTTGAATCATTTTTAGAGCCATTGGGTCACTCTCCCTGACTGCATGCAGCAACCCTCTATCCTACACCCTCCAGATCCCTGAGCCTGGCGGGGATAACTAAGGTGGGTGGTTGTAGCATGTTAAGATGTACACCACCTCATGCTGCTCTCCTAGCTCTGCCTCCACGTCTGCTGCTTTGCAGACTCATCTCTCCTTTATGCTTCCTCTTATGGAAACATTTAACATGCCCGGGACTCCAAGACTGGTGCCGGTTTCCTGTTTCTTACTACACTGTGCAGTCTTCTTCTGCTCCTGGATGATCTGCACCTTCCTTGCCTACGATCTGAAAGAGCTTCTAAAATTTCTTCTATTTCGAAAAGAGAAACTCGGTCTCATCCCCTGGATGAACCACGCCAATTTCCTAATACAGTCAATACTGACATGAATGATGTATTCATGCCATGGATGACGTCGTAAGGCCTCGACATAAATACCAAGAGATCCAACTGTCACTCTCGCCTCCAAGGGTCGAGTCACACTGTCGGCATCAGTGTGAAGTCACTGGGTCTCCTCTAGTAGAAATCTCGAAAGTGAGGGTCATGTCAACAGTTTTAACCGGGACCACTCAGTATCAACCAAAAAAAGGACAGGAAAGAAAACATCACAAAGATAAGTATCTTTTTTTATTGCAGATCATAGCACAAAGACACGAATACAACAGCAACATGGAACTAGAAGTACAAGGGACGTATCCACTAGTTCCGCTCCTATCCACCTACTCCCGAAGCTCTACTATTTGTCATGACCCACCTCATGGGCCATAAACCTTATCATCTTAACCCATGGGTCTCTTGTATTACCTTGGTTGCCTTCTTTGCACACCATAGTCTATTAATCACTAGGTTCGCTTATCAGACTAATGACTGTCCCCACTAGCCTAAAGACTCTCATCACAGCCTCCAGCCAAACCTCAGCTGCCTGCGGGTCCGTCTCTCCCTGGAACCTAGGTGGCCTCTGGCGGTGGATCTCATGCAGCGCGCTCAAGTGGCGTGCATCGCCTACTGCTGGGGCTAGTGGCATCGGTGGCCCAACGTATGGTAGTACTGCTAGTGCCTCCGATGGTGCCTCAACTGTAAGAGGGCCATGTACCGAAGCCTCGTCGCTCGACAGGATGTCAGTACGCACATCCCTCTGGGCTCTAGCTGGTCATCTGGGAAAAGGAATCCTGAATGAAACAACGTGACACGGTCAAACGATTATACCTTGTGAGCTGACCTGGTTTGAGATGATATTTAAATAAAACTTCTGGAAACACACATGCAATCAGTGATTTCGTGCACAATGTCGGAAATCAGTTGTCAAGGTCCTGGTGTATGGATACGTCGGCCGCCCGCACCAACACTGGACTCCCTGAACTGAAGACCACACTTGGTACCCTTAACACTATTGCTTCACAGAAAGAAAATATCAGAGTTATAAGTTCTGTGGTAGAACCGACTCCTCTGATACCAATTTGTCACGACCCATCCTCGGGGCCCGTTCCGTGACTACCCTAAGCTCGCCTTCCATAGGCTAGGGGCTGACGACTACCACCAAAGGCATAAATCCCGATAACTAGGAAGACATTGCCTTTATAAAAGTAAACAGAACACTACATAGTAAAAGAGGAAGTAAAACACTATGTACAAAGAGAAAGTGTTGAAAGGTAAATGGGCCAGAATACAAACCCAAATGAATGTACAACTACAACTGAACAAAGAACAACAGAAAAAGACAACAGTTGGAAGAAAGGAAGCAGCTCCTGTTTCATCCTCCTCGGATCCTACCTAAAGGGTAGGTACAGATAGCACAGCTCCTAGATCGTCCACCACAGATCCTACCTGAAGGGTAGGTACAGATAGCCTCCACAATGCTCTCGCCCGTCAACCTCCTCCGAGTTTCGTGTCGCTGTGAAGTCCACCTCCAGATACTGACTCATCGTGTAGTCCACCTCCAGGTACCGTCCAGTCATCGAACACTCGGCCTCCGTTAGCACTGCCCGTCATTTGTAACCAACACAACGAGGTGCGGGCATAGTCCGTGTAGGGGTGAGTATAACGATACTCAGTAGGGACCCCGAGACCCTCAAGGTCTCACTAAAACCAACAAGGATAACCACAAAGAAGATCTCAATAGATAACCTCTACATAGGTATATTCCCATACATATACCTAAGTTATCAAGAAACCCATCTCAATCATGAGGAAACACAAGGATCATGAAATCAACGGATAACCACTACCCAGGTATATGCCCATACATATAACTAAGTTATCAAGTGACCCATATCAATCATGAGGTAAAAACAAGGGTAAAAAATCTCAGCTCAAACCAGGATTTTCATTATTGAAATTGTAACTCCTAAAGAGCCCCGTCTCTGGAGTATATAGTGGTCCTGTCACGACTCCGAGGTATTGCTCACTAACCTATGACTGCTGAGGTACTCCTCCTGTCGAGTACCGCGGGTCAGCCACCCAAACAGAGTAGTGCTTCCCGCTGGGGTATGTCACCCAAACACAGTAGTGCACACCCCCTAGTAGCCTGCTGAGGTACTCTCCGGACGAGTACCACGGGTCGGCACTGTCACACAGGTAGTGCTCCGTACGCCCTGGGTCTGCACCCAAACAATGTAGTGCTCTGTCCACTGGGCTAGTCGACTCACTCCAAGTCGAGTCGGTCAAGCAGTCGTCAGGTCTCAGTCGGATACACGGTCTTCGTACTCCGCACGCACATCTCTAGGAGGGTCCGCTCCACGAGCTACAGGTCAATACTCCAAGTATCTCAAAGTCCAAAGAATAAGTATCTCAAAGGACCGCCTTATCATAGGGGTCTCAACGCAATAGACGGCGCGTCAATCGGACACTCGGTCTATGAGTTACTAGCCTTTTCGTCCCCGGGGCCCGGTTGGTTTTGTGAGCGAACCAACCCGGCCATATCTCAACTGTACCCCAAACTCTCATAGGGTATACTCATAGAGACTGTTTCTCAGCGTGATCACCAACTCCACTGACGGTTCGTCAAACGGACGTCCATTCTGAATGATATAAGTTTTTCCGTTCTAGGGACCCGGTTGGATTTTGGGTACAATCCAACCCGTCCACTATCCAACAGCAACCAAAACTCGGGCGAAGTATGCCAAGAGTTCCGTCTCATCAAGAGGAATTCAACGAGACAGACGGCACGTCAATCAGACGCTCGGTCTGTGAGTTATTGGCTTTTTCGTTCCAGGGGCCCAGTTGGTTTAATGAGCGAACCAACCCGACCGCACTCCGACGGAATCCAAACCTCGAGCTGAGTAATACAAAAGATCCGTCCCACTTAGAGGAATCCAACAAAGTCGATGACACGTCAATCGGACGTCCGGAGTTCATGTTATAAGCGTTTCCGCTCCGAGGGCCCGGTTGGTTTCGTATCCGAACCAAACTGGTCGAACCCAAAGTTCTCCGAAACCTTTAGTGTAATATACTGAAACGACCTTCTCGTTCAAAAGATATCTACGCAACTGACGTCGTGTCGATCAGAGGTCCGTAGCCCATGATATGGGCAAAAGACCAAAGAGGGTCCGAAAACGGGGGGTCTGGTCCCGGACCGACCCGACCCGACCCCCCCTCAGTAGGCCCGGCCGGCGCGGCGCGGCCCGGCCGGCCAGCCGTGGCTCGGCCAGCGCGGCCGAGTGGAAGCCACGGGCGGGGTGCACCCCCCCTCCCCCCTCGCTGCTAATTGAAGTCAGCGGCGAACCGTCGATGCCAACGTTCTGGCGGCGCGCCGCCAGCGCCGGTCGCCGCCGCCGCCGCCCCCGCCTTCCGCGGACCACCGGACGTGCTCCGGTGGTCTGTTTCTCCTGCCGTCTTCGCCAACAGTCCTCCCGGGACCCGACCTTCACTGCGAAGGGATTCAAACGCCATAGCGTCCTACTTCATCGTCGTCCGTCGATCCACATATCGATAAACAAGCTGCGGAGGGTTGTCGGGCCGTGTTTGTTCGGCCCGTGCCCTCCGCGTTAGGTGTTGTCAATTGACAAAAATAAACACATGATTAAATCATTGACGAGGGTGTAATTTATCCAAAATAAATTATACGAACACCTTGCAATCAAAATACCCACGCACGAGAGTTTAGAATTTTGAATGTGTGGCGTGACGATGTCGCGCATTCTTGCCGCTCGATCCCGCGCGGCGTGACGATGTCGCACATCCTTGCCGCTCGATCCCGCGCAGTGCGACGGCACCGCGTCAATTTCATTCTATCCGAAACAACAAGATAAACAATAAGGGAGGGGACGACTGTGATTGTTCAGTCCGGACTCCTCCCGTTAACTGATATCATGCGGTCTAAATATCGCGGATAAAAGACGGAAGAGAATCATGTAAAGAAAATATTGTAAACCTCCACCCTTGATAAAAGAGATGACGAACGTCGGCGTCCTGAAGTGAGGATTTGAAGACGTTGAAGGAGATTGTATGAAATGGAATGTCATCTCCCTTCCTTTGACATGGGATGAAGAACGAAGGGTGGCGCGTCACGGGTATGGCGTCACAGTAAATGGTCTCCGAGGGCTCAGCGTTCTTCATTGGGAATCGTTTGTTCTTCGCGTTATTCGTCAAAGATGAACTAGATGATCTCTAAGCTCCTTGCCATCTTTTTCCCCCAAGTCCTATCCATCAATAAAGGAACTAACCCAAAATAAATTAAGCGAAAACTAATTTATTAACTCAACATGGCTTTTGAAATTCATGTGTTTGAATTTCAAAAACTCAATTAAACTCACTACATTAATGTCATAAGTTATTAACATAAGTTAACAATATTAATGTTGAGTTGAAGGGGTAAGAGGATATGAAGGGGTGGGGTTCGTGTGGGCCCCACCACCCTCATAACCTCCCAAGGGAGTTTGGGTAGTTACCCAACTTCCATCCAAAGGATTAAACACTTACAGTAAAATAAAAATTGTTGTTAAATTTTTATTTTTAACTTCCACAATTTTTAACAACATCTCTCTAGAAAACAGAACTCTGGAAATGGCGTTTTGATGCAATTACCAGTGCTACGGTTCCATCGGTGCCCTCAGAATTCGATTCCGGGAACCTGTTCAAAAGTTAGAAAAACCCGCTCGTCCGCTTACTGAACGTACCCGAGCCAAACTTCGTAAAATGATTCCGGGCACACCGGGCCTCGGAATCAGGCGCCGTCAGAAACTGCGTTCTTGTAAAATTCCAAAGAAAATTAAGAAGTAAACTTCATTGAAATTTCCAGGTCTTTAAAATTTACCATTATCGTTTATGCATTTTATGCTTGATATGTTAACCAAAAATGGGTTCTTCTATTTTATTTACGGTAATTATAAGAACAACTAGATTTATATAGATACTTTTGACTTGGAGAATACTATTCTAACCCATCCATTTGGGAAATTATCCTACTATAAAATTAAAATTTCATTGTGTACTTCTATAACCAATTTTTGGAAATATATGTTAGCAATATTCTTGGACATGATTGAGATGACAATTAAGGTTTTTGAGGATGAATTTTATTAGTTGTATGTAAACTAGAAAACATCCAATAAGTTCTAAAATTAGTGTTTCAAATATGTAATGAAATTAAAATTCATTTAAATTGAAAAAAGTGGAAATTCATGGTCATTGTGTGATTTGACTTGGGTTACAATGATTCCATGAGAGTTATTGAGGTTGATAATTATAAAATTTATGTGAACAAAAATCTAAAAACTACTAATTATGTCATGTTAATTATATGATTTGATAGCATTTTGGATTATATATGATTTTCATCGGTGATTTTTCAAGCATAACAATACATTTATGATCACTGATTTTCATGATACAACATTATATTGGTGATATGTTATTAAATTAATTTTAAATTATTGAATTGATTCTCATATATTTACCAATCATTAATTCTCAGGACTAGAATATATCTCTTGAGGTTATGTCTGAGGATTGCATTTTTATGTATCATCTTTGGGAAAATAAAACACAATTGTCTTCATTTCATTTGTTATTCATTATAGAAACTAGATGATGTATGAATAATTATTACAAAATTAGAAAGTTATTATATATTTTTATGATTACTTTGGATAAATTTAGGCAATACATGGTATCATATATTGTTATAATTTCCATATAGATCAATGATTTTAAGTATTAGCTGGATAGAAAGGAATCCAAATATAGGCAAATAACATAGACACATTGGTTACAATAATATTATCTGGAAATCAAGGATATGAAAAGAGATGAATATATGATGTCTTACCAACTATTTATGTTAAAAAAACTCTAAAATGGAAAACTAATAGAAAACAACACATTGTTTCATGATGATTTTTTTACTTCTATGAATAAATCATGATGGGTTTCAGATGATGATAATTTTTTTCCATAGGATTCAAAAATAAATATATTTAATAGAAATAATGGAGGAAGTTCATATATGAGTGAAATTTGAATTTTTTGGATGACCCCCATATTTTAGTAAAGTTTTAATGGTTTTTTGAGGATTTTTGTGAAGGAGTAATAAATGTAACTAACTCTGGTTATTTCCCATTCACCAACTTGGGGTGGAAACCATAGGGAAGAAACAATATCCTAAAAACATTCACAGTCTTGTTTTTAATGGTCAAAAGTGTTCATAGATTCTATAATTATAATGAATGTCTATGATATGTGTTAAAGTATTGGAAATTGTTGAACGTGGTAGGATATTACACAAAATTGAACTCCATATGTGTGAATTTTAAATGTTTGGGTTTTTGATGTTATGGGAAAATTTCAATCATCTTATTTTAATGAGTATGTTATTTGGGATGGGAACTATGTGTTCATGTTGGTAAAGGAAGTGTCTCTTATTTACATCATTTCATATAGAGTTTTCTAAATCATCAAAGATAATATATTTTCATTATTCATTGTTCCCAAGGAATTCATCTAATATAATGGCACTAATTATTTGAGTTACTCATTCGATGATTCAATGAAAAATATTTATGTGGTCACAAAACTAGTTTCACATATCACCTGCAATCCAGTGGTTGGGCTAAAATTTTAATAGTAAAAATAATAAAAATCTAGAAAAATAGTCCAATGTTTATGAACATAGTGATCTATGAAGCTGGATGAGGCTTTATTGGCATATTATGCAACATACAAGACTCAAATAACAATTTCTCATTGTTGTATTCTCTATGTAATGGAATTTCATATACCCATGGAACATCATCAAAAATAATTTTGGGTATTGATGGAGATGAAATATTTATTTACATCTACTATATATATATATATAGTTTCAATATTTATTTTATATGAAATAATTTTTTAGTGAATCATATTAAAATTGGAATATTTATAATGAAATAAAAAAGTAATTTTAGGAATTAATCATTCAGAATATATATTTCCAGGCTATTCAAAGGGTATATCTATTTATTTTAGGAATAAATATTTTTCTATTTATGTAGAAAAGGGTTCTATATTCTTCACTACTATGAGATTTCGTTTTAATAAAAATATTGATCATTTTTTAGAGTATAATAAAATATTTTTACAGAATGTGTGGACAAAAAAATATTATTTCACATGCTGTTTGATTGGTTTTCTATCAAAGTTAATAAATTAAATATGATCATGCACTATGCATAGCTATGGACTAAAACCACATTGTTTTGTAGGAATTATCCCACAATTATAGTAATGTTTCCTTTTAATCTACATTTTTAAAAAAAATTAGTCTCTACTCCAATAGACCCTTTTCTCTTGAAAAAATAACATCTTTCTATGTTTCTATATACATTTTGAATAATTATTAAATCTATCCATGTCATAGAGTGTCTACAAAACAGATATTCAATCTAGATCTTCTACACTAGGTTACGTATTCTCGCGTTTAAGTTACCACCACATCAAGGACCAATATTCTACAAATTTGTATTGATCTTTTTACATTTTCAAGAACCATAACCCTAATGCAAGGGGTCTTAAATATATAATTTTTTCATTTACATTTAATTTTCTTATGAACTATTTTTTTGCATATTTCCTTTTATATTTTTTAATTTTAGATTATTTTTATGATATGGATTTCTATTTTTAAATTTCTAGGTAATTGTAAATAAGTTTTCCATTAATTTCATTCATGGTAGAACCCTTTAAATTTCAACTAGATTATGTACCTATTTTTGTACATATTTTTCTACATGAAATTTCTTTTATCCAAATTATGATTTTTTATGTATCTCCTTTAAATATAAAAATGTTATGAATATTTGAAATTTTTTCTAATTATCATTATTTTTGTGGAAATGATATTTTTATACATCTTTGTGACCCATTAAAAGTACAGGGAAATATAGAATTGAATATCTATTTTCCAATGAAATTAATTTTCCCCCATTACAATAAAATATTGTAACCAAATTTGTTTATTAATTCGCGATGACAATAATCTTCCCTTTTACTAAACAAAACATTAGTGATTGGGCATATCAAGAACTACAAAAAATTTAAATCTATATTCAAAATGTTAAAAATAAAATTAACAATTGGTGGTCTTTAGGATTCAATTTTCACTTTAATATTTTCCATTGTAGTTGAAAATTTCGTTGTTGTTATGATATTTTTGGTGATTAGGAAATTATTTGGTGTACATGATTGATTATTGATGATCCCCACTATTTTTATGGAAATTTCATATGGTAACATGGAAATAATGTAATATTAGATATATCTATGTTCAATTATGACTCTTACTTATAGAAACATGATTTTTTTAACATGAATCATTGAGAAGAAGAATTTGTGAAACAAAAAAAACATAGGGATACAACTCAAAATATTATGATTTATGTTTATTGAATATATAATAAATTGTGAAATTTGGAACCCATGCTAAATCTTTGAGATATTGAGCATTGGGTGTGTAGTCTAAATTAAAAACAAATGAAATACAATGTGTTTTTTCACATTACTATCAAACAATTCATATTTAAAAAAAATAAAGTGCATGTGTAAAAAATGAGTTCATTTTGATGATCATAACTTTAATCCCAAGAATAAGGGATATATTAAAATATAATTTTATAATTTTAGTATATTTAATGAATTTAAAATGGATTTTTTCTTTTTTAGTACATATTAAAATGGCATAATTGAATAGTCCCCTTATTAGAGTACAAATTGTAGACGAATTGTATCTGTTTTCAATCAAAAAACAATAACATAATTTGTAATTAAAGATGTGACTGACTGATTTACTATATGTTCCATGACACATTCAATATTGAATGAATATATATTTCCTTGATTTCGTGTGTCTATTTGAATTTAGATAGGATTAGCTTTGAATAAACATGGAAAATATTGGCCCATCCCAAACTCACATCGCTTGAAAATTGGGGTATAAACATGAAAATTTTTAGATAACCTATAATTATATTTAATTGTATGATATAAAGGATCATATTTTTTAAGGAAAAAATTGCCTTTTGTGTAGGAGTTAGATTTGGAATGTGTTTACCGCATCTTAACACATCTTATTGGGTAGTTAAATGGTTTTTTAATGTGAAAATTGAGAGTATAATGGAGAGTCATTTAATATAAATGAATTTTGATGAATCCTAAAGTTATTTAATATCTTGATAAAAAAATTATTTTTAATGGATTATTTATTACAAATATATGTTTAAATTTCTATTTATGTGAAAACTATAATTTTTTATTTAAATAAATTTTTAACTAAAAAATTTATTCTTGGGTTTCAATTGATATATTTTTAATTATATTATTTTTAACCATTTTTTTATCAAAAATAATTTTGTGATATTCTTTATGAATTTTCTGACAAGTGGACACTCAGAATAAAATCTTCAATATTTCATTATGTAAAATTTAAAATATATTTGGGAATAATTATGGTTGAAAATTAAGTGTTTCTATATTGAATACTAATTTGAGTATTTTATAATTTTTTTTAATATCTATTACTAATCGTGGATAAAATAATTTTTATGGGATGGAGATATAATGGATGATTTTATGGATATCAAAACTGAATTTTTAGAAAACACTTCTATCGAAAATTCATCTCTCCCAATAATAACACATTAGATGCTAATAAAGTAAAGTATAGATCGAGTATTCATTGTATTGGATGTGTGGTTGATGATAAAATTTGTAGAGGTGAACAACTTCACTATCAAAAACCATCCACCATACTAGATGAAACCTAATTAACAAAGTGGTGATCAACTATTTTTTACTCGATTGACCATGGAAAAAAGAAATAACGAGCCCAAAAGTGATTCTAATAGGAACCCAATTCCTTCTTGAGATTGAAATGAAATAGTTTAATTCTATATTTAAATATTCCAAGATCATTAGTTCGATAAATGTTGATGATTGGGGTCCTAAGAAATATGTATCAGATTAGTGAACACAATTTCAGCCTTTTATAATCCTAAATGGTTGTTTTATTATAATTTGAGGATGAATATAATAATTAAATGAATAACAATTAAAATGATAGATGTTAAATATTTTATTTGATTTTAATACTAATATCTGAGCCATGACAAATTTCAGATGACTCTATCAAATTGATACCAAACCAAGACCTAATCATGATTGATTGAAGAATCTGAAAGGGAACTGCATTCATATTTTCAATGATATAAAGGATTTAATTTATTCTATAATAGGGTTTCATGTTTAATAAGTAATCATGATCATGAATATTAGTAATTGTAAAGATTTTAAATATGATGAAATTTAGGGGTTCCTCTATGATCTAAAATAAAGATATTGTTGATTTTAATTTATTCACTATATTGGATCAAAATAAAAATGTGTGGGGATCCATTTTTCCTAACCCATGCTAACTGTATCCATGTTTTTACACGCCCAATCCCACCTCCAATATGCTAGGGGTTGGACACCAACAATAGGTAGGCATATACAACACATGGGAAGCCTTAGACTAATATATATATATACACACACACACACAACTCCAAGGCCAGACAATACTGAAATTGAAAAATATTAACCATGCATGAATACATATTAAATACCAAAACCACAGTATAAAACTAGTTGTAGGAAATAGTAGGTAAAAATAAAATCCCACCAAAGAAACCTAATAAAAGTACAAACTAAAATAATATAAGGGTACTACTATTAAGGTAAATACATGAAGAAAGATCAGTCGTTCTTCCTCACTATGATCTTCATGGTCCTATTCCCTCTAAGACTCTTCTAAAAAGAATGTTTTCTGAATAAGGCACACCATATGTGCAAGAAACCAATACAAGGGTCATTATAACATTACTCAACTGAAAACCTCGAAATATCTAAGCAGATAACATTAATAATAAAAATAATCACATAGCATATGAATTTCAAGTAAACATATAACAAGAAAATCCAGATTCATGAACCATAGAAACAATGTATCAATATAATGTCCCAACAATAATTCCATCCTATGAAAACAACATAAGGGTTCCACAAAGAAATCATCTTTTATAACACACTCCACAATATAGATATCACTGATTGATTCTATCTGAGATTTCATTTTTATCATGTTTCACCAAAATAAATACATGATTTAATTATTAATAGAATGATACATTGAAATGAGGTCACTCCCATAGCTATTGTGAATACAAACAACCGAATCTTAAATTACCCATGATGTAGGGTATCGATGATTGTGTATTGTCTTTTATAGCGATTTCATGAAACCCACCTAGGGAATGGATGTTATAATATATCGCTTTGAGTTTGATGAAGGTATTTCAAATCTCTATCTAGGAATTAATATCCTCAAAGGGGTTCACCATATTTTGAACAAGAAGCAATTCATTAAGACAATATAGTTAACATATCAAGGGAACATACCCAAACAAAACATTGAAATGTTGAATTGGAAAATCTATCAAATCGTTATTTAATGTTGTTAATAGCATTTACAATATGTACGTGGAAATTTCGATTGGCACCATGTTCTTCCAATGTATCACGTCATGTTCCAATATATGTATTTGTTCTCAAGTACAGGGAATCTCTATTCAAGAGTACTCCTGACCATGTTAGAGAACACAATTTTTCCAATGAACACATGGCCTTGTCATGTTTGTGTGTTGGTATACAGTGTGTACGAGCCAATGAGCGCCTATATGTGTCTGTACATGCTCTGAGGTACACAAGGAGCTTCCGGGTAAGGTTCCTTCATTGTATAATATGATTCACATTTGTGTGATATTTATCTCTTGGATATAATTAAATTTCCACACAAGGTGTCCCACATGTAATGTAACACTGAAATAAATGATTTGTACTATATTAATTCACAAAAACATGTGTTCTTCATCGATTTAAACTTACATTATAATCAATACTGATTCAAATTAAAATCTCACCCATGGATTGTAGATCAGGTCTTACCAAACCTTTTTATCGCTACTACCTAGAATCCGGCCATTAAATCCCATTGGAAACCATCCCCATCAGTTCACTCCACCATCACGTACAATAACGACAAACATGGATCCACAAATTTGATCCCTAACCATTATTGTTTCTATTGATGCTCAATATCATCAATATCCAAACTCAGATTTGTGGTATCAATACTTTGTGATTAGAAACGACTATTCACTAATTCATTACAGGGTATTCATCAAACTATGGGATAGTGTTATTTGAATTTAATTAATGGTGAATGGAGGATGAAAAGAACAACATGAAAAAATGATGAACATACCTTATCTGATGTTCATGTTAGACTTTATTAATTTTCATTAGAATAATGGATGAAGAGATAATAAAATAGTCAATAATTAAATCCCTGATTCTATATAGTATCTATGCTATGTATTTAATATGAATGATATATAAATAAATATTTTTTGATTATTTTGTGTTCATAATATGAACAAAAAAGTATATAAATTTCCAAAAAACATTAAATTAACTTGATTTGGATTGGTTGTTAATGTAGAATGAATATATGTCTTCTCTTTTGGTGAGATCCTAGAATTTTGGTTCACACTAATCAATGATTCCGAATTTGGAATTTTTTTCTTGAGAATGGTCCTCCAATTCTCTCTCTCCCTCTCCAATAGATCTTGGTTTATACGGATTACCCAATGATTTTCCCAACGTATAATATTTATAGACCAAACTATGTAATGTGGTTTTTTAAAAATAAATTATTTTAATTTATATTATTTATTCAATCATTCTAAAATGACCACAGTCAACAAGATTGTCTGGCGTGATCCAAGTTTATTTCATACCTAGGTTAAAAATCATTAATGGAGGCCTTATATTTCCAACCAGGGGTTCCATTTAGATTTTATTGTACCTTAATAGTTAATTTTTTCATGCATAATATTTAATATATTCAATATAATTCAAAAATTAATTCTTAGAACGTATAGTCTCCTACTATTATGTAGTCTCATCAACAATTTCCTAGATTAATGGTTTAAATATTATAAATAAGAAAATTTATAGTTTTTATTCATTACATTATTCCCACCATATAAATTTACAACATAGAAATCAAAATCAATAGGCTTCTCAAGGAGGCATGGGTACTTAGTAAACATCTATATAATTCCACTTAATGTTAAAATATTGGGATACACTAAGTAAATAAATAGTTTTGGGGACTTGTTGGGCCTTTTGGCCTCAAAAAATATGACAGGTGGGATTTCAAGGACACTATGAAATAGATCATTTCTAGAGCCTCGATTTGATATGTCATAGAGATCAAATAGAAACTCAGATCAAATGTTATGTCCATTTTAATTTTTACCCATGTTTTCAACTTATTTAAGAATGTTTATTAATTTTTTTTCATTTTTTCTATTTGATAATTGTTATTAAATAACTATTTCTCGATAGAAATTAGAGAACAATTTATAAATCATTATTTTTTATTTGTTTTATAATATATTTTTATGAAAATATGATATATATTATCTTTAAATGCATACTAGGCCTTATATAAATCATATTTTATAAAATATAATATATATAAATCAATATTAGAATGTTTTTGTTTTTTATAATATGTATAATGATTAAATGTCCTTTTAGAAATATACTCATTTTCCTAAATAATATAAATTTTCTGGTAAACACCGCCCTTTATCTGCGTTTTTTCATCAGCACTAATAAAGGGGCCCCATTATCATTTATTTTTTACTTTCATGGATAAAAGCAAACCATTATCTATTTTTTTACTGGAAGAGATATGGGGAGATATTTATCAATACCCTATTATTATAACCAATTACTGTCCCATTTTGTCAATGCTTTTTAGCACTAATAAAGACCCCTCTATCAATGATTTTATTTTTTCACTCAAAATCGGGGACATTACCCATGATTTTGCTAGTTATGAAAAAGTGTGATTATATTTCTGATTTTTGCAATAGATAATTAATCCATGAAAACTTTTAATGTAGGTATTACATTATTATTAATTGAGAACCCCACAAAAATTGAATATTAATGGATGAAGGACCTTTTCAGGGGTCCCATGAACACTTATAAGTGTTCATCATGCTGAAGGCCATCAATATATACACATAGAGAATGTTTCAAAATATGAATGTCATATTTGGTATATATTCATTTTATAAATGAAACAGGTGATATCTGGATTAGATTTTATTCTTTGAGACCATAATACCCTTCTCAAATGCTCAATGTTTTCATTAATCCTCGACAGGGGATAATTATTCTTTATAGTCACCTAGTTTAGGAGAAAATATTCCACACGCATCCTCAAGCACCCATAGACCTTCTTGAAAATCAAAACATAGTGTCCTAGGGTAAAACACTAGTTCTATCAATGAACTTCCTCTACATGACCTCAAAATCCCCCTTCATCTTTTGAGGCTCTGAGGAATCCATATGATATGTGTGTACAGATACTAAGGACAACCAAGGGGAAACACTAGGATTGTCAAGGAACTTCTTCTACAAGTCCTCCAACAATACTCTCGACTCATGATTATATGAATGATATGAACCCTACCCAAACAATCTCCCAATATCCCACCCCTCTTCATAGAGGTGTCAAATTGAGGAGGTATCTAACAAATGGGGCATTTTGGTATAAATGAAAATGAGTTACTTGAATAAGAGGTATTATTCATCACCGATCACTTTGGTTTCATTTCCTTATACACAAATTAAATTATTATTATATTTTTACAATATAATATCATCATTATATTTAATATACTAGAATGGTTTTATTTCACGGGTGTAACATATAATCAAACACACTTACTTCAAAAGGTATATTCAATCGTCTCCTAGGAGTAAGACGGACTACCACCTAGCGAACTAATGGTATTCGTTCATCCATTTCCACCATTAAATGTTTGAAATAATTAACGTGTTATTGTTTATATATTATCTAAATTATATTTATAATACCATTATGATGATTTAATTTTTATATAATAGATATCTCTATGCTTTCCATTTTATTGGCATGCAATAACATCATTTGTGGATGTGTCGACAATCACCTCCTCAAAGTGATGTGATTCATTCACAAGTTAAATCAAATGTATTTGGGATAGTTTTAATTAAAATATGTGATATAATGACATTAATTTTGTATGTTGACTATAATATAACTATATATCATTTACTTTTCATTCTTTTAATATAACAAAAAATTGAAGCAGTGTTCATATGTACATATGACCTACCATATCCATGAATGGTGTATTTCATATCCTACCTCCAAACATTATTGATTTCATAATAAAAATATATATTTAATATATATAATTTTATATAATTTTTTACATTTCGATTATAATTAAATCATGATATACACAATAGGAATAAAAAATGACAGTATGAGACATACTAAAAAAACTAAGAAATTAACGCCCTAAATGATAAGAATATTGAATTATTATTAACAAATGGGTAGTTATATTTTTTAATAATATCCTAAAAGATATCATAAATATTAATTTTTTTTTGTTATATCTCAATTAAATGATTAAAAACAATATATATAATATTAATGATTGTTCATCCAAACCGGAGTGTATGGTTAAGGAATTCATCTCAATTTATATTCTATTGAGACATATTTGTTATTATATACCAATTCACCATAATATGGGGTATATACCACCCATTTTTCATTTAATATCATGAATAAAAAAAAATATTTTATGTTTCACTTTGAATTATCTCATCAAAGTGGTTTTACATAGAAATTAGCGACTGGTAAAAGTTATATTTGCAACATTTCATTAATTTGTGATTGTTATTATTCTCTTTCAAAAATCATTTCTATATGACAATTTCCATTGAAAATAACTATTTTTGAAAATATCAATACTCTTATAGGATTGTTATAGTTATTTGTTAAACATTATTCCATTTTGAAAAAAAAATTACACTTTGAAAGAGAGAAAAAGAGTTTGGGAAATATTGATAAATCTTTATCTTTTAATCAACAATGATAACCAATAAGGGAAATTGTTAGTGAATTAAATCAATTATTTGATATAAGAGGAATTAATTGGACATGTACCACCTAGGTGGTTCTAGTTTATCGATATCCCCTTGATTCATTAGTATTCTCACGAGATGAATCATTTGAAAATCAAATCAGTTTTTATCCGATATGTTTTAAATAGTTTTGTGGATGGTATTGATTATAAAGGTAACATGTACCAATAAAACATGGAGTAAAATATTTATGAAATACATTTATTTAGATTTATTTTTTATTTATCCAAGATATTTTCCCTTTGATGGTGACTATTGATTCAATTCCACCACAATTTATTGATTAAATAACATGTGTTTTATTTACTAACATTTCTATATTGATTATTCTTAATCCCGTTATATAAATGGCATGTGTTCTCAATAATTTACAATTATTTGTCAATTATTCTCGTTTATTTATTTTTTATTCAACTATATTAACCTTTACTGATAAATTTTCGCTCAATATTATTTTTTTCTCTTCCATATTAATTATTGGAATTAGTTTTCAAGGATACATTTTACTATCTTATGTTTTACATTAGGTTTTATTTTTTATTCCAAATTTAATATGAGTATCAAAAATGTAAAAAAAATTCCAAAATGGATAACCTAATTGGACCATCAGTATTTCATTCCTTGTAATCAACAAAATTTAATAAAGTAAGGAATCATTTCTGGGCTTTTGGGGTTGGGGAGTTATATTTGGTATCAAAATATGTTTAGTAGAAAACATAGAATCATATTTAAGAAAACATTAATTAGGGAACCTAATATTTATATTGAAATTGAAGATATGTATAAACGAACAAACCAAAGAATTATTCTTTTTTATTTTGTTATTAGATACAAATAAATATTTCAATTTATGTTATGTATTTCACTTGTTTTGGTATTTTACATTATATGATATATTATACTGTATGTCATTATCTAGAAATGGTGTCTAAAATAAGGACCATGATCCACACTAATGAAAATGATCCAAAGAGTAAGAATTATCATTTCTTTTATGGTCTTATACCAATTCTTTAATGGGAAATAGTATCCCTATAATTGTCATCATATGATGACTTCATGTAGTGTTCTAAAAATATTGATAAATAATGTTATAATTTTTATATCTCTATAGGGAAGCATAATAAGAAGTGGAATTTTGGAAAAAAATGTATAATTGAAAGTAAATTATAAAAAAAATCACTAATTTTATAACAGTTGAATGAAACACCATAGGAATTTCTTGAAGGGAATGGAAGTTTGTTATAAGTTTAGTTATTATGGTCACAATGCTAATGAATTAAAATAAAAGACTAAAAAGTATAATATTTAGTGTTACAACTCCAATTATATGGGGAATTATGAATATAAATTCCCCAAATGTCAAGAGAAAACACTTTAAAAGATGCAACAGAATCATGGTCAAGCTTAATCTATTACCATAGGTAAAGAGGAATGATTAATTTTATTATGTTTTGATTCAATAATTTTGTTATTTTTGTATTTTATCAGGGATTTTATGGTTGTACGAATTAGAAAATCAATATGTATTGTACAACAACAAATTTTTATTATGTATTTAAATCCATGTGTTCATCAACACTGATGAACAAGAAAAATGATTTAGCGACATACTGAACATCATGGAAAACATATAATTATTAGAAATGAAATCATTAATATGTTCCACATGATGATGTGTATAATTTGTGATAATTAAATGATTGGTTTGGTTAAGGTAAATCGGATATGTTCTGGAAACCTTGGAACTGATTAAGAATTTGTTGACATATCTAATTATGTTACGGATGATGGAGTTTATAAAACATTTTGATTTATAGAATATATCCAACAACATGTTTTCTACTTATGTAATAAGTAATTATTCTTGTTTCCAATAATTATTTATTTTAATAATTAATATTATCATATTTCATGATAATACAAGTTAAATATGTTCAAATGTTCTTTATGTGATGATTAAAGAGCTACTTAATTTTGATCGAAGATTGATGATATATTAATTTTTTAAATTAAATGACCATTCATATAATATTTTGGATAATAATATTTTGAAAATTTAACCATTTATTAAGTGTTTTATTTTGTTATTTGGATGGGTTTTTATAGGTTAATGTATTACGTCACCATATGATGCAACCTATTCTAATTAATGAAGTATTGATTGTTCATGCCACAATAGAACTAAATTATTTTTTTAGGATATAGAAATGTATATTTACATATATTCATAGAGAGTGAAATAAATCTTTAACTCTTGGAAAAGGTTATTTAACTAAACAATTTTTTCATATTGTGTAAATATATGATGAATCAAATTTTCCTTTATATAATCAATGATTTCTTGTTTTGTGGCCCTTAAATTTCCATAGATCAATTACTTTCATGTGATCAATGACTATTGTTATTTAAAATTCCATATATTTATCTCCCACCAATATTCTCTAACCTAGGATCCTAGTTAATTGAAATTCACATTTTCCATTTCTTATTATTATGAATATGTGTTTTAAACCCTATTTATGATTATGATTTTTCTACAATATTATTTTCAAATATAAAACCCTCAATTATCATTATCATTTTTGAATTATAAAGATTAAATTTATTTAATGTAGGGATATTTTTACACCCGAAAACATTAAAAAAAATCCATTTTAGAATAAATTTATTTTTTACATCTTTCTTCATATGTAAAACTAATTCCGATTGAATTAAACATAATACTGAGTACCTTTGATAGCGTATAAGAAATGAAAGTCCATGCATAGATGTGTATACAACATCTCAATATTTTATGATATATTTATTTTTAAATTATATATGCAATTAATGTTTTTAACATTCATCTAATATGTTTGATATATATATGATATAAAAATATATTTTACACACAAAAAAGTATTTTTTGTATAATCTATTTTACCAACTTTTAGTGGCACAACTATTTTTAACCTAAATTATAAACATTTTATACATTTTTTGTTTGACAAAATAAAAATCATTTTTTAATTATGAATTTCAAATTTATATTAGGGTGAATTTTTTATATTTTTTTAGAAGATTCATATGTTGATAAATAGTTAAAATATTGATTTTTAGTTGAAAAATATCATCTTGACTAAATAATTATTAATGTTAGTTTTAAAGTAAAAATAGATAAATTATATATATTAATCGAATTTAGTTTGATGGAAATTTTTTTTACTCAATTTAGATATAAAATATTAATGAACTTTTGATCTTTTTCACTTTAAAAGTTTGATTTTTCCCTACATCTATGGGATTATCATTAAATTTAATTTTGACGCTTAAAAAAATTAATTTAGGAAAAATGATTATACATAGTTGGAATTGGTATAATATTTATAGTATAATTATGTCAAATTTTATATTGAAAAAAATATTATTGAATGTTATAAACATTAATTAAAACGATTAGGTTAAAAATTAGTTTTCTTTGTGGTTAAACATTATTCATAATTGGAAAATCACTTAGACACTTTTCCAAAATCCTTTGGCATACCATATTTCAACAATATCCACTATTGTTTATAATTTCACGAGATAGTGTGATATTATTTCATGAAATTGACCTATATTATATGTTAATTAAGGAAAAAAAAGAAAAAAATCCTTCCAAACGTTTAACCTTTACAAAGCCTGGAGATTTAGAAAAAGATAATATTTTAAATTATACATATACTTTTTAAAATTAAATCATTTTATTTCATCATAATAATTAATAATTAATTTTTATAGATATATTAGTTACTTATAATTCTTATGAAATGCTAATTGAGTAATTATTTAGTAAATAATTAAATAAAATAAACAATACTAAAAATATTAAAAGTGATGAAAATTGAATGATTTTTTATTTTACCATATTTTTTATAGATTCATAAGTCATGTTTAATATAATTCAACTTAATATATATCAAATCCATTATTTTCTTGATATTTATAAATTTTAATTAATAGTTAATGTGAAAATTTACATTTTATAATAAATATTGTTTATTAAAAGATATGAAATTACTAAAATTAATATCTTATGATAATTTATTTTAAAATGTAAATAAATATCTAATATGGATAATTAATGGTCCAATTTTTATATTATAATGAATATATTAAACTTTAAATAGTAAAAATGTTCTTTTCGTGGTTACAGTTTAAGAAATATATTATCACGTTAGTTTTGATTGTGTCAAAATTAATTTCAAACACAAATGTGATTTTATTTCATAAATTATCCATTTTATTTATAATTAATTTGGTATATATTTTATATTAAATATGAATTTATTAATTTTTTAATTATTATATTAAATATGTTAAAAAACTAGTTACCTTAATAAAAACCAAAATGGTAAAATTGGGAAAACATAGATGTTATAGAAAATTTACTAAAATTATATTATTTTTGTGTGTTAGATGTTTCAATAAACTATAAAATCTCTTTAATACATTATATTTTTATTTTGTATGATTATTATTTAAGGGATACCACTCAACAAGGTTTTTATATTTATAAGAATGTCACTCCTCCTCCACTATAAAAGGTACTCACCCATCAATTATTAACACATCTCTAGTCATTTTCCTCCTCAAAACCATTCCCAATAATTTCCGAGGATCACCACCCTCATCCTAGAGACCTCAACATGGGAATAAATCTGACCAGGTAATTATTATGATACAAAATAAAAGGAGATACCAAAAAGAGAGGTAATGTTCTTAACATTCACATTTGATTCCTTTCATTTTTCACCCCATTAATTATTCTGATATATTTCATGTATAATAAAATAATTATTCGGAATATATTTTTATGTTTTTATGTCAATTATATGACCTATAAATACCCACAATTCTATAATATGGGACACACAATCATCGTCCATGTGTACGGTGGACAACCTCCTCGCGATCCGATGTTGTTCATTAATCCATTAATAGCTTTCAAGGTTGATAATAATGACTGATTTATAGTTAAAATATAATATATGTGATATTTCTAATATCTTCATTCTTTTTAATTTTTTGTATAACACATACATTAATGGTTTCAATTTTATGGAAATATGATAACTTTATTTATGGATGTGTGGGCTACCGCCTCCTCAATGCAATGTGAATCTTTCACGCACTAAACAAAATGTATTAAGGATGTTTTTAATTCATATATTTGATAAATATAAATGGTTTTTTATGTCCTACCTCTAAAAAATATAGATTAATATAAATAAATAAATAATTAATGTATATATTATTCAAATCATTGATTACATTATGGAGACGATTAAATCAAGACATACCTAATAGGAATGAAAAATATCAAATCATGATATACTTGACAAACAAGGCAATTAACACCATAAATGATGAAAATAATAATAGATTATAAACAAATGGGTAATAATGTTTTTAATAAGATCATATATGATATCCAAAATATTAATATGGATTAGGTATATGTTAATAACGTTATTAAAACCATTATAGAAGAGGTTAAAGATTTATCATCCAAATGAGAGATTAAGGTATTGGATTTTATCTTAATTTACATTCCATTGACACATATTTTATATTATTCACAAATTCACATCAAGTTGGTTTATATAAGTCCCATTTTTCATTAAATATCATGATTTATACATAAATACTGGCATTTTATGTTTGAATTTGAATTATCTCACCCACTGGGTTTGACTGAAAAATTAAGAAGTGGTAAAAGTTTTCATTGTAACCTTAGTTTATTTTTTGATTGTTAACATTATCTTGAAACATTCATTTCCTTTTAACCAATTTTCATTGAAAATTACTTTTACATTAAATATACATAATCTAATGTGATGAATATATTTATTTCCAAAACATTATTCCATTTTTACATATAGAATAAACTATAATAGATACTTAATTTCATTTGGAAATATTTAAAAATCTAAATCATTTAATAAATATAGATATTTTTTAGGGATCACTATTCATGAATTGAATCAATTATTAGATATATGAGTAATGATTTTTATAGGTACAAAATGGGTGGGTTTTGGGTTATACATATCACTTAGATGCATCGATAGACTCATTAGATGAATCAATTTTTCAAATATATGGGATTTTATGGGATATGTTATAAATTTACATGTGAATGGTATTGAAAATAATAGGATCATGTACCTTGGAAACATGGAATCAGATAATTATGAATTACCATCACTAATATTCAATTACTAGATATTCATGACATTTTCTCTTAAATATTATCTACGGATGTAATTCTTTCTATGTTTACTGATTAAGTGTCATGTGTTTCAGTTACATACATTATAATCTTGATTTTTCCTTATCCAGTTATACATGGAATGTGTTCTCAGTTATTTAGAATTACATATAAACAATTATCATTGATTTATTATTAATACCCTAATACATAACCATTATTGAGAATTTTTTATCCTTGTTATTATGTTTATTTTCTCCAGGATATGAAGAGGAATTTTTGGAATTATTTTTCAATGATTTAGTTTATTAAATTTTGTTATGTATTATTTTTATCTTATATTCCCAATGTATTATGGGTATCACATATGTAATTTAGTTTTGAAAAACTACATAAATAATAGGTCATTTGGATTTCTATACATTTTAATCATGCCAATTTAATAATGTAAGGAACCAATTATGGGATTTTGGGGTCGGGGTGTTACACTTTTTGTTATAAATTAACTATGTGGAAATAGTTTAGTGTAATTATAAGATAATTTTGGAGAATGTTTATGGCTACAATGATTGTAATGTTTGAGGACAAGTGGTTTTGGGGGCAGTCTTTAAAGGGGAGGAGAATTGTGTTTTAAATATAATATTCATTAGGTTATTATATTAGATCAAGAATACTAATAGTGATTTTAATTCTATAGAAAAATTGTAATTGGGGGAAAATGTTTTAATACTAATAATTACTTGCATCATTGATCATCAAATTATTCAAGTATTTCACATTTAATGGCATGCAATCTATTTATTCATGTTACACAATTCATAATAAATTAACCTATCATTAAAAATTTATAGAACCTCTTCATAACAATTTTTATGCATGAACATTATAAAAATTGAATATGTTTTTTGAAAATAATTTTCTAAGTAAGAAAATATAAACTTATAAAATATATTATTATTTATAAGTGAAATAATAATTTAAATATTATGATGAATTTTATGAACATTTAAAAAATTACATAAGATCTCATAATATTTTATTATAATTTTATTAAAAAAATAATATTATTTTATTGAACAATTTTATTAATATATTTGTTCATTTAAATTTTTATATTTCTCAAAAAAATGTCCATAAAATATATGTGTTTTACCAAAAAAAATAAAAACACTTAATTTATCATTGTTAAGAAATTATTTATCTGTATGATGAAATAAATTTTATAAATTTTAATTTTTTAAGTTAACTAAATATTATTTTACAATTACATAGGTGAGTTTATTATTCTAGTGGATGGGCTCAAAATTCCTAATGGTCAAAAGGGTTCCCAACCTTCAATATATAAACTCTATATCATTAATTTTTTATTCACATAAATTTTATAGAGACCCTAGCCTTTTACACAACAAATTTCATGATTTTAAACATAATTCATCATCAAGTACAAGCCAAGGATCGTTATGATTAGTGTCTTGGAAGACTAAGTACAAATATCACAGAACATGGGGCTAAAAACACTTCATTATTTAATCTTCATAATGAGGTCATAACATCCTTTGAGCCCTTACATCTGCATAGGGTACCCTGGGGAACACATGAACAAAGGGATGAGCTAAAAATCTCAATAAGGGAAAGAACATAAGAATAAACTTTAAGAACATGTGTTTGGAGGCATGCCATAATGATATTGGAAGTAAGGGACATATGGAGTTATAACATATAACCATGGGATCATAAAAAATGGAATAAAATAATCATGGGACCATATAAGCATGAGATTGTATAAGCATAGTTTCATAGATATGTGGCAGCAACTTTACACATGACTTTAGTACGAGTCATGGCTAACCGCCAATCTCGTTTCCCATAGTTTCACAAGCCAAGGCTAACCACCCAGATCGGTTTCCCATAATCTTCTAATGAGACATTAAATATACCCAATGTGTTGGAGCACTATATGGTCGCACCCATCTAAGCTTATTCATGTATATTATTTCCACATAAATAATCTCACATAATTAATCATACATAAACATAAGATTACCCAAGGAAAGAAATGGGCCACAATCACATCATGAAGCATAATAAAAAGGGACGTAACATACAAGCGTCCGTGAAAGAAAAAAATTAAACCATAAATATACATTAATAATGTATAAAGTCGTAAATCATGACAAGATATAAAAAACTAAAGTTATAACATGTAAAAATAGTCTTTAGGAATCTTTGACTCAAAACATTTTAATGCGGTTTAAGAAAACATCGAAAATATCATAAATTGAAAAGCGTCATAATATTATTTTATAAAACCATAAGTAAACCTGGAGGGTTTTCATAATAAAAATACTTATTTTATAAAGACAAAGGTGACTTAACAAATAGGATAGAGTACACTTGATAATAGGAATGAATTCGTGAAGTTCCCTTAAAACGGGCTCACTTATTAGGAAGTAATGAGGAGAGAATCAATTAAAACCATGAATATCCACAAAGAGAGTGATGAAAGTGTCTTGATAAATAAAATTGGAACATGTACACAAAATATAGAGTATGCACAAGGAAATATAATATATCATCATTTTTGTAGAAAGGTATAATTGACAACCCGAAGGAATAAAAGAGGTTCAGGTAGAATTCGTTGCGCATTATCAACAAGGTATCGGGAGTACATGAGTGGGATTAGGGGGAAGGGAAATGGAATTATCATCACTTATACATAAATAGGTAAGTATGGGGGAGGTTATAAATCATACACCATAATTAATAATTACACACAACATGTCCTAACATAGTGAACAATCTTGAATAAGGGTGAAATTGAGATGGTCCCTTACCTTAGGTCTGTTGGTATTCTCCACCTGATATTAATGACCTGAATAGTCAAATTAGGTTTATTAATAAATAGTTCCAGAACCTTATCTAAATGTAAAATATTCAGTATAACATTTTTATATTCATTTATACCCATTTTGATTGATTACAAGGTTCAATTTCATTGTTTGGGTCCGTTTGTTTCATTTGTTTTAATGATTGGTTCAATTGTATTTAGGTTCAAATAAATTGTAAGATGAAAGTTGTTTTCTATAATTGAAGTTATATAACATTTTTGGACATCCAATATGATACATATTTACAAAATTCATTTTGTTAATACATGTGAAATAGAACCTTTACATTAAACGTTAATGATAAACACTTGAATTAATTTTAACGATTTTTCCCATAATTGACTTATTTTGTATTATTGTTTTATATCATGAGTGTATGAGGATTACAGAACCTTAAATAAGACATATAACATATATAATAATCTATTTCAACCATATCATAAATGGTTTCATGTCCAGAAACAAAATGAAAAAAGAATTTGAAAACACATTATCCACGATGGCGGTAATTTGACACATCACGGATGATGTTTTAATTGTAGAATGTGAGGGAGAGGAGGATAATTATGATGCTTGAAATTTTTTATAAACATGATTATAATCCATAATATATGAGATTATGGGGATTCATTCCTTTTGGATAAGGGATGGGGAAGATGGTATAATAAAATAAAGAAAATGAAAACAAAACACTTGAAAACAAAAGTGGGTTCTTACCATTTGATCTCCTCTCTCTGAGACTCCTCTTAAGGGCTTGGATTTTGGTCTTTTAGAAAGACCATAAAGCCTCAGACGTCGGGAAGGATTTTGGGAGGGTATTTGGGCAGACTTTTGGCTAAGATAAAGGCTTGAGAGGTGTGAGGAAAACAGGTAAGGAGAGGGGGCATTTATAGTGAGGGAGGGAGGGTTTTCCCAATTGTTTATTCAATAGTTTATTAATTTTCCACAAGACATGGAATTGTGATGATTCCTTGACCAAAAAAATTGACCTTATCATGTGAATCTAAACCAATTGGGCTTACATCTGCAGAACATCGTCATGACATCATAATTAATGTATTTTTCTTATTTTGTGAATTATCGTATTTCAATATTCATAAAAAATTCAAGTATTTAAGAAAAATGCCAAAAATTCAACCTAACCATTTATCAATGGGTAGAATACAAAAATGAAGTCCATTTTTCAAAAATAATTTTCTAAATATGATAATTTTAATATTTAATTAAAATAATAATTTATTATCAAAACCAGTTTTGAAACATTCATTAACTCATTCTAAATTATAGGTATATCGTACTTCCAACTTGAATAATATTTTAATACCACCATAGGTGAGGTTACACTTCATTAGGGTATATAACTATTCACAAGGGTATGTTACTATTCATTAGGGTTGGTTACTATTCAGCAATAATTATTTTTGTTTTATTATACTCCAAAAAACATCTTGAACACAACCGTGTAAGCAGGATTTTCGAAATTCCAAACACATATGTGACAAAATTATGTTTAAAAGTAACTTATCACTTAGTAGTTCCTTATGATGTGCTTTCATGAGATTTTATGACATAAATATAACAAGGTAATTTCCATTTAAAAAAATTGGGTCGGTATATTCTTCTACCCTTATGAAATTTCACCCTCGAAAATTTCGTTTTACATACTAAGCCAAAAACAGGTGCGGGTACTTTTCCATCATTGCTTCCTCCAAGTCCCATGTTGCATCCTCAAACTTATGGTTCCTCCACTACACTTTGACAAGATGGGTTGTCTTGTTGCGTAGAACCTTATCTCTGTGATCCAGAATCTTTACTAAATGCTCCTTATAGGAGAGATCATCTTCCAGCTGCACCACCTATGAGTTTAGTACATGTGAGGGATCAGGTATTTACTTTCTCAAGAGTGATACATGAAAAAAATCATGAACTCTAGCCATATTCAGTAGATTTTCAAGCCTATAGGCCACGACTCCTATGTGGTCAACGATCTCAAAGGGGCCAATATACATTGGGTTTAGGTTCCCTTTCTTCCCGAATCGCATGAATCTATTCCATGGAGATATTCGAAAGAAGACTTTATCTCCAACGTCGAACTCCATGTCCCTTATACGTTTTTTAGAATAGTTCTTTTTCTGAATTTGAGAAGCTTTGATATGTTTCCGGATGACTTGAACCTTCTATGTTATCTCTTGATCAAGATCAGTTCCAAGTAGATTTTTTTCTCCAACTTCATCCGAACAGGTAGGAGTTCTACATCGCTTTCCATACAGAGCATCATATTAAGCCATTTGAATACTCGAGAGGAAGTTATTTTTGTTTGAGAACTCAACCAATGGGAAATTCTGATCCCATCCACATTTAAATTCTACAGAGTAGGCTCTAATAATATCTTCAATCATCTGAAAAGTTCTTTCAGACTGGCCATACTTTTGAGTGTGATAGGCCATGCTGAAATTTAATTCAGTACTCAAAGAATGTTGAAGGCTCCTCTAAAATTTAGATGTGAAACTTAGATCATGGTCAGAGACAATTGAGAGTGAAACACCGTGTAATGTCACCACTTCAATCACATATAACTTCACAAGTTGTTCAAATGAAAGATCTTCTCGAATAGCGGTGAAATGGGATGTCTTGGGGAGTCAGTCAACCACAATCAATATCGCATTATTTCCCATCGATATCTCCGGGATACCTATGACGAATTCCATAGTAACATTTTCCCATTTCCACATTGGAATAGGCAATGGTTGAATCATACATTTGGTCTTTTTTCACTCAGCCCTAACTTGCTGATATACCATGAACATTAATATATATTCTGCAATCTCCTTCTTCATGTAATCCCATCAGAAGTGTTCTCTGAGTTCAAGGTACTTTTTGGTACTCCCAGGATGGATAGAGAAGGTCGAGCTATGTGCATCATTCAATAGCTCCTTCTTTATCTATGGGTCAGATAGTAAACATAATCGTGTCCCAAATCTTACAACTCATTCCTCCTCAATTTTGAAATCCGAAGATTTCCCATTTTTAACAGCTTCCACCCTTTTTTGAATTTCCGCATCCTTTCATTACACAACCTTTATTTTCTTCATGATGGATGTTTGATCAATCATTTGAGAAAGTATTGAAGATGTTCCTCCCTTAATGATTCTCATGACCATCCTTTGAAAATCTAAGAAGATCAGATCCATTTCTATTCTCATCATTGATAAAGATGCAGGATCCTTTCTTCATAGAGCATCTGCCACATTGTTTGCCATACCAGGATGGTAGTGGATTGAGCAGTCATAATCCTTGATGAGCTCTATCCATCTTCATTGGTTCATATTAATTACTTTATGTGTGAATACATATTTGAGACTCTTGTGGTCAATATATATCTCACATTTCTCCCCATAGAGATAATGCCACCAGATTTTCAAGGCAAAGATCACAGCTGCTAACACCAGATCATACGTTGGTTAGTTTTTTTCATGGATTTTAAGCTTCCTTGATGCATGGGCTATAACTTTATCATTTTTCACCAGCACACAGCCTAATCCCTTCTTAAAATAATAACTATACACCACAAAGAGTTCCCCACTGGTAGCGAGTGTGAGTACTAGCACAATGATAAGCCTATTTTTCAACTCCCTGAAACAGTCATTACACTCCTGTGTCTAGAAAAACATTACTCCCTTCCATGTCAGTGTGGTCATTGGGTTTGACAATCCTGAAAACTTCTTCACAAATCGTCGAAAATACCCAGATAGACCCAAAAAGATGTGGATCTTCATTATAGAAGTTGGTCTGGGCCACTCTTCAATTGCCTTCATCTTGGAAGGGTCCACAGATATCCCTTTTCTGGTGATAACATTCACCAATAATGATACTTCCTCCATCCAAAACTCACATTTATTGTACTTTGCATACAACATCTCCCTTCGCAAAGTATTTAACACAGTTTCCAAATGCTCGTCATGTTCCTCCTTGCTCTTGGAGTATATCCGAATATCATCAATAAAGACTACCACAAATTTGTTGAGGTAATCTCTAAATACTCTATTCATTAAATCCATGAAAATTTATAGAGCATTAGTGAGTCTGAAGGGATCACAATGAACTCATAGTGTCCATACCTTGTTCAAAATCTAGTCTTGGGAATATCTTCCTTCCCCACATTTTGTTGGTGATATCCTGACGGAAGGTCCACCATAGAGAAATAACTGGCCCAACTTAGCTGATCGAACAAGTCATCTATCCATGGAAGGGGATACTTGTTCTTTATTGTTATTTTTTTGAGCTCACGATAATCAATGCAGAGGTGCATTGATCCATCATTCTTCTTGACGAAGTCGGCCGGAGAACCCCTTGGTGAATCACTTGGGTGCATAAAACCCTTCTCTATATTCTCCTGTAACTACTTCTTCAGCTCTTATATCCCTACGGTGGCCATTCTGTAAGGTTTCTTTGAGATTGGATAAGATCCAGGGATAAGTTCAATTGAGAACTCAACCTCTCGGTCAGGAGGAAGACCAAGAAACTCTTTAGGGAATACATCAGTGTAATCCCTCATGATGGGCATGTCTTCAAGCATGATTCTCTCCTTCTTCTCAATCATTTGAGATAGACATGCATTCTCATAAGAAAGCAATATACACACTTGTGACGATGATTCTAATGGAGATTCATCGTCCTCCGTTAAACTGTAAATAATCGGAGGATGCTTTGGAATGTGAAGAGTAATATCCCTTTCCCAGCAGTTCATGTTGGCCTTGTGCAAAGATAGCCAATACATACCCAAGATAGAGTCAAATTTCACTAAAAGAAGTATGACAATATTTTCTGGGAGGTTCAGTCCAAAAACATTAACTGGGGAGGATTTATAAACCACATATGCAATAATTTCCTAATTTGATGTTCTCAAAGATAACTTTTCCTCCAAATTTGGAGGTGGTGTTTGAATAGTTCTACTAAACATTCAAGATATGAATGAAAGCATAGAACCAGAATCAAATAGTACGTTTGCTATTCTTGAATGAATAATAAGCACACCTGTCACCACATCGTTTTACGGATCCTCCTCAGCAGTAGTGATATCATAATCCCTTCCTTGTTTCCTTAAAGGTTGTTGTTGATTGCCTCTGACAACCCTCGGCTTAGGTCAATTTTTTTGCATAATGCCCAAGCTCCTTGCAGTTATAACACTGCACTTCAGGCTGAGTGTTTATCTGAACCTTCCTTTCTTCTTCAACATTAGCGGTATTTTCCATACCCCATCTCCAGTTCTTGGCCATATGACCAAACATTCCGCATTTGAAGCAATTATTGGTTCCCTTCTAACAGTTACCAAGATTCTTCTTCCCAAAATTTCTGCCAAGGGGAATGTTGGGATTATTTCAGTCAATGTATTTGTTTGATGGAACACCCATGATGTTTTCCATTTTACACTTCTTGTCACTATCCCCATGAGACCACTGAGTGTCTACAATCTCCATTTCTACCTTGAGGGCACAATGGAACATGTCCTCATTACTGTCGAAGTCTCTAATCACCAATGATTTTCATATACATGGATTTAGTCCGCTAAATAAGCGATCCACTTTTCTTTCAGTGTTCATGACAAAGCTAGAGGCGTACCTTGCAAGACTTGTAAAGTTTGCTTCATCTGATCTGATGGACTCATCTTCCTTCAACTTGAGTTTGAGGAACTCACTTTCCATCTTGAGGTGGAAGGTTTGAGGAAAATATTTGTTGAAAAAAATCCTCTTGAATTCCCCCCGATCTATGGAATCGATTCCCACTTGGGAATTTCTATTCATGATCAGTATCCAACACTGATCCGCTTCCCCATCAAAATGAAAGACTGCCAGTACCACCTTCTCTTCTTCCGAGCACAATAGGATGGAGAATATCTTTTCAATGGAGATAATCCATTGTTTTGAGAAGATGGGATCAGAAGATCCGATAATCATGGGAGGCCTTTTCCGGATGAAGGATTCCATGACAACATTCTCTTTCCTAGGAGGAGGAGGACCTTCCACCTAATTCATGTTATTATTCATAACTCGATCCAGCTGAATAAGTAGTGCCATAATGTTTTAAGCAACATCTTCTGTCACATCTGGCATATCATTAGGTCAATCATCACATTGCCCAACACATTGGTTGTTGGAACATGTTTTTATATTTCCCGCCATTAAATAAGAAAAAGAACATATAATTAGAGGTCTTGAATACTTAGTTATTGATCATATAAAGGAATCTTTGAACATTAAAAGATAAACATATAAATAATAAGTACATCCTAACTTGTCATTCCTTAGGTTTATATCTAGGTTATCCTCAAATTATTTCTTAAAATATATTCTTATGGCCTTTTCCCCTTAATAATGGTTTATACTATGCTCGGGAATCTACCAAAGAATATCCCCCAGGAGTGTCGTAACCAAGAGTGCAGCAAGGCCCATTGTTGTGCACCAATATCCGTTCGAGACTAGCTCAATGCATTGTTTTCGGGTTTTACCCCTTGGATACATATGTGCCAGAGCCGCCTCTACCTGCTCATATCTAGACAAGGATGTATTTTCTTTATAAACAACTTACTCAATACTCACTAAAATATGGGAATGTTTTTTAATACTTAGTCTAAACCCTAAGGTTCTCTCTATGGTGCTCTATTCCTAATCTCCCAAAATAACTATACCATCCTCTGATACCAACTATATTGACCCTATCCTTTTACACATAACATTTCATGTTTTGAATCACAATTCATCATCAGAGTAGAAGCCAAGGATCGTTAAGTCTAGGGTATTGGAAGACTAGGTACAAATATCACAGAACATGGGGCAAAAAACACTTCATTATTTAATCTTCATAATGAGTTCCTAACTTTCTTTTAGCCCTTACATCTTCATAGGGTACCCTGGGGGACACATGAACAAAGGGATGAGCTAAAAATACCAGTAAGGGAATGAACATAAGAATAATCTTTAAGAACATGAGTTAGGAGGCTTGACATATTGATATTGGAGTTATGGGACATATGGAATCATAACATATTAACATGGGATCATAAAAACATGGAATAAAATAATCATGGGGTCATATAATCATGATATTATATTATAATAGTTTCATAGAGAGGTGGCAGAAACATTAAACATGACTTTAGTACGAGTCAAGGCTAACCGCCAATCTCGTTTCCCATAGTAGCACAAGTCAAGGCTAACCGCCCGGACCATTTTCCCATAATCTTCTCATGATACATTAAAATTACCCAATGCATTGGATTACTATCTGGGTGCACCCATCTAATCTTATTCATGTTTATTCTTTCCACAAAAAGAATCTAAAATAATTAATCATACATAAATATAAGAGTACCCAAGGAAAGAAATGGGCACACAATCACATCATGAAGGATAATAAAAAGGGACTTAACACACAAGAATCCATGAAAAAAAGGAATTAAATCATAATTATACATTAATAATGTATAAAGGAATAAATCATGACAAGAGATAACAAACTGAAGTGATAACATGTAAAAATAGTTTTTAGGATTCGTAGAGTCAAGACATTTTACCGCGGTTTAAGAAAACATCGAATATCTCTTAAAAAGAAAAGCGGCATAATATTTTTTTTAAAACCAGAAGTAAACCATGAGGGTTTTACTAATAAAATTACTGATTTTAAAAATACAAAGGTGACATAAAATAGAGGATATAGTACACTTGATAATAGGAATGAATTCGGGAAGTTCTCTTAAAATGGGTTCACTTATCAGGATGTAATGAGGAGAGAACCACTTAAAAGCATGCATATCCCTGAAGAGAGTGATGAAAGAGTCTTGATAAATAAACTTGGAACATGTACACAACATTTAGAGTATGAACATGAAAAGATAAGATAACATCATTTTGGTAGAAAGGTAGTTAAGACAACCCGAAGGAATAAAAGATGTTCAGGTAGAATTCTTTACGGATTATATGAATGGAATAAAGAGTACTTGAGGGGGATTATTGAGAGAAAAAATGAAATTATCATTACATATACATAAATATGTCATTATGGGGGAGGTGAGAAATCATACCCCATAATTAAAAATTTCACACAACATGTCCTAACATAGTTAACAATCATGAATAAGTGTGAAATTGGGAGGATCCCATACCTTAGGAACATTAGTGTTTTCCACATGATATTAATGACCTGAATAGTCAAATTAGGTTTATTAATCAGTAGTTCCTGAACCTTATATAAAAGTAATAGATTCTTTAAATCCTTTTTAACTTCATTTATAACCATTTTGATTGATTTCAAGGTTCAATTTCATTGCTCGGGTCTGTTTGTTTCATTTGTTTTAACGATCAGTTCAATTGTATTTAGGTTGAAATAACTTTTAAGATGAAAGTGGTTGTCGAGAATTGAAGTTATATAACATTAGTGGAAATACAATAGGATACATGGTTAGAAAACTAATTTTTTTAATTACAGTGAAACAGAACCTTCACATTAAATATTAATGACAAACACTTGAATTAAATTTATCGATTTTACCCATAATTGACTTGATTAGTATTATTGTTTTATATCATGAGTGCATGAGAATTTAAAAATCATAAATAAGAAATATAAAATATATAAGAATCTAGTTCAACCATACCATTAATGGTTACATGACTAGAAACAAAATGATAAAATAATATGAAAACACATTATCCATGATGTCGGTAATTTGACACATCACGGACGATGTATTAATTCTACAACGTGAGGGAGAGGAGGAGAAGTATGATGGGTGAAATTTTTCATAAGCATGATTAGCATCCAGAATATATGAGATTCTGGAGCCTTCATTCCTTTTGAATATGGTATGGGGAATAGGGTATAATAAAAGAATGAAAATGAAAACAAAACACTTGAAAACGAAAGAGGGTTCTTACCCTTCGATCTCCTCTATTTGAGACTCCTCTTAGGGGCTTTTATTTTGGTCTTTTGGAAAGACCAGAAATCCTAGGACGTGAGGAAGGATTTAGGGAGGCTATTTGGGCATAATTTTGGCTAGGAAAATGGATTGATATGTCTGAGGAAAAGAGGTAAGGAGATGGAGTATTTATAGTGAGGGAGGAGAGGGTTTTCCCAATTGTTTATTCAATAGTTTATTAATTTCCCTCAAGACAAGGAATAGTGATGATTCCTTGACCAAAAATAGTAAATTTAGCATGTGAATACAAACCAATTGTTCTTACATCATTAGAACATCATCATGACTTCATAATCAATGTATTTTGTTTTATTTTGTGAATTATCGTAATTCACTGTTTATCAAAATTTCATGTATTTCAGAAAAATCCCAAAAATTCGCCCTGACCATTTTTCGACATGTAGAATCCAAAAATAAAGTCCATTTTTTGAATTTTTTTTTCTAATTATGAATATATTAATATTTAATTAAAATAATATGTTATTATCAAAACCAGTTTTAAAACATTCATTAACTCATTTTAAAATATAGGTATATCGTACTTCCAACTTGAATATTATTTTTTATACCACCATATGCGAGGTTACTATTCATTATGGTATGTCACTTTTCATAAAGGTATGTTACAATTAATTAGGGTTGGTTACTATTTAACAACAATTATTTTTGTTTTATTAGACTCCAAAAAACATCTTGAACACAACTGTGTTTGCTAGATTTATGAAATTCCAGACACATAAGTGAAAAAATTATGTTTCAAGGTCACTTATAACATAGTAGTTCATTATGTTGTTCTTTCATGAGATTTTATGGCATAAATATCAGAAGGGAATTTCCATTTAAAAACTTTGGGTCATTACAAATTTATTCTCAATGTTATAAATATGTTCTTATTCAAAATTATTTTTTCCTTTCTAGTATTCTAATTTATTTCTATAGTGTTTTTTGGTTAATTATCCCATTCAATGGGATTGAGGATATCCAATTTTTTTATTTATATTGGAATTATTTTCAAATTCTTATCTGTATGTAACACTTTAAATTCTTATTACTATACTTCATCTATAAATATAATGTTCAAGGAAAATAATGAAAACACGGTTAGTTCCATCATGTAGTGTATGAGCCTTATATAATATGATATTACATAATATGAAAAATTTATATAATTAGAATGTAAATTGAAAAAAAATTATTCTAGTTCATTATAATTATTTTAATATTCTATATAGTCATTACTGGTAATTTTAATTCCTATCCACACAATAAATGAAAATTTAATGTGTGGTAAATCCTCCCCCCAATAGATGTCATTTTGAATACATGAAGTTCATGATTGGAAGATGTGGGTTTATATGGACATAGGTTATTTCGACCAACTAAGATCAACATATCTTGCCATCTTATGATGACATTTGATTTCGATGGAGTGCGTAGACCAATGGTGGTGGTGATGATGATGACTGTCTTGGGTAGATCTGCAGTCAATTGTGTATCTTATTGAGCTTGGAACACCTAGACAACGATGGATGAGGGGTATGGATCTCCACGTGTTACAGTAGGGATGCCGAAGGAGTCTAGAGTGTGTGGAACCTCACCTGTGATGTTTGTTTTGAAGGACACATGATCTTATTGGGATGAAATTATTGAGGATGCCGAATCTGATGCTCGAAATTCTCGAGTGACCAAAAATGTGGCTTGTTTAATTCATTTTTATAGTTCTATTCCAGATGTTATGGTGGTGGATTTGGTTAAACTAGTTTTTAATGATTGAATATATGGTCTGGTGGAATTTGAAAGCAATCCAAATATAATACATTAAGAAAATATGATATATGTTATTTCATATTGTATTGTGAAGAATAGTGGTACTACTCTTTAGCATAAGAAGCAAGATGAAATACATGAACGATTTTAGATTTTAGAGTTCTTCATTACTACTAGTATTGTTCTTTCTATTGGCGGAAAGCTTTGAAATGCTGATGAATTGATTCAAAATCTAGCCTTTATATAGATCTCCTCAAATTGGAGATGTATACCCATGTGTAGGGGGTTCATCCACAAGATTTTCCCATCAAGGGAGATGACGATCAGGGCATGGAGAAGTTTCTCTATTACTTTAAATCTAGGTATGATCTATATTCTATAAGGGTATTTTCTCATTATAAAATATTCATTATAAAAAACGTGACCTCAATTTTTCATTAAAATTTTGGTCTTAACTAGATTTTATGACATCACAAAATTCTTTTTAAAATTTTATCTACTATTGGTATAACAATTAAAATATACAGAGCCACTTATGTAGCTTGGTTCAGGAACATTTCTAGGGTCCTGGTGGAGGTTTAATTAAGCACGTTCATAGCTAACAATATATTGTTATTAGCACATGATGATAAGATCCATTTTAAAGTGGAATATGAATGACTTCCTCTTTTCTTCAGACTATCAAATAATTGTCCATTCCAAAGTCAGATGACATAAAATGTGGTTTTTTCCTATTCATATGTAAAATGGAATCATTAGACATCATTTTTTATGAAAGTAATGGTGAATAATTATTTGGATTATGTATGTGGAAGACGTTCTTCAGAGATGAATAATATTTCTAAGGTTTTGTTTAATTATTTTAATGGTTAATCCTCATACTTAGTAATGTGGAAGGGCCCTAATTTTATTACTATTATGGTGATTCAACATTTTAGCATGAATTTTATTATTGGAAAAAGCTCATTTCATGGTAGGCTATTGTAGCTGACATATACTTGTTCTATCTTTGATTGAAATGTATAAGTGGAATCATCTTCCCCTGAATTGGGTGATGATGATATGAAATAGGACATGATAGATGTTGAGAATCATTTGTCTTGTCTGGATGTTTTAAAATATATCTTTTTATTGTCTCATTGGTGCATGGATTCCTGGAGATTGTGGCTTATAATCCCCTAACCCTATAAGATGATGGTTTCATTCAAATTGATTCTCAACAGTATGTTGACTGTCTTAAAAAACTCAAAACAATCACTCTGAGATAACTGAGAAGTAGGAAAACATCTCTTATTATGACGGTCTGAAAGCTAGAAACCCCATATATCCATCAAGTATAGTTATTCTCATGCCTCTTTTTGGATGAAATTAGTTATGAAAAGACGAAGGTGATTAAAGAGAGGGAATCACTCCTGCACCTTCAATGTGAAGGATTCAAAAGGACTGTTCTATTCTTCCATGTGTTGTGTCCACTATATCTTTTTATAACATGTCAACATGGGTCAATTCAAACATACTCATGATTTTAAATCATGGAATATATATGTCTGAGTGGGAAAATGCTGCTGATTTTTAGTAGGGAAAGGACATGTATTATTATGATCTTTAAATTTTTTTCATGATGGATGACAGAAAGATCTGCTGTTTATACCACTCGTCATTTCCTTATACATTTTCTTTTATTTTTAATAAATGTTCATATGCTTTTCTTCTGTATGGACATGTCTTATAATAATTGATATGTAAACTAATATTAATTTGACTACATGGTCGGAACAACATCAAATTCCCCTCCCCATAATAATAACATGTGGTGGATTTAATAAAATATTCTCTCCTTATACCACCTAACATTATGCACATATGAAAATATTGGATGATTCTAGATGATAATTAGAAATATTGATACAATTTTTGAATAAAATAACCTTCAGATAACATGGAATACTTTTTCCTTATTTTCCATCATCTCCATCAATTCCAAGAGGGAAATAATTCACCTTAATTTAATTCTCACTAATTTATAGTGATAATCAGAAATTATTATCAGTATTGCCTCACCATAATTCAATATGGAATCACATTTCTCTTTTAATTATTCAATAAATAAGTCAAAAAAAGTATATATGGGATAACACATTATATAAAGAAAGAAAGAGATGTTTATAAAATATTGTTTTCTAAATTTTCCCATATGAAGCATGTTTTTTGTTCCCACATTTGGGAAAACATGATGATTTTACAAAAAATCTGGAACATGAACATCACATAAAAATTTCAAACACATTCTTGTGTAATTATTTTCGTACTTATTTTATTATATAAACATGACATAATGATAATAATATTAATATTAATGAAAAACAAGGCCATAAGGGTGAAAATTATACCTCAAATTTCTTGTTATTTCAAATATTTCCATAGATCGAGATTTAGAGATTATGGATATGTACCTAGAAGATTTAATTTCATTAGTGTCTCCCCCAAAAGAGATTAAAATGGTAAAAAAAAATCTTGAATCTCTATCTTGGATATATTATTTTCTTCCATTCATATTTCTTCCATTTATATGATGTGAATAGCTATCCCTCATTGATTCTTGATGTTTAATCTCTTAAAATAATATAAGTGTATCTTTATAATAGGTTTGAACACATTTTTAGACTTCAATATATTATTTTTATATTCATTCTTGTTTCAATTTCATTTAGAGGATTGAATATCATTGTTAGCCTACATTTCCTTATTAGAAATTGTATTCTATCCCAAAGAAGAATTTTAATTTGTTTCCACTATTATTACATCCTTTTCATTCATCAACACATGTTATTTAGCAAGTAAAAACATAATATAATTCATAATATAGTTTTCTATTTAATTTCCATTAATCACAAAAACAATCCATTTTCACATATCTATTAATCATTGAAAAATTCTTCTTTCTCATTGAAAATAGTCTCATTTGTGTTGAATATTTTTACCACGTTTAGATTTTTCACCATTATTATAGGCCTTCTCTAACTTCCTCATGTTTTCTAGTTATACTAAAAATCTATGACCATGTTCATGAACCTGCAAATAAACCAAATCTATCGAATAAACCTCATGCATTCTCTTATTGATAAAATCATTCTATATTTTTCCTCTGGAAACCCTTGTTTAATGGCTTCGCCAATTTTTTTTACTCATTTTGGGTCCTTCAATTTATGGACATACTATGTTCCATCCATGATACATTGGAGAGAATACCATGTTTTTTAAATTCACATATTTTTATTATTTTTATTTTTCCCTCCACAAGAAGACATGATAGAATATTTAGAAACTAATCTTTTATAGTGGGGGTTAACTTTTTCAAAGATCAAGAGTTGGATAATTCTCTATATAATCATAGGACATCCTTCCCACCATTTTGAGTCCCTTTTGATATGAAATTTTTCTATGATGAATTATTCATTATAACTCTCTTCTTAGTTATTTCGGTGGGCTTAGTTTGGTTTCAGTCCAGAATAATTAGATTTATTACAAGTATGAAACATTTCATTATAACTAATTATTTCTCAACGTAAACTAAAAACAATATATCTTCCCAATATATATTCAGTAGTATATATTGAGGCTCATGAATTTTTAAATTTTTGGTAATAAATTTCAAATCCCTCTAATTCATGTTTCATTCACATTTTATTATGCATGTTCAAAATTCACTCAGACTTTATGTAACATTTTTAATTCATAAACTCTTTCAGAAATAAATAAATTATTTATTTCTCTAAAAAATATTGTTTAATAATCTTATATTGACTAATAATATTTATCATTTTGTTGTTAAATCGTTTTATTTTATGCTATCTTACAAGTTATCGGTTTGTCTTATATTACAACCTACTTTGATATTACTGTCTCAATGACATCAGATTTTATATATATCAATTTTTTTTAACAAATAATTAATTGATAAAACATATTATGTATGAAATAATGTTTTCTTCATCCTTGTTTAGATAAAATCCAATAAGGAAGTAAAGGATTCAACTATTTTAAACACTTTATATACTCAACATCCACTTGAATCATCAATGTGGGGTTATTAAATAGTTTCAATTTATAATCACTTCAAAAATACCATCCATATAAAGTGGATAATTCTTTTCTATCTAGATCATTTTTCTACTCTTCCTTGCCTCCGTCTTCGAGATTGTTTTCACTGTCTTGGCTAAAATTTACATTCCATCATTATTTGGTTCAGAGTTATAATTCAATATATGAGGCTATTTTTAGAGAATATTAAATATACCATTAATGTATAGCTTTTTAGATGAAAATTATGATCTATAAAAAAATGTGATTCCAAGGGGAGTGAATTACCCTTAAAAGGGAAGTGGTGATTCAGATGTAACATAAAACTTTTCAAAATTATTTAACATTTAAATTCATCCTCCTAGTATTATTTATTCTCGATCCACTGTCTCTTTTTTCAGATAAAATCACTCTGATAATATTTTAAATTAATACCTAATAACACACGTACTTTTATAAAATTTGTAACTAATACTTACTATTTTCCTGGATTTGATGTGTTACCCAATCAATTTTTCTTCTCTAAAATCAAAATCATTACATAACATGTAGAGGGTTTTTCACACACCGTTACCAAATTAGAGTATCACTAATCATCTCTTGGTCGGATTCACAATATGTAGTTTCCTACTTCTCATGGTACCTCACATTCTCTCGTTCTATAATATATATTCAATGACATCTAATTATAGTCACTGAGTTGCATAGTGGTCTTCATGAATACCCCGAGTCTCATAGGTCCTATCGATTTACATTATTTATATATAAGAGTTTAATTTTAGACCCTTCAGTAAATTAAACCATAAATTAGCTAAATTATGTCTCATTAATCCGTATAATATATCTTCTATAACTTAATGAAATCTTCTACTAATGAACTTAATTCATCATGAATGATTAATAACTCAAAATCCACATGCATCTCAGTTTCATAGTAATCCAACCAAAAACATTCACCAACATTTCTCACTCTATATTTAGACTCATGGGATCTTTTATATCTATGAACTTCTCATTTCATCAATGGTCATTAATTCACATAAATATGTATAATAATATATTCACTAAATCCTTCCTCAAACTACTGCATCCATTAATGTTGTAGGATAATTTTCATTTACATTGAATCCCTCAAACTTATCATTGAACGATGGGTATAAAATTATTCTTATTTTATTAAATTACATGGAGTGAATATTATTTTTTTATTCTTCATGAGTTATTCCTGATTTATCACCACATTGTACCTCTTAGATACTCGATACTATTCATCCACATCTACAAACACTTCTTTTATTATCTTATCTTATTTATTTTATTAAAATTCACATGAATACGAGGCTTAATTTAATGAATTACTTATTTAAAAATACCCATGACTAGTATATTAAAGGTTAAATGTAATATCTATTGAGAAATCAGAATAATAGAATACCCATTTTCTAATTAATATGAACAACATTTTCTTTTTCAATGTTTTTCCTCAAATAAATGACTCTATTTCCATCATATTTAATTTTATCTCATATTATTTATCCCATTTTTATATTTATTAAAAAATAATATATGATTTATCCACTTATTCCTAAATAATCTTGCATAAAATTTCACATCACTATTGTTTTATAGCATTCCAAAATATAGTAAATATTTTATGTGGTGTGGATTTCATTTCATCTTGTGATTAAAACTTCACATAATGAATTGTACAACTTGTAATATTGATTAGGAAAAAAATAAAACTATATTATCAATTATTTTATATCATTTATATATCCCCTTATTTTAATGAGATTATAATTATATGAACATCTGGGTTTAAAAGTAATTTCTTGTTTACTATTCTTGAAAGATAAATTAAATTAATTTATCTATCAAAAAACAAATGAATTTGTTTTGAAACATTGATCTTTCCCAAAAAAGGATTCGATCATGGGATAAATATAAATAATAATGTTTCTATTTATTAAAAAACATAAGCATCATGAGATTTTATTTTTTTCTTTAGAATCATGCTTTTTGGAAATATTTTATTTACATCAAATTAGTATGGGAGATTTGGTTTACTAAATATTAGAATTGCATTAATAAACATGTCTACATAATGTATTCCAATTAATATTATCAAATTAAATTATGTTTTCTGAATTACTATATGTGGGTCAAATATAAAGCATTTAGATACATCTATGGATTTAGTATCATAGAAATTCATTTATATACAAGGGTCCTGAAATCGAATATGCCATAAATATTGGCTATGATAACATCTTATGTGGGTCATTCGACTATATCACTGAAAAAATATATATAAATCATCATGTATGAAAATATTTTCATTCATGGTTGCTTAAATAATGTGGATTCACCAAATTTGATGGAATTCACCACTTGGATCCTATAATTTCTAGACATCATTTATTTTAAAATAGGATCACCTCCACTTCATCTGCAGCTGATATAAACCACTAAAAAACACATCAATTTTTTTTAAGAATGTATTTAAATCTAAAACACTTCAAAATGATTGAAAATATATTTACAATTAAATAAACCTCCACTCTTTTAATCCTTAACAAGATAACATTTCACAATGGATTTCATTCAAATAAAAACAATATTTCAACCTTTGTTTATTTTTTTCCAGAATTTATTTCAATAGACCTCATATAAAAGTACACATAGATGGATAATTCAAGGATAAAGAACTACATTTTAATATTTATATAGATTCCCACATATAAAACAACATCTCCTTCTTGATTTTCACTATATATATAAATCTTGTTAGTACATAATATTTCAAACAATAAAAGGATGATTCATTAGAACTTTTTAGGATTATCCCAAGATTTATAGATCATTAATCGACAAATGTATTTTTTAACCACATTACGTTGATATATTTATATTCAAGGGTATTCAAATCCTCTTTTATTTTTTCCCATTATATGAGAAATATATATTCTTCATTGGATGATAGATTATAGAATCCATAAAATGAATTCTCTGTAATTGTATTACATTGAAAAGAAAACATAAAAAGAATACATTTTGGTGAAATTTTTTCATGGAATTTAGACAACATGTGATATTTGGTATGGTGTGAGGATATCATATTAAATTAATCTATCAAATTAAAAAAATATTTTCATTGTATATTTGATAAAACAATATACCATTATTTTTATAAAATCATTATCTATTGAATTATGAAATAAGTTAAAGTGTGTAGATTAAATGTCAGTGTGATCAACAACCCATTTAGTGTAGTTGGATTTTTTAATTATTATGATAAAATAAATATTAGGTTTCTAGTGGCAGATACCATAGTAAGGAATTAGCTTGAAAATATTATATGTGATCATGTATAATGACTCGAATATATATCTTTGTAAATTGATTATGGGATTACCATCATTTATGAATATTAAATTTTAAATTTTCATAAGTTTTTATAGCTTTATGTGTGATTTATTCGTATCATAAAAAATATTCAAATACATGGTAGAGAAGCATGGATGTAACTAATATGACTTGATATGTCAAAAGGATATGGATAAATATGAATGTCTAGGATGAGAATCTATATAATGGGTGCCTATAATAACCCACACTATTAGGATTTAGTTAGTTTGGAAATAGAGTATATCCATAGTAGAACTGGGTCTTGGGTGAATTTATATTCTTGATTTGATAGAGAATACAGGCTTTTAGACTTGATTTAAATGATGAAAGTGAAAACATTTAGGTGCTCTTTTGAGTAATAAGGGATTGAAATGAAAAATACTTTATCAAGTATATGGGGAGGCCTAGGCTTCTATAATAGCAATCTTCATGAATCTGTGTAATAGACTATTATAAATCTTATATCTAGATTGTGGTTATATCCTAATACACTAAATGTTTGGGGGGAGGTAATAATGACCCATTGACACAATTTGATGCTTCATGGAGGACATAAGACATATAGTTCCCTTTCTTTAAACTCACATAATGTCAAGGTAGTTTTGACTTTATAGGATTTCATAATTCATAACCCCTAAGTGTATAGGATTATCATGGGCCAAAATATTGAATTATATATTACTATTTACATAAAAATAACACCATTAATTCAAATCAAATTGAATTATTTTGGAAGATTTCCATTCCTTAGTTAATGTATCAAATCCTCAATTCGTAAATCATTTCATTTCCTTTTATCTTAAAACATAATTTAGGAATATAAATTTTTTTATTCCAATAGATTATGGTAGAATAAAATAAATATGATATTCTTCTCATTCATATCTATATGAGGCTTCGGATAGTTGTATTAAAATGGTTTCACTCTATTTTTGAAAACATATGTCACCCATTAAATTATTAATGGATCATCATAATATTACATTGAAACTAAATTATAAATAGAGATTATGTTATGCAGATTATTTTATTTCTAGAATGATGGGTAATTTGTGAGTGAACCACGCACCACTTATTGAAATTTTACCATAAATACGTTACAAGGTGTGTTTATTTGGAGTTTTTCCTTATAAAATTAATTATTTTGAATAATTATAAATGATTTATAGTTACTTTTTTCTTCTCTTGAATGCGATAGGGTCTTGTTGTGATGGAAGATAATTCATGTGTCCCTAGTAGATGTCGTCGATGGAATTGTAAATTTGGATTACCTTATGATTTATATAGGTGGTTCGTTATTTGATAATATTATTTTAAATGGAATCTATTATATGATAAGTAAGTGGGGGTATGCTAGAATGGTCAACTATGATAGAATTTATAAACTGATTGAGGTAAAGGGTACAATGTAATCAATAAAAATTGGGTGAGAGAAAATAGATTCAATGAGGTGGTCTCACATATTCTTAATTGAACTATTAGTCACTCCATGACTCAAATTAGATATAGGAAATGGGTTAAATAGTATTTTTAATAATAGTGGTCATATATAATTTTTTGATGACTCAATGTCTAATTATGGTCTCATTTTAGGTGATTCAATACTATGTTTATATGAAAAAACAAAGTTGGATAAAAAAAATGTTTTTCGTATCCCTGAGTTATATGAGTTATCTAAGAGAGAAAATATAAGTATTAGGATTTGTTATTTATAATTGATATATGGGATTATGATAAATTATATGGAATGTTATATAATGGGTATACTAATTGGGTGAACACCCCAATAGTGATCCACTATGGTGGTTAATTGATGGGATAATTTAGTGGTAGATTATCAGGCTAAGGCTCCACATCATAGGGGACTTATACAATAGAATTAAGGAAACATTTGAAGACCAATTTCTTTATAACACTACTATTATTGATTAAATATTAATGGTTTGGTATTATATGGTAATATGATTATGGACTTACAATATATCCTAAAATATATTTATTGTGATATGAACAAGGAGTAATGAACATGTGGAAGGGAATGATATTTGGATATATAATCCCACTATGTTGACAAATTTTAGCAATATATTTTGATAAGGTATGTAAAATTAGTTTAATGGGATGATTTGAATATGTTTTTATTTTTATGGCATGATGTGTGATTGTACATAGTTGAGCACTAGGGTTTAGGGTGATGGACATCAGTTTTTTTACTGATATTATATAGATATTTTCTTTATGTTATGCAATGATTATCGAGGGACATTATTGAGAGATATATTCATTATTTTCCACATATTCTATAGTATTGTTTTATATATGTCAATTATAACACTAAAAATATATTTTTTGGAATATAAAATATGTTTTTCAATGACAAGTTATAATCCGTTCACTATTAATATTTTTGGACTACTGATAAGCTATTAAATTTTTATTACTCAATAAATGTCACATGAAAATAAATCGTTGAATTAATTTATATTGAAGGATGCCTCAATACCAAATTTTTTTTAATAATGATTATAACTATAAAATTAGTAAAATAATTGATGCTTCCTAATCATATTTCCTTTCTAATTAATGATTTTTATTTTTTGGAAGTAAAAATATATCTACAAACATTATGAAAAAATGGATATGTCTTGAACATATAGAATCATCCAAACATGTTAAGATGTTAAATAAACTGTAATGGTCAACTGACGAATTTGAAATTTTAAAATGTTAAATCCTAGATGAACCCATGAACCAAAAGTGGACATGTGCGAGGTAAGATAAATTTCTATAAGTCCTTAAATGACTAGAAAATTAATAAATCAACATCATGATGCATTCTAGTGACCACATGAAGGATTTAACAAACCATATCAATACTTCAAATGACAATGAATATAGATAACTAAAATATATTTAAGTGTTGATCCTACCATATGATGAAATTATTTGAATGTGGGATGTTATTAAATGGACACATAAATAAATGATGTTATAATGAATCCATGTTTCCATATATCATGTTATTGTCTGTAAGGACCTTATTACTATGTCAACTTATCCCATGCTCATTGTTATGTAAGGTGACGTGACTTCAAAAAAATGTTACTTTGCATGGTTAATGTCCATATATCCATATATAAGTAAAACAATAATGAAATTTAAAAATCAACTGAATATAATTTGAATCATTTATAGAATATTAATAGAATTTAATAATTCTAGATTATAGTATATATTATGATCATTATTTTATGGATATTCTGTAATGAATTGTTAGAGATGGTTTCCCTTAAATGATGTATAGTCTCTTAGGGAAACAATGTGAGAGACTAATGTTGGAACACATGTAAGACTAACTACTTTACTATGTTCTTACATGAAACCATGTTATTATATATCAATATATTATCCATTTTATGGTTATTCAAGGAAATATTTAATGATAATTGATAAAACAAATATGATCATTTTGAGAATGTCAAAGCACCCACTTCATATGATTTTACTCTCCATGTTTTAATTTATTCTCATGGTTTGTTTATACTGTCATATAGATATGTTATTACATTATCTAACACAATATTTGAGAGTGAAATATACTCAATTATTATTATTTATAAATTTAATATCCTATGAATAATTATAGAATCGTATATTTATATATAGTATTTACCTAATTGTAGTTTTGTAAATAAAACATTAATGAGTTTATGGATAATGATTCTTAGGATAAAATTAACATTCTTGGAGGTATGTTATTGTTGGGTGGAGAGGTTTATGTATGAAATTTGAACAGAACCTCCAACATTAAATATCATTACATGTTGTTATTTCATTGATTATTCATATTTTCATACAGTCATCACTAATTTTATCATTTATCTATTTTTTAATAATTATTTAATAAAATATTTCTTGAAAATAATATGTATAATTGTTAAAAAAAAATTATATATCTGACATGGTGTGGGTAATATAATTTCAAAATTTATATATGCTTCAAAATTGGTTTATCATGGTTTTGGTGTAATAATAGAGAGTCTATTTAAAAGAATCAAATAATAAATATCGATAATATATCTTAACTTGCATATTTTATTTGAGGGGTTTCTAAACATATATTAATAATAAATTTTAAATTGGAAGCTTCTTTCCCCCTCCCTCCTTCCGATGGTATCCATTTGGACTAACATTTCTTTTAAAGAATAATTATTTCATTATTTTAGTTTGTCTTTTCTATTGATGAAGTCGTTAACAAGAATTATTAAATTCATCTTTTTTATTTACTTTATCATTATGTATGATAAGCCAAATGGTTATGCTATAAAAACACCTATTTGTTTTAATAGTAACCATTATGGTAGAAGTAAACTAAAAATGAATATTAATCTATGGAGAATGGGTTTTTGAATTTTTTAATCTATTGAATATCAATAGGAAAACCTAATACATTTACCAAATAATGGATTTAAACAATTAATAATTCTTATGATTTTAATTTAAATTCAATAGGTGATTCTTTTTTTTTCAAATAGTATTAGTTTAATATATTATTTTCTTATGATACTACATATCAAATTTTAGATACACTTTTTTGGGCTCATGAAGAAACATCTAATAATAATGAAATGGGATTAAATACATACTTTTAATTATGATAAATTATAAATTAATACTGTTAAATCTACCTATAGAAGGTATCAAAGGATCAGTTAAATCATAAACACTGTTATTAGAAATCGAAAAATTTGTATGAGATGGATTATGTTCTATGTATATTGAGATGTTTTCTATATCAATGATGTACAACTATAGTCTTTATCGGAGATAAATGTGACAATAGAAAACTACCAGTAAAAGAGATATTTGTAAAGCTGCTGATGTATCCAGAAGAGCTAAAAGCTAATAATCTATATGATGAACCAAAAACAAAATATTCTTTCTATTGAAGATTCACAATCAAATCTCATGGATGTTTTGGAAAACAATAGTATTAATGAAAGTGAAGCTGATATAGTTAGTGATGAGGAATTTCCTCATCTTTCTAGAAGATTCCAAAAGATCTATGAAATGAAGAATATTTTCAAAAAAAATATAAATTGATAAATGATAAAATATATAACATGAATAATGATTTTAAAATGGATTTATACTCTCATGAGATTGCATAAATTGAGTGTAAGATGAATGGAAATATAATAGATGAATTTCCAATGATTTTGTATAATAATTATGTGGAGATAATACAAAAATAAAAAAGATTGAAATAGAGGCCACATGGAGTGAATCAGATGAAAACTAAAGTGATTCAAATTCTACTTTGGAAGTTTTAAATAAAAAATCAAATCTTTTATTTTTACTAGTAATTAATAAGTACCATCTAGATAATATAATCATTTATTTGATAGCATTGAAATGTAAAATTAATTATTTTCATAATATTGTGTTATGATGGTAGATAGTATGATTAAAATAAATGATAATTATGAAAATATGATGAAAAATCATGTTTTCTATATTATTGATAAAACTGATATACGTATGTAAAAGTGAATGAATATAAATCTATTGAAAGGAATTTCTGACATGAAAATGGTGAATGAAAAACATAAAAATAATCTTTACAGTTTTTTAATAGTATAAAAACAATAATATTACACTGTGTAGATAAGAAAACTAAAAATCTAAATATATAATTGGTAATGTATCATGATAGTAAGGAAATCTATTTAAATATTATTCTATTAATAGTTAAAATAAATTGTTAATCCCTAAATAAATAGAAACATTTATTTTTGGAAATAAAACTATGACTTTTGAACATAAAAAAGTTCATTCAATATAAATCCAATAATTGTATAATAACTAATTGTATGACCTAAATGTTGATTAAAAAGGCTTTATTTACAATCATATATTGTTCCCAAAACATTTTTCTTCCAAATTCATATATTGTTTCATTACAGTTATGGAAATTTTTGAAAAGACAATGTAGAAATCTATTTTATCTATATAGATGTTGTTCCCTAATTAAGAGTACAAAATATTTAATCATTGAGAACCATGTAAATGTAAATGGAGTATATGTTTAATTTTGTGATAATGAAAAAGAAAATATTATCAGATTTGAATTAATCAATAACTTAAAATCTATAATTATTTACAAAGTATTACTTAGTCATTCATTAAATTAGAATCTTTGACGTATTACTCAATGGTGTGATGTTGGTTTTAATGATATCGTTTAATTCAATGCATATAAAAATTCTTGCATCTAAGAAAGTTTTAATATTTACTACTATTAAAAATGATACTATTTATATTATTAAAAAAGATTATTTAATTTTTAAAAATGTTCAATATTTTAATGAATTTTATATAGAATATTGGCTCTATAATAGGATGTCATAAAACTATAATATATACACATATTATAAGGTAAATATAATGGGATAATCAAGGATCTAGTCTAACTAGAGTTCCCTAAATATAAATTTTTCAATAGTTGTTAAAAGTGAATGTGACACAAAATAACTTTCAAACTAAAGGAAGTAGTTTATAACTAAAAACAACTAAAAAGGGTTCACAAGGATATATTTGTACTATATATTGATTCTATTAAATTGTAAAATAATTAATATTATGTAATTTTTCATTATTATTCATGATTTTATTTGGTGTTTTTACATTCCTAGAAAATCTAAACTCCATATTTTTCTAATATATATAAAATTTGAATAGAACCATAGTAGAATGACCATCAAATACTCAATAAGTGAACATATTCATGAATTTTAGATTCAAGAGTTTGAATATCATTAATCAAAATGTGGCTATACTCATAATTTCACTTCACTACAATCATAAAAAAAATGGGGATGTTGAAAATATAAATTAGACTCTTCATGATGTTCTTCATAGTACGCATAGTGGATATGACACTCTAATCATCATTTGGTTAGTTTTTTATTTAAAAAATTTATTATTTAATTAATATATTTATTATTGACACTATCATTAAAAAAATTATATGTGTTATGGAATAGAAAAAAACCCAAATTGAATTATATTATAATTTAATGTAGAAATGTTATAATGATAAATAAAAAGGAAGTTCTTATATTTATTATTCGAAAAATCTTGGAAGGAATACTTTAGGTTATTAAAAAACTATTATATCATGTAGAGTGATTAATATAAAATCTAATGTTATGGAGGATTCTATAGATGTAATTGTAGATGAGAAAAATTCAAATAAGCCCAAAACATCTATATAAATCCGTTATTTCGAAATATAAAAATTAAATATCAATAATACCTCTAATGATTATGACTTTTCTATTTCTATTCATAATAAATCAATAAGAAGATAGAATCATGGCATTCCTATCCTAAAATAAGATAATGAAGAACCATGATATTCATTTCCTAGAATTATTTGTGCCCTAAAAAACCATCCCTTGAATGTTTTCATTGGAGACCTAGATAATGGTACTCAAATTTGAGTCTTGCTAAGAAAATATGGTGAACACCACGATTATTTGTCTCAGCATAAACATAAGAACATCAATGAAGCAATCAATGCTGAAAATTGGGTGATAGATATGTCATAATACTTTAATTATGTTCAATGAAATAATTTTTGTGAATTATTTAATAAACCTAAATAATAACAGACCATTGGTACCATGTCACTATATAGAATCAAGTTTATGTTTCCAATATAATGTTCAAAATCAATGATAGATTAGTTACACAAGGTTTTATTAAAGAGGAATGCATTGATTATAAAGAAACATTTTCAGCAGTAGTGGTACATTAGGGCATTAAAATTCTTCTTTCATATAACGATTTTCTTAATTTCAAACTATTTAAAATGTTTAATAGGAGTGCATTTCATAAAAGGAATATTATTGAGATTTATTTTTGAGAAACCTACTAGATCTAGACATTATCATTTTCTGAATCATATTATGTAAATATCTAAAACATTTATGTGTCAAAATATGATATTATAACATGGTTCAATATGATCAGTACCTTCTTGATTTTAAATTAATTTTATGAATTTAATGTTGACCCAACTCAAACTATAAAAAAATTCAACTGATGTTTTAGTAGATAAAATCCATGTTGATAATATTATTTTTGGATCATCCAAACATTCGACGTGTATTGAATTTTGAATATGACACAAAATGAATTATAAATTAGTTTAATAGATTATTTTAAATTCATACATAGTTTAAAAAATTTTCAAAATAAATATGGAATTATCTTAAATTGACGTCAATACAAAAAGGATAATATAAACAATTTTTATATTCATAAAACTAAAGGTAGTGTCATTGATATTATTTCAATCAATAATTTAGATCTGGATGAAGTTATAAATATTTTTGATAACATGACATATAGAGGTATTTTTGGATTTATATTATAATTAACTTCTAATGGTACATATATTATGATAGGGTATGTATATGCTACTCATTTGTATAAATTATATAACAATATCATCTAAATTTTTTCAAAAGGATTTAAAAATACCACAATAATACATCCAATTCTATATTATATTGCAATTAATTTCATACATTTTAATTAGTTTGTTATTTTGATGTTGCTGTTTTTGGATGTGAGATATATAAATAAATAAACTATGGAACATGTACTGAACCAAGAGGTTGTACAACTAGATATTTACCACTCATATGAAGAGTAGACGATGGAAATTTGGGACCATAGTGAAAAAGTTCAACATAATATGACAACTGGACTCGTAAAACTATTGTGGAGGGAAAATAAGTATAAATAGAATACATAGAAAAAGAGGAAAAAATGAAACAAAACTACCCTCAAATATTTGTAATAGAAAATATTAGATCAAATTTTAAGGATGGAATTTCTAAAGTGGGGATGGATGTATTGAACCATTTTTTATTAAAGAAATCCTACATAATTTTGTGGTATATAATATTATGGAAATAAGAAAATATAGATAAACAAATAATGACTTTGTATTATTAATATATAATTTTCCCATAATCATAAATTATTCCAATTAAAATTTTAGACATAATAATTTGACAAAAAATATAGACTCTAAAAGCTAAAATCAGAAAATAAGGATCAACCCATTCTACCAGAATCATCAACCATACAACAAACGATATAGAAAAGGAAAAAAATATTAGTAAACCGGGAAACATTATTTAAAATACAAACTTATAAAATATATAGTAATTTATTTTAATATTAAGTGAATGAATTAAGTTGTATTTATAGGAGGTGAATCTACCATTGGAATAGTAAACTGACTGTTAGGAATAGTAAACAGACCATTGGAAATATAAACATGACCATTGGAATAGTAATTTTACCTCAAAATAATAAATAATTATAATAATAATATTTTTCAAAATTACTTTATGTCAATATAAATTTTATAATTTCAAAAAATAAATATTTTGATTAAAAAGAAAAAAGAAAATATAAAATCTTTTTTTAAAAACCGTATTATAAAGTATTTTAACCAAATTGAAATTTTGATAATAAAAATAAAAAATGTGTATTTCATAAAATTATTTCATGAAAATTAATATCATTGTTTAATTTTATAGGGAAAAATAATCCAATTGTTAATTTTTTTTAATTCCTATAAATAATTCAATTTCCAAGTGATTAGTAAACATACAATTGTTCACATAACTAATTAATCTAAAATTACATCATTCAAGATGTAATACTGACACAATCCTTTATATAACATTTTATAAGTTGTGATATATTTATTTACATTAATATTTATTTAAAATAGAATAAACTCAATTTCCAAAAAAAATAAGAACTTTCCAAAACGTAATGTCAAAAGTTATTCAGTAAAATATCAATATTTCTTTCATTCCACTTTCCTTTTTAATAAATAATTTAATTAATATTATAAGGAGGTTTAAAATTCTAATAAAAATTATATTATATTAATATCCTATTTATAATATCAAAAATTCACTATCATAAGTTTTAACTTATATATAATATTTAATTAAATATTTAATTATAAAAATACCCCTCTCCTTATGTATAAATAAATCCTAAATCATCCCATGGAAAACCACTCCTCTCATCCATTATAAAGAATCCTTTTTCCCAAATCATATTATTAAGCCAAATAAATTGCATAGGGAAATTATGAATCACTACAACTCAAATCACAAAGGATTAATTCGTCCATAAAAGAAAAGTTACACTGCGGATTCAGTCTGTTCCAACACACTTCTTTCTCTATTTTAATATTCTTCCTCTTAAATTTATTTTTACCCAAACCCTTTCACAACTAACCCATAAATTAATTAATTAGGAAATAATTTAACATTATATTAATGATGTTAATCAAATTTAAGTATCATACTACTATGTGTGTGTGTGTGTGTGTCTATATATAATTTTAACCTCCTTCTACCTGCTCCTTCGACAATATCCCATTAATGTTCAGTTAACCACCATCAGAGACATTTCCATGTGAACACATATTACAATAATCAAGGATCAAAATTATAAACTTTAATAATATATAAGCATGTAATTATATGAATTATAATATACTATAATTAATTATAATAATGTATCAATTATATTAAAGAAAATAGAGAAATTAATGAAAAACATGAAATGTTTATGTAATACAAGATATCAAAATGATTCATATTTATCATCAAAAATAAAGAAATCTAATCCAATGATTATAATTAAAAAAAAATTAAACAAATAAATATAGTAAAATTATGAATTAATTTTTTCAATAAATTTATGGTTATTATTCATGATGTGAAAAAGAGGCAAAATTAAGTTGTAATTATGGAGCGGCGATTCTCAGACCCAACTCCATTTTCTAGATTTTCCCTATTTCTAAAAAATTATGTATAAATAATAATTTAGTCATCCTAAAATATAATTTCATTATTCTCACATTTTTCGAGGATATTTATTTTTTCTACGTTATATTATGACAAACAGAATGATTTTAAAAAATATATATTCTTTCTAAAAACAAATCTTTTACTTCTCTTGATAGTGTTTCTAATTCACTCAAAATTGTTGATTATTACTCCATTTATTTTATACCTTTTTTCATTTGGGAACCCCAACATTTAATCATTAATATATTATTTATGAAATTTGTATGCAAATGCATTCCATCCCATGGGTTATTTTAGTGATATGATTATTATATGTTCTAGGTGGGATGCATGATGATGTAATTGTTATGATGTGATGGATGGTCCTGGACTTATATATCTCTCCAATATATTGGGTAATGTGATGTATATCAGGAGATAATATGTAATATCTGTAAACATGATGTAATCATTGTTCATAGTTATGATGATATTATCATTCACATATGTTATGTGTTATCATGATTCTAGATTTTTTTCATAATTATGAAGTCTATTTAACTAATAAGAAAAGGGGGTTTATTTTAATGCATGGAAACATTGCATTCCATTATCAATGTTTCCATCTTGATATTTATGATGCAATTGTGCCTAATATTTAATGATAATGATTATGCTCACCCATTTAATATTGATTCATATATATTATTTATCATCTTACTACAATTTTATATCACCCATTTCATTGATCTATATCCATAGGTGATTAATTATACTAAGTAAAATCAAAATTCCACAATTTAAAATATATAAGATGTAATTAAATAATTTTTTTGTTTTATTATGTAAATTTTTGGAATAATCTTATTTTTTCCAATAATCTAAACATTAGGATCCTAGATTTATAATGATATTATGTTATTTATCTTGAAAATTGTGTAATAGTCACGTAAAAAATGTAGGGTATCTATACTCGTGATTTGATAGTGCCCATAGTTGTAACCCAAAATTTAATTTTCTTTATTTTCTATTATTTAACTTTAGGGACTTCCCTTTTATAATTTCATCCATGGCCTTCTTTATATCCACATCATCAATTTAATCATTCTTTTTCTTCTCTAAAATTGATGGTTGAGAAATCATTTTTTATAGGTTGTTTATTTTTTCTTCAATTATTACATCCATGTCTATACTTTTCAAGTCTAATATGATTAGATCATTCTCAATAATAATCACTAAATATAACTAAATAAAACACCAAATAATTAATTATATTTTTTTCTCAAAAACAATTCTCATATTTAGGCCATATTCTATCAAATTATCATTTTAAATTGGAAAAATGGAAAATATATTTATCGATTCATCATTGTATACTATGAAAATTTCACCACATTAGGGAAGTGTGAGTACAAGTATAAAGATTACCGTATTTTTTGATACATTTATTTTAAATTTATTTTTTTTTTCTAGAAAAAAATACTCCCATAAGTGTTATATTGATTAGTTTATTAGAAAATAATGACATGTTTTATATATATCATTGATAGTACCCAGCTAGTCCATAAAAATATATATCGGTTTTACAGATGATAATCTAGGCCACTACTCATTCATCTTTATTTTATAATGATCAATAAATATCTATTTTTTTCGGGAAATATGGACAAATAATGATGCTTCCACCATCCAAAACACACATATATTATAATTTGCTTGTAACTCATATTCCATAAAATCTTTAGTAAAAAATTAATATTCTCATCTTTCTACTATTTGGAATTATAGTATTTTAGAATATTATCTATATATACTAACTGAAACTTATTGATGAAATCTGTAAAACACTATTCATGAATACCATGAAGATTTTCAAATAATTAGTGAGTCTAAATTTAATTAATATGAAATATTAATGTATGTGCCTTATAATCAAGGATGGAATGGAAAAATCTAACTTATTTTCCATTAATTGGACATATCCTGAAACAATTTTTATCATTGAGAAGTATATGACCCATGATGTTTTGAGTTAGATTCATTTTCAAATATCCCAATATATTACTTTTGGTGGTTAAATGGTTGTTTAAATGAAAAAAATAAATTTTAAAAATTGTGTAATTGAATCTCAAACAAACTATTATTTATTCTAGTATTCATTTAAAATTAAATTAATATAAGATTTTTTTATTGGTTTATTGATTAATGGTTTTGGTGTAACATTACATATATTTGACAACTATTATCATTAACTTTTAAATTTTTTTAACAAAACATTATTTTATTTATTTTATAAATTGCTATTTGTTTTAATTGATCAAATTTGTTAAGATGAAACAATATTTTGATTGTCGAAATTTTTTTGATGTGGATACCCAGAATCAATTCATTCATAATTTTATAATTTAATGTAAAAATATATTGGTAAATTCATAGAGTTGACAATGATATGTTTTTTTTCATTAAATTTAATTTTAATATTTTTGTATAATTATAATTATTTTAGGGTCCATAGAAAAAATAATTCTATATTGCTTCAGTGAATTTGATTATTTTTATTGTTGTTGTGGGTGAATTTTTGGAAAATACATGAATTTGTCATTTATTTATTCCCTAGATACCATAAAAAATCTATTGTTATAATTTATTGATTGACAAAGTAAATGATTGGATATGTGGTCGATGTGAAAATTTGAAAAGTTAATCGACCTCACCAACAAAATGCATCGACTGTGCTAGATGAAACAAGAATCCTGAATTGTGAAATTGGCCATTTATGCGTGATTTAACATGGCTGAATAAAAATCCTAAAAGTGATGTTTAGAATAACCAAAATCACTCATTAGCCTGAACCAATATCTATTAATCCTGCATGTGAGGATTTCATGTTCATTGGTTTTAAAAATGTAGTTGATGAAGGTCATGAAGATTATATATCAAATAAGTGAACTTCATTTCACCATTTAGTTGTCCTAGAAATGTCTTCTAAGATAATATAATGTCAAGGAACATTAATAAAGGATTGGAAATAATAATTAAAGTTGATAGAATAATAAGAGTTTTAACATTAATCATGAGATCTGAGTCACAATTATTGTATCATAAGTCCAGCAAATTGTTTCAAAATTATTTCTTGAGACTAACAAATTTAAATAATAATAAAGTGAACCTTGTTATAATTCTAGATGATATATAGGATGTTCATGGTCTCAAAAAATAGGGTTATTCATGGAAATATTTCCATATCCTAACCTTTTGAAATTCATAGATATTTGAAACTGGCCTGAATTATTGGGTACCTCTACAATCTAATATAATGATATTTCTACTAGTAATTTATTACTTGTCTAAGAAATATATGATAATCTATAGGGGAACATGAATATCCCACATTCTATGAATGCATTGAATAATTAAGGTAAATCCTTGATTTATTATATATTCTATCAATAAATATTCTCATAATTGAAAATACCATGATGAATATTTTATTTCATGAATCCTAAATGAATAATTCAATCTATATTAAGGAAAATATTTCATCCCAAACACAATGTGAAGTTAATAAACAAATTGGAAGTGAGATTAAGAATTTTTTAAGATGTTACTAATGATGAATTCATGTATCATTGGAATATTTACTCCCATTTCAAGAAACAAATCTTAGACTCAACTGGGAAGATTAATCAACTGATGACAACATGCAATTTTGAGGCACATTGTTCTCAGAATGATCCATTGAAAAGTGTTAAGCTATAAATAGCATGGATGAGTGGGTGTCCTAAAAAAATGTAATAACTCATAAACAGGTTCCCAAATAAAAAATCGGATGGATCTGTTTCTTTCCAGATGGTGGGTTTACCTTATACATGACTTATGTATCGTCAGCGGGGGGGCCCCTGTGAGAAAACCCAAAAATAGCGTAACTGTAAATAAAAAATTGTTAAAATAAAATAATATTATTTTTCAAATTATTATAACTCATGAATGGTGAATCTGATCAAAATTATGATACCACCGTTGGGCTCGTGAGAGTAATCTTTCCTTATGAATATCTTAACATTGGCTCGCACGGGCCAATAGTGGAAGTCCGTTTTTGGCCGTAAATTAAATAATTATGTAAAAATTATTTTATTTTAAAATCCTTATAAACCCTAAATGGTAACATAGATAAGAAATCTGAGATTAAAGTTGATCTCATGAGGGCGTGTTTCCCGTAGGTGTAGCTTAAACTTGACCGATGCTGGTTGATGATTGAAATATAGTTTTTGAACCTTTTCTTAAGTTTATTTAAAAAATGTACAAGTCATTTTTTCTATCTGTTAGACCGGTGTTCAGATCAATTATCTAAGGGCACTATTGAACTCAAAATGGCAAGATACTCCTAAAATAGACAAAAATTTAACTGACAAGGTTCAGAAAAAATAGTTAATTTTTGGACTTTAAGGGAAAAAAGATACTTAAAAGGTTATTTTATTTGTTTTTCCCAAATATTGGGCATTGGCACAGTGGTGATATAGTATGGAAACCAACCGATGATTAGTAGCATTAAATAATGCTGAATAATGGCCCATAAACTTGTGGCGTAACAATGCATTATGTATAACATTAAATATATATTGTTTCATAAATTCAACAGGGTAAAGACGTGGCGATGCAGCATAATAGAAACATTGTGACATGATTTATTTTAAGGGGTTAATGCATTGGTGGGAGGAGGATTAATTGGTGGAATTCCTCTCATGAACCAACGGTGAGAATATTCTCCAACGACGAATGATGAACGCCATCGAATCTCCAGAGACACAAATGTGCCATGAAGAACAAAACTGGAAAGTAACAAATTCCAATGGAAATTGAACCCCTTTGGACATACCACTTAAATCAAGAACACCTCTAAGGTTGGGATTTATTTTATTTTAAGATTCTTTATTCTTCGTTCTAAAATGATGTATGAGGATCATCCCATGAATCTGTTTATCTAAAGTTCACTTGATCTTGAGGGATGGTGTTTTTCATGGGATTTCTATACCAGGATTAATATTTTTTGTGATTGAACATCAAATCATTATCCATTGTTTTCAACACCTCTAAAGTAGAGGGTGCGGGCTGACACGAACAAAGCTAAAGCCCTGCCTCCTTGTGTGTTTTGTGCATTCTTCATGGTTGCAACTTCTAAATGATGGAATAGAAAATATGAGGCCATTTAATGGAAGATGAAATCCCCCATAGGGAATAAGAGCAAGAAAAACGATTAACAGACCATTGTATTAGACTCAGTGGTCCGCGGAATAACCTACCTTCGGTGGCTCGCTTCAGCAGCTGTGGGTTGGTGGTGGAACGCCATGACGGCGTGCCAGAAGGAGGTTTCATATCCAGGTTGGGCCGTAGTGGTGTGGAATGCGCCACCTCTTTCTAGTGGAGGGATGTGGGTGATGAGACTGGGTCACCGAGCGACCTGATGAACTAGACCCCTAGCCAAACCCGGTCGGTTCTAATGAGGCCCAATGGGTATGGCCTACTATCAAAGATGAACATGGCATACCCAGGCCCGAAACATGTTTGTTTGGGTTAGTGGAAGTAAACTAGGGCATGTGGGGCCCCCGGTCCAGGAAGGTTGGGTCAAACTGGGCCTAGACACAATATGCCCGTGTATACTGAAATGCCAATAAGTAACAAACTAGGCATCTGATTGATGAGTTGTTTGTGGCATTGGAAACCTCGTGAAGAGATGGATAATTTGGAATAATCTATGCGGGATTTCATGGAAGTTTAAATGAAATGGAGGGATTGAGGTGTAGCTCTCCCATAATTAATAGAACTATTTGGAGATACCTTGCTGTTGGATGAGACCTAAAGAATGCTGACAAGAAACCCTATGTGGATCAACTATGATGGACCGATGGGAAGTGGATTTGTGAGACCCAAAACGCCCATGGTGGGGAGTGGCTCTGTGTTACCCAGTAGACCCAGGATACACGACATAAGGTGTACCATAGCATGGCCAAGGTGGGAAGTAGATTCTATGTGACCTGATATACCCACAGTGGGAAGCATCTTCTATGTGAACAATCATACCCACAGTATTAATCAGGGATTAGTACCACAGTGGTCCAAGTTTAGTGGGAGGGTGCTTCTGTGTGACCCGCAAAACCCATTGTACACATAAAGAAGGAGTTCCCCAACATCCTATGGTGTTATGTAAAATGATTTTTGGTCCTACGTTCCTACTCTAGATTTTACTTAGTGTGATTTTCTTGCTTCATGATTATTCATCGTGATCATCTTCTTCTTTTTATTGTGGATTGATTTTTGGTCTATCCATGTTGGTTTGGGTTCCCAATATAGTATTTCATTACTCACCCTTGTACGGGCTTCACCTCCATGTATTTTGCCTAGTGCAGTCATTCGATAGCTTTGTAGAGGACATGGTGGCCAAGTAGCAGGCAGTACCTAGTGTGGGAAAGTAGGCGTGATGTGCTTCTACGACATCTAGTACCTACTCTATACTTAAACATCAGGTGCGGTTTCTAGTGGATGACTCACAATTATTCCTAGTATTTTCCAATTTTAGTTCGTCCGTTGTTGGGATTGTATTCTATCACATTTGAGCAAATGTTTTTACTTTTACTCAGTGGGGCATTAGTGGAATGCATGTGTAATTTTATAGCATTACGGTGTGGTTTTGTGTCCACTCATACATGTACTCACGAAATTTCTCCCATTTCTAGGTAGACTCCTTCGATGCTAGTCGCCAACCTCAGGATTTCCGGAGGCGGTCTTGGGATATGTCATGTCATGGGCCCCAGAGGATGAGTCTTAACAACATGGTATCATAGGTTGTTAGTTCTACTATAAGAACTAAGAGTTAGTAATTTTTGATGGGGAAACTGTGTCATGTGTTTTGAGTTCGGATTTCTGGTCAGGGTGTCTAGTGTTGGTGCGGCGGCAAACGCATCCATACACTGGGACCCTGATTTCTAAATTCCAACCCGATAATTGAAAACACTAGTTGGGTGCATCATTGAGTGTTTTTCCAAGATCTTTTTGAATCTGAGTCAGCTAAATAGGTATAACAAATTTATCGTGGTTCATCTTCATTCTCTTTCATGATACCTCTAGGAAGACAACCAACCAGGATTCTAGTGCGTGACCATGAGGATGGTTTATAGAGTGATGTGGCTTCGGTACAAGGATTGATTCCCATGATGGTACATTTAGGAAGTTTCCCATCAATACCACTTAACGTTGGTTAGTGTTTACGACAAGAAGTACCTGTATAGAACACATGTAGGTTCATTTCCTTACAAAAGATTCAGCTATAGAGACCCCTCAGGTTTTGAGGGGAGCCAAACTCTCAGGTGGGTAAGGAATTGAAAGAGGTGGTGCCGGAGTTTTCCATCTAGCCAAGTACCATTTGAACATTTGGAGGTAATGGAAGTGAGACTTCTACTAGGATTATTAGGGAAATAGTAGGTTTTAGATAACCGTATCTCATAATGATGTGACTTTTTATAGACATAGATTGAGAACCTCTCTCAGATAAAGGGATCTTTTGATAAAAGCTAAGTGGTATTGGTGCCCAAGAGCTTCTACATAATCGACATTATGACATGTCGGTAATGGAGTATTCATCAAGGAATACTAACTTTTCCAGGTACTCTATGAATACGATACAACCAGTGCTTCAGGGCTTGGACCACTGAGCATTATATTTTTAGGGAAATCCAAACCAAAACTATTCCTCTATGAATTATACTTATGATAGGTTTCTAGAGAGAGCCTATGTGGTTGAAAGTCCGCTTTCTGAGTAGATATAGCCAGAGGATGTCAGCAGTGGGAATTCAAGCAGCTGATGTCAGTCTCAGATACTTGGATGTGTGATACGTTCCGAGAAGAGATCTCGTGGCAGCGGATCTATTGATCATGACACTTTGGGGGATTCCATTTAGACTAGGAAGAGGTAATTATTTTCAATAGATGGTAGGGGAAATATCTCTAGAGATTTTCCATCTCATTGTGATGATAGTGAAATAGAGGATGGTCCAAAAGGGAAGATAAGTGAAAGGAATAAATGAACATGCAGGGAGGATGTCATGGTAGAGGTGCTAAGAGAGAGTTTGGAGGTAGTATACATTTCTACATGTTTCAACCACCACCACAATTGTTTCCACACCAGGATTAGGTATATGGAAGACAGGGGAATGGAGTATCTAAATGTGTTCTATGAGTATGACCCATGGGATCCCATAAGGATTCAAGCTACAGTCTGTGTCTACTACTAGATTCAATATTAATAAAAATATGTGCTACTAATACCTTCTTGTCAGTAATATTGTTCATGAAAAAGAGTTTACTGTTAAATCATTGACTTGAACCTTATATCTAGATATACTTATGGGAGGTGACTTAGTAATCACACTTATGCTGACAGTGTGATCTGACCCTTAAGGCAAGTGTTTTAGTTGGAACCTCATGGTGTCAGCATCATGGCCTTACGATGTTAGGTTGGATATAACTGGTCCTCCATAGTTCATGATCTTATTGACCTTTTTAGGTAAAATTATGACGTATATCTGCAGCATTACAATGGGGTTTTCCTTGGTTGAAAAAACAATAAACCTAGGTATCATGGGATAAATTCATACATATGAGGGTAAAACTGATCACTCTGGATTCGGCCAACCTTACCCTCATGGAAGTGGATGTTTTGATTTTTCTTTTCCCAAATGTAGCTTCGGAGTATGGGAAGTTCCATTCAAAATAAGTTTCTAGTATTACCTCTCAATAGGGAGGTAGACTTATACATCATTCTATATAATGATATGGCATCAATATTAGCATCAATATATCAGATGGATTTCATAGATCTTCACAAGTAGGGTTCGTATTTGGGGGACTTGTAGAGGAAGAGCTTAGTAAAACCTAGTGTTTGAGGTTATGTGTGGATTACCTTCACTTCAACAAATTTACAAAGGAGATCAAGTACTCACTATAAATCGTTTGATGGGAACATCAATCTGTCAAAAGGGGTATCCTTTCATGTGGATAGTATTGTGCCCTTAGTCTTTTTATTAGTTGAGACAGAGACGATGGATAGAGTTCATCTAGGTCTATGAAATCAACGTATTTCATTCTCTTGTCATGGAAAAGGTTGTAGAGGATTCTCAAAGTAGGAGACCCATTTCATAGCTACTGAACATGTCCTTAGTGCAGTCAACATCAATTTAGATATCCTTTTTGGATATATATGGGGAATCTTATTTACAGTCGATGGTAGTTTCCCATCCACTCTTACAGCAAGTCAGTGAGGCACAAATTTAAGATTCTATCTATTAGACTACACATCCCCAAATGTCCACAGGCCATACCCATGAAGGATATTATAATGGTGGGGATCACATCATCATATTTTGAGGACACACAATTGTATGTACATGAGGAATGATACCATCTGGGTGATCGTAGACCGACTCACCACGTCATCCCACCTTCTACCCATTTGATAGAAGGGTTTAGTAGAGGTCTTGGGATGCCTCTATGTGAAGTATATAGTTCGAATCCATGGATTCTCATCTAAAATAGTGGTGGATCATGATTAACGGTTTATATATCTATTGTGGAAGGGGTTGTAGGAGGTTATTGGTAATCAACTGCACTTGAGAACAACATTTCACCCTAAAAAAGATGGTCAGATAGAGAAGACCAGACAAACCATGGAGGACATGCTTCAGGCATTCATCCTTGTGTTTGGTCATAGATGGGAGGACCACCTTCCACTGGTGGAATTTTCATAAATCAGCAACTATCAATACACCATTTTAATGTATCCTTTTGTGGCCTTGTATGGGAGGCCTTGTAGATCACCTCTATGATGGAAAGACCCACGTGAGTCAGCACTCATGGGTCCAGAGTTGGTACGAGATACCATTGATAATGTCCAGATAATCCATGAGTTGATGAGGACAACACATATTAAGAAGAAATATTATGATAATAGGAGATAGAGACCCTTGGAGATCGAAGAGGGGGACCATGTTTTCCTTTGGGTTTCACCGAGGTGTGGTATGCAGACATTAGGCAGGGGCGGACCGTCATCTCTGAGGTTCATCGGACCCTTCCAGAATCTGATTAGAACTGGCGAGGTGGTGTACCGCCTAACTCCCCCCCCCCCAATGCATCAGGTTCAATATGTATTTAATGCTTTTACAGTTGAGTATGTGTTTGAATGATCCATTTCAGATAATCAACTAGGTCGAGTTGGACGTTGACGATGGTGCGACATTTTCATAGTTCTCAGTGGAGATAGAGGATTGACAATAGAAGATCCTTTGTTAATGGATGATTCATTTTGTGCATGTTCGGTGGTAGAATGGAAATCTCTAGGAGAGAACATGGGATCTAGAGTAACATATTCATGCTCAGTACCCCCTTTTTCTTAATTATAATTTAATTGATGTTATGAGGTCGTAAATTCCAAAATGGTGGAGTAATGTAACGTCCCATACATTCTATGTATTTTTTCTATACGATAATTAATCATTTCAAGAATAGGCTCTATGATAGCGTGTAATTCTAATAACTGTAGTGCATGTAATGATCCATAAATAAATGTGGAGCTTCAAATAGAACACATGAACGGTTTCCCTAAAAAAGAAAAATAACACAAAAATGGTTGCCTAAATCATAAATCTGAGGGCACCGCTATATTCAAGATTGAGGGTTTAACCTAGATGCGACTTCTTTTTAGTCGAGGTGGGCCTCTAGTGGGAAATCCTAAAAATGGAATAACCATTAATAAAATAATTAATTAAAATTATTTTATATTGGTAATCCTTACAACTCATGAACAGTGTCTTGGATAAAAAATTTGAGACCACCGTTGAGCTAGTGAGGGTATTCTTTCCTTAAGAAGCTTCTATCATTTTATGGTGATTTCCTATTCTGGAAGTTAGTTTTTGGGTGTAAATAATATATTTAAGTAACAATTAGATTATTTTAAAACCCTTATATCTCCAAAATAGTTACTCAGATTGGAAATATGAGAGTACCATTGAGCTCGTGAGGGCATATTTCCCTTAGGAAGAGCATAACATCGACTGGTGCGGGTTGAGGATGAAAAATAGTTTTTTGAACCTTTTTTATGTTAATTTAAATAAATGTGTTGGTGGGTTTTTCTAAATTTTAAAATGGTTTTCAAATCAACAATATGAGGGCATCGTTTAACATAGAATGGAGGGATTTTCCTAAAATAGACTTAAATACGAATTATAAGTGTTGGTTGGAAAAGTTATATTTTGGAATTTTTAGGGAAAAAATAAAATAACATAAATGTTTATTTTAATTATTTTTCCCAACCGTTGGTTGGTGGAATGGCGACACTGTAGTATGGCGACAAAGAAAGGATGAGTCACAGTAAACGAATCTCACTAATAGCTCATAAATCTGCGGCATAATGATACAATAAATGTAAATTAATAGATATTTTATTTCATAAATGAAATAGTGTGATGATGCGACGACACAACAAAATATAAATGATGAAACATGTTTTATTTTGATGGTTTAACGTGTTGCAGAAAGGAGGGTCAATTGGTGGAATTATTTGGAAGAACCTACGGTGAGAATTCAATCTAATGTCGAATGGAAAACATCAGTGAATCCCCATTGACGTCGATGCACCATGAAGAACTGAACTGTAAAGCAAAGAATTCCAACGGAACATGTACCACAGTGGACAGACCTCTTCAATGATTAACACCATTGAGGTAGGAGTTTGTTTTGATTTATGTTTCCCCCTTCTTTTTTCTAAAATAATTATTGTGGATAATCCAGCGGATAGGTTGATATGTATATCACCTGTTCTTGTGGGATGGTGTTTTCTTTGGGTTTTATATCGGAATTAATTATTTTTGTGATAGAAAATAAAATCATTATCCCATGTTTTAAACAACTCTATCAGGGAGGGAATGGGCTACCACGAATAAAGCCCGAGCCACACCACCTTGTGTGTTTTGTGCATTCTTCATGGTCACAATTTCAATTTGGTGGAAATGAGGCTTAGAAGAAAACCTAGGGAAGATGGAATACCCTAAAGGAAATAGATACAAGTAGAATGAGGAACAGAACACTAGAGTGGACCCGATGGTCGGCGGGAAGAACCTGTCAGTGTGTCGGTGACCGTCGACGGTGGCACGTAGTGGCTGTTGGGGGCTAGCAGCAGCACGCTATGATTGCGCGCCAGAGGGATGCACTATGGCCCTCTCAGGCCGCAGTAGTGTGGAAGGAGCCGCTAGCAGTAAGACAACATTTAGGGGAGGGATGTAGCCCCCCTTCCGCATCAGTGGAGTGGCCCACAATCGCAAAATGCAACTTCATGTGGTACATGGTCTTTGACTGCGTGCGATGGGGTAAAGAGAGATTGGTTCTGTTGGCCATGATGTGGTATGCCCCAAAGCACCTCATGGATGGGTAGGGTGTGTGCCTCCCTTACAGGCAATACACCCACCCATCACTCCCAAGCCACACCCAACAGGCATTACCCACACCCAACGGGCCATACTCATGACTAGTGGGACTTACCCGCACCCTGCAGGCCGGGCTAGATGAGACCAGTTCATCATGTGACCTGGTGGGTTGACCCCTGGCCGAACCTAGCCATGTCCAGAGAGGCCCATTAGGCTTGGGACACTATCTAGGTTGGTCCTGACCATCCCAGACCCGAACTGGGGCAGGTCAGGTCAGTTGAGTTAACCAAGCCATGTGGGGCCCCTAGGAATGGTTGGTCGAGCCGGTTTGACCGGGTCAAATTGGGCCCATATGCAACCATTCCCGATTTTCTAAAATGACAATAACACACATACCGGGTGTCTGACTAATGATCCATTTGTGTCATTGGAATCATCACGATGAAAACAATATTTTTGGCATACTCTATGGAGGCTTTAATGGATGATTAAACACGATGGATGGTTTGAGGAGCGGTTCTCCTAGAATCAATCACACTACATGTGGAGACCCTGTGGTTAGAAGAGGCCTAAATACTACTAGAATTAAATCCTATGTTGATCAACTACAATTGCCCAGTGTGAAGTGGATCTATTTTACTCGACTAGCCCACAGTGGGGAGTGGATCTGTGTGACTCGACAGACCCACTTTACTTAGTAAGAGGAGTACCTCAGAATGAACATGATGAAAAGAAGCTTTTGTGTGACCAGAACATCCCATGGTGGGGAGAGTCTTCTCTTTGACCCCGCATAAACATGGTACTCATCACGGATGAGTACCACAGTAGTACAAAATTAGCGGGATGTGGCTCCTGTGTGACCCTACAGGCCCACTATACTCATTGAGGAGGAGTTCTCCAGTATCCCAAGGTGTTCTGTGGAATAACCAACGGCCCTACCATCCTACTGTATATTATACCTATTGGGGGCTATTGTGGTTCATGATTATGATTCATGATCATTAACTTTGTCTTTATTGTGGAAGGCCTTGCAGTCTTTCTTTGTTGGTTTGGGGTCCCCACTAAGTATTTCATCACTCACCCCTACACAGGCTTCACCCACACGTGTTGTGTATGGTTCATATGACTAATGATATGGTATAGAACTTGTTGGACTAGGACCGGGAGTTATCCAGTGACGTCAATAAGGAGGTATGTGCTTCTATGGCTTTTATATGATACTCTATTCTTACCCATCATGTGGGGTTTCCGTTAGACGTCTTTCATAGTTTCCTAGTATTTTCTTGTTTTTAGTTTGTCCTTTGTTGGGTTTGTATTCTGGCCCATTTGACCTACAGTTTTTACTTTTAGTATATGGTTGTTTAGTCGCATAAATGTTTACTTTTTAGCTTTGGGGCATGGTTGTGTGTGCATGTATACATGTACTCAGTCAGTTTCCACCCATTTCTAGGTCGATGCCATCAGCGCTGGTCGCCAACCCCTAGCCTTTGAGAGGTGGTCATGAGGTATGACACGATAGGGGCCCCAAGGGATTTGTTAGGATGCAAGGATTAAATAGTACTATGAAGCATAGAATTGGTTCTAGGTCAGGATAAATATGTTGAGAGCTTCCAATATTATGGTAATAAAGGTTTAAAAAATTGAAATATCAAATTTATTTAAGAGAAATCTTATGGAAAGGTTTAAGTTGATCATGTTTTTAATAGTAATTATTAGCGGGAGTTATAGAAGTTAGGGGAATAGTACATAATTAATGAATAACGAATTATCAAAAAACATAATTTGATTATTTATTTTTGAGGATAATATTTCTCTTATGATATTGGGATATAAAAATTTCTTCTAGCAACATTTCATAATACCACTACCAGCCAAAATCTGAAACACAGACTTGAAAACAAATCAATGTTTATTTATGGAGCCCCAAATTCCAAAACTACAATTAAATGATTGTACTATGGGTTTAAACAAGGAATAATCATGGAAGATTATAGAAATCAATATTATTAATCAAGGTGATTGAATTTTTCTCACATAAGGATGATGATTATTCATGGGAGAATGTTATCTATATTTTCCCTTGAATAGATGTATGCATTTCATATTGAGGGACTTTCTTGAATCACCTATGATTAATATATACAATGATAGGAATTATGAAATTGAAAAATGAATATATATTGACATAATTTAATGAACACATAATTAATATTGGAATGAAAATGTTAATTAAACATAAGATCATCATTAAGGTCTAAAAACCAAAAAACAATATCATATATTAGGAGAAAATAAATAAAATCACAAATAAGGGAGTGGAGGAAAATATATTATAACCAGAGAACCTAGAACACAGAATATGTAGTATGAATAAGATCTACTCAATATACAAGATCAACATCCATTCTTCATAATATTCTTTCCTTTATAAATGAATTCTTATTTAAAAAAATTTGTTAATATTGAATTTAAAAATATGATCCGAAAACTTTTATGTAGGGAATGATATTTCAAAAGGAACCATTTTATAAATATTAATTTTTTATTTTTCGATGTTTCTCTATCAATCACATTTTTTAACTCGTTTTCTAAAATATCAATGGTCAATGAAAATTTTCCTTAATATAATTTAATTTAATCTATGTTTTCAACCAATAGATAAATCTCGAAATTTAAATATAGTGTTAAGTGATATCTATACTTTGTAAAAAATGATTCAGTATTTATTGATGGCGTGATTTATAAATTTAATTTATTAAAGGATTTTCTATTTCACATGTTAGACTTACAATATTATCAACATTCCACCAAACATCAGTTAAACGTGATTAATTGGGATGCATGAATGAATGAAAATTTATTAAAAACATTTAAATAAAATTTCCTTGTCCCATTAAATATATATTCATACATTTTCATTGATATATTTTGTCAACATTTATTATTAATTTATTAAACTATAATTATACACTACTATCACTTACAATCAAATAACAATATCACCAACATCCATCACTATTTCAATGATCCATTATTTTCTTTGTTTTGTTTTATCTCTTATTCACAAATAAATACACATTGTGTGTCTTTCCCAATGGATTTTCCCCTTCTTGCGACAATAATATAGTTATGTATGGAAAAAATAATTTTCTCATAATGACCTTGTTTTCAACTCATCATATTTTTTATCCTTTAAAATTTAAGGTATGAATAAAAAATTATTTAATTAAATTCTCAAAATAAATATATTTAAAAACTCTTCGGTAATTATATATATATATATATTGAAATGGTCAGTGGATTAAATATAGGTCATCATATGAAAACCTATATCTCTTTATTCCAAAGATCAACATTCAATTATGTTCTTTTAAAAAGTAGAAATGGAAAATTTAAATGAGATCATATAGAGATGTTGGAATTTTGAATAAAAACCAAGAAGGAAATTTTAATCCACCCAAACTAAGGAATTAGATAATATTCTGAATTATTCCAAGAATGTTTCATGTTTCTATAGTTTTGGGAATACCAACATTAATAAAAACTACCCCTAGGTCTCTCAATAATTATATCAATATACACATCTTTTTTATGATTCCATTATACTATGGATTACATAAAGATTACCCACTAGACTTAATTACCTATTATTATAGTATAGTGTAGCAACTTCAATGTAGTTGTTGAGTGAGGGGGATTTAAAACTAAGAGAAATCCAATTTCTATATATTGTAATTCCAAAAATGTAAAACCTCAAGATTTCCTAGTATTTTATATCATTAATTTATTTAAATAGATTATATTTCAGGGAACACCAACTTGGCTCATGTTATACGTAATATTGTATTTTTGCAAAAAACATTAGTATTATAATTATTTAAACTATATATTTATTTATCAATTAATTATTGTGATAGGAACTATAACAAATAAATTTTTATTTTTAGTGATAATTTTATCACAATAATAAAACATATTTATAATTTAATGTATATGTTTTTTAAAAATAAATATATATTTAGAAAAACTATTTTCATAAAAGAACTTCCTTTTTGGTCCATTTGTTAACAACAATAAAAATAATATTAGACACTCCTAAAAACTGAATATTTTAAAATAGTCCTCATTTTTTTATTTGGAATATCAAAATTATCTTAGGATGAATTTTTGGTATTTTTTTTGAAAACATTCAATTTTTGATGAAAAGTAAACAAAATACTACATAGTGCATTAAAAGAGACTTTTTATTTAAAATATAATTATGTTAATTTTAATTTATTTTAATGTCAAAATAGATACATAATACGTATATTAGTTTAATTTAATTCATTGATGTCATTTTATAATAATAATATATATATATATAATCTTATTGAATTTTTTAACATCTTTAACCCACCTTCTAGGCACATTTCCAAATGTGCATAAAACACACTTTTACTACTTCAATGAATTGAATTTCAGAAATAAGAGAGACATGGTTGAAATCATTAAGTAATATGGGGGTCAATAGGACAAAAAAATTTATTTGTTTAATAGTAACTTTTAAATTTATTTACCACGGTTAAAAGTAAATAGGGTAATTGAAGGTAAAACTAATATTATAATTACACTAAAACATGTCCTAATTATATTGGATATGATTATTTAGACCAAAATAAACCTTATTAATAAAATATGATCCTATTTGATCCACTTGAGTTATATTAGGACATTAATTATTATTTTATTTAAAGAAGAGTTAATAGTGTTTAATTCAAATTTTAATAATTAAAAATTTTTTAATATAGGGTTATACATAAGATAAATTCGACAATAAATATTCATTAGAAATATAAAATTATTTCCTACATCATGGTATTTTATTTATAATTTTTAGACATTAAATAATGAAATTTATTTATGACAGAATGATGATGCACTAATTTCCTTATTAATGAAAAATTAAAATAATTAATATTATAAATATTAAAATAAATGATAATTGAGACTTGATATTAATTCAACATTTTTTTAGGTTAATATTACTTGATGTGGTTTATTAATTGAATTTTTTTCTATGTAATCTATTTGTGACGACTTTTATAGAAACCAAATTCTAAATATTGTCAAAATTGACAAAAATGAGTTTTTAAAACCAATACTATTTTATAAAATTATATAATAGTCCTAAAAATATAAGGTTAGGTAAAAGGACATATAAAATGATATATATGTAATTAATTAATCCCTTGAGGTTCTCTTATCATTTTATAGTATGTTTACTAACCATGTGTTATAATAACATAAGAAGACATGGTAAAAGGTAACCTATTTAACTAAGAGTTAAATCTAAAAGATCAGGTTAATATGGTGACCTTAACTTGTCTAATAAATATTGGTTGAGATTATTTAGTCCCATCCCAACCTTATCCTATAAAAATTTCAATTTTTATCCTTTATATATCAAAAATTAATTTATAATAAAATAATATTTCAATATTTTTTTAATTTGGCCCTCCACTCCCTTATAAAAGGGTACTTCCCCTTCTCCCAAAATCACACCTCCAAACCCATTTGACTCAACCAACCCCTATTAAAATATCATTCTGTCTACCCTCTCTTCTTCCTTGCGGCCTTATGTTGATTAAAAATCAATCCTATGGAGACCTTTTGATCAAATAAAAAGGAAGAACCCACAGAAGAGGTAATTATTTCATCACCTATTTCAAAGTTCCTTTCTTCTTCCACTTCCACATTCTTTTTTGTTTCCATAATTAAATAATTACCCCATTACCATATAAATATTGATATAATATTATATATATTTTACCACCATATTAATTATTTTATCCATCCTATGAATGAAAAAGTCATCATACGTGCGTACGTACAGCTTACCGTCTCCTCGTCATGTTGTAGTTTGTTATTCAACACTTCGTTGTTTGGATGGGTATAATAATGAGTATAATTGAGGTAAATAATAAACATAACATTTTAATTATTCTTTATATATGATATACCATCCAATTAAATACAGTTTCATCATCAATAAAATGGTATTTTCTCTCATGTGTACATATATATTACCATCTCTATGAAAGCGAAATGATTTATTCCCCATTGTAACCATTAAAGAATAACTTTTATTTTATGATTAAAAATAATGTTTAAGAACATAATATAGTTATGGATATGAATATAATACAACCAATCCATAAAAAACATGACTTGCATAACAAAACATATACAGGAAAATGAATCACTGAACACCTAAAACAATGATACTATTAATATATTATAAACAAAGATATATTATAAGAACATATATGATATCATATTTATGTATGTGGTTATTTTATAATTTAATAAAAATGATTTAACTATTATAATAGAGATTAATATACCCTCGACCAAGGAAATGTTCAAGTCAAGGGTTTATTTTACAATCTCTTAATTATCTGATGTTGTTTATACATAAGTTTATACTAGGACTTCTTTATCATCCAAATCAGTATTTCTTAAAAATATTTTTCAAAACATTTTTACCATTTCCTAGAATATGGGTTTAAGTCATTTATACCCTTGTTTGAAATTCTATAATTTTTTTAATGGTATCTTTCTGTTGTTTTCTAAACAAGGTATTTTATTACCTTTTCGAAAAATTATGTTAAGAATGTTTTTAAAAATATACGGTGGGTGTGGCTATTTTTCACCATTATTACACCTTCTAGGCTTCCCTTCCAAGCTTATAAGAATATTTTCAAAATAAATGTTTTCTTTTATAATTATGTAACTTTTAGATGATTTCAAAATAGAATGAGTTATTTCTCTCAAATAGTTTTTATTTCATCCCTCTCAACATCCTTTAATGAATTTTACTCATCATTGAAGATGATTTATTATTATACAGTACTCCATATTGTATTTATGGTTTTTGGATATGTTTTCATTTGGATGTGTTATTTTTATACAATTCATGGTTTATGGTTAAAGTATTAAAAATTCATATGTTATTTTTAATACAAATTTTTATGTTATGTTTCAACCATTTCATATGAGGAATGTGTTTGACATAGTAAGTGATGGTTGGAGACTGTTATAGCTCCTCGATGCGTCGGTGGGTCTTATGAGACAAACTAGTGTCCTGGAAAAAGTCCTTCACATAATATTATTAGTATTCCTGGCACTTGGCCTTGTCTATGTTGTTATGACGTCCGACATTATGCATTCAATCTTTATGAAATTAGTTATTGATTTTACATGTGATTATTCTACTAGTAGAATATCCATGTGAATAATTAAATGGAATTATTTGATTTGTCTTTTCCATAATATGTTGAATTTTATGTTTAAAATCCTTGTGTTTTAGTATTATAGATTTCCTTAAATGTTAAGATTATTTATGATAGTTTCTTTTATATTTTTATCCTTACTGAGAATCTAAAATCAACCATTTGTTATGTTTTCTTTTCCCCAGGTTGTGATGAATTATATTATGATAGACCTGTATGGATCTGATAAGGGATATGAGTCAGTTCAATGGATACACAATTTTGATTTTCTAATTTATTTCATTATGGAACGTAAAACTTATTGTTGTAACTAGAACATCCAATGCTACGAAACTAATCAGTCTTTCGAGAATTTATCTCCTGTAATGATGCTAATGTTATGTAATAATGCTTCGAATATGGGTAACTGGGGTCAGGGTGTTACCGTTGGTATCAGAGGATGTTATGTACAATCCTTGAAAACTAGATTTAGAAAACTTTTATTAGATAAAATTAACCTAAAAATAGACATTAAAGATTTGTATAGAAAGAATTTTCTATAATTTTGTTAATGTAGAGATTTTGTGAGTTTCCCAAAAAATATATCCATGTCTAGATACAAGAAGGTAGGGGCGGCTCTGGTACAGATGTAACTAGGAGTGAAAACACCAACATGGAGTTTTGTGCTTGACTCAGGGTATCCCGATACACGACAATGATCCTTTCTTAAATTCTATTTACGACACACCTAGGGGGATATGCATAAGATAATTCATGTTTTCTATACTGGCTATTATGAAGGATTTCTGTGTAATTATTTCTCAATGAAAACAATTTTATGATTATTGATTATATGTATAAACTATTCAATTTATGTTAGGTATTTCACATGTTTGAAATTAAGCATTTCAATTATTGAACGATCCTCATATGTGTCATTATTTAGAAATGGTTCCTTGTAGAATGAATGAGAACTCCAGCAATACGAATGATCTAAAGAGGAAAAAGGATCATAACATTCATTATCTTAAGAAAAAATTTAGGTGGGAAATATTCTATCACGTATTCTCATCATATGAAGAAATATTACCATATTTTAGTAAGAAAAGTAAATAATATTCTGAGTCATATGGCTTTGAAGGGAAGCTAGAGAAGAAAAGAATAGTAGAGATAAAGATGGATAAAGGGAATAAGGGAAAGAAGGATTTTCCCATTTGTGATAACTATGTAATGAATGTCCTTTGTAAAGGATTATTGGGAATTGGAGTTTATTATAAGTATGGATAAAAAGGACACCATGTACGTGATTATAATAGTATGAAAATTATTCAAATTTACAATGCTCATATTAAAGGATTTGGGACACTTCATGAATCAATATCCCAATCATCATAGTGTAACCCATATGATGCTACTGGATAATAATCAAGTTATGATACTACTGCAGATGAAGAGGAATAATTATTGTTATTGTATTTTTATTAATGAATTAGGTCATTTGAGTGATGTATCAACGATGTACTTGTAATATTAATTACGGAAATAAATAACCATTTTACAATAGTAACATTTGATTGAGGATTTGAGAGTATATGATACTAAGAAATGTTACTCAACAACAAGTTTTTTTAAAAAAAAATGGTTGAATGAAAGATAAAACATAATATGGTCTTAATACTGAGTTAGTGATATTGTAATAAGAGATGGTATATTTGGATAAATTATATTGGATATTTTGTACTACCTTAGAATTGTTTAATGTTTTGTTTATTCCATCATTGTTGTAGTATTAAAAACTTTTGGATATAAGTAATATATCTAGTATGTTATAAGTAATATGGGAGTATAAATGTAATCAATACTCTTTTTATGGTAATTCAGAGTGTTACCATATTTTAAAAGAATACATGATGAAGAGACTCACATGTTATTATATGGAAAAAAGAGATCTTCATTATGTTTTGTTGAACTTCCAAATAAATTTTTGACATTGAATTTGGACACAAGTATTTTGGATAAGTCTAATTATTGGAATGGATTAAGTAGGACATTGGAAACTATGGTTTATGGTTAATTCAATTCCTAATTATTTTTTTATAAAAAGGAAAACCTAAATGTCGGGCGACAATTGGTCTCGTCCGGAAAGGCTGTGAGACTTGAACCCACAACTGATGGGCGGCAATGGTACATCACCTACCACTGGCCTACGTGATGACCTGGTCATTATAATTTAATTTATTCATGATTTAATAGATTAATTATGAAAAAAATTGAATCCCAATATGATTAGGAGGCATATAATATTTATGAGTTCTATTATATTGTTGGTGTGGAAGATGATTTTGTTGTAGAGATTACATAATGGATGGAACTATTCTTGTCAAGTATTTTTCTGTATTATTCTATGAAAAAATAATTCTAAATATTTATGAAAAGGATATTAAAACAAAAATGTGTTATTAAAATACCATATATTTTGATGAACCAATGATATTTTAATTCATCATAGATTTATGGCATTGAGGTCCCCAATTTTCTATTTATTGTTCACTTGTTTGTGATTGATGACCTCAATCACTCCCTATAAATATTTATTTTTTTCTCCAATTATATGTCTCAAATTTCAACCAATGTTCACTTATTTGAAATATTAATTTTTTATATTAATTTTCATTTCACATTCCCTCTTAGTAAGTCTAAAATTTATTAACCCTATTTTTGAAGTGGGTTTTCTATAAGGGTATTCACTATTTTTAACCTTTTATTTTCATAGAACAATTTCAAATTATGACTATGAAATTTATTAAAGGAGGGGAGAATGTAACAACCCAATATTTCATAATAAGTTAAATCTTTAAAGTAAGTCCATATCTTATACTTCACGCTACACCCACTAGGCTTGTGTAATATGCAAGATTGAGTTTCTACAAAACACCACATTATTTTTATCATTATTTAAATGATATATTTATTTATTAATTAAATATTGTTATTTGAATAGTAAAAAGTTATAATCTTTTTTATTTATAAGTGTTTCACATAATTAAAACATATTTATAAGGAAATGTTTATGTTTTTTTAAATAGTTATATATTTAGAAAAGTAATTTTCTTATAAGAACTCCATTGTATGTCAATTTTAACACTAATAATAGAAATATTAGGCACCCCTAAAAATTTAATTTGGTATAATAGACATCATTTTTGTATTTAGAAAATCAAAGTTAAGCATAGGTTGATTTTTTCGTATTTTTCTAAAAACTTTCAATTTTTGATGAATAGTGAAAACTATTGCATTGTACATAAAAATTGACTTTTTTTATATAATAATAATTGTTATTTAAATTTATATTAAAATCAAAATATATACATAATACTTATATTAGTCCAATTTAATTCATTGGATTCATTTTATAATAATATTATATATATAAAATTTCATTGAATTATATAACGTCTTTCTCCCACCTTTTAGGTACATTTTCCAATTTTCATAAAATGTAATTTTATCGCTGTTGATAATTGAATATAAAAAATACGAGACACATGGTTGACATCAATAAGTAAAATTTGGTTCAATATGGTGAAAATAATTTTCGGTGAATAGTACCTTTTGTTTTTTATTTACCAAGGCTAAAAGTAAATAGGGTAATTAATGGTAAAAAAGATATTATAATTACCCTAACACATGTACTAATTCTATTGAATGAGTTTATTTCATCCAAAATCAACCTTAGTAATATAATATGTTCCTTTTTGATCCACATGGATTATATTAGGACATTTATAATTATTTTATTTAAAGAAGAGTTCGAAGTGTTAAATTGAATTTTAAATAACTAATCTATTTTTAATATAGGTTTATACATAATTTTTATTTACCAAGGTTAAAAGTAAATAGGGTAATTAATGGTAAAAAAGATATTATAATTACCCTGACACATGTACTAATTCTATTGAATAAGTTTATTTCAACCAAAATCAACCTTACTAATATAATATGTTTTTTTTGATCCACATGGATTATATTAGGACATTTATAATTATTTTATTTAAAGAATAGTTAAAAGTGTTAAATTGAATTTTTTAATAACTAATCTATTTAAATCACATGTGCTTTTACCCAATATGTTATAAACCACCTTGTGGATGGTTGTGACTATAAATATATCATGAACCTAAAAACCTGGCAAGAAATAATTATGAATTTTCTTTATTCATATTTATTTATTATTTATCTATGATATTTTACCTTTTATAGTATATATTGATTCAGTTCATTCTGAGTTTATTAATAAAATATCATGTGTTTCATTTACTAACATTTCCATATTGATTTTTCATAATCCAATTATATAAATGGATTTCTTTTCGTAGTAATTTGCCTTTACATGTTAATTATTATCATTTATTTATTATTAATTTCACATTATTAACCCTTACTGGGAATTTGTGCTCACAATTTTTTTTCTATTCTCAATGATATGAAGAAAAACATTGGGAATTAGTTTTTAGGGATGCAGTTTATTATATTTTTTATATTATTTTTTATTTTCTATCAAAATTGTAATATGGGTATCATGTATGGAATTTTGTTTTTTAAAATAGAATATCTAATCAGTCTTTCGGTTTTGGATTCATTATAATCATTCCAAAGTAATAAAGTTTGTAGACAGTTCTACACTTCTAGGGTTAGGGTGTTATAGTTGGAATCAAAAAAAGATTAATAGAAGGCATGGAAAATATATTTATGAAAACATTGATTATGGAAAATAACTTTAATATTTAATTTAAGGATATGTATATAAGAGAAACCCAATTAATTCTCGTTCAAAATTATTTGATTAGCTATTCATAAATATTTCAATTCATGTTAATTATTTCACTAGTCCTTGAATTTTACAGGATATGATATAATCTAGAATATATCATCATATAAACTTGGTTCCTAGACGAAGAAGGGTGAGCCTCACCCATTCACATGATCTAAATATTAACAATTATTATTCCTTTTATGGTCTTATGTAAATATTTCGAAGGGAAATAGTCTCTCCATAATTCTCATAATATGAGGACTTAGTATAATGTTATAACAAGAAAAAGAAATAATGTTACAAGTATTATTGATTTTTGGGTAAGCATGAGGAAAATATGAAAGTAATAAAACCTGGATGATGTAAATAAAATAACAAAATATTTTCCACATGTGATAACTGTTGAATGATACACCATAGGGATTATCTAATGGGAATGAGAGTTTGTTATATGTTTATCAATAATAGTCACCATACTAATGAATTGAAATATGAGTGTAAAAATGATATTATTCTACTTTACTATTCAAATGATATGTGAAACTATTCCAACTAATTCCCCAATAATCAAGATAATACACATTAGAAGAAGCTATTGGATATTAGTCAAACATATGTTATAACAATAGGGAAAATTGAATGAATAATTTACTTCTATTTTGATTCAATAATTATTTCATTTGATTATTTTATTAGTGAGGTTATAGGTATATGAAATTGGAAACATATAAGGATTTTACTACAACACTTTTTCATCATGGATTTAAAATCATGTGTTGATCAGTACTGATGAACAAGAAAAATGATTTAGTGACATATTGAACTTTATAGAAAATATATAATTAATGGAAATAAAATCCTTAATATGTTCAATATGATGAGGTGGTGATGTTTTGATAATGAAATGATTTATTTAGTTATTGAAATTTGGATATGTTTTTACTACCATTGAAATGATTAAACATTTTTCAACATGGTGGATTGTGTTATTAATGGATGAGTTTACAAAACATTTGGTTTTTTGAATGTATCCAATAAGATGTTTTTTACTTATATAATAAGTAATAAAGCATTTGTTATAAAACAATTATGATAATACATGATATTACCATGTTATTTAGAGAATACATGATGAACGAGTTCACTTTTTTTATATGTGATGATTAAAGAGATAAATCATTTTTATTGAAGACTAATAATAAGTTCATTTTATAAATTTAGTGACCTTCTATCTAATGTGTTTTATAATAATATTTTGGAATATTTAACCATGTATTAAGTGGTTGAAGTTGATCTTTGGAATTGTTTTTATAGGTTAATGTATTACATCACCTTAAGATTAAACATGTGCCAAAAATGAAGTATAAATAGTTCAACCCACAACCAAAGGATAAGATTGTTTTTATTAAATATAAAGTTATATGTAAATATATTCATAGAGAATGAAATAATTCATGAACTCTTGGAAAGGAATATTGAAATAAAAATATTATCTTATTGTTTACATATTTTATTATTTTAATATTCCATTATATCATCTCTGATTTATATTTTTTACTCCCTTAACATTCCATTTATTACTTACTTTCATGTGATCAATGACTATAGTTATTTATAGTTCCATGTTTTTATTTCCCACCTTTTGTCTCTATACTAGGTTCCTAGTTATGTGACCTTCAAATTTTCCTTTTGTTATTATTAAAAAGATCTATTATTAAACCTTTTTATGAAGTTGGTTTTTCAATAATAGTATATTCAAATATCAAGGCCTCAATTACCCAGATCATGTTTGAATTAATAGAATGTGATGTATTTAATGTGGGGAGAAAGTAACATCACAAAAAATTATAATTTTTCAATTTTAAAATAAATTTAATTTTATGATATATTGTTTTATACTGATCACAATGCTGGCTTGTGATACACATAATACCGAGTTCCTTGATAGAATATATAAAATGCATGACCAGACATTGATGTTTATATGACATATCAGGATTTTATTATAAATGTATTTTTATATTATATATCCAATCGAATTTTTGTCATTCATATAATAAATTTTGATATATATATGATAAGAAAAAATCTATTTTATGCATAAGAAGATATATTTGATAAAAAGGCTTTTCTACCACCGTTTAATAAAACACATATTTTAAACCATTTTTTTAAAAAAATTTAATTTTATTTGAAAATATTGTTTTAATTTTACAATTCAGAATTTAAAATATTGATTTGGGTGAATTTTATATATTTTTCTAATAAGTTTCATTTTTTTGATAAATAGTGAAAAATATCACATTTTAGTGGAAAAATATATTTTTGGTTAAATAATTATTATTGATAAATTATATTTTAGATTTTTTAAAGAAAAAAATAACTCAAATATATTTCAATTAATCAAACCTCATTAATTGGAAATATTATTATGTTGAATTTAAATATATAAACTTAATGAACTTTTGAACATTTTAAATTTAAAAAAACTATTTTCTCACCACCTCTATGGGATTACCAATAAATTTAATTTGACACATGTATAATATTAATTTTTAAAATGAATATATATATTTTAATTAGTATAATATTAATAGTATAATATTATGAAAAAATATTTTGATCAAATATATTAGATAATGTAAAAAAAATCATTACATTGATTAGGTAAAAAAAATTGTTTCCTTAGTGGTTAAATATTAATCATAATGAGGAAATGACCTAGAATGTTTTATAAAATACATTGGAATCCAATATTTCGGCCATATAACCTCTTGATTTTAATTTAATGATTTATTATTATATTATTCCATCAAATTTATCTATATAATAAGTTATGTTGGTATAATTGGAAAATATGAATGTTCCTTTCTTTTAACATTTACAAAACCTTTTCAATGTGGAAAACAATCATATATTCAGTTATACGTATAATTCCCAAAGTTAAATGATTTATTTTTGTCAAAATAAATTAAAATTACTTTTTATAGACTAATTAGTTACTTATAATTATTATGAAACTCTTACGTAGTGATTATTTAGTTAATAATTAAATAAAATAAATGGTCTGAAAATATTAAAAGTTATGAAAATTGAATGAATTATACTTTATAAATATTTAAATATATCAGTATTCATGTTTAAATATCTTTTAATATATTATATATCAATTCCATCATTGTCAAGATATTTTTATGTTTAAATACTTTTAAATAATGTCAACATTTTCATTTTATATGAAATTATGTTATACTAAAAGATTTAAAAATACAAAAACCCCTATATTCTAAAAAATTATTTTTAAAATTTAAATTAATATAAAATATGGTTCATTAATGGGACAATTACTCAATTATAAGGAGTATATGAGCCGTTAAATAAAAAAAAATTTGTTTTTGTGTTTACAATTTAAGTAGTTTTCTTGCACATTAGTTAGATTTGTGTTATAAATAATTTCCATCGCACAAGGGATTACATGATTATAAATTATATAAACTATTTATAATTAATTGGGTTTTTATTTTATAATATATCTTAATTTAATTAAGTCTTAATAGAAATATTACATAGGTTAGAAAGCTAGTCACCTTAATAATAACCGAAAATGGTAAAAGTGGGGAAATATAGAAGTTAAGTGAAAAAATTATTAAAATACTATTGTTTATTTCTATTTCATGTTTAGATCGACCTTAAAATCACAATAATCCATTAATTTTACATTTTTCAATATCATTAGTTAAGTGATAACTCTCATTAGTGTTTACCTTTTTTATTTACAAAAGTTCAACTCCTCCTCCACTCTAAAAAGAAACTCAACCCCTAACTTATTGACACCTATAAAGATATTTTACTCATCCAAAACCATCCCAAAATAATCTACTAAAATCCCTCCCCTCGTCCTATGTACCTCAAATTTGGAAGAAATCCCACCAAGAAATTATTTTGGTATAAACCAAAAGAAGTTACCCAAAAAAGAGGTAATGTTCTTCTACGTTCACTTTTTTTTAATTATCCATGACATAAGTTATTCTAGTATATTTCATATATAATAATTTAATATACCAAAAAAATATTAAATTTTTTATGTCAAGATTCTGAAATACAGTCGTTGTTATATCACCCTTGGAACATGTGTTTTGGTTAGGAATATCTTATTTAGGGCAGTTTCTATTGGATATATTTCTGGAAATGGAATCATCCAATTGTTATTTATCCAATGGGAATTGATTTAAAAAGTAATTCATTCATTAGGTTAGACCTATGATACTTGTGAACATTCATTCGTCAAAAGTATGGGAGGTGGGACTCATCATAACCTTTTGGGGGAATTATTGCCTACTCCGAGAATCTCTTATGTATTTGAGATATTTTCATGAATCCTTATTAATTAACAAATAATAATGTATGTTTTCCATGGAATTTTCAATAAATTATTAGTTTGTGTGAAATTTTTAATCATCTATATGTATTCAATGTTCTTCATTAATGGATACATCCATATATATTCGAGGTTATCCATCAATGGTATCTTCTCATATACTATTTAGAGATTCTTTTAATTGTTGTTAGGATAATACTAGTTTTTAAGCCACTTAGTGGGGAACTCTATAATTTATTGTCATCCCTGGAGATAGAAGATTTTTATTGATGTTGGAATCATTCCCATAAAAGAGCTACCTATGTATCCTTGTTAAAAAATATAAACCCTCAAAGTTTAGTTCCTTCTAATAGGAAACATCATACCATTTACGGTCATGTTATAATGAAATAACTGTATAGTTTATTTCCATGTGTTAAGGACAACTAAGAAGAAAGTAATTTGTCAAAGCATGGTGTGGGGGTTACACCTAAGAATCACAAGGAACTTGGAAAAGATATGAGTTTTCAAGATGGATTAGACCCTTTTGGTAATACGGGCGAGGAAGAACATGGTTGATTTGAAATGTTGGGTTTGAACATTAGGGAGGCTTCTTACGTATACCAATTAGATGGGAATAATGTCTCACATTGATAGATAAGTCTCATAGGTGAGTGTAGTCTTCTGAGGGAAATGAGTTTGGGATTAATTCTTGAAAAGGATTCCTTTTCTGGATGAAATGATATGGAGATCAGGCCTTATGAAGGTAGCCTATGTATCCCTATTTTTAGAGGAATAAATGTTATCGTAAATCATTCAAGTTAGATAGTGTGGATGTTGTGATCATTAGAGTTCTCTAAGACCACATGAGTTATGCTTGCTGTGAGAAACAAAAAGATGTTAAAGATTCAACTAACCACACACTATCACTTCTACCAATGAGAGAGGGTGGGCCTTTGACAAAAGAGGCTGAGGAAATAGTGGGAGAGTGTGCAGTGTAATGAACCTTTCAATGTGGGATGACATTAGAGGTCATGCGGCCCAGATCTCATAACATTAGGGACTTACCTTGGTGGGAGATACCATGTAGATCCCAGTATATGAGGGAGACATATTATATTTTTGAATGGAAAATAATGTGTGACCCTCACTCTCATTATTAAGAACTGGAGGTTTTAAGTATTAGAGATGAGAAGGGGATGTCATTAAACAAACCCTAATCCTATAAACTGTGAACTCCCCAACACTATTCTTAAGATAAAGGTCCATGTGACTGTGGATATACAAACCCATAGACATGCAATTAATTATTACCCCATTAGAATACAAATGTGGGAAAACTATGACTACAGATATAGAAATCCAAATAGGGGACACGATGATGTACCATTCCAAAAAGTTATGATATGTCAAGATGTTTTTGTGGAGTCTTAAACATAGTCCCTTTCTGATAAGGGAACCAATGTAGGAGATACCCTACTATGATTGGCTTTGAAGTGGGTTTAAAATGTGATGTGTATTCCCTGTGTGAATCTATGCAACATAGCTATACAGTGTAGTTGTTCTATGTCGGTTTTCCATGTAGGTACACTGTGAAAGGATGTCATATAGGTGTGTTGCATAGGTCTTAGCGATTATGGAAAAAATGTTTAATTAAGGAGAACCAAGCCTATGTAATCTTGAAACATTGAATGTATTTCAAAACATGATTATCCTATCTAATTCTCTATTCACTCATGCATTTAAAGATATTCTAGAGAAAATTTGAGGGATCTTGGTGAAAGAGATATGCATTGGGAGAATCACGTGTTGCTAAAAAATATATATTTTTCAAATGTAGAACCCAATGGACTTTTTTATAAGTAAAGAGGGGGTAGTCGAAAGCAGTTCATCATTATAGGTCAACCACATAGCTCTTTATTGTAGCTCTTTCTTGTAGGATTACAAAAAACATCGGTTCGCATAGCTCCCATAAGGAGGTTCATCGTGTAACACCTTTGTATAGGTCCCTTGTAATTTTTTTATGATTTATAATTATTTTAACTTCATCTTGAGTCTTTGAAATATCTATATGGTGGATTCATAATCTGTTTGCCTTACTAAAGAGTGTCAAAAAATCCTCCCCCCTCAGGATTTTATCTAGTTAGAAAGAGGTTGGAATCCTATGGTAAGATCAGGAGGAAAAGACAATAGAGTAAATAATGAGCTGCACAGTTTTTCCATGTAGCTATATCGCATATGTATACCATGTGTCTATATCCCACATATTTTCTATATAAGTCGATGGTGTCTACAAATATCTATGCTACTTTGTGATTTTCTTCACCTGGGCAATCAGATTTCATTCTCTCTCATTACGTAACTCACTTGTTTATCCATTATGTTTTGTGTTGTCACGTAGGTTCTTTGATATTTTCTCAAGTTGAAACCATTTGAGCGATGGTGCTGTACAAAATTATTTTGATGAAGGATTTGTGCGAGGATTCTTGTCGAAGGACCAATGTGGATGACCTCGTTGAAGGACCTACAAGATGAATTTCATTTTCCAATTTTATTTAAAAAATTTTAAGTTGAAATTTGTATTTTCATAAGTCAAAATTACAACCTAATGGGGAAAACAAGGTAGATATTTTGTAGGAAATGGCTCACTTGATGATGTCTGCTAAGGAAGATAAGGCTTGTCAAAACAAGATGATGAAAATTGTCGTACCAGACTATTATGATGTTATTAAGAGTAATCTCCCTATATTACTAAAAGGCTTAATTCCATACCAACTATAAGATCTGCCAAGTCATTATATGCCTTTGTATGGACATGATATTTTCCAAGATGCCCATATTCTAGCTATTAATAGACATGTTCCAAGGAATGTTTTTCTCCAGTACTCCAACTATCATTACATGAATAGTACCATGACGGGTATGCCTGTTAACAAGGGAATAGTCACTAATGGATGCATCCTACATCATAGTGGTTATACTCCTGATATGAAATACTATGTTGTGTATCTATGGACACATTGTTATAATTAAACATATTGAGCTTTTCAAATAGATCAGCTTATTGGTTGGAAGGAATATTGGGATCATCATTCTGATGTAGGAGTTAAAACTAAAAGAATGTGGGTGTTTTTCGTATGCTATACTTATAAAAAATTCATAAAATATCTATCAGATGTTTAAATTTCCAAATATGTATGTATGGGACTAACTTATGTTTACATAAATGATTTCATCCCAAAATTGTTGATCTAATGGAGTGTGAAAATAATATTTTTCACTTGACACACAGTGAGGTGGGCATCAGTCTATGGGATATATACAAAATATCTTTGGTTCATATTCTTAGTGAGATGTATGATGATTTCATTACACCCGTAACAACATAGGTTTATGTTACTAAGAAACCACTATTGGCTCATGAATATTTGAAAATAGAAAAGTAACTTCAAAAGAATAAAAAAGATATTCATACAAGAGTGTGGATGTATGCTATTTTAGAACGTACAATAGAGAAATGTCCCTCCTCCATACATCCAATTGTCTATCCATCTAATGATAATCAGGAAATTTTAAGCACATATTGGACCACATTGTAGAGCGGTGACTACAAGGACTGGGGATATAATTTAAATATGATATTAATGAAAAGGTATATTTATCTAGATTTTTTGACAGGTGGATATGTATTTACTTGATTTTAGTTCATGAGTCTTGTGGTGATGTAAAGGGGAGAAATTTTGTTATATTAGCCCAATTTGTAGTGGGAAAATATATTGGATTAGAAACTTTTGTATTGGGAAGAATTTATTATTTCATGCTGCATTTGTATAGTTGGAAGGATTCATTTAGACTTGAGTGGCGATTCCAAGTGTTGTGGGGATGGATTGCGGTAAATTTTCTTCATATTCAATGTTGAATTCTGTTAGAGTCCCCATAATTTAACCAATTTTAACAGAATTTATACAATATTCACCCTTAGAGCGTGATACTTGATGAAGTGCAGAGGGAATTGAATGTAATAGGATAATTTAGCTTCACTCTTTTTGGTAATCCACCAAATAGAATATTTATTGATGATGTTAGGGAATATAATTATGATATAAGGTCATATATGTTGGAATTTACTGATATCATGTTATCGACTATGATTGATGGTGAAATTATCTATAAGATTTATGTCCCTTAATGGTTTTTTCACCAGTTCAAATGTCTTCAATAATAAAACACTTTTACTCCCGTATATTTTAGACATTAGAAACACCAAATAGTAGAGAGAAAATTATGGATTTTGATGGCTTTTGAGATATCCAAATTATCAATTCTGTAACCACCATCAAATGAATCAATAGAATTAGATGCTGGATATGTAAAATCATGAGAATCTTCATTATATCATAGGTATCTAAAAAAAGGAATATATAAGGTAGTGGACACAATGAATGTTGTGCATAGAAATCTTGGTAATAGGACAAAACCCATAGATGATGTAGAGGTTTCAAATATTTTAGAACCATCAAAACATCTTCGTAGAAGGTACACCATGAATACTACATCTTGGGAAATAGTGCCCCTATCATTGAGATGATCTAGTCTCCATCATTATAAAGAAATTATCTTCTGATCTACAAATTATGCTAAAGAAGAAGGGAGGCCAGAAGAGGCTTTCCAGCCATAGGGTGTTGATTTTTCTCTATAGCCAACCATGGAAAAACCTAATTATATGTAGCATTCAGATTTCAATTTTGGGAGAGGATGACTCTGGAACTCAAGGATCCATGGGTATTCTACCAAAATGGAAATAAAACATTGGATGTGAGTGAAAGTAAAAAACCTTCTAATTTTCATCCAGATAATAACATGGATGAGGTAAAAAAGACTATTGAGGATCGAGAGACCATTATATATTTTACTAATGAACATGCCACGTCCTCTAAATGAGTATTTAATATGATTTAACTAGGGATACGTGAAGGGGAAATTATTCACCCTAAAGAGGGATGGTACATTTATGTTAATATTGAGAATGTATTTTCATTTCTATCTTGTATTAATTATTCATTTTAATTCACTATCATTAATCTTGATGAGATTACATTTAACAAATTGAACTTATGGAAAATTCCTCAGGACAATTTCTTGGGTCACCATGGTATGGACATACAGGTTCTCCCATCGATATAATAAATGATATTCCCAAGCTTCCGGAACATTCCCCAGGAGAAAAAATCATGACTGGGGTAATGGTGATAGATAATCCTTCGTCATCACCCCTGGTTTCTACTGCAAATACGATTATTTCAATTAATTTCCAACGTACATTCGTTTGGGGGGGAGGATGATGCTTATTAACAGTGTTCTTTTGTCTATACCCATGCATGTTTTTGCCATCATCAACCCCCAGAAGGGCACTGTGGATAGGATTGAACACATTCTCACATCTTTTTTCTGGGACGCGAAGGGAGAAGGGAGATGTCATTGGGCCTCGTGGAAGAGGTTGGCCTGTCCAGTGGAGGAGGGAGGGTTTGGTCTCCGTGATATTCATGAATCCATACTGGGGATGCAAGTCAGACTAGCTTGGGAGGTGATTGTTGGTAAGACTCTGTGGGCTAGTTTCTTCAGAGCACGGTATGGTTGGAATGGGGAGTATTGCATGTGTGGAGCGAAGAGTCTCTCCAAATGCATGTTTTCTCATCTGGAGGTTCTGCTTGATCACACCAGATGGGTGACTGGTCATGGGGAGATTAGCTTTTGGGAGGACACATGGCCGGAGGAGAGGCTTCAGTTTGAAGGCTGCCCTCATCCTGACATCTCGTTTAAGGAGGCATGTTGAAGGTATGCTTTTATACATTCAAACCTTAACCCATCACAACTGAACCTTTTTAGCAAATGGTTATGAGTGATGATCTAGACAGATGCTATTTTAGAGAGGATAGCTCGTGGAATTTTAAAATGAATCGTTACAGGAACATTTTTCATAGGAGTGAAACAGTGGTGGTTGTGGATGAAATTCCCTGGTGTACTGTGATACCAACGAGAATGAACTTTCTTGTCTGGAGGATCAAAAAACGAGCCCTATCAACTAAGGAAAATATTCAGAGGAGAGGGGTCTGCATGGAATCATGATGCTACTGTTGTGAGAGTCCGAGTTCAGAGTCAACAGTTCATTTATTTTTTTAAGGGATGTTGGGATTCTTTCCTCTGGTCTCAGATTTCTCAATACAGGTTTCCATGCGGGGAGTTTCATTCGGATTGGGATTACCTTTGCTTTGGTTTTCTGGTTTTGGTAGCAGGATGGGGGAGCGAACTGCCCGTATCATCATCCTTGTATCCATCTGTTGGACTATATGGGAGGCATGTAACCAGGTGTGGTTGGGTTGCAAGAGGTCCTTATTATACCTCTAGGTCCGTATGAGATCCCTTATTGCAGAACTGTCCTCCCTCTTCAAGAATGTAGTTCATTCAGTTATGTTGGGGAGCCTGGTGCATAGACAGTGCATTCCGAGTTTGGATAGAGGGCGGTGGGTAAGATGGAAGCCTCTATCTAATGGGTGGAAGCTGAATGTGGAATTAGATTTGGAGGTTCCGTTCAGATCACTACAAGGCAATCATGACATCTCATGGGATTTGACGTATGTTTTTTGTAGGTGCAAAGCGGAGACTAATCAGGGACGTATTGTTCATCATAGTCTGAGGGAGTCCAACTTTGCGGCTGACGCATTGGCTCGTTGGGGCAGACCAGAGGAGACTCTGGTGGTTTATAATAGTCTCAATTATCTTCCTTTGGAGTTTTTTAATGTGGTTCGTAAGGACTCTCTTGGCATTCATTATTTTCATCCTCCGCGACTTGTAACCCTAGGTTTTAAGGTAATAATAAAAAATAACTTTCAGTCAACTACATCACAAGCTTATTAAATAGAATAAAAGTGAGCATTGATATTGATCTGATGTGTGCATCAAAGAAGTACGTATTTATACTATCATTTGGTATTATTACATTTTTGATACACCATCATGACCACATTTATCCTCTGATATGATTTTCATCCCTCTATTCTATTATGGTATTAAGAGTTGATCCTTCAATAACAGAAAAGGAAACCCCCTGATAAACACATGATCATATTGATGAATATGTTACCTTGATCGATAACACATCATAATGTGAAACTTTAACTACTTCTGATTCTATTGAGTGATAGAAAAGTCAGGGTAATGTTATGTTTATTTATCTTGAATATTTACTTTTTTTCTAATATTCTTCATTTCAGAATATCTCAAATCAATTTCCTGTTCCAAAGGATATTGAAATAATCAATGCTGATATACTTATTTTTCTAGAATAAAGGAATGAGGATCCCAAGATATCTAAAACAAATATGTGTGGTAACCATGACTTAGAAAGAACTAATGATGTTTCACTTGATCAATTGACAGAATTTTTTTTTGTTGAAACAATTCGGGCTTCAGCCAACATTTGTTGGATACCTTAAATAGGGAAGATTCTATAACATTCCATGTCCCATACACTACAATGGTGAATTCCTTTAATCCAAACATTGATAGTCGGGGTTCTATCAAAGAGTTTGTGGACTTACATAAAGAAATTTCAAGGGTATACTTACTCGTTATTACATTTAACATACCTGATAGTTCTTCTTTTTCTTGGTACTTCAAAGCAAAGTTTAACTTATGTAGCTTTATCTGCAAATAATGTTGCCAAGGAACATCAAGAATGGGGAATTCCACTCTATCATTATTCTATTAATGCTAGATAAATTCCAATTGAGGACCCCATATTGGCAGAAACCCTAGATCCTTAAATCTTGGAAACTGGGAAAATTCATGAGAATACCCCTCCCTAAATAACATTTTCCCAAACTACTAAGGTTGAGAAAACTAAGGATGAATCTAATCAAGAATCCGACTTATTGTTGGGTAAATTTTTTCAAAAATCTAGATCATGATCTATTTCATTCATTTTTATGAAACATGTATGGATTATAATAAACCATTTTGGGTTATCATCTCCCATAGCTTGATCAGTGGGTGAAACATCTGTGTTGGAACAAACATCAATTGAAGGTGAATCATCTACTTTTCTGAGAGAAGATTACCAACGAAGCTATCTATGTGATTTGATTGCAGTGTGTATTTTTTCCATGTTGGTGACTCAGATTCAGATTTATAGGTACAAGTTTCTCTTCGCATGGGGCGTAAAAATACCTGGCTACAAATTTGGAAGATAATTACTAAGAAGACATTGGATGATTTGTTGTCTCATTTTGTAAAACTCCCATCACAATTCTTTATATTGAATTTTGGTAGATTCAATTATCACCCAGTCTACATTGAAATGAAAGAGATAGTTCGCCAATGGGAGCAAGAACATATGTTCTTGTAAGATATCGAAAAGGCCAAATGTCACATTAATGTTGAGATTTTCCAAGTTGCAGTAGTTGATGCAGGGTCCAATCATATTAATAGGTTGATAGAAATTATCCAACAAATTAATGAGGCACCAAAGGATATGATATATCTTCAAAAGAAAATTTATTTCTTTTAGAACAGACATGAGTAATAGAACAAAACATTTGGAGAAACCCATTTTCAAGGGATAACTGACATTTCAACTACCCATTAAGCACTCCGTAAAGCCAAATAAGGCTAAAGCATTTCAACTGTCTAAACATAAACAAGCGAATGATAAGGCTCATGATGTTGTTCAGTAGATAAAGAGTCGTGCTATGAGATTCTTTTAATACATGATATAGAGGATCCATTCTATGGATGTCCCTCTGATTTTACCATATGAATGAATATAATTTTTCCTTGAATCATATATTTCATCATTCATTCATTCTTTCTATAATTGAAATATCAAAGATCGTGGTGATTTTTGTTAACGTCAAACCATTATGTGAGACAATCATAATTATAATAACAAGAATGGGGTGCTCAAAATTTTATACTTAAGCCAATGGTCGAATAAGAATATTTTTATTTTTACTTGGTTGATAAACACCATGTCTCCTATTATTGGTAGTTTAAATTCATGCATGTGAGACAAATAATTATAGTGTTTGAGGTCAAATAGATTTGACTATAAATTGTGAAATTAGATCCCAAACAAGTCTTTCAGGATAGAAATTTCTCCAATATTTTTTAGATACTTCCAATGGGAATATTGAGTAATGATTTTTGTTATCCCCAAATCTAAAACCTGAAGTATAAACATAAAGGAGGTATTTTCCAAGAATGAACATTCCACTATTTGACAATCCCATTATGGGGGTTTTATTATACATGTCTAACTATGGCATGTGCTTCATAGAAAAACAGTGGAATTTTTGACTAACTAGCTTGATAGGTAGGAAAATTTATACAAGTCCACCTTGGAGAAATTATTTCATTGTTACACAAATTGAATCTCAAAAATTTGACATTTTATTGTTGATAAGCAAGAGAAATTAAGATTTTGGTGAATTAATACCAGAGTGGGTGGTTTTTCCCAGGATAGATATTTAATATTAAAGGGCCATATATCCCAACAATGTTCATGAAAAAAAACAACTTCTACACAAATTTTGTGTGTGAAGAATGGTTAAAATTCTTCATAATGGGAGATTTCTGATATCATGCTATGTAGTTTTTAATGTCGTGTATTCAGGACATTACACTGTGTTGTTTAATGTCATGTAGTGGTGATATTAGGGGGCTTTAATTGAAGGTCTTCATCTCTATCCAAATTTTTATGAGTCTCCAATTCCTTGATAATTTGTCATGAAACATAACACCATGTTTAGGTATGGACAACAAGAATTGTAAACTGTGATTTGGGAATTTATGGATCTGTATAATGGTATGGGAGAAGGGATAAAAGCATTAAAGGAAGTCTTATCCTAGAAAAAAGTTCCCATTATTTGATGAACCCATTATGGGGGTGGTATTATACATGTAACGCCCCGACCCCAGCTACCCAGAGTCGGTGCGTTATTACATAACATTGGCATGATCACAAGAAGATCAAATCTCGAAAGACCGATTGGTTTAGTAGCCTTGGAAACACTAGATATATTCATAAGTTTTACATTACATCATAAAATGAAAAACCACTACAACAACATAATGTTTCCACAGTCCACACTATAATCCCCTCATAATATCCCTGCAGGTCATTCATAACTTACATCTTCACTTCCTGGGAAAAATAAAACATAGAGAAGGGGTGAGCTCAAATGCCCAGTAAGGATAACAATATAACGGAAACTTTCATAAATAAGAATAAACATTTAAGGCAATGTATAACTAAAACAAAAGCCTTTTAAACATGAACTTTCAACATGGTATGGCATAAATAAAATGAAATAATGCCATTTACTTATTCACATGGATATTCTACTAATCGAATAATCACATGAAAAAATTAATAACCACTTTCATAATGTTGGAATGCATAATGCCAGACTATCATAACCACATAGCCAAGGCCTCATGCCAAGACTACAAATAAGATTTTGTCAAGGCCTTGTGCCAAGACACTAGTTTGTCTCATGAGACCTACCGATTCATCGAGGAGCTATAGCGGGCTCCACCCATCACTTACTAAGTCCAATGCATTCCCATATGAAAAGGTTTAAACATAACATAAACATTCGTATTAAAACTAGCATACGAAATGTAAATAATTTCACCATAAACTATGAATGGTATATAAATAGCACATTCACAGTCAAACATATCACAAAACCTTCAATACAATATAGAAGTTTTGTATCATAATAAATCAACTTCAAATAATCTTAAAATCCATTAAAGGATGTTGACATAGATGAAATCAAAATTCTTTTTAAAGAAATATCTCCTTTTATTTTGAAATCATTTAAGATCCATATAAAATAAAAGATTTTCTTTGAAAATATTCTTATAATCTTGTATGGAAAGCTTCGACGATTTTATAACGGCGGAAAATAACCGCACCCGCCGTATAAGTTAAAAAAACATTCTTACCTCAATTCTGTCGAAAAGGTTAAAAAGGACCTTGTTTTGAAAACGACGGAAAGATTCCTTTATAAACCTCTTATAAAAAGTCAAACAAGGGTACAAATGACTATAACCCATATTCTTGTAAATAGTAAAAATGTTTTGAAATACATTTCGATGAATCATGGATGTGGATGATAAAGAGATCCCAGTAAATTATTACGTATAATACAACCTCGGATAATGAAGAGATTGTGAAATAACCCTTACCTTGTACTTTTCCTTGGTTGGGGTAGGTTAACCTCTTGTATAATAGTGAAATAATTGTTACTAAATTATACAAGAATCATATACATTAATATGATATCATATATGATCTTTTAATATTGATTTGATAATAATATCTTAGTATTATCGCCGTTTCGGGTGTTAACTTACTCATTTTCTTTATATGTTTTGTTACATAAGTCATGTTTGTTGTATCTTATTCATATCCAGAATGATATCAAGTCCTTAAACATCATTTTTTAAATCATCAAATGATAATTATACTTGAATGGATACGATGGAGAATGAATCTCATCGCGTTCGTGGAGACGGTAGTCCGTACGTACGCACGAGCGACAATATCATTCTTTTGATAATATATAAATGGATGGTATATCATATATACAGAATCATTAACATGTTATATTTATTATTTACATGAGTTACAGATCATTATTATACCCATCCAAATAATAATATATTGAATAACAATTACACCACGACGTGGAGACGGTAAGCCGTACGTACGCACGTATGGTGACATGTTATTCAAAGGGTGGATAGAATACTGAATATGGTTGTACCATATTTATAATAACATCACAGTATATGTGAGATACTGGAGTTATTATTTTATAATGGTAAGAACAAAGAAAGAAGAAGTGGAAGAAGAAATGAACTTGGAGAAGGGTGGTGAAATCATTACCTCTTCTTCGGGTTCTTCCTTTTGATTTGATCAAAAGGGATCCTTAGGTTGGCTTTATGATCAAACTAAGGACTCTAGGATGTAGTGAGGGATGTTGGGAGAGTATTTGGCCAGAGTTTGTCCGAACCAAAATGATTTAGAGGTGTGAAGAAATGAGAAGGAGGAGTGCCCTTTTATAAGAGGGGTGAGGGGCACCTTTGGAAAAGCTAGAGATATTAGTTTATAATAAATTCATATTCGGTTTCCAATGGCTCCAAAGTTGAATATTGAAAGGTTAAGGTGGTTATGGGTCGAAAACAACTCAACCAATAGAATTTAGACAGGTTTGGTTACTTATATTAACCTTATCTTTAAGTATTAACTCTAAGTTAATTAGTTTCACTTTTACAATGTCTCTTTGTATTTTTATATTATATGGTTAATAAACTTACCATATAAATACAAGAGACCCCCAAGTGGTCCATTAATGATGAACCTATCATGATATATGTCTCTTGGCCGAACCTTAGATTTTTAGGAAGTTAATATCAATTAATAATATAATATTTGTTTTAAGAACTCTTTTATGTCAATTTTGACACTATTCAATAGTTGATTTTTGTGAAACTCATAACAGATTGATTACGTCGAAAAAAGTAAATTAAATCAATCCTAATATATCATATTATCCTATAAAATTAGTTTAATTCATTAAAAGTTTCATATTATATTTATTTGGGTATTTATAATATCAATTATTTTAATTTTTCACTATTATAGTAATTACTGCATCATCATTGTGTCATAAATCAAATAAATTATTTAATGTCTAAAAATTAAAAATAAAATATCATTATGTAGGAAATCGTTTTAGCTTTCTAATTAATATTTATAATCGAAAGTCCAACATGTATAACCCTATGTAAAAATTGTTTTTCTAAAAGATATATGCTTGTGTCATTTTTGTATTCATTTTAACTTAATTAAAATAAAGTGTAATTATCACTTACAAGTGGATCCATGGGGTCCCAAAATAGACCCAAAGATTCCCATGGTCTACCATGTATCAACAAATAGGGTTAAGATACGTTTTAGGGTAATTTATTATTATTATAATATTATTTTTTAACCCTTATTTACCGGATTTACCCTTAATCGTGGTAAATAAAATATTTACCGCAGTAATTATTCAAAATGTCTAAAAATAAAAGTTACCTATTTACACAATTTGAAAATCCTGATTCCAAATATGGAATCCATTTTCCTAAATTCAAAACACAGAAGTGGCAGAAATTAATTTAAAATTAATTCCCGCTGTCAAAACAAAATGCGTCTTTTTAAGAGATAATAACTATCAAAAGATTGACACTTGTTTATGTTCGGTTTAATTGTAAAATTATGTCCAATGACCAAAATTATATTAAATGGTAAAAATATATTATAAATATACTTTAAAACCACTCAAATTCATAATTTATCACTATTAATTATTTTGATTAAAAAAGTTATTTTTAATTAAAATTTAGTAATTTTCACTATTCATCAAAATATGAAAGTTATCCGAAAAGTACCAAAATTTCACCTTAGGCTAAATTCGATATTCCGAATCCAAAAATGAAGTCCATTTTAAAATATAAAATATATATAATTTCAAAATTTAGGTATTACTATTCATAACGGCTAGTTTGATTGGTTATGGTGTGTTAGAACTCGGTGTTGCGTACAACACACGCTAGCGTACCGTGGAAGCTTGGGATGTTTCATTTTAAATTTTTGGATGTCCCCATTTAGTCAAAAAGTTTAAAATATAGTATCTAAAAAGGGTTCACTATTAAAATTTGGTAAAAGTGAAATACTGAAAATGAATTTGTTCTTACATTATGTCTAAGAAACTCATAATATGGGAAAATTATAAGGGTTATATAAAGTTTAAAATTTATTTAATACTATTCATAACCTCTTTTGAATGGATTTTTGGTAAGTCATTGTGCAAGTGAACTCGGTGTTGCGTGTAGTGCAAGTTATTGAATTATTTTGAGGAAATAACACACTATAAAATCTTGGGGTGTTACAATACATGGCCAACTAGGGCATATGCTACAGAGCCAAATGGTGTCTTCTTTTGATTGAAAGACCTATTATATAGGAATCAAAAGGAAAGGCCGCTTATTGAGAGAAACTGAAAAGTTATGTAAAAGAGATCTTGGGTATCAATCATTTTATTTATAAAAGTTGAAGAATGTTTACAGAGATTTTTATTTCCCAAATCACATAATTTGCTTTTTGGATAACAGTACCTGAATATAGAAAGAGTATTTCCAATCATTATTTCCAAAGAATCGGAGGAATTGGTTCATTATTAAGGTATGATACAATTGTAGGATGTATGGTGCCAAAAGTTTTAGATTAGATGACTAGGACAAAAATATAATGGAATGATTAGATGATATGTTGAAAAATTATCCAAGTTTATTTCAATATACAATGACAACATGGAGAAGGAAAATTTGTAAACCATGTTCTTGGAGACTTTAAGATCGAGAGAAAGGTAATAGGACAAATTTTCATTGATGACCACTTTATGATACAATTTTTTGAATATTGTCATCATTGTTTGAAGGGAACAAAAGATGCTTTTACCAAAAATGATGTTACCATTATTTCATGAACCCATTATAGAGGTTATATTATTTAGGTCCACTACGTAATAGGATGCATATCCCAATAGTGGCATATTTTGACTGATAGGAATGTTTTTATGTGACTTATGCAAGGTCAACTACGGGCATGTACTGCATAGTAAGCCAAAATAGCTCTCACTTATCAGAAATGATTCCATAATAAAAAAATTATAAAATTATGAATATCTGAATGTATTCAAGATTAAGAGTGTTTAATACTAAAGTGGATAATTCTCAATGCACATGAGAAATATATGAATCAATATTGGCCATCAGTTTTGAGTTTCTTACACAGATCTGACTCATATGTAAAATGGGAACATTTCTTGTATCCATGGTGGGATCTATAAGGACATGACTCAAAATGATGACTCGAGCATAGATTGTTAAATTGTATGTGGGAGGGGGAATTAACTTGTACTTGGGACTATGATCTATGTCATATTTTTTAATATGTATCTCAATGGGGTGAGAATCAAGCCAGACATAGTTCTTAAGATGAGGTCTCTATGCATATCTGACTCATACATAGGGATAAATGGAACTTATGTTCCACTAAGGAGTAGCAATGAAGTGTGTGATTCATTCACATAGAATCTATTCATTTTCATAATATTCACAAGGAATACCAATTCATGGTAAATTATGGGATTTCATAATGTCATGTGAAGAATATGTTAAATGTATAGTTTAATGTTGTGTCGCGAGGGAAAATGATGTCATACAATTTAGCGTCATCATATAATGACAAGGATTCTATTCATTTTAATATCGTGTTGTATGGACGCATATGTTTGTTATGATGTTTAATGTCTTTCAACAAGAACTTTTTGTTTTGATGTTTAGAGTCATGAAGTGAGGACATTTTATTGTGTAATTACTCAAAGTAATTATTCAAGAATCCAACATTGGTTGAAGTTGTAATAATTTCTACATACATTGTGATTAGGGAATAATCTCCTTTGGAGTAGACCTTATATACAGGGTAAGGTCCATCCGAATTTTTCCAGAGTTTTGGAGGTTTCGTTCCAGGTATCAATAGAGTCCTGAGAACTAATACCAATTCTCCTTGATGAAATTTGTAGAGACGAACTTTTTCATTAAAGGCGTATGTTGTTTTGTTCTGATAGACTACTAGATGATGAAAAGTACGCAATCTCCTTTCGCTTAATCATTCCAGCTCATCAAATCACTTCTGAGAATGTTCATCTATATATAACTGATAAAAAAATGCAACTTAGATTAAAGGAAATTGAATTTCAATTAGAAAACCCACTTCTGTTCCATACACCAATGAATATGGAGTTGTGTGAGTAGAATTATGGCTAGTAGTCCAATAATCCCATAATTAATGTGAATGTTTATAATGCCAATACTTATTATCTTTGTCTACCATTTTTGGAGTATATTTGATAGGGTCTTGTTGAAAGCCTATATCTTTCCTTTTTCCATTTAATGATAGATAGATAAATGGTCAGATTTGATTTTGTGCTTTAGATATAACTTATTTTACTCAACAAAAGAAATTTGTTCCATTATCTGATAATATGGTATGAGGGACACCAAATCTAGTAATGATATTAGCATGGAAATATATAACAAGGATTTTGGCCCTGACTTCTTTGAGAGGCACTTCCTCATCCCATTTAGAGAATAAATCAATAGAAGTAAGAATATACTTGAACTTCTTCTCCGTGGCTGGGAGATAATGGCATACAATATCCATTACTCATGTTATAAATGGCCAAGAGTATTTAGATTTATATAGAAACATCGGGGTTTGATGAATTAAGATGGAATGCACTTGGCAGGGGTTTCATTTACTGGTTAAATCTGTGCAATCATGCGCCATTGAATCAAGAAGTATCCAAGCCTTCAGATTTGATATGAATGCCTATTCCCAAACTAGGGTGCACCACAAGGTCTTTAATTTACATCATTCATTACAATTGATGTTTCATTTCAATCGTTACATCTGAAGAGGACTCCATAAAAGCCGCATTTGTAGAGGATATTTTAGTTGCTTGGGTTATCATAAGGAGTAAAATTGACCACTCATCATCTGATCTTTTCCTTTTTAGGTATATCTTGTGGAATTAATCCATTTTGAAGGAATTACTAAATAGGTGTCATTCGTACAATAGTATGACCATACAACTCATAAATAGGGTTTATTTCATTAGTTTTCTCCATTCATGTTTGAATGAAAGGATAAACCACATGACGATGGGATATACTGATGATTGTATCATCCAGATTAGGATCTTTCAAGGTTACAACTTCATTATCTAGTGCATCAGCTTGTGAATTTTGTGATTGTGAGACATATGGAAATGTTGGATCTGAGGGGAATTCAGCTATTAATCTTTTGAAAAAATCACACAAAGGGATTAATTCTTATTTTTTGATAGTATAATCCCCATTGATCTATTTGATTACCAATTCTCAATCACCTTTCACATTCATGTGGTTCACTTTTTTCTAGAGAGAAAATTCTAGGCCTACAATGAATGCATGATATTTTACCTCATTGTTGGTGTCGTCATTTGATAATAGAAATAAATATGGGAACACTATAATTTCTAAGGAGATAAGCACAGTTCCTGACCCAACATTGTTATGTTTAGGGTTTTCCATTATCATCCCCATTGTACTTGTAGAAGATCCATCAAATTACATTTCCCAAATTTTGGGATTATCTTGAATAGAGAATATTTTTTCATCTGGAAGATCAATATTCAAAGACTTATTTTCAACAGATTGGTGTTCCGAAAGGAAGTCTACCAAGGCTTCGACATTTATTTCTTCTGAATGCACAAACTAGATATTGAACTGCTGCAAAATAACAACCCACCATGAAATACATCTTATAAGCATTGGACAACATGGATAAATTTGAGTGGGTTATTGCGAGATACCAAGTGAACCTTGTGATGTTGTGGGTAGTTCCTCAAATTTTGAACGATAATGATTAATATGAGGAAGCACTTATCAATACTTTAATATTAAATCTCTATGTCAGAAATATTTCAACTGAGATAGTGATGCTTATTTTCAATCCCATCATCATTATTTTGTGCAATGATATCACCCGGTGATCACTCTAAATATGTCACATAGAGAATAAGTGGATTTCCTTCAATAGGTGGCATTAATACTAGGGGAATCAAGAGATATTTCTTGAGGGTATCAAATGCCTCTTGGATGTCATTGGTCCATTGATATGGAACTCCATTAATTATTAATCTGGTGAAGGATAAAAATATTACTACCAAATAGGTGATAAAGAAGCGGTAAAAATTTATTACCCTACTGACGAGGAAGGGTAAACACATTAATTAATGAGTGAAATTAACCCCTTATTTTGGAAAATGCCAGTTAATATCTCCAAAATCACTAAAAACAATAATTTTACCCTTATTATTTTTCTCAAGGACAATTCTGTCTATACATTTGGGATATTTTACCTCCCTGAAAAAGTTATCTTTGATAAGCTTGTCAAATTCCGCTTTAATTTTAGAGGCGGGAATGGAGTTTGTTTTTCATGCATTGGACTTAAACCCTTGATGCTCTTTTGGAAAACCAAAATGATGAGTGGCCACATCAGGATTATTGTTTTTTATTTTTTTATAGATCCATGAAATTAGATCTCGATGTTTCTTTATAAATTATGTATATATATCTTTCCATTTTGAACACATGGTTGGGCTAATTAGAGTAAGGCATGGATATTCTTCTCCATCTAGAATTATTTCTCTGAGCTCATCCACAATGGCGGATATGCCTTCATAAAATGCTTGAGGAGCATCATTGCGATCTTATTCTTCTTCCTTACAAATCACTTCTTCTATTTATTCTTGAAGAGTAGCTAACGATGAAAAAATTTCATATCTATGGGAGGAATCATTATTTGAACATCCTAAAGAAGCGGTAATCATTTCTAACCCTACTGATGATGAAGGTATTCCTAGAGTATTAAAGATAATATGATGGGTTGGGAATCATCATCTTTTTCTTCCTTTAATAATGTGAAAACTTCTTCTATTCTGATTGATGATGCAAAGACTTGTTAATGTTCATTGGATGAAATGAAAACTTCTCTATTTAATAATTCACTATTGAAAACACTTCACATGTTATGAGGCTCGATTACAACAATTAACAATATGGAAGTAATTGAAAGAGCTCATATATTTGGATATATCCTTTTAATTTGATTTATTGGAAACATGTAAAACATATTAATATGTTTGAAAGGTTTAGCCAGGATGTTTTCCAACCCTTTCAAATAATTAATTCTTGTTACATATTTTTTTGACAGAACTCATTCCATTTCGGTGACAGAATTATTCCTTAATATATAAAGATTCACATGTTTTGAGTAGATCATTATTACCATATAATGTATCAATTTTACCATTTATGGAATACATGAGATATTGGTAGTATGACAATGGAATGGTTGAATGTTGATATATCCAAAGCCTTCCAAGATAAATGTTGAAGGCTATGTCCTTTCAGAAAACTATGAGGTCTGAATTAGACAAAAGAACTATAAACTATATTCTGAGTGTAATCTCACCTAGAGGGTTTTATTCATTATTTTGATAACCTTGCAGCATCAAAGTGGAATGATATAAGTCAGATTCTGTGAGACCCAATCAGCGAAGCATAAAGATAGGAATGAGGTTGAGTCCTGAGCCATTATCAATAAAGGATCTTCAGATGTCTACATCATTAACCCTAATTGATAGATACACGGGCCTGATGTGTCCATGTGAAACATCATCATCATCTTCATCCATGAAAGATATAACAACATGACATTCTACATGATCATTCTCTATATGGTAATCCACATGAGTAGAAAATTTGGTTTCAATCTCATGAGGACTTGATAAGGCCTAAATAAGTGCTTCTGAAATATATTTTTAAAAATTATACATATTCCGGATTGATAACTTCTCTGTTACATGGGATATCTATTTCCAAACATCATACTATTGGTTTAAAGATCAGCATTTTCCTGCATGGAGATGCGGTTTTGCAGGAACCTCAGAATTTGATGTTCATGATGAGATGTTCCATGTGTCAGGGCAGAAGCTGGGAATACTTCTACTGTTGGTAGATTAGATTGACTATGAATATCTATTTTTTGATATAGTAATGGTGTAACATTTAATTTCTCTTCCATGATGATCATGTCAGGGCCAATCCTACCATGTGTGAGAGATTTTCCTTCTTTTTTCTAATCCAATTGAAAGGATCTCCCACGAGTTTCTTAAACATATATAGTTTGAGAAGGGGTATAGTTAAAATAGTGGTTTCTAGAAAGTATATTCATTCCCATGTATCCTCAAAATTGACTTATTCATTAAGTTACCTGATCATTTTTAGGGAATTCACGCTCATAACTAGAATCCTAACATGCATAGGGATCTGTTAAGTATATAACATTAACAGAATCGAAGATCAACTCTTCATTTGATATAGATTCTTCATGAAAATCCATTTCTTTTTCTTCTACTTGGTGGGGTGGTGCCCATGATTTTGAAACTGGTGGAATTAAATCTTCCAAAGTCAATGAAAACATTGGTCTTGACATTATCTTATGTTATTTTAACTTCCCTTTATATTTTTTATCATTTCACATCATGGATAATTGAACTTTTGATGAAGATGACATTGATGTTGCAGAAGTGGCTGGAGACATAGTTGGTTGTTTCAACTATGTTAGTAAAATAGAATGAATTCGATTGATCATTTTCCTGAACATCCAATAATCATACATCAACACATTTTTTCATTTGACTTCCTATCAATCACCTTCATTCCTATGGATAGGTAACAATAACACATGCTACTTGGGCTAATAAACTTTTTAATTTCACTTTCCTAGAGTCTTTCATTTTTTAGAAGAGGTATTTGAAAACAAAACACTACTGAATTGGATGCCCCAATATTTAATGAAAGGGGAAATAATTTGGGAGCTGTCCATATCATTCTTTATTCAGTTTCTTAAACCATGGAAATTGAACCAAATTGTTTTCCAAAGATGAAATTAAATAACCAAGAACATGTTAATTCAAAAAAGGATAAACTTCGTTCTTTAATTCATCTAATTATATCCACTTATGATATTGTTGATCATTTTGATGAGGTATTCATTACATCTGACGCTCGGAAGGTGGAGCTCTATGGTATGACGAATGTTTGGAAGTAAAAATAGGCACATATTCTCAGTTAAGTGTAACTATATCATCCACCTATTTCCATGTTCTCCATCCCAGGGATGATAGAATTACACCAGAATTTTCCTTGGTTTCCACAATGGAATCCTCCACTTGTAGGGTAATTGAATCAGGGTCTCGAAACCCTCATATGTATTTTATAGGAAATAATGGTGTATATAACTCATCATGCAGATTTGCTAAAAAAATATCCATTAACTCCTTTTAAGGTAATTCTAGATTTAAGGAACATTTAAATCCTTTCAATCGAGAAATTAAATATAAAACTATTTCATTATCCCATTGTTTTCAATTTTTTATGATCAAAAATGTTTTCTTCAGAAACGTCTCATGGAATTAGAGAAGGAATTAGTAATGAAGGTATTCACATCCAGTAATTGATCGAGACTGAAAACATTTATTATACACAAAGGATAGACCCATTAATGGATTCAAAATACATCTATGATTTGATACTTCATGTTGATGAGGGGTACCCATAATGGGATCACAACGAGAAATAAAATTCGATAAGTGCAACTTCAGATCACTCGAACCATTATAGATTGGAAATGTAGTATTCACGGAGTTTTGTGGGGGAGAGATTAGATATACTGATTCAGGGTAAGTGTTATTTTCTAGTTATATTGGAGCACGTCAATCTTTTATAGCTTCCAATCGAGTTGTTAATGCCATAATTATATTCATAATAATTTGGGGAATATCTAGATGAGATGGGTCCTATATAGGTACAACAGTTGGAGCTTGAACTAGCCTAACAACTGGAAAAACCAATAGTAGTGGTGTTGTAGATATTTGTCTTCGATAAAAAATGGGGATATACCTATAAAGATTATTTTGATTATGTCATGGATGTTTAACCCATTGAGGTAATTAATTATATGCATCATTAGTTCCAACAAATCTCTTTGCTGGGGAGTTCTTATAGGATGTGTAAGTTGAGGATCTTCTTGTGGAGCATAGTCGGGCATAAATGCTTCTTTGAAATAACTCTTTATTGTGTCTTTTTGATACCTTCATCTCCTCATTTGGGTGGGAAAATATTTCTTAATGATAAAGATATTGACCTTCACCAATTGAATGGTGAGACATGAAATGTCCTTTACCTTTCCCCTTGTTAGATGCCTTTTGAAGGGGTAGGAGTTGGTTACATTAAGGAATAACTGGATTTTGGGTAATTCTCTGGTTTTAGGAATGAAAACATCCTTTATTTTCATCAGTGTGTTTTTTGTTATGAATAAAACACCATCTTCATACTCCCTTGAACACGAATAATTTTCTAGAGGATCTTTCATAATGGTATTAATGAAATTTACTAATTCATAATGCATTGGTGTAATTCTATCAGTATCTTTGTATGATCACCACCTTTTGTGACCTCTAAGAAACTTTGTTCTTTTATATGCTAAATTCTCAGGATCTATTTGTTGGATAGAAACCTAAATAAAATCCATGGATAGTTCATTTGTGCGTTCACATTGTGGATTTTTCCCTAATCAGGAGAAAACTGACTTCTGTCGAGGAGGGTATTGTAGGAGTGAAAAATCCCTCAGCCTTTCTGGTTGGAGATATTCCTATTCTTCTTCTTCAAACCATTGAATTTTTTTTATTAAATTCAAAGGATGAGTTTAACAAGCCCCCAACATTACAGGATGGGGTGGATCTTGATATTTTATGGTTCAGAATAGAGTAGGTGCTCTTTTGATTTTGTATATTATGGTCTGAACATTGGTTGGATGCATTATCTGACAACCAAATTAATCACCTATTTCGAAAGACCCATGTGTTATTTAAGATATTTTTCAAATCTAATGGCTAGATCACCTAAGTAGGATTACAACATAATGTTCTCAGTTACATTATTCAAAAGAATTTCAACACCATTCACTCATAGGGCCTGACTTTTATGAGAGATATTTGAGTCATGTTCCTGAGTTTATCATTGATTACAGACAAAATTTGTTGACTGTAGTTGGCCATGTGAAATAAAATTGCATGAGACCACCTTTGGTGGGATTTTCGGATTTTGGAGTGAAAATGCTCCATGTCCACCTCATTTGAAGATATGAACACCTGCTGGGGTATCTATAATTAACTGGCTTAGCCTCTATAGTGCTTCGAGGAATGCACATTGACGGGTTCCCTATGGCTTCCCATCCTTTTTATTTTGAGAAACAAAGAGATATGACATTTCAATTTGTAAATGAACCCTTATTTTACCTATACATGAAATTAATATTCATCTTATGGTAAAACTTTTTCGTTTAGATAATGAATAGTTTTCCATATGTTTTGAATGATATCACGAATGCAATCTTCTTCTAGCAATTCTGGAATGTTGTATTGAGAGGTCCCCAAAGGCCAGAACATGACTGCTATTTAACCATTATCCAGTTCTTTTCTCATAATCCACATATATTAATTATCTATTTGTAGAGGTTTCTCCTCTTGGTGTGACCAGATTGGATGCTTCAAGATTATTTTTTTAAATACAATGGAAGCAGTTTATTTTTCCTCTACTATATTAGAATAAAAATGACCTAATGGAGGTATAGATAATTATTGTGGCCTTGGGATGTCTTCTAGTTGATAAAGTATTTCATCTGTTGGTAGCAAGGCATCAGACATGACTAAACATATGTTAGTAAGTGCCTTTAGATAATAAGGCTTTATCATTTCTTAATTTTCAATTAGAGAATTATCATGAAAATGTGAATCACTATTACAGAGAGAACATTCTCAACCAATTTTACTATGTGGAGGACCACCATGTTGGATTATAGAAATGGATAAATCCTCTTTCTCCATGGTCTTCAGGAAACATGGTGGATTAACATAGCTCTAATTTGGATATATGTTCTCTAGATTGACCGAAGTTTCATGAATCCATCCATCATGATGAAGTGTTTGATGGGGAATGTTAGAATAAATACATCCACTCCAATAATATGGTAATGAGAGAGTAAGATCTTGAGTTGCAACAGATAAATATATGAGGGCTTCAAGAACTCCCTCATTAAGGGGAGCTAGATCATAGATTATCTTTTTATTTCCAAATTGTTCTTGGAGAAACTTTATTAGAATCTCTTTTACACGTAGTTGGGGCCACTTACTGGGAGATGTGGTTTTCATGGGATGATATATGTGTCTTCCTTGGAGTGGTCATCAGAATATGATGATTATATCCAATTGGAAGGGGTGTATTGTAACAACCCAGGTAAATAAAGAATATGACACTTTCATATTTATCCATATTTGTGAATAAATATTAATTTAAAGGGAATTATATGCTCAATGGTGTACCCAATACGCAATAACGAGTTTTTTGGAAATCTTACATTGCACTCTAATAATAAAATTATATTATTTTAAATGATAGTTAATGCCTAGTGGTTGTAATGGAAGGAATGAACAGAACTAACTACAAAATGATTATATATGTCTGTCAAATATTTTTTCTTTTATCCAATAAATTTTTGAGGCATAAAATGCGATTGAATCCAATTTTAAGGGTAAATATTCTAATATTCTTTAAAAGATCGATTAACCGCCTTTTGATGGTGAAACCTTTTTAAATCCAATTACTAACAATTATATATGATATATTGGACCAAATAAATCATTTCTTTAGAATTGGGACATCAAAATTTACTTTGTGTTTCTTTTTGTTATTTTTTCTATAAAGTTTATTTTTAATGAATAAGTGAAAAATGTTTTATTTTAATTCAAAACCCCTTTTTAATATAATTTATTTATATGATTAGATCATCTTGTGAATTGTTTTTCAAGTGAAATTAGAATATAATTTTACCATTTAATCCAATGGTGGTCCTTGAATTAATTTCACTTTGAAATTGGAATTAAACTAGTGTCAATCTTTTAATAGATATTGTTTCTTAACAACACACTATTTGTTTTGACAGGGGGAATTTATTATTAAATTATTTAATGAAACTTATATGTTATTAATTTTCTTAAAATAGACATCATTTTTTAATTCATAATATCAAATATATCTTAGGGTTAATTTTTGGTATTTTTCTGAAAAACATCAATTTGTGATGAATAGTGAAACCACTAAGTGGTAGTTAAAAAACTGATTTTTCGTTAAAATTAAACATTAAAACTTCTGTGTGTTGAATTTAAAAAATCTGACATAAATGGTTGTTATTAGGATGTAAAATTTGGTTCAATGGGATTAAAATAATTTTTTTTGGTGAATAGTAACTTTTAAGTATTATTAATCATGATTAAAGGTTATTAGAGTAATTTAAAGTAAAAACAATGTTATAATAATATGAAATTACCTTGAAACGTGTCCTACCCTTATTAGATGTGTCATTTCCAACCAAGAAAATCCATAGTTCAACTTGGGGACCCCATGGGGCCACTTGGGTAAGCAAATGATGTTAATAACTTTTTATTTAATGTTAAAATAAAAATGTCACACACATGTATTGTTTTTCTAAAACAATATTTACATGGGGTAATACAAGTCATATTTTTTACTATAAATATTCATCGGAAAGATAAAAATATTTCCTATATCAAGATATTTTTATTATAATTTTTAGACATTATATAAATAAATTTATTTATGACAACATGATGATGTAGTGATTACCTCATTAATGAACAATTTAAACAAAATGAGATGTTAAGCTAAAATCTAAGATGTAAACTTGTTAAAAACCTATTGAATGGGTGGATTTTGAACCCTTATCACCTTATCCTAGAAATATATAATTTTGGGACCTTTTATATATGAAAATAGTTTTATAATAAAGTATCTTTTGATGACTTTACATGAATGCCCCTCCTCCCTCCTATAAAATGCCCCCGCCTTTACAAACTTACCCACACCTCTCGAGCCATTGGATTGGACACACTATGCTCAATTAATCTCTCCACATCCCGCTTTTAATAATATAAGCCTTACCTTAGGCATAAATCACTTCAAGAAACCCTTTTGGTTCAAACCAAGAGGAGTTACCCAATTAGAAGGTAATGTCTTCTCTTATGTTCTTTTGTTTTATTTTGCTTCTTCAACACCATAAACTATTTTTATTACTTTTTTTTGTAACAAAACAGTTATATTAAATATACTAGGATGTTTTTATGATAATTATTTGAGCTACACTTACACAATCCTCCGTCTAATTTTTAATGAACATACTGTTTCTATGGATGGCGAATTTCTGCCTCACGAAATGATGATTGTTCGATATTCTTCTAACACATTTCATGGTGGCCATTAAGATTTTACTATTATTATATATGATATATATTATGTTTATTTTCCCAATATTATTCTGTATTTTTTTCATTTATGTCATACCTTTATGGTTTCCATTATGGGTAAACGTGATATCTTTATTTTAGGAAGTGCGGACTACCGCCCCCTCAAAGTTATTTGATTCATTAATGCCATATGTGGGATGTATAAATGATGGGGTTAATGATATTATATATATATGATATTGTAATGGAATTATAATATACAGTTATATCATTATTATTTCATTCCATTGAATATGAAATAGAAATGAATGTAGCGTTCTTGTGTACGTACGACTTACCGTCTGTATGAACGGTGCATTTCATTTCTTACCTCTAAATGTTACGTAATTTTATAAATGAATTTATATAATGGATATATATGATATATATGATATCTACATCATGAATATATTTCTGGATACAATGGATATTTTACCACATTAACAACTTGTAATTATAAGAAGTTTATTTTCGACTCAAGTACCAATGATCAACAAAACCACCATTATTAACGTAAATAATGACATGATGTTCATAAAATGGTAATAAATGATATAAAAGGAATAATCAACGTAAAAAATGTTCTTAATAAATTATTAATAAACTCTATTTTATTATTAATGAGATTAAAGAATGATTGAGTCATGTAGGAAATGAGGTATGAGATCTGAGCTCTCTTTTTTTTCAAGTAATCTCTTTTATGTCATTTCTTTTAGCCTCCATGTTCTTATTTTGGAGGATGTTCTTTTATATTCACCATTCTGTAATTTGTATTTTTATATGATGAGATACCCCCTATTACTCTCATCAATTCATTTTATGAAGTTTTAAGTGGCGTAGTTCGGCTTCCGAGTTTTCATATGGGATTTTTCATCTCACTTTTATTTCCATGAGATCTGTGCTGCATTTTCCACTATTTACATTTAGTGGTATATGTACTGCCCATTATTCTACTATTTATGTAATATAATTTAATTAATGGGTATTTACATCTTCTTTGTATGACCCTTCTTCCATGGGGTGTACGTTTTGAAAGTTACCCAAATCGGTAAGGGAACCTTTCACCCTCCTCATTTTAAAAGACTTCTTTTTGTTTGGTCATTTAATCTTATAATGATGGGATATGTTCTTATATATCCTTATTTCTATAAATTTTATATACAAGTGATGAGACACCAATTTTTATCTCTCATCATCTCATTTTATGAATTCTAAAGTGACGCCATTAGGCTGTCGAATTTCTGTAAGGGAACTTCTTAACCCACTTTCAATTCTTTGTGTTAAACCTATACTTCTTGAATTTATTATGCCAAGATTATGTGTAAGATATCTATGTTGTAATTTCCACAATCCTTTATGTGGATATACAATTTCTACACATAATAATATCATTGATAAATTCTTACATCATTTATACTAACTTGTATGGGAAATCATAACTCAATCTATTTTCATTGAGTTATATATCTATGTCATTGGTTTTGTTTTTCCAAGAGTATGTGTGAATGTACTCTGATTGTTTTACACTTCATATCCACTTATATTAGGTGTATTTATACTTTTCACACATAGTTATGTCATTGATTTATCCTTTCACTAATTACATGATCTTTGAATGGGATTGCGTCTCAATTTCTCTTCCTTGACACACTTCTTGATGATATGAACTTTTATTATTTTTAAAGTGTATATACATCCCCTTTTACATTAAATATCCATATTATGTCTATACTCAAGTCATTTAAGAGTTTTGAAAATGTTCTACTTTCATGTGGCTTATAATTTAAATGTTCAAAATGGAAAATGACTCTTTTATTACAACATTGTTTTAAATGGTTTTAATGATTTATTCATTTAAACATTTATCATCAATGTCCATGTTTTAAAAATTGTTTTATGGATTTATTTATATGGAAATGAATGTTTGAAAACCTTTTCAAAATTTTCGAAGTGGTATGGGACACTTTGATTCTAAAACCTCTTTTAAATGACTTATTTTAATATTTTCAAAGTATAAAGGGATATTTATCTCATAAGGTTTCAATGATTTTAGTATATGTTTTTAATTATGTTAATATCATGATGTGATCTATTGTGATTGAAATGTGGAAATTTTATGTTTCTTTTATACATGTTTTAAGTGTTATGATTATGTTATGGTTCTTGGGCATTGTTTATGATGACAGGTGGTTCCGTGTTATACTAAGGGCGGGTGAGCCTGATATAGCTCTTCAATGCATTGGGTAACGCAAAGGGGTTAAATGCTAAGTTTTCTCCAAAGAGATTTAGGGAATATACTGTGATCAGTATTCCAAACATAACCATGAGGGTTACTCCCTATGTAAGAATATTATAAATGCCTCAATTTACCTTTACATCTTATGGTTTCTATGAGTTATTCATAAATAATATGATTTAATTAGGTATGTTAAAGTGATTTTGTTTTATGAGTAAAATATGATTTCATTGATTCTTAGTATACATGGACTAGTGTTTTCTTTCTGTATTGTTATAACCCTTCCTGAGCTTTTTATGCTCACCCCATGTTTTTGAAAAGTTTTTCATAGGACATAAAGTGTATTAAGGTCAAGGATGGTATCAAGGAAATTCCATTCTATATAAAACAAGGAACAAGACATTACTCGTTTGTTCAAGGGTTTTTATTTTGTGAAAAAAATGGAAACTGAGTAGGAGTTTCTACTTTGTAATCTTTTTAGATTTAATAGTTATGTCCTAATTCATTAAAACTCTAAACATGAAAAGATCCTCAATGTGAATTATTCATTTAATTCATTATTATGTATTGTTTTAAGGTCGGGTCCTTATAGTTGGTATCAAAGGTCGGTTTAGATAACTTTAGAGGTTAGGGTATTGTTTAAGCATAAGTAACATTACCATATTGTTTAGAATTTCAGAAAGAGTCATAGTTTTAGGTAAATTGAATGAGTTTACGATAACCTGAATAATTATATCATAGTATTATATGATTAATCTAATGATATACTGACACAGAGCATTTTGGTTTTAGTAAATGGATGGATCTAGAAAGCACCAAAGTGACAATGGGTTTGAAGGAAACTGTGGTGGTTCACTGATTATGAGACTGGATGAAATGGGGGGTTAAATGAGGAATCTCATTGTTATTATAAACCAACTATCAAGGAGTCATGATTAACCAATTGAACCTTGGTGTGTTCTCTTATGCATCATGTACGAGAGAACCAAATCGATGTGGATGTTCAGGTAATAATTATAAAGGTAAACATTAGGGTTTATATGATCCTTACTTTTTAGGTAATTATGGGTTACTATATGTTATGATGGAAAATGAAAGGCATGGGATAAACTTGAGGTTATATTATGTTATGATTTTTTTGAAGAGTTTATCTCTTTTTGGGTAATGTTATAAGAACTATGTAGTTCTGTAAAAAGGATAACACCTAGACCATGTGACAACCCATCGCATCGGATGAAGCTGCAGGAATCACACCCACAACCAACGTGCAACTAGTATTTATTGCCTACCACTGGGCTACGTGAACTCCCTGGTTATTTTGACTAATTATTTTTATTCAGATGATTTTATGAATTAAGAATAAGTTGATTTTGGGTTATCTATGGAAATGATTAACCTATCAGGCAGGATATGTGATTAGGTTAATTACTTCTCATTATGAGACTTTAATAGCAACTGATGTTATTTGGAGATAAATGTTAAGATTTATCTTAGAAGACTATGTGATTAAATCTGTTGAAGATTTGGGTTTCAATCTTAGTTTGGATTACTTTGAAGAATTTTATGGACAATTTTTTATCGAATTGTCTTTGTGGAACTTTGGGTTTTGCTGGACAAATTTTGGAGATTAAGAAAAGATTTTTTATAAAGGATTATCTATTTTGTTGATTATCTGATATTGTACAAATCATTTTTGTTTTGGTTTTGGTTAAGGTCTAATGACATGGGAAACATATAGTTCTCTTTTTTGGATTAGGTGATTCTCAAGATGTTGAATATAGTACTCTTAATGTGAGACAGTCTTCCTAAAAACTCGTTTTTTTGGAGAAAATATGAGTTTGTGTAAGAAATCTAGTAAAAGTTGAAAGTCAACATGACAAGTAAGTATGTTTCCTTCTGTTTTAGTTAAGCTTATAAATAAATTCCTCAATTAAAAGTAACATAAACCAAAAATGTTGTCTGTTAATTTTTCCTACTGGGGAATCATATACCGTTTAACCCATCATAAGTTTGTGATTTTCTAGTGGTTAACTTTCTCTTAAACATGTTTTCTATCACTCTATATCAGAACATGACCCTTTTTTTCTATTCCATGTCCATGTTTTCCTACATGTAATACTAGTATGGGTTATCTTGGGTGACCTTTGTTCTTCTCTCTCTTTATTTTAAAGTAATAGTTTTACTGACTCTTGTTCCATTGTGGGACTTTCAATGAAGTTTCTGAGCCCAATTTTAAAATTGTGGGGACGCAATTCCCAAAAAGGGGTAAGGATGTAACACCCCTGGTAAATAAATAATATGAAATTTTCCTATTTATCCATATTTGTGAATAAATATTAATTTAAAGGGAATTCTATGCACAATGGCTTACCCAATGCGCAATAACAAGTTTCATGGAAATCTTACTTAGCACTCTAATAAAAAATAATATTATTTTAAATGTTAGTAAACGCCTAACCGTTGTAATGGAGGGAATGAACAGAACTAACTACAAAATGATTATATATGTTTGTCAAATATTTTCACTTTTATCCAATAAATGTTAGAGGCTTAAAATGTGAATGAATCCAATTTTAAGCGTAAATATTCTAATATTCTTTAAAAGGTTGATTAACCGCTTTTCGATGGAGAACCCTTTTTAAATCCACTTTTTTAAAATTTTATATGTTATATTGGACCAAATAAAATCCTTATTTATAATCGGGACATCAAAATTTACATTGTGTATGTTTTTTTCGGTAAAGTTCATTTTTAATTAATAAGTGAAAAATTTGTATTTGAATTCAAAACCACAATTTAATCTAATTTATTTATATTATTAGATCATATTTCGAATTGGTTTTAATGTGAAATTATAATATATTTTTACCATTTAATCCAATGGTGGTCATTGGAATTAATTTTACTTTGAAATTGGACTTAAACTAGTGTCAATCTTTTAATAGATATTGTTTTTAACAACATGCTATTTGTTTTGACAGTGGGAATTAATTATTAATTTAATTAAAACAATTTATATGTTTTTAATTTTGTAAAATAGACATAATTTTTTTATTCAGAATATCAAATAAATTATAGTGTGAATTTTGGTATTTTTCTGAAAAAGTTCAATTTTTGATGAATAGTGAAACCACTAAGTGGTAGTTAAAAAATAGTTTTTTTAATAAATTAAACATTACCACTTCTGTGTGTTGAATTTCACAAATCCGACGTACATGGATATCATTAGGATGTAAAATGTGGTTCAATGGGATTAAAATAATTTTTTGGTGAATAGTAACTTTTATGTTTTATTAATCATTATTAAAGGTAATTAGTGTAATTTAAGGTAAAAATAATGTTATAATAATATGAAATTACCTTGAAACATGTCCTAACCATATTGTATGTGTCATATCCTACCAAGAAAATCCATGGGTCATCTTAGGGACCACATGGGGCCACTTGCATTAGAAAATGATGTTAATAACTTTTTATTTAATGTTAAAATAAAAATGTCACAAACATGTATTGTTTTACTAAAACAATTTTTACATGGGGTAATAGAGGTCATATTTTTGACTATAAATATTCATTAGAAAACTAAAAAGTTTTCCTATATCATGATAGTTTTTTTATAATTTTTAGACATTAAATAAATAAATTTATTTATGAAAACATGATGATGTAGTGATTACCTCATTAATGAACGATTTAAATAAAACGAGAAGACAAGGTAAAATCTAAGACATACAATTCTAAAAAACCTATTGTGTGGTTTGATTTAGAACCCTTATCACCATATCCTAGAAATATATAATTGTGGGACCTTTAATATCTGAAAATAATTTTATAATAAAGTATCTTTTCACGACTTCCAAGAATGACCCTCCTCCCTCTTTTAAAAGTCCCCCACTTCTACCACCTTACCCACACATCTCAAGCCATTAGATCGGCCAAAATATGTTAATTTTATCTCTCCACGTAACTCTCTTAATCATAGGAGCCTTACCTTAGGCATAAATTTTTTCAAGAAACCCTTTTGGGTCAAACCAAGAGGAGTTACTCGATTTAAAGGTAATGTCTTCTCTTATGTTCTTTTGTTTTATTTTGCTTCTCCAACCCCCTAAAAACTTTTTATTCCATTATTTTGTAACAACAATAGTGTCTTCAATATACTAGGATGTTTTTATGATAAGGATTAAACTACACTTACACACTCCTCCGTCTGATGGTTAATGAACATACTGTTTCTGTGGATGGAAAATTTCAGCCTCACGAAATGATGATTGTTCAATATTCGTCTAAGACATTTTATGGTGGCCATTAAGATGTCAATATTTTTATATATGATATATATTATGTTTATGTTTCCAATATTCTTCGGTATTTTTTTCATTTATATAATTCCTTTATGGTTTCCATTATGGGTAAACGCGATGTCTTCATTTTAAGAATTGCGGACTACCGCCCCCTCAAAGTGAATTGATTCATTAATGACATATGTGGGACGTATAAAGGATGTTGTTAATGATATTATATATATGATATTATAATTTAATTATAATATACCTTTTTATCATAATTATTTCATTCCATTGAATAAGAAATAGAAATGAATGTAGTGTTTATGCGTACGTACGGCTTACCGTCTCCATGAACGGCGCATTTCATTTCTTACCTCTAAATGTTTTGAAATATTATAAATGAATTTATATAATGGATATAAATGATATATATGACAAATACATCATGAATATATTTCTGGATATAATGGATATTTTACCACATGAACAACTTGTAATTATAAGAAGTTTATTTTTGACGCAAGTACCAATGATCGACAAAACTACCGTTATTAACATAAATAATTACATGATGTTCATAAAATGTTAATATCTGATATAAAAGTAATAATGAACTTAAAAAAAATTCTTAAGAACTTATAAATTAACTCTAGTTTATTATTTATGAGATTAAAGAACGATCGAGTCAAGTCAGACACGAGGTAAGGGCTCCGACCTCTATCTTTCTTTTCAAGTAATCTCTTTTTTGTCATTTATTTTATGCTCCATGTTCTATGGTTAGAGGATGTTATTTTATATTTACCATATTGTAATTTGTATTTTTATATGATGATAGATCCTCTATTACTCTCATCGATTAATTTTATTAATTTTTAAGTGGCGTCGTTTGGCTGCCGAGTTTTCGTAAGGGATTTTTCATCTCACTTTTATTCCCATGAGATCTATGCTACATTTGCCACTATTTACTTTGATTGGTATATTTAATCTCCATTATTATAATATTTATGTAATATACTTTAATTTTGGGTATTTATATCTTCATTTTATTACCCTTATTCCATGGGGTGTACGTTTAAAAAGTTACCCAAATCGGTAAGGGAACCTTTCACCCTCCTCATTTTAAAATACTTCTGTTTGTTTGGCCTTTTAATCTTATTATGATGGGATATGTTCTTATATATCCTTATTTCTATAAATTTTATGTCGAAGTGATTAGAGACCCCTTTTTATCTCTCATCATCTCATTTTATGAATTCTAAAGTGACGTTGTTAGGCTGTCGAATTTTTGTAAGGGAACTTCTTAACCCACTTTAAATTCTTTGGGTTAAACCTCTACTTCATGATTTTATTATGCCAAGATTAATTGTGGAATCACTATGTTGTAATTTCCACTAACCTTTGTGTGGATATACTATTTCAACACATAATCATCTCATTGATTAATTCTTATGTCATTTATACGAACTTGTTTGGGAAAACATAACTCCATATCATTTCATTAAGTTAAATATCTATGTCATTGGTTTTTTTTCAAGAGATTGTGTGATTGACCTATGATTGTTTTACACAAGATATCCACTTATATTGGGTGTATTTATACTTGTCACACATAATTATGTCATTGATTTATCCTTCCACTAATGACATGATCTTGGAATGGGATTACATCTCAATTTCTCTTCCTTAAGACACTTCTTGATTATATAAACTTTTATTCTTTTTAAATAATAAATACAGCCCCTTCAACATTACAAATCCATATTATTTCTATAATCAAGTCATTTACATGATTTTAAAATGGTCTAATTTCATGTGGCTTATAATTTAAATGTTTAAAATGGAAATGGACTCTTTTATTACAAAATTGTTTTATATGGTTTCACTGATTTATTCTTTTAGACATTTTTCATTCATGTTCATGTTTAAAAACACTTTTAAGGATTTATTTATATGGACATGAATTTTTGAAAACATTTTCAAAAGTTTTTATGGGGTATGGGACACTTTGATTATAAATTCTCTTTTAAATGTCTTCTTATAATATTTTCATGGTATAAAGGGTTATTTCTCTCATAGAGTTTTAATTATTTTAATAGATGTTTTTATTTATGTTAATATCATGATGTGATCAATTTTGATTGAAATGTGGAAATTTTATGTTTCTATTATGCATTTTTTAAGTGTTATGATTATGTTATGGTTTTTGTGCATTGTTTATGAAGATGGGTTGTTCTGTGATAAACTAAGGGCAGGTGATCCAAATATAGCTCTCCAATGAATTGGGTAATGCGAAGGGGTTAAACGCTAAGGTTTCTCTGAAGATATTTAGGGAATATACTGTGATGGGTATTCCAAACGTAACCATGAGAGTTACTCCCTATATAATAATGTTATGAATGCCTCAAGTTAACATTACGTCTTATGGTTTCTATGAGTTATTTATAAATCATATGATTTAATTAGGTATGTTAATGAGCTTATGTTTTATGAGTAAAGTATGATTTCATTGATTCTTATGAATTCATGGACTAGTGTTTTCTTTCCATATTGTTATAACCCTTACTGAGCTTTTTATTCTCACCCCATGTTTTTGAAATGTTTTTCACAGGTCATACAATGGATTATGGTCAAGGATGGGATCAAGGAAATGTCATGCTGTCTAAAACAAGGAACTCGGCATGAATCTTTTGTTCAATAGTTTTTATTTTTGAAAAATATGGAAACTGAGTAGGAGTGTCTACTTTGTAATCTTTTGATATGTAATAGTTATGTACTAATTATCTAAAACTCTAAAACTGAAAAGATTCTCAATGTGAATTATTCATTTAATTAATTATTATGTAATGTATTAAGGCCGGGTTCTTATACGTATGTTCCCATGCAAATTGTCTGTATGATATGGGGGAGTATATCCCATAATTCTCTTGGACTGAAATATAGATTTGTATCTTCATGGGGATGGCTTGCTGATGAGTTATCCCAGGTGTGGGGACAAAATTTGGTGTTTGTTCCCCTAGTACTACTGATGTTATTGTAATGATATTCTTTAAGGAATCTAGAATATGGGAATGATTTTTTGCCTTCTATTTCAACATTTCTAAAATATTTTTGTTGACATCAGTGGCTGGAATGGGTATATAAATCAATTCTTTATCTAGAGTAGGTGTATTTTCCATCTCGTGTCCCTTTTTCCTATCATTGGATACTGATATTAATCATGTATGGGGTATGGATTTGAGTCTGCCCTGTGTTTGTCATCGAAGTTTTCTAATTGACTTCTCTATTTGCGGCCAAATGAGAAAGTTAGTTGGCTTGATGGATGTTGGAGGGTGTGCGTGTCTTATTATTATTTTCCACCAAGCATGGTCAATGGACTTCTTTCAATGCTGAAATATGAGACTGCTAGCAGGATTGGTGTGTGTAGGCAGGTATATATTCTTGCTTATAGGTTGCCACCATATTTGATTGGAGAGATTCCTTGATTGTAGTTAGAAGATTCTGCTGACTGGATGATAGTTTTTAAGCAGGTGTATTCACATTCCCATGTTACTCCACCAAATTTAATCTTAAAAATTTATTGAGCATTGTAAGATGAGTTTCATAGTTGGAGAAATTAGGACAGGTGGGTGTATGTTCTCGTTCGCTGTTTTCTAACATGTTATGTAGATGGTCTTCTATAGAGTGGTTGAAGTTAGAAAATTGTCCCTATTTGCTAGAGGTTGTCCCCAATGGTTTGTCTAGCATGCCCGGATCTGAGGGAATTGGGTTTAACATCCAAAGGAAACACCCCCATCATGTTAGGGGTTCATTGTCCCACGATTCCGCTGGAGGTGATTGTTGGTGGAATCCCTTGGGAAGGACAAATGGGTCTTTGATTTAAGGCCATGAGTGAACTCTTGGTCCACCTCCGTATAGTATAGGATGGATTGGATATTTCATTTTGGGGATAAGGACACAAAATAGTTGAATATGGTGGTTGGAACCGTCTGCTTCTTGACCCCTGACCATCGCTGATTAGATGATCGAGGGTTGTTATTAACTTGGAGAGCCTATCGACCAATCTATAGGGGTGGTATAATATCATGTTGGATGTATTATTACACCAATGCATTACCGAACTAGCATTGAAGTCACTGAGTTAATGATGAAATCCTTCTAATGAAAGAGGATCTAGCTTGAGCTGTAGCCAGGGCATTCATGGGTGGAAACTTGATGGAATCCACTTGGAATGAAATGAGTTCAGAGAAAGCTGAGAAACAATGAACTCCCTTAATTAAACATCATTTATATTGACCCATGCATGATTGATTCATTTTTCAATCCATATATTATCAACTGATAGGGGCCTAACATATATAGGTAATACTATAAACATGGTTAAGGATTCACATCGGGTTCACCATTCTTTTCATCTCCCATGGAACATGTGTTCTGGTTAGGATTCATTACTTCATGGAAGATTCCATTGGATTAATTTATGGAACCATAAAAATCCAATGGTTATTTATCTAAAGTGTCATTACTTCTAAAAGCAGACATTCGTTAGGTTTGGACCTATAATACTTAAGAACTCGCATCAGTCAAAATGATGGGGGTCAGACTCATCTCACCCTATAGGGGGAAATTATTGACTACTCTGGGAATCTCTTATATATTTGAGATATTTTTATGAATCCTTATTAATTTACCAAGTATAAATTATGTTTCCCTTGGAACTCTCAACCAATTATTAACATATGTGAAATTTTGAATCATATGTATGTATTCAAGGATCTTCATTAATGGAGACATTGATATGTATTCAAGGATCACCATCATTGGTATCCTGTAATATACAATTTAGACATTATTTAAACCTTTGTTATGATAATAATGGTTTTTAATCAACATAGTGGGGCACTTTAGAATTTATTGTTATCCTGGGAGTATAAATATTGTTTTTGATGTAGGGATAATACCCATAAATATGCAACCTACGTATCCTTATGAATGGAATTAAAACCCTCAATGATCGTTTGTGTTTAAAGGGACACATCATAGCTTTTAAGGTCGTGTGACAAATACTTAAGCATACTATTTATTGTCTTGTAGTAAGGAAATCTATGTGGAAGGTGCATAGTCAACGCATGATGTGGGATATAAGCCTAAGCAGCCCACGGAACCTAGAAAATATATGAGTTTCCAATTAGTATTATACCCTATGGGTAATATGGTCCAGGAAGTACATGGTTTATTTGAAGTGTTGGGTTTGAACATCACAGGGGTTTCATATTTATCCCACTTAACTAGAAATCAAATACCACAGAGTTTGATGAGTCTCAAAGGAGAGTGCATACCTTTATGAGATATGATTTTTGTCTTACTTCTTGGAAAGGATACCTTCTATGTATGAAATGAGATTGATATTAGGCCTTAAGAAGGCTTCCAATGTATCCTAGTTTTGATGAGAGTCAGAGTTCTCGTAGTTCATTCAAGGAGGATCATGTGGATGGTGTCATCATCACAGTTATCTAAGACCATGTGAGTCATGCTCGGTGTGAGAAATAAGAGTATGTGAAAGATTCATCCAAACCCACTCTCTCATTTCTATTTATAGGAGAGGGTAGGCCTATGAAGAATGATTCAGTGGAGACAGTGGTAGAGGTTGTGTAGCAATGAACCTTTCAATGTCTGATGACATTTGAGGTCATGCGTCCCAGATACTGAATGATTAGGGACTTAACTCAGTGGGAGTGACCTTGTGGATCCCAAGATATGAGGGAGAAATATCAATTGATTGAATGGAAAATCAAGTGTCACCCTGAGTCACGTTATTGGGAAACAGATGCTCTATGTCTTTGAGATGGGAAGGGGAGGTCGTGACCGAAACCTTAATCCTCAAAACTGGGAACTCTCCAACAATGATCCTGGGAGAAATGTTCGTGTGAATGAAGATATACAAACCCATAGACGCTCCAGGAATCTTGATCCCATTACAATTTATATGTCGAAAACCTCTGATAGTTGATATACAAACCCAAATAAGAGACACTCTGATGTGTATTTCATGAAGGATTGATAAGTCAAGAGGTTTTAGTGTATGATTAAACATAGTCCCATTTATATAGAGGAACCATGGAAGGGCATACCCTTCCATAAGTGGCTTTGAAGAGGGATTAAAAGGTCATTAATACTCCCTATGTGCAGATATGCAGTGTAGCTATATAGTGTAGCTATATATCATAGGTATGCAATATAGTTACACCGTGCAAGTATGTTGCGTAGGTGTGCTGCACAGGTCTTAGCGATGACTGCAAAAAGTGCACAACATAAGATAACCATCCCAATGAATGAATAAAAATTTTTAAGGATTTAAAAAATTTCAAATCCCTTCTAAGTCTCTCTTCTCTCATGCTTTTAGAGAGCTACCTGAGAAAATTTGAGGAATTTGGTTGAAGGATATACACAATGGGTGCTTCAAGAGTTGTTCCAACTTTTGTCAATTGTCAAATGTGGATCCCAAGGGTCCTATATATAGGCAATGAGGGGGGCTAGATGAATGAATTTCATCGGTGTAGGTCAGCCTCATATCTCTTTCATGTATCTCCTTTGTGTATGTGAATAGTAAACATAAGGCAGAGTAGCTCTCTCATGTATCTCCTCTGCATCGGTTCATCCCGTAGGTCCTCTACATAGGTCCCTTGCAAATTTTAATGATTTTTTAATTATTTTATCTTCTTCTTGAGACTTAGAAATATTTTGAGGATGTATTTATAATCATTTTTCTTACAATGTAGAGTCTAAACATACACACGCTTGCATCAAATGAGATATGCAGTCATCGTTCATGTGTACGGTGGACTACAACCTCGCAAACCGATGTTGTTCATTCTTCAATTACTAGATATCACGGTTGGGAATAATTATGGATTTATTATTAATATATGATATTTATGATATTTATAATGTAATTATTATTCTGTAGTTTTTTATATAAATCAAACCTTCATGGTTTCAATTTCATGGGAATACTATAATGCTGTTTCTGGACGTGTGGGTTACTGCCTCCTCAAAGTAATGTGATTCCTTCACATATTACATGAAACATATTAAGTAAGGTTTTATTTAAAATAATTAATTAATATTAAATTAAAATTATATTGTAATTAAAGTATATAAATATATTTTTTTATGTTTCATTCTTTGGATATGACAAGGATATAGAAGCAGCAATCATGCGTACGTATGGATTACCATCTCCATGAACGATGTTTTTTTATTTCCTATCTCTTAAAATTATGTATTACTCAAAATAAATATATAATGAATATTTAAAATATTTAAATAATGGATTAAATTAGGGATATGAATAAATCATGATATCCTTAATAGGACTAAAATATAATAAATCGATATATACTCAATAAAAAGGAGTTTAATTCCTGAAATGATGAAAATAATGAAATATAATTTATTAAAGGGTAATAATATGTTATAATAAGATCATATTTGATGTCATAAATATTAATATGGTTCTATTATAAGCTAATATCTTTATAAAAATATTTATACAAATGTTTAATGATCTTTCAAACAAAAAGGAGTGTAAGGTAACATATTTCTTCCCAATTTGCATTCCATTGACAATTATTCGTTATTATTCACAAATTCACATTAATGTGGTTTATATACATAACCATTTTCATTTAAAATAATGATTCACTAATACATACGGGTAACTTTTGTTCGAATTTGAATCATCTCAACCATGGGGTATGACATCTAAATTACCTTGTGGTAAAAGCATTCGTTGTAACCTCAATTTATTTTGAGATTGTTAACATTATCTTGAAACAATCCTTTACTTTTTTCTATTTTCAATAGGAAATTGAATATATATTAAATATCATTGATAATTCGTAATGGGTTTAGTTATTTCCTTAATATAATACCATTATTACATATGGTGTGCACTTTGAAAGATACATAATTAGTTTGGGATAAATTGATATATTTGATTCCTTTACTCAATATGTATATTCATTAAGGAAAATTGTTTATGAATTGAATATATTACTAGATATATGAGTAATTATTTGTGTACATATAACACAAATGGGTTTTGGTTAAACATATCCCCTAGATTTATCTATAATCTCATTAAAATAATCATTTGTTGAATCGAATGGTTTTTTACAAGATATGTAATAAACTACCATGTGAAAGGTCTTGAAAATAAAGGGAATTTGTACCTAAAAAACATGGAATCCAATCATTAAGAATCATATTCATTCAGATTTATGTATAATTTATCCATGAAATTTTCTCTTTGACATTATCTATGGATGAGGATCATTCTAAGGATATTGATTAAATTACATGTGTTCAAGTTACTTACATTACCAAATTGATTTTTCCTTATCCAATTATATATATTGAATGTGTTATAAGTTATTTAAAAATCCATATTAACTATTCTCATGGAATCAATATTACAACCACTGTATGTATCCCTTATTAAGAATTTTATCTCACCATTATTTTGTTTCCATTACCCTTGATATGAAGATGAATTCTTCGTATGAGTTTTCAAAGTTGTATTTTATATGATTTTTATATTTATTATGTTTATTTTATTCTCCCAATGTAATATGGGTGTCACGTATGTAATATAATCTTCTAAAAAAACTAAAATGGTAGGTACATTCGAATTTTATTCCTTTTAATCATGCTAATAAATTAAAATAAGGCACTATCTTCGAGATTCTAGGGTTGGAATGTTACCTTTTTGGATTAATAATAATAATGTTGAATTTTTGGAGAGTTTTGGGAAGAGAAATATGGATTAATTTTCAAAGATACTATTTTTATAAATTTCAAGGATAAGTGGTGTTGGTGGGTGGTATTTATAAGGATACGAGAGGGATATTTTAAATATAATATTCATTCGGTATTTATATTAGCTCAATACTACATATAGTGACGATTCTTCTAAAAAAAATATTGTTATTGGGGGCATCTAATTTGATGATAATGATTACATACATTATCCATCATCCATTAATTCATGTAATAAACACTTAATGGTAAGTAATATATTTTTTCATGTTACACAATCACTAAAAATTAAACTATCATATAAAAATTACAAAACATCAGCCGTGAATTTTTTTTCATAAACATTAGAAAAATTTAATCAATTCTATGAAAAAAAATTTCTAAATATTAAAATGTGAATTTATAAATAAAATTACTATTTATATGATAACTGAAAATATAAATATTATGATCAATTTTTTAATCTTTTAAAAAATTACATAAGATCTCATTAAATTTTATTATCATTTTTGTGAAAATTAGAAATATTTTATAAACCAATTTGGGAAAATATTATTTTTTTAAATTTTTATATTTCTCAGTAAATTTTACATAAAATATATGTGTTTTCTCAAAAAATTCAAACACATAATTATTAATTGTTAAAAAATTATTAATTTGTATCTTGATATAAATTTTCTATATTTTATTTTTATAAGATAACTATATATTATATTACAATTGAAAAGGTGTGTTTACTATTCTAATGGTTGTGCAACTTTTCCTAATAGTCATACTATAATTCCAAGTCATATTACTATTCCAATAGTCATATTCATAATGATCAAAATGTCTCCCTACCTTCAATAAATACCTCATAATTTATTCATTTCTTATTAACTTAAATTTCCCCACAATGTTGTAAATATTACAATTTTCAAAATTAATATTTCATTAATAATATTCTAATTTATTTCTACACTGTTATTTGTGGGTATGATCATTCTTTGGGACTGAGGAGAATCAAATTTGTCAATTAAATTAAATTTATTTTAATCTTTTTATCAATTTTTAACACTTTAAATTAGTATTGTTATATTTATTCTATAAAAGTAATAATTAAATAAATGTATTGAAATGTTTTCAGTTCCATCATGTAGTGTAAGAGATTTATATTACATGAAATTACTAAATATGAAAAATTTATATAATATTCAGAGAAATTGAATTTCAGAATAATTCTTTTTCCTTAAAATTATTTTCCATCCCATTTTGTCTTTAATATAGAATGTAATTCATCTCGACCTAGTAAATAGGGATTTTTAGTTGGTTCAATCCTCACCCTAATGATTTCACCTTGAATTATGATAGTCATGATTGGCTGTTGTTGGTGTCTTTAGACCTAGGTTAGTCGGACCAACTGAGATTAGCTGATCTAACCATCTCACAATGATGCCTGATGTCGATAGAGTGTGTAGTCCTATAGTGGCTGTGATAGTGATGTCAATCTTGGGAATATCTATGTTCATGTGTGACTCGAAAAGAACCTGGATCACCGTGATTGGGATGAGTGAGGTGGATGTAGCTCAGCATATTGTTCTACGGATATCAATGGAGACTAGAGTTTGAGGATCCAAAATGGTGATGTTAGGGTTTATAGACACTAGATCTTGTTTGGATGAGATTATTTTAGAAGCCTGATTTGATGCTCCACTAGCTCAACTGTCTTCAAATGAGGCTATCCAATTTCATTTTAGTGGCACTATTCAAGTAAGGATGGTGTGGGTTCTGTTAAACCAAATTTTAGGGTGATAAACTCTGATCTTTTGGAAGCTTTTAGGGATCCCAATGGAGTAAAATTTTCAATTTTGAAGGATTTTATTTCTGATAGTATTGTTAATGAAGGGTAATACTACTCATGTGATTAAATATAATGAGGAAATACTAGACATATTTTTGAATTTTGGTATCTCCATTATTTATAGCGTGGTTCATTTGGCTGGTGTAAACCACTAGTATGTTGAAGAAATGATTCAAAAGAGTTCCTCTATATAGAACTCCTACGATTTGATATGTATGCCCATGGGTTGGGGATTATTCCACATTATTTCCCCATCATAGGAATTGAAACAAAGGGCGTGGGGGACCAAATCTATTTCATTAAATCCACGTATCATCTTCTATCAAAAATGTGACTTTTTCTATAAATTGTTTTGTTTATAAATAACTCAAGATATTGTGTTGAGTACAATTATTGTACTTAACTGGATTTTAAGGAATCCTATGAATTTTTTGATATCTCCACTACTATTGGAATTACTATTAACATGGATATAGACACTGAGGTAGCAATGTTTGGGGACATTTGTATGGTCATGGTGGATGTTTACATAAGCACGTCCCTAACTAACAAAAAATTGATGTGAGTACTGGATGATGACACCCCTCTTAAAGTGGAATATAAATGATTTCAGCTTTTTTTCAGACTATCAAACAATTGGATTTTCAAAATAAAAATGCTGATAAATGTGGGTTTTTCATATTTATTTTTAATTGGGCATCATGAGAAATTTAGTAGAATGATATTGAATGATAATAATGGTGTCGATCATGTTGGAGAGAGACATGGTTCTCAGAAGAATCCTATGTCTATGTTTTTGAATAATGCTTTTAATGGATTTGCATCTTTCTCAATGATGATACATGGTCCTCATTTTACTATGGGTATGGGAATTCATAATTCTAGCATGAATTCATGTCATGAGGGAATCTTGCATCATTTTAGGCTGGTGCAGCTGGCATGTACTAGTCATGTCATTGATGGGAATATACAGGTGGATACATCTGGCCATGAATTGGGTGATGATGGTATGCAATAGGATGTGAAATTTCCTGCAAACTTTTAAGCTAATGTGGATGTTTCAGAAGCGATCTCTGTTTGGTACAATTTGGGGCATGGATTCATGTATCTATTGGCTTATAATCCCCCAACCCAATAGGATGATGGTTTCAAAAAAAATTATGCTCAAAAATAGCTTCATTGTCATCATGAAACTCATAAAAAATCTAATCCCTCTTTTATATCTTAGATGTTGTGAAACATCACTAATAATAAAGGGGTGAATTCTAGTAACTCCCTAAAGGCATCGAAAAGTGGTGGATATTATTCTTTTAAGGATTCCATTCTATATGGAAGGAATATTGTGATTGACTTTTATGTATTAACTCCTTCTACTTCTATGAGAAGGTCATTGAATTATTATTTTAACATTCCACAGACTGTTTCAATCAGATCATATTCTAAGGTGTTAAAGGGGATTAATGTAGAAAACCTCAATATTTTAATTCAAGGTAAATCTAAGTTTGAGTGGGAAACTACTGATGACTCTAAGTATGGAAATTAAATATCTTATTATTCTTTTTTTATTTGTTTTGTGATGGATGGGGGAAAGTTCCTATGTTTTTCCCAACCCATCTCTTACTTTTAATTTTTCATTTATTTTTAATAAATATTTATAATATTTTCTTCCTGATTGACCTATCTGGTACAATGTGATATTTCAACATATACAAATTGGAATAAATAGTGGGAACATCATCAAATTCAATTCCTATTAATTATAACTTATGGAGGTTTTAATAACATATTCACTCTTTCTGACACCTAACGTGATATACTATGAAAATTGGTAGATTTTTCCATATGCCAATTATAAATATTGATACACTATATGAATATATTAACCATCACATAATGTGGAATACTATTTACCTATTTTCTATTTTTTCTAGAAATTCCACTAGGGAAATAATTCACCTTATTTAATTACTCACAAATTGATTGAGATAATCAGAAGTGATGTTCTGTATAGAATCACTATAATTTGAAATGGAAACACATTTCCCTTTGAGTGGTCATTTAAATAAATCAAAAATAACAATACATGGTGTATCACATAATATAATGAAATATAAACAAGGTTGGACAACAATGTTGTATAAATTTTCACATGTGATACTAGTTTTGGGTTCCCTCATTTGGGGAGAAACAAGATAATTTTCGTGAAATTGAGGAAAATAAAAATCAAATAAAAATCAAAAAAAATTCTGAAATTATTTTCTTTCGCATTTTTTTATATAAACATTCTCTTGTCTTAATAAAACCATTATAAATAAAAAAAGTATATGTGAGTTAAAATCATATATCAAAATTCTATTTCCATCATATATTATTATTGATTATTATTTATAGGGTATGAATATATCTCTAGATGATTTAATACTTTTTTTATCTCCCCCACAAGTGATTAAAATTGTAACTCATTTTATTAATCATTATCATGGATAGATTATTTTCGTCCCTTCATCTTTCTCTTATTTCTATGACGTGAAATGATATCATACATTGATTCTTGATGTGGCCTCACATAAAATTGTATAATGATATTATTCCAATAGGTTTTCACTCCTTGTAAGACATCACCAACATATTTTCTTATTCAATCTTGGTTCCATTTCTCCTAGAGGATTGAATATATTTATTAGCCCACTTTTCCTTTTTGAGAGGTATATTGTTTTCCAATGAAGAATTTTTATTCTTTTCCACTATTTTTATGAACTCATTATTTCATGAAACCATGTTATGTATGTAGTTGGAACATACCTGAATTCATCATATGTGTGTCTATATATGTTCCATGAATTATAAAAACTATCATAGTTCGGAGATCTTTTAAGAAGTTATTAATATGTCTTGTTCTCTGAAATTTTTTCTATTTGTATTGAAATTTTTTTCTCACTTTTAGCATTTCCACCTTTCCTATAAGAAATATATAACATAAATAGGTTGGATAGTTATACTACAAATCTATCACCATGATCTAGAACCTCCAAAAATATGAAAAGTTTCCAACAAACCTCATTATTTTTATTATTGATAAAATCATTACATATTTTTTATTTGCATAACCTTTTTGTTTTTGAGTGGAATCACCAATATTTTGTAATCATTTTAGGGTACATATCTTTTAGGATGTACTCATCTCCAACCATGATACGTTGGAGAGCTTACCATTTTTTTTTATTCATGTATTTTTATAATTTTAAATTTTTTCCTCCACATGAATATGTTATAGTATTTTTAGAAACTAATTTTTTGGTGGTGGGTAAACATTTTCAAAGAGATATCCATGGATTATTCTCCACAAGATCTCAATATATATTTACCAACATTTTGAGTCCCTTTTGAATGAAAATTTTTCTATGAAATGCTATTCTTATTTAGTCTATTCTTAATTCACTATGATGGATTAGTTTTTCTTGACTCGAGATTCTATAATTTGATTAGAAGAATGAACCATATTGTTTTGAGTGAACATGTTTCAACCTAAACTGACTATAATCTATAATCCTAGTCTCTATTAATATTATTATCTTGAGGATCATATATTTTTTTAATTTTTTTAGTGAACTTATAATCCCTCTAATTCATTTTTCATTCGAATATTGTAGTGCATATTTGAAATTACCTATGACTTTATGTGAAATTATTAATTCATACAATCTGTTAGTAATAGAACTCACAAAAATATATTTCACAAAAACTATTGTTTTAAAATAGTAAACTGAATAAGAATATATATCATCTTGTAGTTGAATCATTTAATTCCATGTTATCTTAAACATTGTGAGAAACTTCCATATTCCATCCCACTATGAAAATGAATTCCCCATGGAATAAGATAATATATATATATATATATTATTCTTTTTCAATAAATAATTAATAGTTAAAACAAATTATGTATGAAATATCTTTATATGCTATAATATTTATATAAAAACCAACATGAGAGTAGAAGCTTCAACTATTTTAATCACCTTATACAATAGACATCCACATGAATATTAAAAGGTATATTTTTAAATATATTAAATTGATAATCACTTGATAAAATATCTGTCTTTCTAAAGTGGTTGATTCCATTCTCTGTAAGTATTTTTCCTTCTCTTCCATACCTCCTTCAAGCTTTTTTTCATTATCTTGGCCGAAATATCCATTCTGTTTTTAGTTGGATAAAATGAAAAATTAAATATGTGATACTATTAATAAATTACCTCATATGTACCCTTAATTTTTAACTTTTTAGATTATAATAATGATATATTACAATATGACATTCCTAGAGGAGTGTTAAACCCCTAAACGGGAAGGGGTGATTCAGTTGTCAAAAAAACTTTTCTAAATTATTTTACGTTTCATTTCAATATCCAAGTATTATTTAGTCTCAATAAACTCTCTTTTTTTCTAAACACCATCACTCTGATAATAATGTAAATTAAAACCTATGAAAACAATGATTTTAGCAATGTTCGGTACAAAGACATTCCATTTTCCTTGATTGGATGTGCTACCCAATTAATGATTCTTTACTATAATCAACATAATTCAATTAAATTAAGAGGTTGTTTCACACACCATAAACAAATTATAGTATAACTAATCTTCTATTAGCAACATTACAAATATCAAAATTCATACTTATCATGGGACTTCACATTACCCCTTTTCACAATACATATTCAATAACATCAAATTACAATCATTGAGTTTCATGGTGGTCGTCATGCATACCCTGAGTCCCATAGGTTTGATAGATTCACGCCATTTATACATATGAGTTTTTTTAGATAATTCTCAGAATTCAATATTAAATGTGTTCAATTATGTCTCATATATCCATATAATATATCCTATATATCCCAAAAATTATTCTTATAATGAATGTATGTCTTCAAAAATGATCAACATCGTGTTCTCCACTAATATCTCAGTTTCAGAGTTATTCGACTGAATATTTTCACCAAGATTCCACACTCTATATTTTGAATCATTGGATATTATACATCTAGAATATTCTAAATAATAACATGTTCTTGAATTCGCTTAAAAAGTATCTACACATTATCCTTGCTCAAACATCTAAAACCAATAATGTTTTTGGATCATTTTATTAACTCTACATTGCCTCAATCAATATTATTATTTAAATATTGGAATATCATTCTTCTTCTTGAATTCAATGGCATAGAGTGAATTCTATTTTTTTATTCTTTGTGAGTTATTCATGATTTCTCACCACACTATACCTCTTAGATACTTGTATTTATTCAGGCACAAATATAACCACATCTTCTCACATCTTCTATTCTTAGTTTTATTAAAACACACATGAATAAGAGGGTTAATTATTGAATTACATAATTAGAAATACCCATCACTGATATATTAAGGTCTAAAAGTAATACACATTAAGAAATCGCATTAATAGAATACCCATTTTCAAATTCCTACTAAATAATTTTTTTTATCAATGGTGTTCCTCAAATAAAGGAAAATATTTTATTCATATTTAATTTCATCTTATTTTTCATAGCCTCGTTGAATATCTATTGAAAAATTTACTATACAATTTATCCACTTCTTCCTAAACAATTTTCCATATTATTTTACATCAATTATTTTTCATAGATTCTAGAATATATAAAAAATTAGATGTAGTGTGGAATTTATTTCATTTTGGAATGACAACATCGCATAAACAACTGTACAACCAGTAATCTATATTAGAAACATATAAACATAATATTAAATCATTATTAATCCTATTTATATATATTTATATTTCAATGAGTATATTCTTTTATGAACACCTATATTTCAAATTATTTTCATCTACATTATTCATGAATATGAAATTAATTTAATTTCCATATCAATGAATATATGAAGTTATTCTTAACTGTTGATCTTCCCCAATAATGAATTGGAAAATGTCGTAAATAAAAATATTAATGTTTTAATATTTAATAAAAAAAATATAAGAATCGTGATATTTTATTTCCCCATTAGAATCATGGTTCTAGGAAATATATTTATTAAATACAATATGTATTGGAAATTTGGTTAACTGAAATTAAGAATTGCATTTATAAACTTGGATAGGAATTCCCATTCATCTTCTCAAATTCACTTTTGTGTCCTGAATATACATATGTGGGTAATCTATGAATTATTCAGATACATATCATAAATTATTTATTTAATGATTCATTTATATATAACAGTCCTGAAATTAGATATGAAAAAAAATGTGGCTATGACAACTGCTTATGTGGGTCATTTGATTACCTCACTAAACACATATATTGGGATCATCGCGTATAAAAATATTTTCATTCATAGTCACTTTAGCTATTTGGATCACCAAAATGGTTGTAATTCACAATTTAACATACAGTAATTTATCGACAACATTGATTTTCAAATTGGGGCCCATCCACTTCATCGGAATGGCCCAAAGGCCTTCATTTTTTATTATTTTTTTGATAATCCATCATTCATTAGGTGAGGTGGAACCCTAACAAGGCCCGAATACATAAAGACAATTACATGACCTGTAGTTATTAGAGGGAATCAACGGGACTAGAAAACATGGAACTACTCCTCCCCATGATAGGTCATGGTATCAGCACTCCACCTTCGCAGGGATGGTCGGCAAGTTGTCCAATGCAAAGATGCACAAGCCTGGTACATATGGCATAACAATACCCTCTCATTCTTACTAATCTGATTAGCACATCTCTAGTGAATTTTTCTACCCTAAATCCTCATTTGAAACCTTGTTCCTTGTAGTCAAACTAGTACATAAGAAATCAAGTGGCCCGAAGGCCTTCAGGTGTCCCTAATACCTTATGGTGTCATGAAGACCCTAAAAATCATCTAGCCCAAAGGCCTTGGGTTGCCCGAAAGCCTTTCAAGACATGAGTCCCAAACCGGTGTCCCAAAGGCCCAAATGGGTGAATATTATTGGCTACTACAGTAATGAACAGTACCTTCTACAATAATCCAAAGATATGCCACCTCCCAGATTCGATCATGGGTCTCTTAGAGGAACCTATCAAGTTAACCAACTGGGATGACGCTCATGAGCTACCTCTAATTCATCAATAGATGATCTTAACCACACAAAAACACTTCAAAACTATTTACTAATGTAATAAAAATATAAAACACTAAAATTATTAAAAGTATATTTATAAATAAATAAATAATCCACTTTCTTAGTACTTCAAAATCGATCATTTCACATTGGATTTCATTCATCTACAAGAAAATTTTTAGCATTCATTTATTTTTTTCGGAACATATTTCAATAACCTACTTATATAATTACACATAGATGGGTTATTAATGGCTAAAGCACTTAATTTTTTAATTAATATATCTTTTAACCAATAGAAATACATATCATTCTGGATTTTCACAGCATCCATCTAACATTCCATTGAAGAATATTACAGAAAAGACACGAATCATTCATTTATCAATTTTCATGATTTATCCATGATTAATAGATTGTAAATCATTTGAGGTGTTTTATAACTTTGTAACATTTATAGACATATGTTATAGGGCAGTCAACTTCTCTTTTCTTCCATTATATGGGATATATATAATATTTATTGAAATTTGAATTACACGATCAATCAACTGGATTCCAATTAAATTTATTACATTTACATGTCAGCTTTAAAAAAACAAAACACATTTGTATGCCTAAATTTTCATTTAATTTATACTAATTTATATGTGTTCTATAGGGTGGGGATATTTCAAAAATTATTCTATCAATGTACGAGAAGATTCCCATGTGTACATTTTATTAAGAAGCATTCCATTATTTTAATGAAAATATCAACTATTGTATTTTGAAATTTGTTATAACGTGTGGTTTGATTGTCAATGAGATCGTGAACCCATATTAGAGTAGGTGAGTTTAGTAATTGTTATAAAAAATAACTATTAGGTTTCCGATGGTGTCTTTCATAGGATGGAATTGGCTCAAAAAAATTATAAGCCATCATGTACATTGACATGAATATGGATCTTTTTATATTAATTATGGGATAACCATCATTTATAGAGATAAAATTTTTATTATTACTAGGGTTTAATAGTTTTATATGATAGTCATTCAAATGATAATACCTATTAAAATACATGTTAGAGAATCGTGGATATAATTTTTATTACATGATAAGTCAAATGGAAATGTATAAACATGAAACTCTATGATGAAAATAGATCTGATGGCTGCCTATAATAACCCACACTATTAGGATTTAGCGAATTAAGAACAAGGTGATATCATTAGTTTATCTGGATCCTAGTTGAATTAATATTTTTATTCAGATAGATAATTTATGTTTTTATACATGATTTAAATGATGAAAGTGATAACTTTTAGGTGTATTGTTGATTTTTATGTGTTTGAAATGAAAATGAATTCATCAAGTACATTGGGGGGCCTAGGATTATATAGTTGAAATATTATAGAATATATTTAGTAGACCATTAAAAATCATATATATAGCTTTTTGTTATATCTTAATCCACTGAATGGTTTTTTGTTAGGTAATAACGACCCATTAACTCAATGTGAATTTTGAGGGAGGAAATCATACATATAGTTCTCTTTTTAACCCTCACATAATGGTAGTGTGGTATGGTCTTTACAAGATTCCTTTATCCATACTTCGTAAATGTATAGGATTATAATCTTCCAAAATGTTAAAATATATACTTCTATTTACATATACAATTCCACCCTTCATTCAAATCAATATGACTTATTCTGATAGTGTATTCTTCCATAGTTAAGGTAGTAAATCCTCCATTCATAATTCAATTCTTAGACTATTATCTTCATACATAATTTAGGAATGTGGAATTTTGTTTTTTTATTCGAATATATCAGCATAGAATAAAATATATATGCTATTTTTATCTTCCATATCTATAAGATGCTAGGTATTTTTGGATTCACAGGGTTTCACACTGTTTTAGAAAACACATGTCACCCACTAATTAGTTCATTAATTATCATCAAATTACATTGAAACTGAATTATCAATAGACATAATGTCATGTGGATTATGTTATTTATAGTATCATGGGTAATATGTGAATGAAACACACCCCACTCGTTTAATTTTTATCATACATACATTAATCAGTTTTTTTAATTACACCAACTTATATTTAATATTTTTGTTAATTGTAAATGATTTATAATTACTTTTTTCTTCCCTCTGATGAAATAGGGGCATGAGGCGATGAATGATAATTGATACATCCCAAGTAGAGGATGTAGATGGGATATTAAATTTAGATAACATAATGGTTAATATAGGTGGTTCATTAGTTTTTAGTATTATTTTCATAGGCATCAGTTAATTGATAGGTATGTGGGGGTATGCCATCTTGTTTAATTGTGATGGAATTTATAAAATTAGTGTGCTAATGGGGATAATGTAATCAATTGAAATTGGGTATTAGAAAATTTATTCCTAGGGGTGGTCCCACATATTCTCTATTCAAATATCAGTCACTCCATAACTCAAATTTGATAATGGAATTAGTATAAATAGTATGGTTAATCATAGAGTACATACAGTATTTGGTGATGACATAGTGGCCTGTTATGTTCTCAAGGGAGGTGATGCAATGCTTTTTTAGAAGGATGTGAACTACGTTGGCCATGAAAATATTTATTTGGGTAGCCCTAGCTTATATAATGTAATGAATATGGATTACATATGTACTAATATGTTTTTTTATAATTAATTTATAGGGTTATGCAAAATTATAGACAATGATCTCCATAGGGTACTCTAATCGGGTTAACACCCAAATAATGATCCACTATGGTTGTTAATTAATGGGAGGTGTAAGTGGTAAATTTTATAGATCAGTATACATGTCATAGAGGACTTATAAAATGTAAATATAGTAAATGGTGGAGATAAATTTCAACCTAACACTACTATTAGTGATTAACTATTTATGTTTAGGTATTATATGGTATGATGATGATGAATTTTGATGTTATCCTTCAAATAGATTTCATGGGATAAGAATAAGGAGTTATGAACATGTGGACGGGAATTACATTTGGATAGATAATACTATTACGTGTATAAATTTTAGAAATATTGTTTGGTAAAGTATGTGAAATTAGTCTAAGGGTGGGAGTTAATTATCCCAGTATTTTTTTCATGATGGTTTATTGTATATTGTTTAGTACTAGGATTCAGGAAGATGGACATCAGTTATATTAATTGAGAATATCTATATATTTCTCTAATATTATGAAATGATTATTGAGGTATAGTACTTAAAGAGATATTAATTGTATACCATATATTCTATGCAATTGTTGTATGTATCTCAATTTTAACTCTAAAAATTTTATTTTTGAAAAATAAAATAATTTTTTCAAAGACAGGTGATAATCCCTTCACTACTACTATTTTCAGACTAGTCATTAGATATTACCCTTTCCATACTCAAGAATTGTCACATGACCATCAATTATTGTAATTATTTATAATAAGCAATGCATCATTAACCATTGTTAGGTAATAATGATTATTACTTTTGGATTAGTTATGAATTTTTTTTACTTCTCGTGAATCATATTTTTTTTCTTATTATTGATTTTATGATTTTTATTATAAAACAATTTCTTCAAGAAATATTAAAAATGTATTTATCATGTCGATATACTATCTTCCTACCATGTAAAGAAGTTAAATTGACCATAATGGTCAACTGACCATGATATTTCTGCACATCGAATCCTAGCTAGACCGAAGAACAAAATGTGGGAATGTGTCATATAAGATAAATTTCAATAAGTCGTAAACTGACAGCACAAGTACAAAATCAAAAACATGAATTATTCAATTTACCACATGAATAATGAAACGAACCATATATTTACTTCAACCAACCATGTATATAGACAATGAAAATGTCGCATAGTGTTGATCCTACTTTATGATGAAATTATTTGAACATGTGACAGAATAAAGTGGTCATAGGATGAAATAAAGATACCACAAATCCAAGTGACCATGAATCAAATGACCAAATGTATAGACCTTGTTACTTTTTCATTTATCATGTGATCATGTAATTGTAAGGTGATGTGGCTCTAAGATAATCTTACTGTGTATGGAAAAAGTTCTACTAATTGTGTATAACTAAAATAGTAAGGTATTCTAAAATTCAACTGGATATAATTTGAATCATTTATAGATGATTAATATAATTTAATAATTCTATGTCATAGTGCATATTGTGAGGGGTTTTATAGAGATATTCTAAAATGGATAATTAGAGATAGATTCCTCTATAAAAAGTGTAGTCCCTTAGGGAAAAAATGTGAGAAACTAATGTTGTAATAGTGATTAGATTGAATATATCACTATGTTCTTCCAAGACACTATGTTCTTTTTTATCAATATATTTTCCACTTTATGATTTTAACAGATATATTTTATGACAATTGATCAAAGAAATATGATTAGATTAAGAAATGTCAAAACACTCTCTTCGTATCCTTTAACTTGCACTATTTTTTTATTCCCATGGTTTCATCTACAATAATGTAGATATGCTATGACAGGATCCATCACTATATTATATAGTGATAAATACTGTCTAGTTATTCATTCTAAATATATTATCCTAGGAATAAATATTGAAGAGGGTGCTTATCGAATGTACATCACTATATATAGTTGTGTCCATAAAACCTGATCTGTTTTGTGGATAATGTTTATTAAGAATAAATACAAATTATTTGTATTTCGTAATTTTTAGGTGGAGATGATTATGTATCAAATTTAAATTGATCCACTTGTTTTATGTAGAATTGGGTGTTCTTTTTTCATTGATTACTCAGTTTTTCAAACATTCATCTCTAATTTTATCCTCAATCTGTTATTCATTAATTATTTTCTAAACTATGAATTGAAAATAATACCTATTATTTATATCAAATATTATTCATATAAACTAAATGGTGTTAGTAAAATATTTTAAAAAGTTAAATATTTTTCAAAATAATTTTAAATTGATTTTGAAAAAATGAATATAGAATATATTTCATAGCATCAAATAATATAAACATACAATATTTTTTTAATTGGGATATTTTATTTGAGGGGTTTCTAAACAAATATTAATTAGAAATTAAAAATTGGAAGATTTATTCACCATGACTCCTCCCTAAGGTATCCATTCAGACCAACATTTTGTTTTAGAGAATAATTATTTCATTCAAATAGTTTTTTTCCATTAATAAATTCCTTGAAAATAAATATGAAATTTATCATTGATATTATATTTTTCATTATGTATGACAGGTCAAATGGATATTCTAAAACCGACCTCCTTATTTTAGTGGAAATAATATTGGTTGGTCAAAACTAAAAACTAAAATTCATCTTGGGATCATGGGTTTTGGAATTTGGATATATTTTGAAGATCAATATAAAAAACCTAAAACATCCAAGAAATAATGGCTTTAAAAAATTAATTCTTTTATTGTTTTTATTTCAATTTAATGGATGATTTATTTTATGTTTTAATAGCGTATTAGTTTAATATAATATCTTCTAGTGATATTACATATCTAATTTCAATAGCACTTTATGTGTATCATGAAATAAAATTTAATGATAATGAAATAATATTAAATACACATGTTATTAATTATTATACACTCAAAATGAATACTGATGAATGTATTTAAGGAATGTATCACATGTTCAAAGGAATCATAAACAATATTACTACAAATAGAAAAAAACATGGATGTGATAGATCATGATCTCAATATATTTATATTTTTTCTATATTGATCGAGTTGAACTAAAGACTTTATCTGAGAGTCATGTGACATTATAAAATAAAAAATAAAATAGCTAATTGTAATGCTCATGATGTATGAAAAAGAGTTAAAGGTTAAAAATAAATATGAAGAAAAAAATGGGGATCTTTTTTCATTGAATCATCACACTAAAATTTGGTGTATGTTTTCCAAACCAATAGCACAAATTGTAGTGAAACTGACATTGACAGTGATGAAGAATTGGCTTAGATTTATTGATGATTCCAAATGTTTTATAAAATGAAGAAGTTTTTTAATCAAAGTATATATTAATGGTTGATAAAATAGGAAAAATGAAGAATTATTTTAAAATGTATTATTACTCGAATTATATTCCCCTCTTTGAGTGTAAGAGGAATGGACATATAGTAGATGAATTTCAAATGATTTTTTATAATAATAATTATGGAGGGAAATAGAAAAATTAGTAGAATGAAATGGGGGCCACTTGGAGTGCATCAGAGAATAAATCCAGTGATTAAGATTGTAAAGATCCGTAAATTTCAAGGAAATTTATTTCTTAATTTATTTGTAATTTTACAAGAACACAGTTTCTGACGGCACCTGATTCCGAGGCTCGTTGTACCCGGAATTATTTTCCGAATTTTGGGCTCAGGTACATTCAGTGAACGAACGAGCGGGTTTTTCTAACTTTTGAACCGGTGCTCCGAATCAAATTCTGAGGGCACCGATTGAATCGCAGCACCGGTGATTACTTAGAAACGCCTCTTCCAGAGTTGCGTTTTCTTGGGTGTGGTATTTAAATTTTTGGGCTTTAAGTTATGAAATAAAATAATGTGGTACGACAAACATTATTTTATTTACACTTAAATCTGCTAAATGCCACTTAAAGCTTCTTAAGATGAGTTGAAGGGGATAGGGTAGAACTCCAAATATACTACCCTCTTGGTAGGATATTTGTTAGGTGGGGCCCGCACGAGCCCCACCGTTTCTTTTCTGCTAAGTAACACACCCGCGAAAACCCCAATTAAACAAAAGTCAACTGACGCTTTTTCTAAATTCTTAACACCCCTATTAATTGGGTGGTTAGTTCGTTGCAATTAATTCTATGAATTAATTTTTAGTTACTTATCTTTGTTTTTCAAATTCTTCAGTTGATAATAAAATAAGATGAGGACTTATTTTATTATCTGCTTGTTGTGTTAGACCTTTGGAAAATCTCTAAAGATCTTCATCCTCCTACGCGAAGAACATGAAGAACGTGAAGAACGCGAAGAACGCGAAGAACGTGAAGAACGCGAAGAACGCCGGCCTCCGACGAAGGGCGACGAAGAACACCGAACCCACGGAGATTGGCGCCGACGATTCTCCCTCTGCAACGCTTCTTCTCCGACGATCCAACCCCGCGATAATCTTCGATCGACAATGACAAGGTATGGGATTGCGGTCCTTTTAATTCTTTGTGGATTATAACATCAACATGGATTTAATTGTCATAATTAAATCTGTATGTTCTTGATACTCGGAATTTGTCTGTGCGACGTCGTGTACCACGCGACAGTGACGCCCTTCCGTTAAGCGACGATCCTTTTCATCCACGACAGTTAATTCCGCGACGAACTCGCGTCCGACGACAACGTTGAGGTAGGGGTCATCTTGAAAATGTTTTACCCATGTTTGTTTTCCTCCAAGGCATGAACGCAGACCAACCAATTAAAAAGTTGGTCCATGGATTATTATTGCGGTTCGGGGTTTATCAAATTGATGGAAAATATTATGGCGTTGGTTCAAATCGCTAACGCGGTGGGTGCGGACCAACGAACAAGTCCGAACCACCGCATTATTTCTCGTTATTAGTGTGCAGAATGGAGGACGATGACAAATGGGGCCGCAAGGGCAATTTGAGGGCCTTGTAGTGAAGTTCGGGTCTCGGGAGGACCACTGGCGAAGACCGCACGTAAAACGGACCACCGGAGCGCGTCCGGTGGTCCGCGGAGTCCCACGCCGGAGGAGGCGGACGGCTGCGGTAGACCACCAGGCAGCGGCGGTGCCCAGTGCACCACCGGTAAAACCCGTCGTAGCTTCAGCCGCGGCGGCGAGGTGGTTACGTGGCCGCGGGGATCTGCGAGGCGGGACGCGGCCGACATGCCGCGTCCGTGTGCTGTGGAGCGGACCCCGCGCGGGGGCCGCGGTTCCTTCGCTCGGCCGCTCGGCCAAGCCGAGCCAATCCGAGCCGACCCGTCGGGCCGGGTCGCACCAAACCAGGTCAGACCAGGACCCGGGTCGGGTTGACCCGGTTCAGGCCGACCCGGGGGGGTCGGGCAGGGTCGGCCCGGGCCCAGACCCCCCGTTTTCGGACTCTTTCGGTTTTTCTCCCATATCGTGGGCTACGGACCTCCATTTGACGTACATTCAGCGGTGATGTGATCCTTGGATCGAGGCGGTCGTTTTAGTATATTACACTAGAGGTTTCAGAATACTTTGGGTTCGGCCGAGTCGGTTCGTCCACGAAACCAACCGGGCCCTCGGAGCAGAAACGCTCATAACATGAGCTCTGGACGTCCGATTGACGTGTCGTCGACATTGATGGATTCCTCTTAGTGAGACATACCTTTTGGATTACTCCGCTCGAGGTTTGGACGTAGTTGGAGTACGGTCGGGTTGGTTTTGACTTAAAAACCAACCGGGCCGCTGGAACTTAAAAGCCAATAACTTCCAGACCGGGCGTCCGATTGACGCACCGTGTGTTGCGTTGAGTTCCTGTTAACGATACAGATCTTTTGGATACAACAACATCAGACTTCGTGTCAGTTGATGTCTCAGCCCCTCGGCTCGTGGAGCGGACCCTCCCGAACGAGTTTGCTGTGTGCGGGAACCCTAGAGCTGGCTGCGTTTGCGACGATGAAGACTGCTGGTCTTGTATCTTATGTGGGTCCCAGCTTAGATGATTAAGTGCTGGTCATGTATCCTATGTGGGTCCCATCATAGATGAATCAATGAAGACTGCTGGTCTTGTATCCTATGTGGGTCCCAGCTTAGATGATTCAGTGCTGGTCTTGTATCCTATGTGGGTCCCAGCATAGATGAATCAATGAAGACAGCTGGTCTTGTATCCTATGTGGGTCCCAGATTAGATGATTCAGCGCTGGTCTTGTATCCTATGTGGGTTCCAGCATAGATGAATCAATGAAGACTACTGGTCTTGTATCCTATGTGGGTCCCAGCTTAGATGATTCAGTGCCGGTCTTGTATCCTATGTGGTTCCTAGCATAGATGAATCAATGAAGACTGCTGGTCTTATATCCTGTGTGGGTCCCAGCTTAGATGATTCAGAATCTATATCTGATCATCTCTTTCACCTTTTCAATGATGTATTCCTGTGTGAGCTGAGTCTTGACTTTCAACCCTCATCATCAAGATGATTGGGTTGTGCTTTCCTATGTGGACTGAGTTTTGCTTTCCTGTGTGGACTAAGTTGTGCTTTCCTTTGTGGAATGGGTATGGTTATCTTGTGTGGACTGGGTTACACATGGGCTAGCATGTTGGAGCTGATCTGGTATTGATAACTTAGATATATGTATGGGAATATACCTATGTAGTGTTGGATGTTACTTCGTGATTGTATCTTTCCTTTGTGGGTTATCGTTTGTGGATTCTAGGAGACCTTCGGGGGTCTCGTGGTCCCTACTGAGTAGCTTTTACTCACCTCTGCACGGGCTATACCCGCACTACGTTTTGTAGGTTGCAGACGACGGACATCACTGATCGTGGTGGAGGCTTGCGGAGCAGGACGATACCTGGAGGTGGACCACTGGGTGGGACGTACTCGGAGCAGTCGGCTGGACCCGAGGAGCTGTGGAGGCTATCTGTAACCACCCATCAGGTGGGACTTCCAGTGGACAGTTCGACGTTGCGGCTTTACTTTTCAGTTGTTGTTTTTCCTTTCGTGTTGTACTTTACTTTTAGTTTGTGTTTGTATTCTGGCCCACATACTTACGCACTTACTGTTGTACCAGTTTTCACTTAGTGTTTACTTATGCTTTCTTACCCTATAGTGTTTGTTGTTTACTTTACAAAGGCAATGCCTTCCCTTTTTCCAAGATTTACTCCTTGGTGCTAGTCGCCATCCCCTACCCTATAGAAGGCGGGCTTGGGGTAGTCACGGCACGGGCCCTCAGGACAGGTCGTGACAAATTGGTATCAGAGGAGTTCAGTTATGCCGCAAAACTCAGGAATCTGATCTTTTTCTATGTGAAGGAATAGTGTTAAGCGTATTGGGTGTGGTTATTAGTCAAGGGAGCGCAGTGTTGGTGTGGTGGCTGACGTATCCGTACACCAGGACCCTGACTTCTGATTTCCGACTTAATGCATGCAAACATTGATTGCATGTGTGTTTCAAGTTTTTTTTGTTATTACATTGTGTCAGCTCACCAGGTATACTGTTCTGAAAGTGGTGCACTTGTTTTCTTTTCAGGATGGCCCCATGACGACATCCAGCTAGGGTTCCGAGAGTTGAGCGTGATGACAGCCCGCAGAGAGAGGAGGCCTTGGTGCAGGGCCCTTTAACAGTTGTGGCACCGGCGGTACCTTTACCCGCCGAGCCACCGATGCTTCCTACTGCTGACGATGCGCGTCACCTTAGTGCACTGCATGAGTTCCAGTTCCAGCGACCACCTAGGTTCTTTGGGGAGACGGACCCCCAGGCAGCCGAGGACTGGCTGGAGGTAGTAGTCCGAGTTTTGAGATTAGTGAGGATACCAGCAGTCCTCATGGTGATCCTCACAGCGAGCCTCCTTCACGCGACAACAGGTAGATGGAGGAGTTTGATGTTCCAGGTGCACGGCGAGACATCTCTCCTCTGGACGGACTTTGAGAGCATCTTCCTCTCCATGTTAATCCCAGCCACCCTACGTGCGGTGCACATCCAAGAGCTACTACAGCTACGGTAGGGCAGCTTGACAGTCACCCAGTACTTGGCGAGATTTACTGATCTTTCGCACTACTCCACAGATATGGTACAGGACCCGTTCTATAAGGCCCCAGCCTTAAACCTTACTTAATCTTGAGTTATTACAAGATTAAACATTGAGGATCTTTTTAGGTTTAGATTTTTAGAGAATTAGATCATGAAACTTGCATTACACTCCACATTTAAAAAAAGTGGTTACATAAAAGACAATATTCATTCTTCCCATCAACGGAAACATATTTAAAATAAAACACTGATTCTTTCTTGACACATCCTTGACACTATCATCACATCATGTACCTTTCCCTTGACCTGTGAAAAACATTTCAAAAAACTTGGGATGAGCATAAAAATCTCAGCAAGTGTTATAAAAATATGGAAAGGAAACAGGAGTTCATATATACATTAGAATGAAATCATACTTTACCCATAAAACATAGGCAATTTAACATACTTCATCATACCATGAATAAATCATAGAAATCATAAGACATAAAGGTAACTTGAGGCATTCATAATATTCTTACGTAGGGAGTAACCCTCTTGGTTACGTTTGGAATACCCATCACAGTATATTCCCTAAATCTCTTCGGAGAAACCTTAACGTCTCACTCCTTCGCGTTATCCAATGCATTGGAGAGCTATATCGGGCTCACCCGCCCTTAGTTTATCACGGAACCACCCGTCTTCATAATAATACCCAAGATCCTCAACATAATTGTATCACAGAAAACATGTATAAAGGAAACATAACATTTCCACCTTTCAATCACAAGATATCAATACAACACATTGATATAAACACATTATGAGAACCATTTTCAATAAAAAAATAAAAGAAAAGTAAAACATGGTATTTTTTTTCTTTTAAAAAGAAGGTATGGCTTGTAGAGGAAGCCGAAACTCAAATAATAGTCACGGTGGCGGAGAAGTCGTTGTCGCCGCATACGTACGATAAAAACATTCGCTTTTGTCATTTAGTAAATGCTTCATATAAAAAAGATTCCTTTTGAATAAACATAAAATTCAAAGGGGTTTATACACGATAAAAAAAGGTTGTGTATAAAACAAAAGATGCCTCAATGAAAGGATATTGAGATGAATTCCCATACCACCTTGAAGATTTTAACATTTTAAACCATTAATATCCATATAAATAAATCCTTAAAACCATTTTGAAAACATGGATATTAATAAGAACAAATCATTAAAACATTTAAAGCGATATTTTGGTTAAAGGGGTTTTTACCAAATTTAGAGACACTTGAATACCATAATTGAGGAATAACATTTAATCAGAACATTATAATATCATGAGAATAAATGGATTCATGATATAATATTCCAAAGGACAGTATATACACCATATAAGAGTGAATGGGTGCATAACAACAATGAAGTCTCAATAGAGATGTAAAAAGTGATGAAATCCCTTATAAAGAAGGTATCCTTAAATTAAGGATAAATCAATCTCAAAATTATGTGTGAAAAATATAAATACACCCTACATAACTGGATATTAAGTGTAAAACAATAAAAGGTCATTCACACATATTCAAAGGATGACATATTCAATAACTACATGTTGATCCCAAAGAAATCGAAATTGGGTTAAAAAGTTCCTTTGGTAAAATTCGACAACCTAACGGCGTCACTTCAAAAATTCAGAAAATGAGTTGATGAGAGATAGAAAGGGAATATCATCAATTGGACATAAAATTTACATCAATCGGGATATATAAGAACATATCCCAATATAATAGTATGTGAATTAAAAGACATAACAAATGAAGTCTTTTAAAAAGAGGAGGGTGAAATGTTCCCTTACCAACATAGGTAACATTCGAAAAGTAAACCCCATTGAAGAAGTGTCATACAATGAATATGTAAATACCCATAAGTGGAATTATATTATAAAAGGAGTGTAATAATGGGCAGTACATAAACCACTCAATGGAAATTGTGGCAATGTAGCATAAATCTCACGGGAATAAAAGTGAGATGAAAAATTTCTTATGGAAACTCGGCAGCCTAACGGTGCCACATAAAACATCCAAAATTGATTGATGAGAGGAAATAGGGTCTCTCATCACATCAAATTAAAGTTTAATGAAAGAGGAATATAAAAGAACATCCCCAACATATCAAATAATAGCTTAAAATAAGTGACATAAAGGATAGTACTTAAAAAGAAACAGAGAGGTTATATCTCTTACGAAAATTCGGCAGCCTAACGGCGCCACTCATAAAATCCAAAATGGATTGATGAGAAAGAATAGGGTCTCTCATCATATTTACATAAAAATTACAGTAAGATTAATATAAAAGAACATCCCAATAACAAGAAAAATTAGCTTTATAAGGAATGACATAAAAGAGTGTACTTAAAAAGAAAGAGAGGAGTAAGATCCCTTACCTCAAGTCCAACTTGTCTTGTTCGTTTCTTTAACGTCCTGAATAATAAACTTGAGTTAATTTACACTTTATTAAGAACCCTTTTCTAGTTCATTATTCCTTTTATATCACTTATTTCCATGTTATAAACATTATGTAATCATTTAAGTTAACAATGTATGTTTTTTCGATATTTGGTTCTTTAGTCGAAAGTGGACTTCTTACAATTACATGTTGTTCATGTGGTCAAATGTTTATTATATCCAGAATTACATTCATGATTTGGATATCATATATATCATAAATATCCAGAATATACATGTATTGTTACCTAATCATTTAGAGGTATGAAATGAAATGCACCGTTCATGGAGACGGTAAGCCGTACGTACGCATGAACGCTACTTTCATTTCTATTTCATATTTTTATGGAATGGAATAATAATGATATAGAGGTATATTATAATTCTAGTATAACATAATATATAATAACTTTAAATCCATCCTTTATATGTCCCACATATGGCATTAATGAATCACATCACTTTGAGGGGGCGGTAGTCCGCACTTCCTTAAATGAAGATATCGCGTTTACCCATAATGGAAACCATAAAAGTATGCCAAAAAAGAAAAATACAGAAGCTTATGTAAAAAAATAAACATATTATATATCATATATAAATATAGTTACTTCTTAATTTCCACCTTTGAAGGTGTTAAAATAGTGTTGAACAATCATCGTTTTGGGAGGCATAAATTCACCATTCATGGAAACAGTATGTTCTTTAACCATTAGATGTAGGTGTGTGAATGTGTAGCTCGAATACTTCTTATAAAAACATCGTAGTATATTTATGATACTGGATTTGTTACAGAAGAAATGAATAAAAATAGTTTAGGGGGTTGGAGAAGCAAAATAAAACAAAAGGACTCAAGTGAAGACATTACCTTAAAATCGGGTAACTCCCTTTGGTTTGAGCTCAAAGGCTTCCTTGGGAAGACTTCTGCCCAATGTGAGGCCTCAAGGAGTTAGAGAGGGAAGTGGATAGACAAAAGGGGCAGGGGTTGGACTATCCAAAGGCTTTGGGAGTGTGGGTAAGGAGGTAGAGGTGTGGGCCTTTTATAAGAGGAGAGGAGGGGCACTCTTGTAAAGTTACAAACTGTTACTTTATTTTCAAAAGAGTATCGGATTTTAAAGGTCCCACATTGACGTATTTCGAGGCTAAGTTGATAAGGGTTCGAAATCCACTCATCCAATAGGTTTTTGACATGTGTAGGTCTTAGATATTACATTATCTTTCCATTTTATTTAAATCGTTAAATAATGAGGTCATCACGGCATCATCATGATGTCATAAATAATTTAATTTATTTAATGTCCAAAAATTATAAAAAAAATTTCTATGATGTAGGAAATATTTTTATCTTTCCAATTAATATTTATAGTCAAAAATATGATTTGTATTACCCCTTGTAAAAATTGTTTTAGTAAAACATTTCATTTTTGTCTCATTTTTACTTTAACTTTAAATAAAAAGATATTAATGTCATTTTCCAACCAAAGTGGCTTCATGGGGACCCCAAGTTGACCCATGGGTTTTATTTGTCGGCCATGACACATCCAATGGGGTTAGGACATGTTTCAAGTTCATTTCATATTATAAAAACATTATTTTTACATTAAACTGCACTAATTACCTCTAATCGCGATTAAAAACTTAATAAGTTACTATTCACCAAAAAATTATTTTTATCCCATTGAACCACATTTTACTTCTTAATGACAACCATGTATGTCGGATTTTTGAAATTAAAAACAGAAATATGGAAAAATTTCATTTAAATGGAAAAATCAGTTTTTATAAGTACCACTTAGTGGTTTCACTATTCATCAAAAATTGTTGTTTTTCAGAAAAATCCCAAATATTCACCCTGAGCTATATTTTATATTATGAATTCAAAAAATGAAATCTATTTTAAAAAATTCAAAACATATAGGTCACATTAATTAATTTAATAATTAATTCCTGCTGTCAGATCAAATAGCGTGTTTTTATGAAACAATAAGGATCAAAAGATTGACACTAGTTTAAGTCTGATTTCAAAGTGAAATTAATTTCAACGACCACTATTGGATATAATGGTAAAAATATATTATAATTTCACTTTAAAACCAATTAAAAAGATAATATAATCATATAAATAAATTAGATTAAAAAGAGGTTTTGAATTAAAATACAACATTTTACACTATTCATTTAAAAAAATGAACTTTATCGGAAAGATACCAAAACTTTACACAAAGTAAATTTTGATGTCCCAATTCTTAAGAAGAGTTTTATTTTTTCCAATTGAATGTATAAGAGTAAAAAAACTATATTTAATGATGGTTCGCCATCAAAAGGCGATAAGTGACCCTTTAGTGAAAACCAGGGCATATACGCTTAAAATTGAATTCTTTCCTTATTTTTAGCCTCTATATTTTATTGTATAAATGTAAAAATATTTAAAAACATATATAATCATATTTTAGTTATTTCAATCCATTCGCGCCAATACAATGGCTACATGTTAACTACCATTTAAAATAATATTATTTTATTATTAAGGTGCAACGTAAGATTCCCAAGAAAATCGTTGTTGCATGTTGGGTACGCCATTGAGCATAGTGTCCCCTTTAAACTCATATTAATATTTTATTCACAAATATGGATAAATATGAAAATGGAATATTCTTTATATACCTGGGGTGTTACATCCTTCCCCCCTTTTGGGAATTGCGTACTCACAATTTTTAAAATTTAGCTTGGAAACATCCTTGAAAGTCCCTAATCGGAACAAGAGTCGGTAAAACAATCACTTTAAAATAAAGAAAGATAAGTACAAAGGTCACCTGAGTTAACCCATACTAGGATTACATGTAGAAAAATATGGAAATGGAGGAGAAAACATAGGGTTATGTTCTGATGGAGAGTGATAGAAAACATGTTTAGGAGAAAGTTAACAATAAGAAAATCACAAACTTGTGATGGGTTAAACGGTGTTGGATTCCCCAGTAGGAAAAGTTAATAGAAAACATTTTTGTTTTAAGTTACTTTTTATTGAGGAATTTATTTTTGAGATTAACTAAAACATAAGGAAACATACTTACTTGTCATGTTGACTTTCAACTTTTACATGATTTCTTACACAGACTCATACTTTCTCCCAAAGACGTGTATTTAGGAAGACTTGTTCGCATTAAGAGTACCATAAACAACTTCTAGAGAATCACCTAATCCACCAAATAGAACTTTATACATCCCATGTGTTTAGTCTTTAACCAAAACCAAAACCAAAAAGGTTAGTACAAGGTCAGATAATCCAGAAAAGGATAACCAATTAAAAAGAAAATCTATGCTTAATCTCCAAAATTTGTCCAACAAACCAAAAGGTCAACGAGGACCATTCGATAAACAATTTGTCCATAAAATACTTCAAAGTAAACCAAACTAATATTGAAACCCAAATATTTGAAGGTTTTATTCACATAGTCTTCCAAGTTAAATCACAACATTTATATCCAAACTACATCAGTTTCTCTTAAAGTCATGTATTGAAAAGCAATTAACCTAATCACATATCCTCCATGATAAGTTAAAAAATTTCCATAGATAACCCAAAATCAACTTACTCATAATTCATAAAATCATATAACTAAAAAGAATCAGTCAAACTAACCAGGGACTTCACGTAGTCCAGTGGTAGGCGATAAATACCAGTCGCAGTTGGGTTGTGGGTTCGATTCCCGCAGCTTTGTCTGACGTGACGGGTTGTCACACGGTCTGTGTGTTGTCCTTTTTCCAAAACTATATAATTCTTAAATAATTCCCCAAAAAGAGATAAAATCATCAAAAATGATCATAACATATTTTAACCTAAAGTTTATCTCATGCCTTTCATTTTCCAGCATATCATATAATAACCCATAATTACTTCAAAAGTAACGATCATATAAACTCTAATGGTTACCTTTATAATTATTACCTGAACTTCCACATCGATTGGTCATCTCGAACATGATGCATTACAGAACATACCAAGGTTCAAGTGGTTGATCATTACTCCTTGATATTTGGTTTAGAACAACCACGAGTTTCCTCATTGAATCCTCCATTTTATCTAGTATCTTAATCAGAGAACCACCACAGTTTCCTTCAAACCCGTTGTCTCTTTGGTGCCTGCTAGATCCATCATTTCACTAAAAACAGAAATGTCAATGTGAGTATATCAACAAAACCATCGTGTACTAATGAGGGAGATAACCACTAAGATATACTTACTCATTCACTTTATCTAAAACTAGGAATCTTTCTGAAATCCTATCCATTATGGTACTGTAACTTATGCTTAGACAATACCCTAACCTCTAAAGTTATCTAAACCGACCTCTGATACCATCTATAAGGTCCCAGCCTTAAACCTTACATAATCTTGAGTTATTACAAGATTACACATTGAGGATCTTTTTAGGTTTAGAGTTTTATAGATTTAGATCATGAAACGTGAATTACACTCCACATTTAAACAAAGTGGTTATATAAAAGACAATATTCATTCTTCCCATCAACGGAAACATATTTAAAATAAAAGACGGATTCTTTCTTGACACATCCTTGACACTATCATCACATCATGTAACTTTCCCTTGACATGTGTAAAAAATTTCAAAAAACATGGGATGAGTATAAAAAGCTCAGTAAGGGTTATAAAAATATAGAAAGGAAACATGACTTCATATATACATAAGAATGAAATCATACTTTACCCATAAAACATAGGCACTTTAACTAACCCCATCAAACCATGAATAAATCATAGAAATCATAAGACATAAAGGTAACTTAAGGCATTCATAACATTCTTACGTAGGGAGTAACCCTCTTGGTTACATTTGGAATACACATCACAGTATATTCCCTAAATCCCTTCGGATAATCCTTAACGATTCACTCCTTCGCGTTACCCAATGCATTGGAGAGCTATATCGGGCTCACCCACCCTTAGTTTATCACGGAACCACCTGTCTTCATAATAATTCCCAAGAACCTCAACATAATTGTATCACATAAAACATGTATAAATCAAACATAACATTCCCACCATTCAATCACAACATATCAATACAACACATTGATATAAAAACATTATGAGAACCATTTTCAATACCAAAATAAAATTAAAGTAAAACATGGTATTTATTTTTCTTTTAAAAAGAAGGTATGGCTTGTAGAGGAAGCCGAAACTCAAATAATAGTCATGGCGGCGGAGAAGTCGTTGTCGCCGCATACGTATGAAAAAAACATTCCCTTTTTTCATTTATTAAATGCTTCATATAAAAATGATTCCTTTTGAATAAACTTAAAAGTCAAAGGGGGTTTATACACCATAAAAAAAGGTTGTGTATAAAACAAAATATTTCTCAATGAAAGGAGATTGAGACGAAGTCCCATACCACCTTGAAGCTTTTAACATTTTAAACCCTTAATATCCATATAAATAAATCCTTAAACCCATTTTGAAAACATGGATATTAATAAGACACATCATTAAAACATTTAAAGCGATATTTTGGTTAAAGGGGTTTTTACCAAAATTAGAGACACTTTAATACAATAATTGAGGAATAACATTTAATCAGAACATTATAATATCATGAGAATAAATGGATTCATGATATAATATTCCAAAGGACAGTATATACACTATATAAGAGTGAATTGGTGCATAACAACAATGAAGTCTCAATAGAGATGTAAAATGTGATGAAATCCCTTATAAAGAAGGTATCCTTAAATTAAGGATAAATCAATCTCAAAATTATGTGTGAAAAATATAAATACACCCAATATAGCTGGATATTAAGTGTAAAACAATAAAAGGTCATTCACACATATTAAAAGGATTACATATTCAATTACTACATGTCGAACCCAAAGAAATCGAAATTGGGTTAAAAAGTTCCCTTGGTAAAATTCGACAACCAAACAGCGTCACTTCAAAAATTCAGAAAATGAGTTGATGGGAGATAGAAAGGGAATCTCATCACTTGGAAATAAAATTTACATCAATCAGGATATAGAAGAATATATCCCAATATAATAGTATGTGAATTAAAATACATAACAAATGAAGTCTTTTAAAAAGAGGAGGGTGAAAGGTTCCCTTACCGACTTGGGTAACTTTCGAAAAGTACACCCCATTGAAGAAGTGTCATACAATGAATATCTATAATACCCATAAGTAGAATTATATTATAAAAGTAGTGTAATAATGGTCAGTACATAAACCACTCAAAGGAAATTGTGGAAATGTAGCATAAATCTCACGTGAATAAAAGTGAGATGAAAAATCTCTTACAAAAACTCGGCAGCCTAACGGCGCCACTTAAAACTTCCAAAATGGATTGATGAGAGGAAATAGGGTCTCTCATCACATCAAATTAAAGTTTAAAGAAAGGGGTATATAAATGAAAATCCCCCAACATATCAAATAAGAGCTTAAAAGAAGTGACATAAAGGAGAGTACTTAAAAAGAAAGAGAGAGGTTAGATCTCTTACGAAAATTCGGCAGCTTAACGGCGCCACTCAAAACATCCAAAATGGATTTATGAGAGAGAATAGGGTCTTTCATCACATGTACATAATAATTATAGTAAGATTATTATAAGATAACATCCCAATAACAAGAAATATGAGCATTAAAAGGAATGACATAAAAGAGTGTACTTAAAAAGAAAGAGAGGAGTAAGATCCCTTACCTCAAGTCCAGATTGTCTATTTCGTTTATTTAACGTCCTGAATAACAAACATGAGTTAATTTACACTTTATTAGGAACCTTTTTCTAGTTCATTATTCCATTTATATCACTTATTTCCATGTTATAAACATTATGTAATCATTTAAGTTAATAATGTCTGTTTTGTCGATATTTGGTTCTTTAGTCGAAAGTGGACTTCTTACAATTACATGTTGTTCGTGTGGTCAAATGTTCATTATATCCAGAATTACATTCATGATTTGGATATCATATATATCATATATATCCAGAATATACATGTATTATTACATAATCATTTAGAGGTAAGAAATGAAATGTATCGTTCATGGAGACGGTAAGCCGTACGTACGCATGAACGCTACTTTCATTTATATTTCGTATTTTTATGGAATGGAATAATAATTATATAGAGGTATATTATAATTCTAGTATAAAATCATATATAATATCATTAAATCCATCCTTTATACGTCCCACATATGGCATTAACGAATAACATCACTTTGAGGGGGCGGTAGTCCGCACTTCTTTAAATGAAGATATCACGTTTACCCATAATGGAAACCATAAAGTATGCCAAAAATACAAATATAGAAGATTAAGTAAAACATAAACATATTATATATCATATATAAATATAGTGACATCTTAATGGACACCTTTGAAGGTGTTAAAAGAATGTTGAACAATCATCGTTTCGGGAGGCATAAATTCACCATCCACGGAAACAGTATGTTCTTTAACCATTAGATGTAGGTGTGTGAAAGTGTAGCTCGAATACATATTATAAAAACATCCTAGTATATTTATGATACTGGATTTGTTACAAAATAAATTATGAAAAAGTGTTTAGGGGTTTGGAGAAGAAAAATAAAACAAAAGGACTCAAGTGAAGACATTACCTTAAAATCTGGTAACTCCCTTTGGTTTGAGCTCAAAGGCTTCCTTGGGAAGACTTGTGACCAAATTGAGGCCTCAAGGAGTTATAGAGGGAAGTGTAGAGACAAAAAGGGCAGGGGTTGGCCGATCCAAAGGCTTTGGGAGTGTGGGTAAGGAGGTAGAGGTGGGGGCCTTTTATAAGAGGAGAGGAGGGGCACTCTTGTAAAGTTACAAAATTTTACTTTATTTTCAAAAGAGTTTCGGATTTTAAAGGTCCCACATTGATTTATTTCGAGTATAAGGTGATAAGGGTTCGCAATACACTCATCCAATAGGTTTTTAACATGTTTAGGTCTTAGATATTACATTATCTTTCCATTTTATTTAAATCGTTAAATAATGAGGTCATCGCTACATCATCATGATGTCATAAATAATTTAATTTATTTAATGTCCGAAAATTATAAAAAAAAATCTATAATGTAGGAAATATTTTTATCTTTCCAATGAATATTTATAGTCAAAAATCTGATTTGTATAACCCCTTGTAAAAATTGTTTTAGTAAAACATTTCATGTATGTCTCATTTTTACTTTAACTTTAAATAAAAAGATATTAATGTCATTTTCCAACAAAAGTGGCTTCATGGGGTCCCCAAGTTGACCCATGGGTTGTCTTGGTCGGCCATGACACATCCAATGAGGTTATGACATGTGTCATGTTCATTTAATATTATTAAAACATTATTTTTAACTTAAACTACACTAATTACCTCTAATCACGATTAAAAACTTAATAAGTTACTATTCACCAAAAAATTATTTTTATCCCATTGAACCACATTTTTCTTCTTAATGACAAAAATTTATGTCAGATTTTTGAAATTCAAAACACAAAGATGGAAAAATTTCATTTAAACGGAAAAATCAGTTTTTATAAGTACTACTTAGTGGTTTCACTATTCATCAAAAATTGATGTTTTCAGAAAAATCCCAAAAATTCACCCTAAGCTATATTTGATATTCCGAATTCAAAAAATGAAGTCTATTTTATAAAATTCAAAACAAATATGTCACATTAATTAATTTAATAATTAATTCCCGCTGTCAGATCAAATAGCGTGTTTTTATGAAACAATAAGTATCAAAAGATTGACACTAGTTTATGTCCGATTTCAAAGTGAAATTAATTCCAACGACCACTTTTGGATTTAATGGTAAAAATATAATTTAATTTCACTTTAAAAAATATTGAAAAGATAATCTAATCATATAAATAAATTAGATTAAAAAGAGGTTTTGAATTAAAATACAACATTTTACACTATTCATTTAAAAAAATGAACTTTATCGGAAAGATACCAAAAATTTACACAAAGTAAATTTTGATGTCCCAATTCTTAAGAAGAGTTTTATTTGGTCCAATTGAATGTATAATAGTGAACAAAACTATATTTAATGATGGTTCGCCATCAAAAGGTGATAAGTGACCCTTTAGTGAAAACCAGGTTATATATGCCTAAAATTGAATTCTTTCTATATTTTTAGCCTTTATCTTTTATTAGATAAATGTAAAAACATTTAAAAACATATATAATCATATTTTAGTTATTTCTATCCATTCCCGCCAATAAAAATGGCTACATGTTAACTACCATTTAAAATAATATTATTTTATTATTAAAGTGCAACGTAAGATTCCCAAGAAACTCGTTGTTGCGTGTTGGGTACGCCATCGAGCATAGCGTCCCCTTTAAAGTCATATTAATATGTTATTCACAAATATGGATAAATATGAAAATGTAATATTCTGTATTTACCTGGGGTGTTACACGTTCTTCCGGGCCCGGACCTTCGAGCAGGGACTGAGGCATGAGATTAGGGCTTCGATGATCTCCCTCAACATTCCGACGCAGGTAGAGGTGTTGGAGAGAGACCTTATAGTGGAGAGTTTTCTCCCCAAGCAGGCTCCAGTGATAGGGCCTTCCACAGGATGGCCCGTAGCAGGGTCTTCTGCAGCTGGCAGTAGACATGTGACACTAAGGTCCAAACAGGCCAGACCCTCAGATGGGCAGTCTCAGGATGAAGATTTGGTTGTGTGGGGCACACAAAGGAGATCCAGCTACACAAGGGGCAGGCATTGATACGCATGCGGCGGGCAAGGTCACATGGCTCAAGACTGCCCGACTCGTCTTACAGATGAGCAGAAGGTGGTAGAGGGACCTCCCAGACAGAGGTTCCACCAAGGTGGTCCGCAGGGTGCATGCGAGTGAGGTAGAGGAGCTGGCCGAGCAGCAGGTGGTGGATGACTCTTCGAGGTGTTTCCACCACCACCACTAAGAGGTCCACCCCGACCACATGGAGTTGGTGGACATGGGAGAGCTCAGCATCAGGTAGCTGAGGCCTTCGATCGTGGAGCTCTGGGAGTAGATGGACAGGAGCAGAACTATTGGATACATCATTTGTACTTCTAGTTCCTTGATGCTGTTGTGTAGTGTCTTTGTATTATGAGTTGTTATAATAAATGATGCATACCTTTGTGATGTTTTCATTCCTGTCCTCTTTTGTGTTGTTACTAAGAGGTTCCAGTTTAGACTGTTGACTTGACCCTCACCTGTGAGACATCTACTGGAGGAGACCCAGTTACCACACACTGATGCCGACAGTGTGACTCAACCCTTGGAGGTGAGAGTAACATTTGGATCTCTTGGTAGTAGCGTCGAGGCCTTACGACATCATCCTTGGTATGGATTAGTATCATCCATGTTGGGATTGACTGTATTAGGCAAAAAAATTGGTTCATTCAGGGGATGTGACCAGATTCCTCATATTGGCAAAGAAGAAATCTTAGCAGCTCTTGTGGGACCGGAGATGGTCCAGCCCCTGACAGAGAAGGTCCAGGTCATCTAGGAGCAGATGAGGACAGCTCAGAACCGGTAGAAGTATTATGATGATAGGAGGCAGAGGCCACTGGAGTTCATGGATGGAAACCACGTTTCCCTATGGGTCTTACCTCGACATGAGTTACGGAGATTTGGCCAAGGCGGCATGTTGTCTCCACACTTTATCGGAACATTCCAGGTCCTCAGTTGGATTGGCAAGGTGACTTATTGCCTGGATCTACCACCCTAGTTGCAAAGGGTGCACGATGTCTTCCACGTATCTCATCGAAAGAGATACGTGCATGACCCGACGCAAATCTTTGACCATGGGGAGCTGGTCTCTGATGATGGGGTGACTTTTGCGGAGGTCCCAATGGAGATCGAGGATCGACAGAAGCGGGTCCTATGTGGACGATCGATTCCTTTAGTGCGCTTCAGATGACAGCTCGGGAACCTCCAGGAGAGAAGATGGGAGCGGGAGGCTCAGATACGTGCTCAGTACCACCTTTGTATCCCTAAGTTTGTGGTGAAGCTTTATGGGGACGTAATGCCCTGTGGTGGGAGTAAGGTAAAGACCCGTAAATTTCAAGGAAATTTATTTCTTAATTTTCGTTGGAATTTTACAAGAACGCAGTTTCTGACGACACCTGATTCTGAGGACCGGTGTGCCCGGAATCATTTTCCGAAGTTTGGGCTCGGGGACGTTCAGTGAATGAACGAGCGGGTTTTTCAATCTTTTGAACCGATGCTCGGAATCAAATTCCGATGGCACCGATGGAATCACAGTGCCGGTAATTGCTTAGAAACACCTCTTCTGGAGTTGCGTTTTCTCGGGTGTGGTTTTTTAATTTTTGGGCTTTATGTTAAGAAATAAAATAATGTGGTACGACAAAATTTATTTTATTTACACTTAAAGCCGCTTAAATCCACTTAAATCTACTTAAACTGAGATGAAGTGGATAGGGTGGAACCCAAAATATCCTACCCTCTTGGTAGGATATTTTTGAGGTGGGGCCCGCTTGAGCCCCACCGTTTCTTTTCCGCTAAGTAACGCACCCGTGAAAAGCCATATTAAAGGAAAGTCAACTGACACGTTTTCTAAATTCTCAATGCCCCTATTAATTGGGCAGTTAGTTCATTGCAATTAATTCTATGAATGAATTGTTTGTTACTTATATTTTTTTTTCATATTCTTTAGTTGATAATAAAATAAGATGAGGACTTATTTTATTATCTGCTTGTTGTGTTAGACCTTTGGAGAATCTCTAAAAATCATCATCCTCCTACGCGAAGAACGCGAAGAACACGAATAACACAAAGAACATGAAAAACGCGATGAATTCGAAGAACGCCGGCCTCTGACGAAGGGAGACGAAGAACGTCGAACCCCCAGAAATTTACGCTGACGATTCTCCCTCTACAACGCTTCTTCCGCGATGATCCTACCCCGCTACAATCTTCGATCGACAACGACAAGGTAGGGGATTGTGGTCCTTTTGATTCTTTGTGGATTATAAAATCAACATGGATTTAATTGTCATAATTAAATCTGTATGTTCATGATCCTCGGAGTTTGTCTGCACGACGCCGAGTACCGCGCGACAGTGACAACCTTCTGCGACGCGACGATCCTTTTCTTCCGAGACGGTAATTCCGTGACGAACTCGCATCTGACAACGACGTTGAGGTAGGGGTCGTTTTGAAAATGTTTTACTGATGTTTGTTTTCCTCCAAGGCAAGAACGCGGACCAACCAATTAACAAGTTGGTACGTGGATTATTATTGCGGTTCAAGTTTATCAAATAGATGGAAAATATTATGGTGTTGTTTCAAACCGCTAACGCAGTGGGTGCGGACCAACGAACAAGCCTGAACCACCGCATTCCTTCTCGTTCTTAGTGTGTGGAACAGCAGACGATGACAAACGGGACCGCAAGGGCGATCTGAGGGCCTTGTAGTGAAGGTCGGGTCCCGGGAGGACCAATGGCGAAGACCGCACATAAAACGGACCACCGGAGCGCGTCCGGTGGTCCGCAGAGTCCCACGCCGGCGCGCCACCAGCAAAACCCGCCGGGGCTGAAGCCGCGTCGGCGAGGCGGTTCGGCGGCCACATGGAACTGAGAGGCGGGATGCGGCCGACATGCCGCGTCCGGGTGCTGCGGAGCGGCCCCCACGCGGGGGTCACCGTTCCTTTGCTCGGCCTCTTGACTGAGCCGAGCTGAGCCGAGCCAACCCGCCGGGCCATGTCGCGCCCAGGCCGGGCCGGGTCGCACCAAACCGGGTCGGACCTGGACCCGGGTCGGGTCGACCCGGTTCGAGCCGACCCGGGTCGTTCTGGGCCCAGACCCCCCGTTTTCGGACTCTTTAAGATTTTCTCCTATATCTTGGGATACAGAGCTCCGTTTGACATACCGTCAGTGGTGATGTGATCCTTGTATCGAGACGCTCGTTTAGGTATATTACACTAAAGGTTTCGGAATACTTTGGGTTTTGCCGGGTTGGTTCGTCCACGAAACCAACCGGGCCCTCGGAGTGAAAAAACACATAACTTGAGCTCCGGACGTCCGATTGACGTGCCATCGACTTTGATGGATTCCCCTTAGTGATAAGGACCTTTTGTATTACTCCGCTCGAGGTTTGGACGCAGTTGGAGTACGGTCGGGTTGGTTTTGACTTAAAAACCAACCGGGTCCCTGGAACGAAAAAGCCAATAACTTCCAGACCGGGCGTCCGATTGACGCGCCGTCTGTTGCATTGAGTTCCTGTTAACGATACGGAACTTTTGGATACAAAATCATCGGACTTCGTGTCAGTTGATGTATTAGCCCCTTGACTCATGGAGTGGACCCTCCCGAACGAGCTTGCTGTGTGCGGGAACCTAGAGTTGGTTGTGTTTGCGACGATGAAGACTGCTTGTCTTGTATCGTATGTGGGTCCCAGCTTAGATGATTCAGTGCTGGTCTTGTATCCTATGTGGGTCCCAGCTTAGATGATTCAGTGCTGGTATTGTATCCTATGTGGGTCCCAACAGAGATGAATCAATGAAGACTGCTGGTCTTGTATCCTATGTGTGTCCCAGCTTAGATGATTCAGCGCTGGTCTTGTATCCTATGTGGGTCCCAGCATAGATGAATCAATGAGGACTGCTGGTCTTATATCCTATGTGGGTCCCAACATAAAAGAATCAATGAAGACTGCTGGTCTTGTATCCTATGTGGGTCCCAGCTTAGATGATTCTGTATCTATATCTGATCATCTCTTTCATGTTTTCGATGATGTATTCCTGTGTGAGCTGAGTCTTGACTTTCAACCCTCATCATGAATATGATTGGGTTGTGTTTTCCTGTGTGGACTGAGTTTTGCTTTCTTGTGTGGACTAAGTTGTGCATTCCTTTGTGGACTGGGTATGTTTTTCTTATGTGGACTGGGTTTCACTTGGGCTCGGATGTTGGAGATGATCTGGGATTGATAACATAGATATATGTATGGGTATATACCTAAGTAGTGTTGGATGTTACTTCGGGATTGTATCTTTCCTTTTTGGGTTATCCATTGTGGATTATGGAACACCTTCGGGGGTCTTGGGGTCCCTACTTAGTAGCTTATAATCAACCCGGCATGGGCTATGCCCGCACTACGTTGTGTTGGTTGCAGACGACGGACATCACTGATCGTTGTGGAGGCTTGCAGAGCAGGACGGTACATGGAGAAGGACCACAGGGTGGGACGTACTCAGAGCAGTCTGCTGGACCCGAGGAGTAGTGGAGGCTATCTGTACCCACCCTTCACGTGGGACTTCCAGTGGACAACCCGACATTGCGGCTTTACTTTTCAGTTGTTGTTTTCCCTTTCGAGTTGTACTTTACATTCAGTTTGGTTTTGTATTCTGGCCCACTTACTTCCGCACTTAATGTTGTACCAGTTTTCACATAGTGTTTACTTCTGTCTTCTTACCCTGTGGTGTTTGTTGTTTACTTTACAAAGGCAATGACTTCCCTTTTTCCGGGATGTACGCCTTGGTGCTAGTCGCCATCCCCTGGCCTATGCAAGGTGGGCTTAGGGTAATCACGACACGGGCCCCGAGGACGGGTCGTGACAAAGCTTCTATATGAGATGTTGTAAATGGAAAATCAAATCTTTTAGTTATTAATACTACATCAAAAGTACTACCTACATCATCTAAATATATATCTTATAAAATTGAAATGTAAAATGAATAACTATAGGAATATTATGTTTTGATTAGAGATAGAATGATTTAAATAAAATATAAATATGAAAATCTGAGGAAAAAACCACGTTTTTTGTAGTGTTTATAAAAATTATCTTCTTAGAGAAAATAAAAAAATTGTCAATCATTTAAAGGAAAATATTGATCTGAAAATGTTGAATGAAAAACATAAAAATGACCTTTATATATTGTTTAATAGTATGAAAATATTTAATATTATATTTGGTAGATAATAGAATCATAAATCTAAATCTATAATTGGGAATGTATCTTGATAGTAGGAAAAGCTATATAAAAGTTTTTATATTAATAGTACAATGAATAAATCATTTGTCGATAATTCAATGGAAACTTTTCTCTTTTTAAATTACTCTAATTATTTTGAGGATAAATCTTCATTCTATTTGAATCTACTAATTGTATTATAACCTACCCTATAAAGTAAACATGGATTCCGATGGCTTTATTTACAACCATCTATTGTCCCCTAAACATTTTTGTTTCCAATTCATGTCTTGTATGTTTATTTTTAGCGAAATGTTTGAAAATGTCCTATAGAAATCAATTTTTCTATATACTATATATTCGATAATTATAACTAGAGGATATTAATTCTTTGTAAACAACATAAAGGTGGATGGAGTACATGTCAGACTTTGTGACATTGAACAAGTAAAGACTATAAAACATAAAAAAAATAGTTTACTCTGAATCTATCATTATTAATAAAATATTACCTTTTGATTATTTAAAGTATAATATTTGAATTATTTTTCATTTTTTTGGTGATGGTTTTAATGTTATGTTTGAAAGAATTTCATTAAAAAAATTTATTTCAATCATGTTTTAATACTAACTCTTATTAAAAATTATATAATTTATACTATTAACATAGATTCTTTAATTTATATAAATATTTCATGTTTGAGTAAATTTCTTATAGAATATTGGCTCTAGAATATGATACCGTGAACCTATAATATCTACTCACATAAGAAGGTAAATAGAAATGACTTAGTTAAGGATCTACTCAAATAAGAGTTCCCTAAATATAAATTGTGCAATAGTTGTTAAAAGGGAATGTGACACAGAATATATTTCAAAATGATGAAAGTAGTTTCAACTTTTCTAACAATAGTATTTGTTCACAAGTATTTATTTGGACCATGCAGTGTTTATATTCTAGTGGTAAATCACTATTCGTATGTATTTTTTTATTATTTTTCATGATTATATTTTATTTTTTTACATTTTCACAAAAGCTAAACCCCATATTGTTTTTCAAGACATGATAAATTTGTAGAGAACCATAGGATACTCACCATCAAATCCTTGAGAAGTCAACATGGTATTGAATTTGAGAGTCAGAAGTTTGAATATCTCTACTCAAAACATGGATATACTCAAAACATTACATTACCTCAAAAACTACCAAAAAATGAGGATGTAGATAATTGAAATCAAACTCATAAAGAAATTGTGCATACTATATTTTTAATGAGTATGACATTAAAATAAATATTTTGTAAGATGTTTCTAACAAAACATGTTATGTAATTAATTGTTCTAGATTAATAACCCTATATGATATACTAGTTTTTTAATAATAGAAAATATTCTCTTATAGACAATAGATTTTTTTCCATCAATACATTTGGGCCTACAAAAAAGTATCCTACACATCATAATAGAGTTTTCCCAACTAGTAGAACATCGAAAAGGAGATGTGGGACATAACGATTATATATGTATGGTGGTTTCTACATGAAGTATCTAGAATGCACCATATAAATACCCCTTGTATGAGTGGAAGCAATGAAAACACAATGAAATATGTTATTTAATTCCACCACTATGATTCTGTTCTATATGTGGTTTCCCTCATAACCTAGTTAATAGAAGGGATTATCTAGAAATAAAAATATGATATAAAGGACACAATCCTCATAGGAGAAATAAATTCTATGGATGAAACATATTTTATTTGACTATATTTACAGATTCATAAATGTACCTATAAATTATATTAATAAAATTTCTATTAACATTTCATGGAATATTTTGTCTCATTTTAGGAATAAGAATTTTGATATATGAAATAAATTTTGGGATACAATTTTCAAAAAGATTATATTACTCTGGAGTTCATTGGAACTGATCATTAACTTGTTGACATCATTTCAAATACACCCTATATATAATGATTCAATTATATTATACATGATATATTGTTGATTAATTATACATAAATCCCTAATTTCTATTTTAATCCAATATTTTTTTAATTCAGGTTTTTAAAAATTACTTATTTCTTATTCATGTTATATTTCATTTCATTTGTTATTATTTGGATTTATCAAGAAAATAAATCTGATTTTTTCCTCTAAACTAATAATATGTTTTTATAACAGAAGTTCATACAGACTATTAATCTTCCATTATAATCTATTTATATGGTCAGTTATGAAATCATGATATTTTATTCATGTGTTCAGTTAACCTACATTGAGATATTGATTATACCAAAAGTAATGTTATTTTGTATGTATAATAATTATGTATTATTTATGTTATCTTATGGATAATCCTATAATCAATTAACCTTTGATTAATTTTTAAATTATAATTATGTTTTTTGGTTTTATTTTATTTTAATTTTTGGTTATTCTAATTTGTGTTCCAAAAATGATTAATTGAATTCAAATTTTAATTTTAATCAAAATGAATCTATCCATATCGTTCAAATTTTTTGAGGATGTATCTTTTGAATATATTCTTTCCAAACACATTCTGCTACCTATATCAAGCCCCAAGATCTAGAACTTGATAACATATTAGAAGAATTGTTAGGATAAAAATATCTCTCCAAGACATTCCCTAATTTTTTCACCTCCCTAAATGAAATCCAAAAAAAGTGAAGATAAAATGAGTTTTATGATTGAAACTCATTGTAATCATATAAAATATTAATATATTTATATAGAAAATCATGTTGGTGTCAATTATATATAGTTCAAAAAGTCTATAGATTTGAAATCAATTAAAAATAAAGGATGCACTGATTGGTTTAAAGAGAATGTTAATCCATTTTTCCCCAAACATGTCAATGATTTTTATAAATATATGGATTATATACACATGATTCATGGGATACGATTCAGAATTTTGAAAATGGGTAACTTCATGTGTTCTCATCACTAGTTTTGTTTAATAGAGTAAATATATATCATATAGGAGTGTATGTGGATTATCAATGTTAATATCCTATTAATTGTGGAAATTTTATGTTTTTGAATACTCACGAAGAAATTGAAAGGATCAGAACTCCCAAAAGACCTAATTTTGTGGATGAGGATTGGAGATTATTATTGATGTTTACAAAACATCTCATTATCTCCTGTAATGTTGACTTTAGAGTTTTTAGGCATCAATATTTTTTTCCCTGTATATAATAATGAAATGAATTTAGATAAGAATTTAAAGGTATTTCATCTGACACATAAAATTGATTCGATATCCATTATATATATTCAACTCTTAGACATATCCTATGTGAATTTTAGTAAGGTTGCAATTCAAAGGGTTAGTTTTTATGGGGAGGAAATAATAGTCTCAATTGTAGGATTTTTCCAAACTAGAAAATATACTGGCATATAAAGATAAATTGGGACCCTTGGAAGAAATAACTGGAAATATATAAATTAAATATCTAATAGATGTTAAATATTATCAAGTATATTGATTTTATTTGTAATAAATTTTATCTAGGTAGATAACCATAAGATGTTCTTATTTATTCATTTAATGAAAATGATAATTGAATTAGATGTTAATTATTTTTCCAACCAGGTTTAATAACCTCAGATGGTAGGGATGAATTAGGGTTTTATTTATTAAATTAATTCCCATTTGGATCTATTTTCTTCATTAATGAAAACACTATTTTATCCCTTCCCCATACAAATGCATGCACAAAAACTAAATCAGAAATGAGACACATTAATTTTATTTGGTTACCTAAATTGGTCTACATCCAAGGAGTATAAAAAAGAAGCGTTCTTATATACCAAATCTACCAAACAACACTATAGATACAATGTTTGAAGCAAGCTCACTATCTTTCCATGTTTAGAACCAATCAAAATGGGAATGCATTTTTATCTATCAACTCAATTGTTCTCACTCCGCCATTAGAATATTATTATTTTTATCAATTGAATTATTTTTTACATCAAATTTTGTGTATAATTATGTTCCACTTTTATCAGCATGATGAATATCACTTTAACATGTATTAATTAGGTAATAATTGTTCATCACGTTCGTGATGCTCACTGTTTTCATGTAACTGACCCAAAATTTGTGAAACATCCCATTTTTCGCAATAATATAATGATTTTTTAACTACACAAAAATCAAAATTCTCCTAACATTCGTGAAGTTCAAACAACCTTCGTAAATAACCCTCCTTTCACAAATCTCGCATAGACTTCATGAATATCAACACATTTTTGAAGCTCAGTTAGCCATCATTGAGATCAATACATTCAGGATTATTACAAAATTATTTTACCTTTCATATTCTTCACAAATATAAATTAATCATCACAATTTTTTCATGAAAAATATTTCTGAATCACTTTTATGAATTTAAAATCCCTTGATTTTTCATTAAGGCATTCTCTAATCAAATGAGTGGGGTAGTGCCTTATTTATATGCATTTCCTCTATTTTTTGAAGCTTCAAAGCTCTCTATAAATTTTTATGGATACTAACAATTCTTTATTGTGAACGTCATTTTCTTTTTGATGAACATTTGGAATTTCCCATTTAAAAAGCATCATGTAGTCAGGGAGATTTACCATTAACCATTCACAGATTCGTTAACCAAAAAATACTCTTGGGAATCTATTTATTTTTCTTGTATCCTTAAAAATATAAATATTAAAAAATCTCTCTAGAATATTCATTTTTCCTTGGTAGACCACTTTTTCAACAAACACAATCATCCCAAAAAGAATGAAATAATACCTTGATGTATTTATTCACAACAATCGACCTCTATGGGTTTCTAGAAAACTCTTCAAATTTTCATACAATTTTGATCTTTATTCCATCTTATACCAAAATTCACTTATACTGATTTTGATAGCGATAAAATATTCACTCAACACACACTCAAAGCCCACAAGATCCATGCATAGCATGAGAATCCAGAGAATTATTAAATAATCATCAATGAATAACTTTATTCTAAGAATAGTCAACTAAATTCATCACAAAACACATATTTCGTGATATATAACCATTTATTGAACATCTTTAGAATCATTCTAATTAATAATACCCTTACTTCACCACTCGAAATATTGTTATATTTTCTCCCATTTTGTCAGTGAACCCAAAGGTCACTCTTTTGTGACTGCAACATTGTAAAGAACACATATCAGCACACTAGGGAAAAAACCCATACCCCAGGGAGTGGGGGTCCCACATACACACTTTTTCAAGAGTGGGAGTCAACTAATATCTATATTTCATTTTATATTTCTCAAACAATTCTTTTAATAATTTCTTCATCAGAATTCACGCATTTATTATTTTTAGGCATATACTCCATCTTCACAATTAACATGAGCAACCATCTCATTGATTAAATGACACTTGATTTCAATTTTCAATGTACTTTAGTGATTAGATTTAGTTTTCAAAAGGCGTAAAGAAAATGAATTATACCAATAGATTCTGATCAAAGACTTAACTTCAAATCAAATACCATCAAGTAGCTTCTTCATCCACAATAAATACAGGAAATCTTTAGTGGTTGCAATATATTAATCTAATGTGGTGCTCAAAAATATATATTATTTTTTATTTCATAGAAAATAAATAAAAACCCACTAATATAGAATGAACCACCTAACATTGATTTTCTAACATTTTCTGATCTGACCCAATCTCGATATATATATCCCAGTAATGCTTGATAGGATAATCCATTTTACAAAAAAATGAAATCCAATATTCTCTTGATTTCTTGAAGTATTATTTTTTACTACATGAATGTGGGTTTCATTAGGAATTGTTACATTCTTTTGATGACAGAAATATGTAAAAACATTTTATATTCATGTAGTCTAAATGTGAAATAGGCTTCCATTGATTTTCACGTATTCTATTACATTTACCACATATCATTCTTCATCACTTGATTGTTTCATTCGAGTATCCACTAGAGTCTTCTAATCCTTATAATTATCGATTCTAAATATTCTCAAAACCACATTGTTGTATTTATATAGATAGTTAAATGTTTCATTCCTTCCTTTTATCACATGTAAATAAATGAAAAAGGTCAATTCTTAAACCAGAAACATTTAAAATCACAATTTATGAATTCAATGACATGATTTCACTATGAATCATTTGATCCACTAAAAATTATATCTTCATAAAATACCAACACCATCACCCATTGATTACTATCATTTATGAAATAAGAATTATAATCAACTCCACCACACTAAAAATAATGATTCATAAAAATTGATCATGACTTGAATACCATGCTCTCAGTTATTTCTTAAACCCATAAAATGCACTTCTAAGGTAAAAAATCTATTTTCATCTACATTAGTGAAAAAACCGTCTAACTACTCGATATATAATTATTATTATAGAATCCCATGCAGAAATGTTGACATAATGTCAATATAGAAAACAATGAATGATCTTTAGACTACTATAGACAATAATAATATGATTTTCACTTACCATGAAATAGGTGAAGATGATTCATTAACATAGATACCATCTATCTTGGTGTATACCTTTTACACTAGTACAACTTTTAATAGAAACACTATACCTGCTTCATTCATCTGGTTGAAAAAGGCACATTTTGTCTAGAATAAATTCTTATCAGTAAATATTGAAACAATATCCTATGGTTGATTCTTTTCAATTTTTCCAAGATCATTGTTCATGGCATGAGCCTAATTCTCATCTCTCTATACTTTTTCAAAATATAAATATGATCAACCTGAGATAAGAATAATTCCTTCTATAATGTTTTCATTCTTCTTGTTTTAACACAAATTTTTTGATCACCATAGATTTTTATTCTATAAATGTAGTGAGTCTATTTAGCTTCCATGAAGATATAGATTGTATATCCTCATTTTCATCCACGGTAACATCCTGTAAATTAACATCTAGAATTTATCCTCTCCATGAGTTACTTACCTTGTCATCACATTCATCAGAGAACTCTTCACTCTGTTTTTTATGATTATATTCATTCCCTACTACATTAAAATCATTTTATAAATAATTTTCCCAACCTCTTTTTAAGTCAATTATATAACATTCTTTTTTTTATTATAGCCAAGGAATATCCCCACATTTCAATGAGATTAAAATTTCTTGTTATTGTTATTATTGAGAATGATAAAATTACTTCTTCATCCTCCAAATTATCATTTTTATTATAGAGAACACTTTTATGGTGAATGTGTGAAACCATCAAGTACAACTAAGATAATCAAACCATATTAAAGGTAGGAGAATTATAAAAGACCAACTTCAACATATTAGAGCTATCCTTCCTGTACAGTTTTAATGAGAGTTTGGTTACTTTTTTATCATGATTGACTCTGATGCTTTCTTCAAAATGATAAGACAGATTTTCCCATATCTACAAGAACACTTCCACTTTAACATTCAGGGAATTGAATCCTCTAGTCATGGTGAGCTGTTTCTTGATGATTCATTCTTCCAACTCTCTATTAAGGTCCACTTGAAATGGTTCATTATTCAGCCTTGTTGCATCCTCATTAGAAGAGTTAATGATAAGGAACTTCTCTATCACTTATTCCCCATTGTGCATAAGAAGGTCACCTGGATCCTCCTCTACAACTTCTTTCGGAGAGCCCTCTATGATACCAATTGGTACACCCTTTTCAACCTCCTTACCCAGAAGTCCCTGATGAAGAGGGTCATCGATATGGATCCATGACTTAAGAGCCTTCTTCTCCATGACCATCTCTTTAGACATAGGTTCAGTCGTTACACTTCCACTCACCAAGTTCAATCCAACCTCCTTTTCCTGGTATTTTTTTTCCTTACGATATTTAATGTTGTATACACCATTTTTAGATGATCGTTTCTCCATAGGCCATGGGAGGTATGAGAAATCCTTCCAGCCTTTGGATTTTCTCCTCTAGCGCACGATGCTGCTATATGGGTCCCTGTTTTCTTTCTGTCCATTGTTATTACTCGGGCTATGAAAAACCCTCCTGGACTCTTCTTTTTCACTATCCTCCAAGAGTGGTCCATCACTCTCCCCACCCCCAGACTCCGTACCAGAAGGAAATTCATCCCTAGTTGACACCGAGTCAGGATTATGAAACCCAAAACCATCAAAATGATTGCTGGTTTTAATCTAGGATAGAGGATATCTCATCCTTGGTTCCCCTAACCATGAAAGAGCCTTGTAAAGACCCTCATCCAAGTGATTCACCAACTGCACCACCACATCCTTACTCTTACTCATCTGATTTTCCACATTGGTCCCATCTTGCTAGGCCATTTTCCCTCCCTCACACTAACAATAAACATGCAGTAGAGGTGGGTACTACCAGGTCTAGCCTCAATCTGCTAACGACATGAGAGATTATCGGGTTCATCTGAGACACTAAAGCCATTTTCCCTTGGAAACTGCAGCCCAGAACCACCTCTATAGGAACAGTAAATTATACCTTACCACCCGCAATAGCACCTAGACCAATAAGACTCTACTCCTGATGTCCTTTAAGAAACACTTCAGGCTCCTTGTCGTAGCCCTTTCCCCTCCACCACACAGGAAGCCGGTACCCCTTTCGATAGTCATTCAGGGAATGTCCTAGCCTCTTACATCCAAAAAAGTAGTCGTTCCAGGTTTTGTAAACTTCCTGTTGTTTACAATGATATTACTCACCCACAGTTATCCACACAAACATGAATGGAGCTTTTGAAAAATAAATTTCCACACAAACAAAAGGATTTATCGGGTGGCACAATGCATCCGTGCAACAGTCCGAGCAAAAATATCTACCAATTAGACTCCCTAGCATACACATAACCGAAGAATTTTGAAATGATAGAGGAAGATTGGGAATGCTTACCCACATCTCCATTCTAGATGGATTGTGTTTCAGATTCCAGTTAAAGGACCACCAGAAGAGGTAAAAATTGAATCCATGAACACTATGAAGAGAATATGACCAGGTTTTCCTTAGAATATCCTTCGTAGCGAAATGAACCATCTTGTGCCTACTGTCCAAAATACTCACTGTCTGGATATCCTGTAGACCCCACTCTCTGAAAATGTGGATGTTGAATGAATCAACGAAAATTCATCTTTGTTTAAACCTAGAAATCAGGGTATTCATCATTAGATTAAAGGATTCTGAGAACTCTATAGACAATAATAAGATATTAGGTCATCCATACATTAGATCTGGAACCTTCGTAAGGAGAGGGAATTAGGTGAAATAAGGGAGGAAATTTGGATCTGATAAGGGAGACAAGGAGGATGTTTCCCCTTTGATGGAAGGTGGGCGTCCCTCCCCCATTAGAGGGGAAATGACCAGAACAAGGTCCACCACCATCAATAGTAGAAGAAGGTCGCCACAATCCTCCCTAGTGACCCTATTGTTAAAACCATTTACATAAATCTTTATCATTCTCACATTATTCTCATTTTTGGGAGCTACCTATAACTACCACAATAAGTTTTTATCCAAAATTATCCTAGTTTTTCATCTCATTGACCTCAGATTCTTCTAAACATTCATTTTATTTTGAAAGAAGATTATTTTTTAATAATTATTTGTAAATTTGTTTATTTAAATTCAAAAATAATAATGACTTTTTCAAGGAAATTTAATCTTAATCATCATCATCATCATCTAGAATTTTGTTAGGTAACCTCAATTGAAGATGTTGAACCATTCCACCTCGAAGGCAATAAAGTGGAAATTTCCATTTCAACATTCCATTTAAACATTATATATTTGATGAGGAAAGTAACATTACCACATCAGTATCATCTTCTTCATAGCCCTATTAAATGGTGTTATTTTTTTCCTTGAATTCTTCCTCATTGGAATTCACACTTTCAATTGATTAATTATCTTTATTTCTCATCACTTATATGACAATAGTACTATGAAATCTATCCAGTGCCAACTACATTATATCTTTATACTCTAATAAATATATATTTATATTGATCCAAGGAGAATGTATTCTCGTATTATATGTAATGATCTTTAAATCATCATGAGTCTGTATGAGACCACACAATTATTCAAAACAACAATCAACTAGTAATAGGAGGAATTTATAAACTCATTAGGGTTCATTATAAGATCCAAATAATTATTCCATATAACCTATAGTATTGATTCTCTAATGTTTTAGTCACCCTTATTAATATTTATCAACATTTACCACCTATCATGTGATGAATTACATGAAATCACCTTAGTATAGATTTAATTGGATAGGGATCCCCTTAAATAATTATATTCATTGGCATAAAATTCAAATTACCTTTACACATGTTTTTATAAATTACTACTATCCACATTGGCTAAAATACAATGCATTACTATAGTAAAGATAACTATTCCAAAATATAAAAAGTTGGGTTCTTTTTGATTATTCCATAATTCGAATTGGTCTTCATTAATGATGGTAATATCTTTAATCTTGATAACCTCTACTAAAACCATAGAGAAATAAACACTAATATTAACCCTTAACTTTGATACCAATTGTTACTTTAATTAGGTTATATAAATTGAGAGGGAATGAATTTGGGTATGAAAGATTAAACAACTTCACCTTTGGATCTTTTTTCCTTGTTAAACAATAAAACATTATCTCCCTTTCCTTTTAAAAAGTCTCAACAGAAATAAAATCATTCATTTGACACATAAATTGTTCTTAGATCACATGAACTGGGATACGTCCAAGGATAAAGCAAAGGAATTGTTCTAATAAACCAAATCCATAAAAGAACAATCATGTTACAAACCCTTGATCAGAATCACTATACCTTATGGTTTATAACCATTATCAATTTGAAAACTACTACTATGTCAAATTAATTGTGCTAACTAGTCCTTCTAATTATTCAAATTTTGATCACATGAAATAGTATTTTTTACACCTTATTTGGTGCGTCATAAAATCCACATTTATCCACTTTATGAATACAACGTTTCCATGGTTTTATTGGCTAATATCATTTCATCAATTTCATGATGAACAATTATTTCATGAATTTTACATAGCTATTCAGAAACATCCAAATTATTTACAAGAATATATTTCTTTCTTGAAGCACACCAGTTTCATGAACTCCACTGATTTTTCACAGCATAAATAGAATTTTTAAAGAACAATTATTTCACAAAGCACACTTTGACATCATGAAGCTCAACACATTATTTAAGCACACATAGCCTTTTTGAGGCTAAATAAATTCACAATCCTTACAACATTCACATATCCTTCACAAACATCCTTTCATCGTGAAATGTTTTGAATGAAAAATATCCTGAAATAACATTCATGAATTAAAATCCGCTGTGTTTTCATAAAGTCTTTCTATAATCAAATTAGGGGTGTAGGGGAATATTTATTAGTGTTTCCTCCATTACGTGAAGCTTCCAATCTCACCAGTATCTTTTCATTAAGCTCCAAATTCAATTTTGCAAACCTCATTGTATACATGATGAACCTGGAAAATTTTCCACTAAAAAAGATTCTTGTATTCATGGACGAATATTGTAAGAAATATCTCTAGAACAATATCACTACACATAAAAACCCACATTTTCAACAAACACAATCGCCGAAAAACACAACAATGTTACCTTGGTGTATTTTTTCCTAAAATTAATGTATAGCATGTTGAAACCACTAATCATAGTAATGAAGAAAGGGGAGATCATGAGGATGGTGAAAATCTCTATATTATTGTATCATTTAGAGCTTATTATTCCTCCCACCATCAAGCTTAACAAGAACATTAATTCAGATATGAGGACCATGATGATATTGATGTATAAATAAGTGATTTTTTAATATATAGTTTGGGAGGATAGTAACTCAAATAAATCCAAAGGAAGTAGAGATGGTAATGAAGAATCATATACATAGAATCATGTCATTTGATTTTATATAAGGAAAAATAGAATATTTATAACTCCTAGACGGGGGGTGTTTGATGATAGTGAGGGAAATTGAGGTATTGTAGAAGAGAATATTGAAAATTCCATCTCTATTACTAAGATAGTTCTTTATGGTTTGCGACTTTCATGGATATATATTTAACATAGAGTTGATGTATCCCCACCCTAGACCATATAAGAACCTGTTTCTAAAGTGATGCACGACCATAATCCGAATAATGTAGTTGAAAATGAAGAGGATAATGGTGTTTAATATTCTCTTAGATCAACTTGTAATGATATTTTTGATGATGATGAGGATGAAGATGTTATAGAATAAGAAGATTTGTCTTTGAGACCCAAGATAAATATGAATTAAAGTGAGCTAAATTGTATGAAATATTTTCTTGATCCATTTAAACATATCCCTACTTCTTCTTCATCGATTTCATTTGTGACTAAAGAAGATTTAATTTACTTTAAATATGATTCGAAAAGAGTTTTTAGGTAACTAATATTTTATAAGTTATTTGTACCCATCATAGAAGAGTAAATCACTAGGATATTCACTCTTATCATCTCTCATTTTCAGTTGACGCATCATATATAAATTTATTTGATAAAAAATTTCATTTATTTAATAATGGAAAAAGTGATATCCCTGAAATTAAAACTCAAAAAAATTAGTATAATTATTAAACAATAGTTTCTGAATGAGATCATTCACCCTTTTACATGACATGCTCCTCAGCATGCACTAGATTTTCAAGGACTTTATTCTCCTTTGAAAAGTAATATTAATGTTGATCAGATCAAAAAATAATAACAAATTGATTGAAATTATTCATTTTTGAATCTCGTAAGACCATATAAATGTTGTTTGAGGGATTTCAAACACATAAAACAAAAACATTTGAACTAGTTAGAGAATATATGAATTAAGATAGCATAGATATGGAAAAAATTTAATGGTCTAATGATTCTTATCAAAAAGAGATTTTCTATGACTCGTATATGAAGACCTTGTTTATATAATTACCATGTGGTCTTAGAATTCCTCTTCAAAATCAGGCCTTTAAAATGCATATAGAGAGTTTGAAAATAATTACTACAATTCAAGAAGACTTTTTGAAGAAAAAAATTAATAAATTTAGGCCGTAGAGAATGGATCTAGATATATGAAGGATTTCAATAGACTTCTATAGCCCATAAATTATTCTAATAATACTACCAATGAGGAACCAACATCACTGAGTATTTCTTGAGCACCTTTATTTACCACTTATTTTACTAACCCTATTTATTTTCTCTTGAGTCTGATGTATATTATATTTTCTATATTTTTATGTTTGTGCATTTTCAAAAACCATAACTAATTTTTTCAACACAACCTATTGTTCATGAATCAGTATCTAATAACAAAGGGAAATATCATATTATCCCTTAATTGATATGATATAATTTTCAAAATCTAGATTTTTATTAGTTTTTTTGATAGGGACATTCATAAATATTTTTGAATCATCAATCAAATATATTTTTGTCATTAGGTATTCCAATTTACCAATTTATTTTCACTATTTAATAAAAAAAATTCTATTGTATATTTGAATTATACATTATCCTCTCAAACAAACATGGACATATTTTATGATAATCCTAAAAGAGGGAAGATTTTGTTTCAAATAATTTCATATAATCATCCATGATTTATGATCATTAAAAGGGATGATATTGTTGTAACAGTTCATAAAATAATTATTTTAATATTATACAAATTATGATTCGTAGGTTAATAATGATTTCTATTCTTTTTTATAGTAAAAATATTCTATAAAAAATGTAAAAAATTTATAACTCTTATTCTTATCACAACTACATATCATATAAAGAATTTCAACTGAATGTAATGATCATTTTTTTATATAGAAGTAATATCCCATTGAATTCATGGTGACCACATGGACAATCATGTGATTATATGTCAGATAAGTAAAATATCTATGATTCTTGAATTGACTACATTAGTATTGAACCAACCTCATGTAGTGTTCAAGGGACCGTATGAGGACATCAACCAATCATGTAGGAAGAAATGAAAATGTGGATATGTATTGAACCTACCAAATGAGGATCCTATGATACAATTTAAATAGATTATGTGACCATATGAATAGTTTAATTTTCCACCATTCTATTTACACATGGATCATGTGACTACATGGAGATAGAAAGTGAAAATTTCTAGTGATTACAATATAAATTCACTCTAAGGTGATGCGTTTTCATGAAAATATGATTATTCCTAAGAAAATATCATGTGAAAATGCCTTATTCAAACATTAATGAATATTAAAATTTCATAGGATATATTTTGAAGCATTTAGTAAAGAGTCAGATCAATTATGGAGGGCATATTAGAGTAATCAGTGTGAGGACTATTTTATGAATATTCCATTATGGCTAATTATAGTAGGTAATATCCTAAAGAAGTGAATTCTTTCATAGACCAAAAATTGAGATATTAATATAGAAATAAATATTATATAGTGTAATTTACATTTTTATTTCATGATTTATTTTCTTTTTCGTCTCAGTGGATGATCCTTTCAATGAATTTTCAACGATTGGTTCAATGAAAATTGAATGTCTAGAGTTGATCATATTGAGGTACATCGTAAGGCCATCTTAATCTTATTATTTTCTCTCTATTTTAATTTTTTTCAGGTTACTTTTTAAAAATAATTTAGGTTAATTATCACATTATCTTTCACTATACTAAAGAGTGATAAATATTATCTTTCTGTATGTTCAACATTAGTTTTTCCATGGATAAATATAGATGTGGTTGGTTGTAGCATAAATTTTTTTCAATGGAGTTGTATATATAAATCATAATCTAGAATGTGGATATAGTTTATTAGGACTTAATAAATTCTCTCAAGATTCGGTGAAAATCAAGATGAGATGATTAGGTTCTAGCTTGTAAATAGACCTATGATTTTAAATTCTACTATTTTTTGATTTTTTCTTTTCATACACAATTTTCTAAACTATTATCACTAATTTTATAATTCTTATACTTTTTAATCATTATTTTATAAAAAAAATATTTTCAAATAAGTTTTCATAATTTTTATCATTTATATGTATTATGTTATATTTTTAGTGAGTAAAATATTTCAAAATGAAAAATTGGTTTCAAAGTTGATTTAATTAAATTTAAACCAAAAAGTTGTGAAATGGTATAAAACAATAAATTTTTATATACTAACATTACTTATATATATTTATTTTTAATTTTAGGGGATTAAATACCTATTTTAAATAAGAATATTAATTTTGAGGCTCAATGTAACCCACGCACCCCCTTTTTATTCTTTCCATTGGGATAAATAATAACCAAATAATATTTTTCATGATTAATAAATAGTGATATCTCTTTCACAATTACATTGTTTTAATAGTGGTGATGACCCATTAATGAATACCCTAAGTGTAACATCCTAGATAAATAAGGAATAAGACACTTTTCATATTTATTAATATTTTTGAATTAAATATTAATATTACATTAAAGTGGATGCTATGTTCGATAGCGTTCCTGATACATAACAACATGTTTCTTTGAAATGTTAGGTTGCACACTAATAATATAATATTATTATTTTAAATGGTTATTAACTCCTAGCCGTTGTATTGGAGGTAATGAACAAAACTAAATAAAATATGATTATACATGTTTCATAAATGTAATTACATTTTTTTAATAAATGTTAGAGGCTTAAAATATGAATGAATCTAATTTTAATCATAATTTACATTAAAAGTTCAATTTAACCCATTTTAATGGAGAACCCTATTTAAATATAGTTCTGGTCAATTTAATACATTTTACATGACTAAATAAAATCCTTCTTTAGAATGGGGACATCAAAATTTACTTTGTGTAATTTTTTGGAATTTTTCTGAAAAAGTTCATTTTTTATCAATACTGTAAATATTGTATTTTAATTCAAAACTATGTTTTAATATAATTCATTTATATGTGTATATTATACTTTCAATTGGTTTTAATGTGTAATTAAAATTTATTTTTACAATTTAATCCATTTTTGGTCATTGAAATTAATTTCACTTTGAAATTGGACATAAACAAGTGTCAATCATTTGATAGTTAGTGTTTCTTAAAACCACACTATTGGTTCTAACATTATGAATTTATTCTAAAATTAATTAATGAAACTTTTATTTTTTTAATTTTGAAAAATAGACATCATTTTCTAATTTGGAATATCAAATAAATCTTGGGCAGATGTTTTGGTATTTTTCAGAAAAAATTCAATTTTTAATGAATAGTGAATCCACTTAGTGCTAGTTAAAAAATGACTTTTTCATTTAAATGAAATTATACCACTTCTGTGAATTTAATTTTAAAAAAAAGTTCATACATGGCTATTATAAAGAAGGAAAATTTGGGTCATTAAGATGAAAATAATTTATGGTGAATAGTAACTTTTGACTTTTATTTGCCGCGGTTAAAGGTAAATAGGGTAATTCAATGTAAAATGAATATTATAATAATTAAAAATTACCTAAAAACTAATCCTAACCTTATTTTTTGAGTCATGGCTACCATGAGATTCTTTGGGTGGATTTTGGGGCCCCATGATGTAACTTAAGAGTGATAATGAAACATTAGATTAATTAATTTAATGTAAAGGAAAAAATGACATAAACCAACATATTTTCATAAATTAATTTTTAAATGGTGTTATATAAGGAATAGTTTGGTATATAAATACTATTTGGAATGATAAAAAGCATTCATACATTATAGTATTTTTTTTATAAATTTTAGACAGCGAATAAATTAAATTATTCATGACACAATAATGATGGAGTGCTTACCTCATTAATAAATCAGTTAAATAAATAAGATTATAAATATTAAAATAGCATCCAAAACATGTCCAATTCTTTTTGGATGATTTTATTTCGACCACTAGTCGTCTTATCTTTGAATCTAAGGATTTATGGATCTTTATAAACCGAATATAAGTTTATAATAAAATAATATTTTCACACTTTCCTAAAGAGCCCCTCCTCTCCCTAATAAAAGGAGACCACTTCTAACCAATTTATCACACCTATCAAGCAACCTGGCACGTCCACACGCTGCCCAATTATTCTCCATACATCCCTCTCCTCCTCGTAGAAGCCTTACCTTAGGTAGAATGCACTTCAAGAAGTCCTTTGTTTCAAACCAAAGGGAGTTAACCAAATTAAAGGTAAATGTTTCTCTTAATTTGTTTTCATTTATTTTACATCTCCAACCCCTAAAATATTTTTATTCCTTTCTTTTATGACAAAACCTGTATCATAAATATTCTAGTATATTGTTTTAAGATGTATTAGAACTACACATACAGACACATCCATCTAATAGGTGAAGAACATAATGTTTTTGTGGATGGAAAACTAACGCCTCAAGAAACGATGACTGTTCAATTACCTCTTACCACCTCTCATGGTGGCCATTATTATGGCGCTATATTTATATAGGATATATATTATTTTTTTGATTTCATTATGCTTCTTTACTTCCCATTTATATCACTTCTTTATGGTTTCCATAGTGGGTAAATACGATAATCTCATTAAAGGAAGTGCGGACTACCGCCCCCTCAAAGGGATATGAATCGTTAATGCCTTATGTGGGACGTATAAAGGATGGAGTTATTAATATTGTATATGATATTATTCTGGAATTATAATATAACTATGTATCATTATATTTTAATTCCATTAAAATAATAATTAGAAATGGAAGTAGTGTTCATGCGTAAGTATGGCTTACCGTCTCCATGAACGGTGTATTTCATTTCTTACCTTTAAATGTTATGTACTATTACAAATACATGTATATAATGGTTATATATTATATAAATGATATCTAAATAATTAATTCCATTCTTTATATAATGATTTATTTACCACAAGGACAACTTGTAAATATAACGTGTTCATTTTTTACTCAAGTACCAAATATCGACAAAATGGACGTTATTAACTGAAATCATAACATAATATTATTAACATGGTAATAAGTGATATAAAAGGAATAATAACTTGAAAAAGGATCTTAAGAAAGTATAATTTAACTTTAGTTTATTATTCAGTAGATTAAAGAACGATCGAGTCAAGTCGAACACAAGGTGAGAGATTTTGTTATCTCACTTTTAATTCCGTGAGATTTCCATTGTTCGGCACATATTTATTGAATATGGGGTATTGGGTTCTTCTATTTGAAATATATTATCATGATTATAAAACATATTCATATTATTCTGTGATTCATTTTGTTTTTATTAACTTTTGTTCATACGACTCAGTTGATTACAACGTGGTAAAGGGTTTCATCTCACATTTTATTCCCGTGAGCTTCATGCTATATTTGCCACTATTTTATTTTGTGTGGTGTATGTACTTCCAATGGTTGTAATCTTTTTATAATATAATTTCATTTATTATTATTTAAATATTCATTGTATGATACTTCATTAATGTGGAGAATGTTTTGAAAGTTACCAAATCGGTAAGGGAACCTTTCACCCCCTCTTTTTTTAAAAGACTTCTTATTGTTATGTCTTTTAATTAACAACTAATTATGTTGGGATATGTTCTTATATATCCTTATTGATGTAAACATTTGCTTCATGTGTTGAGGTACCCTTTTTATCTCATAAAGTCATTTTATTAATTTTAAAGAGACTTTGTTAGGATGTCGAATTTTTACAGGGGAACTTCTTAACCTAATTTCGATTCTTTGGGTTCAACATGTACTTATTGAATATATCATCCTATGAAATTGTGTGAATGACCTATGATTGTTTTAAACTTATTATCCAATTATATTGGGTTTATTTATATTTGTCACACATAATTATGAGATTGATTTATCCTTAATTTAAAGACACAATCTTTATAAGAGATTTCATCTCAATTTTCATTCCTTTGAGACTTCTTTGTTGTTATACACCAATTCACTTTTATATGGTTTATATAATGTACATTGAAAAATTATATCATGAATAAATTTATTCTCATGATATTATAACCTTCTTATTAAATGTTATTCCTCAATTATTTTTATTCAAGTGTCTCTATTTTTTTAAAAAACTCTTTATCGAAAATATCGTTTGAAATGTTTTAATGATTTGTTCTTCTAAATTTTTCTCATTAATGACCATGTTTGAAAAATTGGTTTTAGGATTTATTTATATGGAAATAATGTTTTCAAATAATAATTTATTTAAAAGCATCAATGTGGTGTGGGACTCTTTGATTCAAAAATATCATTTTAAAAGCTTTTGAAAATGATTTGATAAGAAATTGTTTATGTCAATATATTGATTTGATATATTGGAATATGGAATTGTTATCTTTCCATTATTCATGTGTTATATGTTATTATTATGTTATAGTTATATTTAATTGTTTACGTATATGGGTGTTCCCTTGATAAACCTAGGGAGGGTGATCCCAAGATAGCTCTTCAATGCATTGGGTAACGTGATGGAGGTAAACGCGATGTTTCTCCAAAGAGATTTAGGGAATATACTATGATGTGTATTACAAGTGAAACTCCCTATGTAGCTGTGATAGATACAATGTATGTTTGATTTGGATTCCATAAGTAACCTTTATGTTTTATGATTTTTGTGTGTTATTCATAAATCATATGATTTTATATGGTATGTTATGATTGAAAAGTGTGGTTTCATTGATTTGTATTTATGGATGGCCTAATGTTTTCGTTCCTTATTTTATAACCCTTAATGAGATTTTTTTCCTCATCCCAAGTTTTTGAAATGTCTTCCACTGGACTGAAAGATGAATATGGTAAAATATGGGATCAAGTAAAATATATGCTATCTAAAACATGGAACTAAACATGTTTTATTTTGAAAGTTTTTATTTAATGAAAAAAATGGATATTGATTAGTAGTGACTACATGTAATATTCAAGTAGTAATGTTATAGTTAAGTCCAAATTCTCTAAAACTCTAAAACTGAAAAGATCCTCAATGTGAATTATTCATTTAATTCAATATTATATAATGCTTATGGTCGGGTCCTTACAGTTGATATCAGAGGTCGGTTTAGACAACTTTAGGGATTAAGAATTTTTGTTTGATGTATGGTTAGTCCCTATCTATTATTTATGTTAAATCCTTGTTTTATAAATTATTCAGATCAAGCAAAGTCAGTTATAAATGGAAGGAGGAGGATCTCAAATGATATTCTTATCTCTTCCTGATTACATGGTTGCAATAATTATTGCAAAGTAATGTTCGGATGATTGTGAAACGTTTTCTACCACATCACTCACTTGAAAGCATTTGTTTGAGATATCAAACACCTCCACAATAACACGTTATCATCGTGGATCATGGGTTGTATTTAGAAATATCCTATTTTCACAATCTTCTCATATTTTCAATAAAGGTAAATATTATCAAGGAGTTTTCAAATACTTTACCTTATCAAAATATTTTGAAGCATATTATGATTTTAAAAAAGGTTCTGAAGAAGGATACCCTTGCACAACCTATTTATATTTTATTTTAAAATATATTCTCTCAGCACATACTTATGGTATTTTAATGGGACTCTTAATTGAATGTTTCAACTCAAATTTGGTTCGACTGTTTTATAGAAATCGTGTTTTATCAGATGTTTTGAAATTATATGTCATACATGATTATTTTACAAAACTTTTTTTCTGTGAACACCCAAATGACCCATGTTATACAAGGTGTATTTGGATGGAGGAAGCAAATGATTTTTAAGGATCTCTAAATCATTGTTTCAATGAATGTGCCTTCTATCTACGTGAAAAATATGACGATGAATCCAAATGGACACCCTGATCAAGGTATGATGTTCTTCATTTTGGGGATTGTTTTATTTTATCATATGGTGGTGAAATAAGACATCAAGAATTTTTATGTTGAGATCATAATGAATTTGGATGAAAATGAGTTTTATAAGTAATCCTTTGAGGTTAAAACATTTTAGGGTTATTTTTTATTTTTATAAAAAGGATAACCCATATGATGGGTGACAAACCGTCACATCTAGTGAGGCTGCATGAATCGAACCCACAACTGAAGGCCGACAAGGGTGCATCGCCTACTACTAGCCTACATGAAGTCCCTGGTTAATATGAATTATTATTTTAGTAAAATGTTTTTATGGAACAAGAATAAGTTGATATTTGGAAATTATGTTCTATAAAATAGATATACATAGTATTGAAAATTGATTTAGTGATTTAGTGATAAATGGTTGTTGTGGAAGACGTTCTCTATTTTGAGGAAACACTATATGCCTAAGGAAGATAGAGTACTATGGGATTTCGATTGTGAAATAATGATTGAAATTTTAGTTTGGAAGAATCTATGATTTTATTATGGACAAATGATGATTTGATTTATTAATGAAAATGAATAACTTATCATAGAGAATATGTGATTTGGTTAATTACTTTTCAATATGAGACTTTATGAGTAACTGGTGTTACTTGGAGATAAATGTTAAGATGTATCGTTGAAGTCTAGGTAATTAAATAATCATGAGATTTGGGTTACAATCACTATTTGGATTACTTTTGATGAATTTTAGGACAATTGTTTATTTAATGGTCATTGTTGAACTTTGGGGTTTTTTAGGAAAATTTGGGAGATTAAGAGTTGTTTTTCTTTATTTAAACGTTTGTCCTTTTGGTGGATTATATGATCTAGTACTAACCGTCTTGGTTAAATTTAATATATAAAGACATGAGAAATATATAGTTCATCTTTTGGGGATTATGTGATTCTCTCTACATTGATTATAGCGCTGTTAATGTGAATATATTCATCCTGAATACTCATCATTTGGATAAAATATGAGTTTGTGTTAGAAATATAGTAAAAGATGAATGTATACATGAAGAGTAAGTATAGTTCCATATGTTTTTAGTTGAGCTCATAAATAATTTCTCAATGAAAAATATCTTAATACAAAAACCATGTCTTTTATCTTTTCCTACTGGGGAATAAAAGATTGTTTAACGCATCACAAGTTTTTGATTTTATGGTGGTTTATATTCTCCTAAACATGTTTTCTATCACTCTCAATCAGAACATGATGGTTTTTTTTCTCCTCCATATCCATGTTTTCATGGAATCCTACTATCTTTTGTCTCGGGTATCTTTTGTACTTCTCTTACTTTATTTTATAGTGATAGTTTTATTGACTCCTTTTCTGATGTGTGGATTTTAATGAAGTTTCCAAGACCAATTTTAAAATTGTGAGGATGCAATTCCCAAAAGGGGGGAAGGATGTAACATCCCAGATAAATAAGGAAAAAGAAACATTACATATTTATTAATATTTTTGAATTAAATATTAATTTTACATTAAAGGAGATTCTATGTTCGATAGTTTACCTGATACACAACAAAATGTTTCTTTGAAATCTAACATTGCACACTAATAAAATAATAATATTATTTTAAATGGTCATTAACTCCTAGACATTGTATTGGATTGAATGAAAAAAACTATATACAATATGATTTTAAATTTTTTTTAAATGTAATTAAATTTATCTAATAAATTTTAGCGGCTTAAAATGTGAATGAATCAAATTTTAAGCATAATTTACATTAAAAGGTCGACTTACCACCTTTTAATGGAGAACCCTCTTTAAATATAGTTTTGGTCATTTTAATACATTCTATATGACTAAATAAAATCCTTCTATAGAATGGGGACATCAAAATTTTCATTGTGTAAATATTTGTAATTTTTCAAAAAAAATCATTTTTATGAATAGTGTAAATATCATATTTTAATTCAAAAATATGGGTTAATATACTTTATTTATATTGTTATATTATCTTTCTAATTGGTTTTAAAGTGTAATTAAAAAACATTTTTACCATTTAATTCAATTTTGGCCATTGGAATTAATTTCACTTTGAAATTTGACATAAAACAGTGTCAATTATTTGATAGTTATTGTTTCATAATAACACGCTATTTGATTTAACAAGGGGAATTAATTTTAAAATTAATTAATGAAACTTTTATGTTTTTAATTTGGTAAAATATAAATCATTTTTGTATTTGAAATATCAATTATATCTTAGGCTAAATTTTTGGTATTTTTCTGAAAAACATCAATTTTTGATTAATAGTGAAACCACTTAGTGGTAGTTAAAAAAACTGACTTTTTCATTTAAATGAAATTTTACCACTTTTGTGAATTTAATTTAAAAAATCAGACATACATGGTTGTTATCAAGAAGAAAAATGGGGTTCATTATGATTAAAATAATTTTTGGTTAATAGTAAATTTTGACTTTTATTATTACCACAGTTGTTGGTAAATAGGGTAATTTAAGGTAAAAATAATATTATAATAATTCAAAATTACCTTAACACTTGTCCTTACCTTATTGTTTGAGTCATGGCCGAACATTTCCATCATTGGGTTGATTTTGGGACCCCATGAAGTCACTTCAGAGTGATAATGACACTTTACATTTATTAATTTAATGTAAAGGCAAAAATGACATACACAAAAATCATTTAGTAAATTAATTTTTAAATGGTTCTATATAAGGAATAGTTTTTTCTATAAATATTCATTGGAAGGATAAAAATATTTACTACATGATAGTATTTTTTTATAATTTTTAGACATCAAATAAATTAAATTAGTCATGACACAATAATGATGTAGTGTTTACCTCATTAATAAATCATTTAAATAAATATGAATATAAATATTAAACTAACATCTAAAAATTGTACAATTCGTATTGAATAATTTTATTTCGACCATGAGACATATTATCTTCCACTCTATTGATTTTTGGTCCTTTTGAAATCGAATATAAGTTTATAATAAAATAATATTTTCACACTTTCTTAAAGAGCCCCTCCTCTCCCGTATAAAAGGAGACCACTTTTAATAAATTTCTCACACCTATCAAGCAATTTTTTTTCCAAACTATGCCCAATTAAGCTCCCTACACCTCTCTACTACACTTATAATCCTTACCTTAGGCAGAAGACACTTCTATAAGACATATGGTTCAAGCCAAAGGGAGTTACCCAAATTAAAGGTATCAACTTCTCTTAATTTGTTTTCTTTTATTTTACATCTCCAACCCCTATACTCATTTTATTCCTTTCTTTTGTAACAACACCGGTATCTTAAATATACTAGGAATTTATTATAAGAATTATTCGAACTACACTTACACACACCTCCATCCAATGGTTGGAGAACATAATGTTTCTGTGGATGGAAAACTAAAGTCTCACGGAACGATGATTATTCAATTACCTGTTACCGCCTCTCATGGTAGCCATTATGATGGCACTTTATTTATATATGATATATATTATGTTTATTATTTTCTTTATGCTTCTTTAATTCCCATTTATATCACTCATTTATTGTTTCCATAGTGGGTAAATATGATAATCTCATTAGAGGAAGTGCGGACTACTGCCCCCTCAAAGTGATATGACTCGTTATGACTTATGTGGGACGTATAAAAGATGGAGTTTATAATATTGTATATAATATTATACTGGAATTATATTATAACTATGTATCATTATTATTTTAATTCCATTAAAATAAAAATTATAAATGGAAGTAGAATTCAGGCGTACATATGTCATACCGTCTCCTTGAACTGTGCATTTCATTTCTTACATCCAAATTTTATGAACTATTATAAATAAATTTATATAAAGGATATATATGATATATATGATAATTAAATAATTAATTTCATTTTTGATATACTCAACTATTGACCACATGGACAACTTGTAAATATAAGGTGTTCATTTTTTTACTCAAGTACCAAATATCGACAAAATGGACGTTATTAACTTAAATGATAACATAATATTTATAACATGGCAAAAAGTGATATAAAAGGAATAATAAACATGAAAACGTTTATTAAGAAAGTATAAATTAACATTAGTTTATTATTCAGGAGATTAATGAACGATCGAGTCAAGTCGGACACAAGGTAAGGGATTTTCTTATCTCACTTTTAATTCTGTGAGATTTCCATTGTTCACCACTTATTTATTGCATGTGGTGTATTGAGTATTTCCATTATATATATATTATCATGATTATAATTATATTCATAGTATTCTGAAATTCATTTGGTGGTTACTAACTTTTGGTCATGCGACTCAGTTGATTACAACGTGGTAAAGGGTTTCATCTCACTTTTTATTCCCGTGAGATTCATGCTATATTTGACACTATTTCATTTTGTGTGGTGTATGTACTGAAAATGATTGTACTATTTGTGTAATATAATTTAATTTATGAGTATTTAAATATTAATAGTATGATCTTTCTTTCTTGTGGAATATATTATGTAAGTTACCAAATCGGCAAGGGAACCTTTCAGCATCCTCTTTTTTTTAATTCTTCTTTTTGTTATGTCTTTTAATTTACATCTTATTATGTTGTGATATGTTCTTCTATATCCTTATTGATGTAAAAATTATGTACAAGTGTTGAGGTTCCCTTTTTATCTCATCAACTCATTTTATAAATTTTAAAGAGACGTCGTTTGGGTGTCGAATTTGTACAGGGAAACTTCTTATCCCAATTTCGATTCTTTGGGTTCTACTTGTACTTATTAAATATTTAATCCTATGAATATGTGTGAATGACATATCATTGTTTTACACATAATATCCACTTATATTGTGTGTATTTATTTTATTCACACATAATTGTGAGATTGATTTATCCTTAATTAAAGGATACCATCTTTATATGATATTTCATCTCAATTTTCATTCCATTGAGACTTATTTGTTGTTATACACCAATTCACTTTTATATGGTGTATATAATGTAATTTGAAATATTATTTCATGAATACCTTTATTATCATGATATTATAATGTTATGATTAAATGTTATTCCTCAATTATTTGTATTCAAGTGTCTCTCTTTTGGTTAAAAAACTCTTTAACCAAAATATCATTTTAAATTTTTTAATGATTTATTCTTTTAAATATTTTCCATTAATATCCATGTTTTCAAAATGGGTTTTAGGATTTATTTATATGTACATTAATGTTTTTAAATGATAAATCATTTAAAATCATTGAAGTGGTATGTGATACATTGATTCAGAAATCTCTTTTTAAAAGGTTTTGAAAATGATTTGATAAAACATTGTTTATTTCAATATCGTGATTTGATATATTGGAATTTAGAAATGTTATCTTTCAATTATACATGTGTTATATGTAATGATTAAGTTATGGTTATTGGGAATTGTTTACGTATACATTTGGTTCCATGATAAACCTAGGGCGGGTGAGCCCATGATAGCTCTACAATGCATTGGGTAATGTGATGGAGGAAAACATGATGTTTCTCCTAAGAGATTAAGGGAATATAATTTAATGGGAATTCCATGTGTAAGTCCCTATGTAGATGTGATAGCTACAATTTAATTTTGATATAGATGCCTTAAGTAACCATTATGATTTATGAATTTTTTGTGTGATTCATAGATCTTATGATTTTATAAGGTATGTTATGATTGAAAAGTATGGTTTCATTGATTTGTATTTATTGATGGGATAATGTTTTCCTTCCTTATATTATAACCCTTATTGAGCTTTTAATTCTCATCCAATGTTTTTGAAATGTTTTCCATAGGACTTAAAGATGAATAGGGTCAAGGATGGGATCATGGAAAAGTCATGTTATCTAAAACATGGAACCAGACATGTTTCTTTTTAAGAGTTTTTATTTTATGAGAAAAATGTATATGAAGTAGTAGTGTCTACTTTTAATATTTAAGTTGTAATGTAATAGTAATGTCCTAATTTTCTAAAACTCTAAACCAAAAAATATATTCAATGTAAATTATTCATTTAATTCAATATTAAGTAATGTTTATGGTTGGGTCCTTACACTAAGTATTGGAGATAACATTTTCATCATTATATATATTGGTTTTTAATGATCAATCATTAGAGGTTTAATTTTGTTAAGAGTATTGATATTCCCAAAAAAAAATTCCTTAGGTATTAGTTAAAACTAATTCAACAATACCAGGGTTGATGACAAGTGATGACCTATATATTGTTATATTTTATTAAAATTTTTGATAACCCATTCAATATTTTTTTAAGGATTAGTGTACACCCTTTCACCATTGAATCATTTTATGACCGGTAATACATAATTCACTATATGTGATAAAACATTCACAACGACATTTTTTGATTATATATATTTATTTATTCACAACTAATCTTCAGTTACAAAATTGTAAAAATCAAACTATTGATGTCATACATGAGTCAACTTGATGATGAGTTGTAGAAAACATTATCCCATAAAAATCTAAATATATTTTGTAGTTCAACTAATGATTATGAGATCAACCCGTTGGATTATATGTCCCAATTATAACATTTATTCAAGTGGTAATTAATCAATCATTAGGGTAGAATCTTCAGTTGTCAATTGGTCGAGAGCTATATTGAATGGGTATTTATCAGATTCATTTTAATGAAATAAAATAATGCATCAAGTGAGGTATGGTAAGGCTAGGGATAGTGGATGGGTCGCATTTCAGTTTTATATTTAGTTTTTTGTAATATATATGATTATTCCATTGAGATATTTTTAATTTAATTATGATTATATTTTCTATAGGGAATCACATTGTTATGAATTGGTTATTTAATATTTATCTAGGAAAACATGGACCAGTACTTCAATTTCATACCTTGATGTTATATGTTTTTGGATGTTTTGTTTATATATAAATATTTCATGTGATGATATAATGGGTATAATCAACCCAGTGATACTATTTTACCCTCGTTTCATTACTAAAACACTTTGCATATGTAGCGGTATACCATTATAATTTTATTTTATTTACTCATCCCATGGAGGCAGGGTTTGAGCAGGGGATGTTACAATAGTTTCTTATAAAAGAAATACATATTCATTATTTATTATAATTATATGAAATAAAAATTCCAATGAATATTAGTATTAATTATGTGAAATGCTTATTTATAATTTTAATATTTATGATTGAAAATTATTAAACAAGTAATGAATAAATAGATTTTAAATACTATACTCAATTTATCTACATGTTGGGTGACAATTTGATGGAAACCTAAACCGATAATATCTAGATATCTGCTTAAAATTTTATTTTTTAAAATAGATACATCAACCACCATTTTCAATTTATTTACTATATTTCAATTAACATTATATCAATTATTTCACACTGATATCACTTATAATATGACTATTATTAACAATGTTTTTCACATTCATGTGAGTGGTACTAAGGGTATAGTGATAAATATAATTTATAATGGGAACACTGGTGATATCATTTTATGAGTGAGGTATGGTACATAGATCATGAATATTTAAATTAATTATTATTATAAACAATAAAACCATGAAATAAATTTTATTAATATAAATAAATAATAAAATTATTTAGTTCTTCATCACATGATCTATCACTATAAAATAATTTATAACTTTGTCATCAAAATGTTATAAATTATCATATATTTGATCACATAATTATATAATAAAAAACTAAATTACAACACAAATTTGTCGTAATAATACGTGGTTTTCTAAATATAGGTCTAAAAATAGATTTAATAAAACTAAAAGTTCTGTGAAAAAATTATTCTTTCTTACCTCAATGAATTCATAGAATCTACCATTATCAATTGATTCATCATGTTTTTTTAAATAATTCTAGTCTTTAATTGTTTCACCTCCAAGGAAGGATTTATTTTTTTCAATCATGCAATATTTCAACTGTTGGGTATCGAAGAATTGGTCTTATAAGAAATTTAATCATGTACACATAGTTATTTACATTATAAGAGTGATGAAAAATAAATATACCTTCAATAATTATATTATGACTTTTAAAACCCTACAACTAATATAATTGAATTAAATAAATTCAACATTACATTAGTTGGTATACCACATTAATTTTCCTCTTATAAACATAAACACGATAATATTTTAATGTTATTATTTTTCATAATTTTAATTCAAATATTAATTTTGTAATAATTCTGTTTCAATATAAAAGGGAAACATATCACTGAAGTATAAACTTATTATTACTATTAGTACTATTATTTATTAAATCAATATATTATTTAAATAAATTATACTATTAATAAAATAATAATGTAAAATAATAATAAATAATTAAAATCGTAATTAAAAATGTCATCAACATTTTAATATATAAATTATACATCAATATAGCCAGTCGAAAATTCCAGGATAAAAAACTATGACTAATTTTATAAAAAATCAATCAATTTTTAAATTTGTGTGAAATGTTGGGAGAGACTTTATTAGGTCATTGATAGTTTTCATGCAAAAAAATCATGAAAATATTAATTGGTGAAAAATCATTTTGTCATCATGGTTCATATTTTCTAGAATATAATAATAACGAATGAAAAAAACTAAGTCCACCAATGCTCAATAATCATATTATCTACTGACAATTAGACATACATGAACTTGGTTTGCAATTTCTGTATTATGTTCTAATAGAATTCTTTAATGGAATTTATACAAGAATCATATTACCTTTTTGTATTGAGAATATTCTTTCTATTTACCTATTGACCAATATTGATAAATAAATTTTATCCAATGATGTTATAAAAATTTAAAATATTAATATTAAAATATGATTCATTATAAATATTTATAAACATATATTTCAATGGTAAAATAATAACTACTATATTCCATCAATGTCAAATACATTATAAAATATAATTCTCAAAATAAAACACCTAATTTGAATAATTTTATATAAATGATTGAAATTATAATAGAAAAATTTATTTGTCTAATTTAAATATTGATTATCCCAATATTTGAAAGATTAGTTGATATTTTTATTATTTAGAACTTAATAATAAAATACTTTCAAATAATAAAAACTATTTTATTCATTATTACGATTCTATATTTAATTATATCTTAAAAAATGAAAATGAATATTTTTTATGAAATTTTTTATTATAAATGATGAAATAATGTTTATTTATTTTTCATTTTATTAATGATCGAATTTTAATTTAATTAATCATATATATATGCATATAAAAATAATTTATTTTATTTTCTATTTTAGTTTTCATGAAAAATAATTGACATTATTTTATATGTTTTGATAAGATAAATAAATTATAATTCCATGTTACTATCATATTCTGATTAAAATTCATTGAATTTTTATGAAATTGAGAATGTGATTACCAATAATAATTATTCATAATCTTTTTCATTTTTTTTATTTTTATTTTTCATGTTTTGTTTTTCGATTTTCTTTTTAAAATTTTTACTATAATACAAACAAGATTTTTTAACAATTTTTTTATGAATTTCAGTCTTAATAACTGAATTTTTTTGTGAATTTTATTAATGGACTTAATGTTTTGTATATATTGTTTTCAAACACTGAATATTTGATGGTATGAGGGTTTCTATTTTTTTTATTTCTTATATTCTTATCCAATCATAAAATGTATTCTATTAATCAATTTCAATTTTTATGTAGTGGTTCTTCAAAAATATATTTAAATTCGCAATTGATATACACAACATATTTTGGTTTTTGTAGATAACTAGTTTTCCACTGGTTACATATCATTATGAGACATCACTAGATAACAATAATAGTTTTATTGTCCATCATTAATATCCTTTGTATTTAATGAATACTGAAAATGTTGAGAATAGTATTTAACATGTGTTGTCATGAAATGTACAAGTAAAATTTAATATGATCATGCTTTCTTCATAGCTCCATGAAAGAGAATTTCATAAGAGAAAATAAAATAATAATACATGAGGAAGTTCCGGAATTACAAAACATTAAAAATTAAAAGTATCGATGAAGAAATAATTGGGCAAATCATTATTTACACCAAATTAATCATACATAAACAAAAAGTACAATATCCACTCATCGATTTAGTTAATTCTAAAAAGTAATAGAAAAAATATAATTGAGTAATAGACATATCAAAAATAAAGAGAAATAATATCATAAACAATTCCTGATGTGAAGGAAAATAGTATAGTAAAACATACTGACTAGTCTACCATACTACCTAACGGTTAATCTGGATGATGTATATTTTGTGTGATTATTATTTAGTCAAGAAGGTTATATGGTTTAACTAAATATTATAAAATATAGTTCTCAATAGAAGGTGTGGGTAATGAATCTCAACTAGAATCATAGACCCATTTTAGTTTTATAAAATGATTTGGAGGTACGGCTGCAATAATCCTCCTCTTATCGAGTTACACCATGATTCCAGCATAGAAATATTTGGGTGCTTTTAGTTAGGATATCCCTTTTCATATGGTTTATGAATAATAAAAAAAGGAATGAATTTAACCACCTTGTATTAAATGGATCATATTTTGACAAATCATTGTACATTGCATAAGGATAATATGATACCAAATGATAATATGAAAAAATGGGTGGGATATGTAGATGATTCCATTTAGTTATTAAATTAACCAGTGTAATTTTGAAATTCACAACTGAATGTCAATGAATAGCTGGGAATCAATGTTAATTGATCAACCCGTAGAATAAAAAAACTCATATCTCGTGTTTCATTATTATAAATTATAATTGACTTAATATTATTACATTCATGGAATATATTAATGTTTGGATGAAATGAAAAATCCCATAAAAGGTCCATAAAAACAAGATAGATAAAAAAATAATTTCACAACTATATAATAAAATAAGTTAATATAAAATAAATTGAAATCATTCTTCAATGGATAACTATTAATTCTTGCAGACTAAAACATTTTTTAAAATTGTAAATCCAATTCATTGTATTAAAAAAAAATCTTTTATTTATAAATAAAAATAATTTTGAAATTATTTCAAAAATTCACATTGATTGTTTAAAATTATCACAATATCTTCCAAATTCCAAAATATATATCTTTTCATGTATTTCTTCAAACTATCATCGTGGTTTTCATCCCAATTTATATAAATGAAAAAAATTATTCAAAATTCACCAAACTCTCCCAAAAATGAAGTATAATACATATATATTTAGACAAACAATGTAATAAAATTTTCATAAAAAATATTCAATATAATATTATTATCAAAAAAGTTTTTAATATAATACTTATATAATGATACATTATAAAGAAATCCATTAATCCATATTAATTTTTATTGTATTTTTTAATTTTATTATATTCAACTTCATTTCTTGAGATCCAAAAAACATATTTCATATTAATTTTATAGAATAAAACTCCCAAATATAGAAAAAAGTCATTTTTAGCGTTGTTTTCTTCAGAAAAATTTCATAAATAAATAAAATCCCCTAAACATGACAAATGTGTAGCCTAATTTACATCTATATTACATCACAATGAGTGTGATGATGTATAAGATATATATCTAAATAAAAAATTGTTGTAATTATAATGAGACTTACCTATATAGCTCCTAATCCAACATAATTTATAAATATATAAATAAGAACCTCTTCTACTACAACTCATGGAATACTTGGTACTACTAGTGATATTTTCAAACGATATTCTACACATGTAATCAATTTCATTAATAGTGTATGATTATATGATAGTGAAAAGAATAAAATTTTGATAAAATATATTTCTTATAATTTATAAAAATTAAAAATATTTCATCCAATAACTTTAGTAATCTATTTAAACTAATTATCCTACATCTTCTTATTTTTAATCAATTAAAATTTATAGGAAAATAATATAAAAATAATATCCATGATCATAAATTTAAAAATTTATTTTAAATTATGACTTTATGCTAGTAATAGACATCATATCATTACATATGATCTTCATATCTTCAATTTATATAAGTGATTAATACATTTATTTTTTTAATGATTTAAAATAAATACATGCATAAAACTAAAATCTATTGAAATAGTTTTCAAACATGAATTAATTAAATATTCTAAATCATTTTAATGGGTATTAGTTCCTTCTTAATACCTATTTATTAAATAAAAAAAAGTTTTATTTGAAATCATTAGAAAATAAAATTTAAGGATTCATGTCAACTTTCTCAAGAATATCACTATAAAATAATTTATTTCTAAAATACATGTTTTTTTGTGTGAAGATAATAGTATGAAGGAAATATAAGAAGTAATCCTATTGATTCATGTTTCAATAATAAGGAGAAAATTACATAATAATAAACACTTACCCGTTATACGAGAGACTTGGAAACCAGTCAATAATTATATTTAATTTTATTTTCCCCTTTAATAAACTCAACACTTTTGAATTTCTATTTACAACCTATGAATTTGGAACCACTTGGAATTTTAAAATAGACTATTTGAGATTATTTTTGAAATAATGCATCTCAATATTCATGTATGTGGTCTATTTTTTTGAATCACTATAATTAACAACCTTTAAATAGGACTAGGGATCCTAAATAGTGAAATCATGTGATATATATGGATAAATAGAAGAAATTTATACATTTTTATTCTATATAAAGGTTTAATGTCCATCCATGTAATAACCTATGATTTTAAAATAAGAACAGTGTGTTTGATAGTGTATATAACATGCAACCCTGAGCATAAATGACCCATGAAATATATTATTTAAATATGACAGTTATAACCTTGTCATTGAATAGTAATCTATGAACAAGATTAACGAAATTATCAAATAACTATAAATTTTAAAGTTAACCAAATTTTATGGATAATAATTATTCATTTCCTAGAAATGTCAATTTATCAATCAAAAATTAACATTTTTGTGGTAAAAATGATTTTATTTTCTCTTTGAGAGAAAGTAATTATTAATGTTTTCCACTTATTGAAAAATTATTTTCATATAATTAAATTATTTTTTAAAAATAAATATAAAAATTACATTCTCATGAAATTTTGGTATTTTTCTGAAAGGATTTATTTTTAATTGAATATTGAAAAATAAATCTTTCTATAAAACATTCATATCTTTTGAATAAATACAGTAATTAAAAATTAAAATAATTTTTTCCATTAGATTTGAAAGTGAAATAAAAATTATTTTAGTATATTATATCTATATTATTATATTTGAATCATCTTTATACCATATTTCAGAATAATTATATGTTAGGCCTAAAATCATAATTTTTAAAAAATATTTTCATTTCAAAAAGCCATAATGTGTATCCTCCTTAATTAATTGAAGTAATATTTAATGGTGAATTAGTGATATTAAACTTATAGATTATATATCCAAATATAATAATTTAAATCCTTCTAATTATTATTATAATTCATATAGTTAATATAATTTCAAATGAGGCTTGAAATGTTCATTTATTGAAATATTATTTTTCAACCCGTTTTTTTTTATTTTTAAATTACAATTATCTTCTTCTTTGTGTATATTTTTTTAAAATGTATTACATAAATTGAAACATAATATTTAATATTAGGTAATAAGTTCAGCTTATTTTTATGAACATTTAAATAGTAAAATAAATAAAAATAATTATCCTTCTCATGGTTAAAACATGTTTACTCAGGGTATAACCAAATGATAATGGTATTTTCCAAATAGAATAAGATAAAACACTACATTATGGGAATAACTGAACAATATAATATCCCAAAATATAATATATGGGGTTTAATGCGAAATTTTCTTGTGAATGAATTTATACTTTTGGATTCTTTAGGGAAATTTATTAGTGATTTCCAAGAAGATATGCTTCCATAACATATATAAGGGAAATTCCTACACTGGGATATTCACACAGATAAATCTATTCTAAAAGAATAACCCCCAAAAAACATCTCCCAAAAATCCTTATTTTCATTGTATAAATTGTTTTCTTCCCGCAAGAAAAACTCTATGGTCCTTAATAATTTATCTAAATGATGATCTTCTAATGTAAGGTTACTTCAATTACTAAGATCCCCAAATTTACGTTTTCATTGTCCACCATAAATTATGTCTTAAAAATTAATATATTATAATATAAATATCTCCCATATAAATATATGAGACTATGTTGATGGAATAATTTTTATTCATCCCTTTCGAAATCAAAATTTTAATAAATCTATTACCCGTGTATACGTTGGACTACTGCAACATAAATAGATATTATTATTTTTCTATCATTGAATCACAATGATATTTATAATGGTGGATTTAATATATTTATACATATATGATTTTTATGAAATTATTATACTTTTTAATATATAATATCAAATCTATTTTCTTACATTCAAATCCATAGGAAACCTTTAACTTCAGTCAGGTGTACATAGTGACTTCCACATCCATGTAGCGATGTGTTATTTTTTCATTTAATTTTGACATGGATGGTAAAAAGTAAATATTTAATTAAAATATAAGATATTAATTATATAATAATTATTATTTAAAATTTAAATATTATTTACATTCATTTTGTTCATTCATTCAAATAATGGAAACTTGGTTCTTACGTACGTACAACCAACCTACTCCATGAATGATGTAATAAGTTTTTCTATAAAAAAGTTATGGATTACTATAAATACATATAAAATATGTAAATATATATATGATATTTATATCAATATTATATTTCTGGTTATTATTTAATAATGAGAAAAGTGAAAGGACTGACACTACCAATCTAAAACATACAAGAAAAACAAAGCTGATTTTACCTGAAAATTGATCTTAACAAAGAATTGCTAATAAATTCATGATAAAATTAAGATTATAATTAATTCATATAATATGTGTCATAAATGATTTTATATTTTTTAATATATTTATCACAAATAAATATAAATTTCATAGTATTTTTAGTTATGTTTCATTGAAATAGGACTAGAGGTAACAGTTTCTCATCAATCATTTACTTATGAGGGGCATATGCCATATTCACCACTTATTTGTTTCGTTGGGTATATACTTCACCATGATATGTAATAACATGAATATTATTATTTTCTTGGTATTGAAATTTTAATTTTATTATATTTTATTAATGGTGATTGGGATTCCAAATTTATCAAATTTGTATGGATACATTTCACAATCTGATCATTATTTAGGATAATTTATATTTAGGTGTCTAATGATGGAAAAATTAATTATTTATAACATAAAACATTTATATTTTTACTACCCTAATTATTAGAGAAATTTTCAAATATTAGTACCAATTTATCTCATTGGTACATAATAATTTCAAAAAAATGTTTTTATTAAAATATGAATTGTTTTATCTCTTCAGTTTAAAATAATATTTATTCAAAATGCATGTATTTTAAATGAAATTAAATAATTTTTTAAACATTATTCTACTAATTTAAAATTTTATTTTTACCCATTATTCCATTTATTAAAAATAAGATGAATTGAATCAACCGATCAATCTTTTAAAAAGGTAATTTTAGTATTTCTTATATAAAGTGATTTAAAGTAATCATTGTTTTAATGTACTCAACATGAACTAAAGATCCATTTTTCAGGACAACTCATTGAGTTAATAAATACACCATAAATTCCCAAGTTTATTTTTAAAGTAATTTTTTTCAATATACTTGGTGAACATTTAGTTTTAAAAATATTTTCCAAGTAAATGAAAATTTTCCTCAATAGTGTTTTAAAGATATTGTTAGGTTATTTCTATAAATCAACAAAAAAACATATTGTAATTATTATACACATGGTATATGTTTTGTTGATACCATATATTTTATTTTCCACATGTTTTATGATCATTTTGACATGGAATGTACTATTTTGATATAATTATCTATATTTATCTCGATTGTTTATAATCAGATTGTCTGGGGTTTTAAAATTTTGATACCATTATCAATAATGATATGGTGGATTATGATTATTTTAAATATTTATATACTATTTTTATAACATTCTTTATATTACTCTGGTTTTTTTTGATTTTTTTTATTAATGGAGAAATTTAATATCATTTTTATGGTAATTTTCAAAAAGAATTTTTACAATTATATGTTTATTTATAATGGGTGTTTTAAACATTTTGTATTATATTATTTCAAGATAAATGTTTATGTAATTATTTTTCTACACTTTTATCTGAGGATTCCTTTTGAATTAATAAGTTGTGGGGTCCTCTATAACCCCTCAATGCATCGATAGGTCTAATGAGACAAACTGGCATTGGGTTTTGGCTGAGTATTTACCCATTGATGTAACATATCTTGGAACGAGGCATCGACGTTAATGTTATTATGAAATAATTTAGGTATTACCCCATGAATATATTAGTTATTAATTTCTGTCTGATCATTTAATTATTTTTAATATCTATTGATAAGTTTTAAGCTCCTATAAATTCTTATATGGACTATTTTATTTCCATTTATCCATGAAATATTATTATTTGTGAACTTTAAATTGATAAAATTCAATGTGTTTCTAGTTATTAAATATATCATGTTAACCATTACATAGTTATTCATGGGTGTTTCTACAATATTCATAGCCTTACTAACAATTAGAGGTCTCCCATTTCTTATGTGTCATTTTAAAAGGATTCTAGTAAGTTCATTATGATTCATATATAGGGATATACTAATCAAATAATGATGTATTGAAGGAAAATTCCATATTGTATAATATGTTTCAAATTAAAATATGATATTCATGTTTATATGTAGTCTTCTATGACAAAAAACTATTTTTTCCATCATGATGTGATTCCTTATATCTTGTTCCAATGAAATAATCTATCCACTGATTCTTGGATAGTATAATTAGGATCATTAAAGTTTTAATCAAAGGAATTTTAGTACAAAACATGGGATATATATTTGGGGAAACCAAGAATGAGGAATATAAACCTATAAATATTTTTTAGAATAATTATTGGTACAAGATATCATAAAAACATTTTGGGAATGTAAAGAATGTATATAATTACTAGAAATATATATATTTATGGATGCTACTAGTGGATGTGGTTGTAGAATAGTTATAACTAGTGTTAGTAACTATTAAAAGGGAACATTGGTATTTGACATGATCGCCTCCTTGTGTGCGATAGTAGGCCCTACTACACACCTGTTTTGACACTGCTGGATGATATTCTTGGGATAATTCAAATTTTCATTATGAAAAATTATGAATTATTTTCATATATGATGATAAAAATACCTATTTAAAACATGAGGGGTCTTATTTTGAAATTATGGTATCATGATTTCAAAATCCAATAAATGATAAGAAGTTTTCCAACATTTATTATTGTATTTCATACTATTTTTTTTATTCAATGCCTAGAACCAAGATGAATCATGTTAGAAATGAATGAGATGCAAAATACCAGGATTATTAGATAAAAAATATGATTATGTTAAGAAGAAAATATAGATTTTTTATACCTAATTATTATCATGATATATGATTAAAATCTATAGTATAACCAACTATCAAACAAACCAAAGTAAAAATGATGGATTAATCTATGAGCATGAATGGTTGATACTATGGACGAATGAATCCTCAATTTCATTCATGCAAGGACTATGGAAGATACATTTAGGATAATGCCTCAATAACAAAATTAAATGTTTTATGTGTCGAAATTAATGGATCATTTCCAAATAAATGTCAATATTTTAATAGATATAATTAAAGTTCATTGATGTAGTCTATATAAAGGTTACTGTCATAAATTTAGGGAACCATGGAATTATTCCATTCAATTCCATCTTTTAGTAGATAACTCATAGACCAAGGAATTATGGGTATTATACTAGTCATTGAAGTGAGAGGATTAATGTATTTATGTATTGGGATTCAAAAATTATGTTTCTGAGTCATTTTTATCAATGTTATTTTCAAATCATGGAATATATAAGGATTTTTTTAATTTTCGAAAACATAGTCTTGTTTATTTTATATTAAATTAAGAGTAACAGATAACATCATGGGTTTATGAGGTTAATTATTATCATATGTTCAATTTATTACACAACCTATTTTATATTTTATATTATAAGATTGTCATGAAATTTTGGGTGATATTTTTGAAAATATAATCCTTGGGATTAGTAATGGTTTTAGTGAAACAAATAATTTTATGAATAATTCATTTAATTTTTTAAGACATAAATTTTATGTTATTTATAACGTTTAAGGATTATCTTATATTTGGGGATGGCATAATTATGGGTTATTACAAATTGGTTGTGTTACATTAATTATATTAATATAGTTTTGGAAAAAATATTACTGATATGATCGGTGAGAACTTATCATGTCAGTGAAGGCCATATGTCTTGAACCCACAACCAAATAGAATCAAGAGTGTATTTCATACTATTTGAAAAAGTGATGTCTATGTCATTATGGAATTATTTTTTCATAAATAATTTTATGGATAAATATTAATCTCATTTTGGGAAACAAATAATGGGATCAAAAAATTTATAAAAAATTACAACATTGAGTAAATAATTATATTTCTATGGATGTTTTTTTGATTCGTGGTATATATAACCTTTAGGTTCAATATAAAGGATTATTTGAGATGAATGGAATTAAATTTCATAGGATTAAAATTAATGTTATGAGTTAAATATTGATGAATAAATTATTTTTAATACTTATAATTTTAATGTCAATTGGGATATAAGGTTATTTATTTATTTTAATAATAAATGTTGAACCCTTGGTTGAAATTTTGTTGTAAAATGTATTAATTTATCATATAGGAATTTATAAATTTCTGATATTCCAAAAACTTATGTTAACCATTTAAGTTTTTCATAATAATAAATGATAGTAAGAATTCGTTATTATTATTTTATGGATCCTGAGATATTTTAAAATTTAATATTAGAGCATTTGGCCTAGAAAATCATATGGGATTGAAATTCTTTGTAGTAGTAATAGATCTGTAAACTGATCAAATCACCAAAATCGGATGAAATATTTATTATAAAATAGAAATATCAAGTAATAATATTTCTATATATTTATATATATTATAATAATTCCTCAAATTTATTAAATGGATATTGATAAAAACATGTTATATTATTTCATTTATATTCTATGAATTGGTGCTTAATAAAAAAAATTTATATTTATGGTATTTTGGCCATTGACATTCTCTTGATCATATAATTTAATATGATTATTGTTCTATATCACACACCATAATTACATATAATTTTATTTCATGCCTATATTTTAATTACCAAAATTTTTTTCCCTAATTTGAAAAATATTTATGTGTTCTTCTATGTGACCTTATTACATCCCTTTCTCTCTTATTAAAAGGATTCTTTGTTAACCCTTTTTACAATATTGGGTTTCAAATAATTATTCTAATATATAAAAATATTGAATTTTATGAACATGGTAAAACTAACAGTACAAAATTTATTTTATTTGAGGACAATGTTTCACTCGGTGATCTTAAAATAAGATTATTGTGATCGATAGTGTACATGACATGCAACAACGTGCTAAAAAACATATGAAATAAATTATTTATTATCAGTTGTATAACATACCCATTTGATTGAAGGATTTGAATTGGATTAAAAAATAATTTAATTCATACAATGTTCTTAATTAAGAATAATTTATTTATATCACCGACTGAATATCTAGTAATTTCAATTTATCCAAAAATAACATGTTTTCAACAAAAGTACGTTTTACTCCAACTTGAGCGAAAATTATATAATTATTTCGTTCAACATTAGAAAATATACTTAAAAAATGTAATTTATTTTTGAATAAATATGTTAAAAATATCTTAATTTAAAATTTATGAATAATTCTGAAAATATTTATTTTTTAGTGAATAGTAAAAAATTTCACTTTTAGTAAGAATATCATTTATTCTCAATGATTAATCTAAAAAAAATTCCATTTATAATATTAATTTTTATAAAGTAACATTAGGATAATTTATTTTTAGTTAGTCAAACTAATAAAATTTAAAAAATATTTTTACCATATTTTTAAATTAAATTATTTTAGGCATTAAAACACATTTTATATAAAAGTGCTTTTACTTAAAAAGTACTAATGTATATCCCTTTTTAATTAATTGAAAACTTAATATATTAAATGAAATTTATAGATTACATATATTATTAAAATAATTTTAATCCATATAGTAACTATTTCTAGTAATATAATTAATATAAGATCATCTTATTCTTGCAAAATGCCTTTCTTAAAAAACCATTTTCAACACATTCTACAGTTTTTTTAAATTAAAATTTTCCACTTCTATGAGTTGAATTTTGTGAAATGGATTAATTTATTAGAATAAAAATAATAATTATTATTTAAAATGTTCAATTTATTTTTTTCTCAAAATGAAATGTAAAAACAAAATGAAAAAATTCCATAGTAATGTTTAAAATGATATAACACAGGTAAAACCAAATTATTAGCTTGTGTTTTGAAATTAAACATTAAAAAAACAATTTTATGGACAAGTTTTTACCTTATATCATCTAAAATTATAATTTATGGTCATATGGATTCATTTCTATTGGGATTGTATTTATCATTTTGGATTCGATTGAGAAATTTACATATGATTTCCATGAGGGCCCCCTTCCCCACATATAAAAGGGAACTGACCCCAATATCTGTTTCAGTAATATCAAGACATTTAGGTCACTAAAACCATTATAAATATATATATCCAAATTCCTTATAAATATTATTGCACTTCTGGTATTCCAAAAACACCAACCATATGGTCTTTAATAACACATCTAAAGGAGGTTATTCTAAGCGAAGGTAATTGTCTTCACTAAGATCCCCCTATTCACATCCTCATTTTCCGAATTCAATTATATATTTAATTACAGTATTTTAAAACCAATATATCCCTTAAAATGAAATTTTATTATTTTTATTTAGTAATATTTACCCATCTCTTTCTCAATAAAATGGGAAATAAATCCATCACCCAGGTGCATTGTGGACAACCACCTCTCAAATTTATGTAATGTGTTTTCCATCACCAACTCACATGAATTGTTATAATGATCTATTAAACAAATATATTTATATATGTGTGTGCTATTTCTATAAAATAATTTATTTTAAAAAATTATAAAATCACATCTACATTCATACCTTCCAATATGTTGGAAAATAATAATGTTTCGCATGCGAACATGTGGACTACCTCCTCCACAAAGCGATGAGATTAATTTTTCATTTTATATTATAATAACTGAATATAATGATATATTAAATGAGTATATATGGTATATATGATCTAATAAATATTTTATAAATGTGAAATATTATTTAATTTTCATTCATTAAATCTGTCAAAAAATGGAAATAGTGTTCATGTGTCCGTCAAGCCTACAGTCTCCATAGAAGGTGTAATTAATTTTTTTAAATATCGTTGATTAAATAAATTAATATAAAATCTATATATATATATATAAATATATATTATTTTTATCATGAAAAAACTATAGATTATGTAACCATTATCGAATTACATGTTATAAAACTTCCAAGCCAGTACATACATGAAAAATGAAGCTGTTATAACTCAAAATAGTGATATTAACATAGAATTGTAAATAAATGGGTAAAAAAATATTATAGATAAATAATATAATGTGTGATATAAGTTATTAATATTCTATAATTAATTTATAATAAATATATATTTATTATATAATATTTCTGTACATGTATGAAGTAAATAGGAACAAAGAAAAGGGTTTCTCGTGTCAATTTAACTTTCATGAGACATAAAACATATTCACCAATTATTTATTTTGTCTGGTTTATATGATATCCATTAGATATGTATTATTTTGAATCTATTTTTCTTAATCATCATTAATATTCAATTAAATGTCAATTCTTTCATGGGGTTTATGATTCAAAGGATACCAATGAATTATGTTTTTATTTCACAATATCATCTTTATTCAGGATTTGTTTTGTTTATATCTCCATTCGGGAATAATTTAGAATTTATTTCCTAAAATAAATAAAATTAATTATAATATTTGTATTCATTAATTTTTCCGGTAATATTATGAAATTACTAAATTTTGAACTAAAATATTTTGGGGAAAATGCTTTCTGAAAATCCAACATTATTTATGCATTTGGTCACAAAATTATTTTTTTCAAAGTCTATGTTTTCTCTAATTGTCTTCAAGAATTTTTTGAATTTTTTCTTCTGAATTTTTAAAGTGATTTTTAACCATGATTTGTTTTATAAAAATATTTAAAATAAATCATCCTATCATTTTACAGAAAAGTTACTTTTTGAATTTTCTTATAGAAACTATTTTAATGAAATCATTATTTTAATTTACAATGTGTGAATAGAATTTAATTCCTTTAAGAGAAGTAAATGATTCAATTATTCCTCTATAATTTTGAAGGATTACTATGAATAAATTTTTTTAAAAAAATATTTGATTTTTAAAAAATTAAATTCAAAATTTTCTCTTCCACAAGAATATTTTAATTATATAATTATAATATTTCTATTCATCAATTAATCCAAACCTTATTATACATGTGATCTATTAGGAATATGTTATAATGATACGATACATATTATTTTATGTATGGTTTATGAACATGTTCACTAGTAATTTTCTATTTGAATATAATTTTATATATTTTTAAGAATGGTTTATGATCTGTTTCACTACGAATGAACTATTTTTATTTCATTATCCATATTTATATACATGTTTAATGATCAGTTTGACTGAATATGAACTATTTTTATTCCATTCTCTATATTACTGCAAAATTTTTATGGTTTTGTTTTTTTAATAGAGATATTTTTTGCATTTTTATGCAACTTGTATATATGAATGTTTATGTCGATTATGTTTATTAAATGGGAAAATTGATAACATTTCATATTCTCATTTATCAATATTAATTATTACGTGATAATTTTTCTCCCCTTTCGTATAAGAAATTTATTGGACTTAGTAAGTGTTTTGTTGGGCTTTCTCTTTCATCTTGATGCATTAGTATGTCAAATGAGATAACATATCATGGTTTTTTTAACAGCATCATTTCCAATTTCTATGAAATTTTTTCTCTTCATGCCTTAATGGTTGGGTTATAAAGTATTGAAATATGAATTCCATAATTATTAGATTATTTAATGATGTACATGTTTTTTTAAATGAAGGGGCCGAATCTCCATTTATTATTATAGAAAAGAAAACATATCCATGGATATGTTTTTTATGTTATTATCTATATGGAATTACTTAATCATAATGTATTGTTCTCATATTATTATTTGTGATCAGGTTGTCGATTAAATTTAAGGTCATTATTCTTATTTTATTTAACATGTTGATTATTAATTATTTATTCATGATAAATTCGATTGTACTCATACCCTTACTGGGCATTACAACTAACCCCATGCTTACGTTTAATTCCGCTATGATTCCAGAAAATCAATTAACATTGATGTGTCGATATATTTTAATGTAAAATGGTGTAATAAAATAAAATTAATTTTTTAGTCTATATTTTCAATTGGAATATGAGATTTAATTATTTTTCTTACTTCTATGAATAAAAAAAATATATTTGGCCATTCGGGAAGTGATTTTGTGTATCTTCTACTACTGTAATAATGTGAACACCCATTCTAGGCTTCCAGGGTCATGGAAATTAAATCCTATCTTAATATCTTGTTTTTTATAATATCTAATATCATTAAATGGTTCATTATCTGACCTAGTTCCGAAATGATAAAAAATGATCATCAGGTTATCTATTAGGTATATTAGTTTGAATAGGTAAAAATGTTTTAATTTTTTGTTTTTTATCCCCATCCCTAGGTTTTGGTATTTATCCACCACCAACACCATTAGGATTCATCTTGGGATGATATTTATCATGAAATACCACCTAAAATATAATTATTCACCATTAAAATTAAATTTTTATGGAAAATAGTTTTTAACCCTTAAACCATATTGGATAAGAAATTAATATAATCATTATATCCCTAGGATTGTTAATATATGATTTTATGTGTGTTTTAACTTTCCAATGACTCCGAAATGTTAAAATAATATTATCCAATTATTCTAGTGTTCCACAAGTGTTTTATTTTAGTTATCTATGGATCTGTACATGTTTCCTCTCAAAACCATCATAGTGGAAGGCACAACCCAAAAGCATTTGTGTATGACCAAACATAACATTATGCTTTCAGCACTATAAAATTGTTTTCATCATGAGAAAAACTATCCCAATAGAGTGACGTTTTTTTGGTGGTATTATATTTTATAGATAGGGATTATTAAACACATATTTAAACTTCGATCCAATGCTAACACATTAAATCCTTGAGTATTTCATGTAACACTATATTACTTAATCCCTAAAATCTCTCCTAAATATCCCATGGATCATCAAATGAAAAATATTGTTTACTAAAGAGGGATTTAAAAAGATAAAAAATTGATTCAAAATTCAAATTTTGTAAATTGTACCTTACTTAATGACAAGTATGTGTGGACTCAATGACCATTCACCTAAATAGTTTATCCTTAATACCACAATAACTATGTGGTATGGATAATATCCAGGATCCCAAAAACTGTTTTTCTATCAATAAAATATTTCATATCCAGCCATATAGTTATGGACTATTTGTTACATAGTCTAAGAGAATGTTTATTTAATTGAATATTTTCCCCAGTACTACATTAACTCAAAGATTCAATCTCCACACTAGTATTACTAAAAATAATCATAATAAGGGTTTCGAAAATATGGAAATAGATATACAAGAAATTATAATATAATTGAGGGTGAAATTTAATTTATGTACTCCAATGAGATTAAAAAAATTATGTTTCCTTATTCCTAATGATTTTGATTTTCTTATCATACTCTAGAAACATAACAATGTGAAAATCATACCATATCTTTCAGATTACATTACTAGAAGAGATTTTAAGATTTACAAAACTAAATATGAATGGTGAATAAAAAAAATATAAACTTAATCTCCAAATTTCAATACTACAAATATAGTTACATGAATGTGGATTCCTAAATGGAATAAAAAATTCCCTAAATTGATGTTCATCTTCATATTTGATAGATGGGAGGTTTGTGTCTCAGTTTATCATCTCTTATAAATTTCTATAGTAAGATGGTGGTCAAAGAAATTGAAATCACACATATCTATAGAATAGAGTCAACCACATCATATAAAAGGAATAATTATAAATGGATGTTTAATGAAATATATTTTTTGATATCCCTTGATCATGATTTATTTAATATGTCAAACCATTATTATATCATGTGACAAATTGTTTCACTGGGCCTAAATAAGTAAAAAATTAGTCATGCTAATATCGTAAATTACATTAATAATCTATAAAATGTTCAATGGTTAATGAATTTTAGAGTGTTTGAATTTATGATTTATGGTGTCCAAATAACATATGATGGTTTAATATTTTTTAGAACATATGTATTTAAATGATTTACCCTATCAATTATTATATATTTGATTTAATAGTATAGTAATTATAATTTATAAAATTTTAATAATATATATTATTTATAATGAATATATATATTTAACACAGTTATATGGTTTATAAATTTTAACGATATATTAATGTAAACAATCATAATGTAATAAAAAAATTTATTTATAATATATTATAAAAAATTAAATATATATATCGATTGAAACAAAATTACAATATAAAAAATTTTGTACATACATTCAGCATTTGTAGTATCTATATTCGTCGAACGACCATAAGGCCTTCAAATTTATTTGCTATTTTGATAAATCCCCATTTTAAGGGAGGAAGGGGAAACCCAAATAGACTTCATAGGCTTAATTCATATCATGCTCGATGGAAAAAAAGAGTAAACCAAACTGACAATATAGAGTTTCCCCTCCCCATCATTTAATCATGAAAATGATCATTAGCATTGAAAAGAAGAACGGCTAGAAAGTGTCATGTGTCAAAGAACATACCCAATCTAATGGTAGTCTCCATTCCAACTCAAACAACCAAATTCGTAAAGCTCTGCAAAGATAAATTGCCTACTCAGAAACTTCCCCCGGGGCCTCTTCCAAGTAGACCAGTCCATCTACATTGAATTACCACTTTCAGGATCAAGCCATACAAACAAGGAACTTCCACCATTCACATTATAATACCAATTTCGATCCCATCTGAAAAAAACAACATTCAATTCCATTCATGAAAATCATGAGCATCCTCAAACAAATAAACCAGTTATAAATGCATGGAATTTAAAATCCATGACCTCCCCACTTTATGCCACTCCATATCTGTCATCAATCCACATAAGAAACACACCGTATACGTCTACAAGATACACAATAACATGCCGAGAATCCAATGAAATGGTGAGAAACAATGTTTCCATGATTGAGAAGCCTAACCACACCAATCCACACCAAAATATAAAACCACTAGGAGATTATATACAATACATTTTACTAGTTCACCATATTCAAGAATATGATGTTTAACTTTCATTGAATTACCATACTACATCCTTCTAATTTTATGTAACTAAATTATCATTAAAAAATATAATATTAATATTAATTTAAATGATATGAAACTCCCTATGATATAATAATGATGAAATATATATTTCACAAGAATTTGTGTGGGAACAAAATATAATGATGAATTTATTCTAATTTAAGTAAACAAATGATCATTTCAAAATACCATTTTCTTATTGATATTTAATTCATATAATTTATATTGTAAATTCATTATTATTCCTCTGAATCATATAATTCAAGTTCATGGTTAAAAATTTGGGGTAATATAAATCTTTGACTTTATATTTTGATTATCATCATTTTAATGATCAGGCATGAATATAATTACTTTTTTTCAATCTTTAAATGTTAAGAAAATAATAACCCTTTATTAATATATGTTTTCCAACCTTCTATAATTGAATTTTTTTTTCATTAAACGGATAAGAATTTAATCACTAATCCCCTGATGGGAAATTATAATGCTCCCCTAAACACATTGTTCATACATTACACAATAGTTGTTGTCTTCTGTTCTTTTCTCTCTCCGCCACAATAAACATTGAATAACCACTAATTTCATGGATTTAAAAATATATGACAATGAAAAAATTATCATTATATAATGGTATATCCAAAATTCTATTATATCATTGGTCGTTTAAGATTATATTCTATATATAAATGGATTATTATTTTTAATAATAAAATTACATGTGTATTCAATGAATGATTTTAGATAATGATGTATTTAAACCCAGGTAAAATGATCATATTATTTATATCATTATACATAATTATCTTATACATCTTCCTATAAATATTATATTTTAAATTTTGATGATAAATATTTCATTTTCCCATATAAGACCCCCTAATTTATTTCCTTTTTGATCCTATTATGATGATATGAAATCAATAAAATGATTTTATTACAAGAAAAATGATTATGCATTCAAGATAGTAACCAACTTGATGATTAAATTTTACCATCATATTAATTGATTACACTAATTTTATTGCGTCATATTTTCTATGTTATGTGGAAGAAACCAAAATCATGTCATAAAAAACCCTTATATATATGAGTTTTCATTATGAATTAATTTATTACCTTATTTGAATGAATCATTGAAATGTATCAATTCTTAATTTATTTCTAAAATAACATATATATTATTGACTCAATTTTTTTGGGGTCATATACTATTGGATGTAGTTGATAAAAACTACGTTATTATTAAAATAAAAATCCAATGATTCTAGAAGAACATGACAAGGAATATCCTGCTAAATATATAAATTAAATATTTTTCTTGTTAAATTTACCCAGAATTCTGAAATGATTTATATTTAAAAAAAATCCTTCTTCCAAAAAAATATAGTATCATCATAACATGATCTTATATTTATAATAATAAATATTTAGTTTAATATAGCATCAAATGAAATATGATTTTATTTATGGTGTGTATTGTTATAACTATATTAGTCATTAACTATTTAAACCATCCAAGAATCAATATTATTATCAAATATATCAAAAATGTATTCATTAACCATCATCATGCATTCCATATTGTATAAAATATTATCTTATCATTAATTCCTCAAAAAATAAATAATAAATCCAATAAATGTGATTTTGTTTGATTATAATATTAATCAATATTTTAATTTTAAAATTACCATCCAACATAATAGGTATTTTCACTATACCCACTAGTTTTACATAATATTCGGAAAAATTAATCTATGATGGTAATGATGGACCTATAAAATTTTGGTAAATTTCATATTCTTTTAAATGACAATGATGTGAATGATGAATGACAATTAAGAGTATGAAATAAATATTTTATATCATTTTATATAACAAATCAAGGTATTTTTTATATACATTATTGATGAAAATACTAGTCCTAGTTAATATCCTTGATTATTTGGTTTATGAGAATGAGAGTTCTAGCAGAAACCCACTATCCATAATCTCAGAGTTTTTACAAGCATCAAGGGTTTTCAACACTCAAACAGAAGGACTTTTATAATAGAAAACATAATAATGCTTAAAAACCATGTAATATTAATAATAAATATATTTAGTTTTATATTACATTCCATAAATGTATTTTAAAAATATAAAATATTTTAATTTTATATGTTTTTTCAGTTATAAAATAAATGTTTGTATTATAGATAAAATGCTTTCAATGGAATATATGATTTGATTTAACAATAAGATTTCTATATTTTTTTTAATAATAAAATAAAAATCATTTTTAGATTCATCAAATCTAAATTATTATAGGTTTTATTGTTTTATATTTTTATAAAAAGACAAATTCTTATGTGAATAGTGTAATATTCAAATTATGAAAGTATTATCAATTCTATTAAATTATAATCATATTATATTGAATTGAAATTTAAAAAAATTGACAAAATAAATAAATATTAAATATTTAAAATAATTTAAATTACAATATTATTTTGATCTTATAAATATTTTCTTTAACATTATTGATATTAAAGTAATGTTTTTATTTAATAAAATGAATTCGGTTCCATTATTTTAATCATGTATTTATGATGTTTTTATTATGTTTTGTATAAATTTGTAAATTAAATAAGAATATTTTTATTTAAATTATTCCAATTAAATCAATAGTGATTAAAATTATACATTATTTTTGAAACTAATTATTTTTAGGATTAAAAATACATTTTACAAAAAAAATATTTTTCATTTTGTTTTTCATAATTTTATTAAAATTTAATTAATATAATAAAAAACATAATATTTGAAAAGTTATTTCATATTTGTATTCAATATTTTAAAATTTGGTAATGTTTTTTATTTCATTTATAGACATAATGAGCATTTATTATGGTAAATCTTTGTCACATTGTTATTGGTTAAAAGGGTTAATCAGGGATAAATATAGAGATAAGGGATAAAATCTCAATAAAACTTGTTAAAATGTGATTGTTTGAGTGTATTTATACCATAACACATCTTGTCTTCAAATCATAACTATATTCTGGTCCCCTACAATAAGAAATAAATTGATACTAATATAATGTTTTAAGTGTTTACAAGAGTGCATATCCCCTAACTTATAAAAGTCAACCCTCCCCCCCTTTCTACACCTTTTAAGCCAAATAACTCATCCTAGACCTACCCAAATCAATTATCAATTATCCACCCCATTTCTTAGAGATCATAGTCATCTCTAAATACCAATCATTAAAGGTACATTGTTTTACCCAATGGGAGATATTCAAGGAGGGTTATCAGTCCCACGAAAAATATTTCATGTTTATTTATTATTTGACCTCCTTAAAAACTTTTGTAAACAATCTAACATTAGAGTATTATCTATAATGAAATGGTCTTATATTTATTTAATAATGATTTTCAATCTATGTTCCATCATTTTGGATTGGGAAGAATCACTTGTGTATACTTATGCAAGGCCACCTCTATGAACTGGTAAGTTATATTTTCTATCACCACCTCAGAAAACTGGTTATAAAAATGGATTTAATGAATATATATTATATTTATGAAATTATAATGAATAATAAAATATAATATGTTATAACCTTCTTACCCTTGTTTCCATTGTAAAATTATTACACAACTTGTGCATAGGTGTGAAATAACACTTCCCCAATGTGACATGATTCATTTTTTCCACTATATTTTTAAACAATGCCTATAGCCACTGACCTATTTCCATTGTTTACTAAGTCCATGGATATATGTTTAGATATATTACTTGTGATTTATAAAATTTGGGAATATTATTTCTACATCAACAAGAAATATAACTCCCTCCCCCATTAGGCATTCCACTTCAACCCACCCAAACATATAATACCTTATCCCAGATCCAATATCCCTCGGATGGTCATCGCTTGACCAAACCATTTTATCTATCTAATCATATCTGACTCCTCCATTTTGATCCACCATCCCTCTTGAGATTCCTCAGTCCTTATTATCATACATTCCTCCCAACCAACAAAACCATTTTCCATGCATTAATTCTTAATTATGTGAATCATACTAATCATTTTCCTTATATGAGTTCTCTATGAATTAGTTATTTAGATAAGGCCACCTCCATTTGATATACCATATGAACCCATTTTGTTTTATGATTGGATACACACGAATATAATTGTTGATACCTTCCACAAAAATGACCCACATAATGTGACCCTAACAATTTTTTTGAACCATTCTCATCCCACTCCTCTTAGTATTTTCTCTTCCTTCATCCATGTGACTGTGTTGTAGCATCATCATTTTTGAAGGATCATATGATTAACTATAACTTCTAGGTAATTCTATATATTCATGTTTTATTCATGATTTATAATTTTGTAGTTTGTTTTTACATTATTCCCCGATAATAATTCTATAATTAGATGCCATAAATAAATTTTTCTAGACATAGATTTTGATCAGACATTACATGATGGATTTAATCAATAATATTATAGTAAATTAAAATTCACTCCAAATTTTAATATGGAATGTAATATATATACATTATTCAACATAATGATATCAAGGATATCATATTAAATGTAGGCTACCGTTGTAGTTTTTCATGTCTTTGTGATTGAAGGTTATTACCCCAAAATTGGATGTGTACTTTACTATTATATGTATTTAAAATATTGGAATGGTTTGAATAGTTTTATAATTTTTAAAATTGGGATTCATTATTATTGGATTAATTAGAACCTTATTCATGGACAAGAATATATTATTCAATATAAATTAGTTTTCATTCTATTCATGAATAATTATTGGGGATTGGTTTTTTAATAGAAATTAATATCTTTTTTACGAACATTATTGAATTTTCATTTTGTTTTTTGTTTTTATAAATTTATAAATCTTTATATATTTTTTATTCTGGTTATGTGTTAATATTGGGTACATTTAATGGCTTTATTTTTTCATCATAGATATTATTTTAATTTATTATAAATTTTTAATGTCTACTTCCTATGAAATCATATTCTATTCTATAATAATTTAATTGTATTTTAATATATTATGTTTTATAATAATATTTTTATGTGTATATTCATGTTAATATCGTATGTGATTCATTTTACATCAACCCTTTCCATGGAGTTTATTAAATGTTAATCATTTATTATTTATTTCAATTAATTGGCATCAAATTTTCAATGATATTTTGTTAAAATTATTGAAATTTATTCCCTAGTATTTGTTTATAATTATTATCATTCAATTTTTATATTCATTTATCTTTACCATGATGGCTACAAGTTCTTTTTTGTATTCTATATTACATTATCATCATACCCACCATTAAATAATATTAATATTACAAAGAGATTAAAAGTAAACTAAAAAACTAGGATCTATAGTAAAATTTTCATCTCATCACGAAATAGAATAAGTGTATAATATTTTAAAAAATCAATCACATATTTAAATAATACATTTTCTAAAAAACATTTATGTTATTTGTATTTTCATCAAGATATGTTATTCAAAATATACTATGATCAATACAAGGGGGATATATTTTCTAGAAAAAATATGTATTTTTATGTTATTTATATAATGAAAGAAGCATGTTCTTGATAAAAAAAACTATGATAGATACAAGAATGTATATATTATAATAAGTGTAAATGTAAATTTTTCAATATATTTCCTTATATAACTACTATTTTAGGGTTTCTATGTTCTTGATAATGTATTATTTTTAGGGATATAATATATTCTTAATAAGTAATATATTTTTATGAATCATTATTATATGTTATTTATATATACAGGTTGGTATTTTATTGACAAATTAATTTGATAAATTCATGAAGGAATATAATCTAATTTTGAAATACTATTTTATTGTTATTTATATATTAAATTATGTATATTACTTTTCAAAAACTATGATCCATATGAGAAAACATACATATAAGTGGGTGTATATGTAATTATCTTAATATATATGATTTCATAACAAATATTTTTCAACTATCCATACTTTTCTGAATGTATTATGAATATTTTAGTACAACATTTTTTTTATCATTTTTCTGTATCCACATAACCTATTAGCAGTTTAACCTTTTCTTTTTATAGAAAAACCCTTGAAACAACAGATTAAAATACTCTTCATCTTCCATGATTGTTTGCATCATCATTATTATTCAAACTATCAATGTCTCACCAACCAATATGAATGGTTTTTTCTCTTTTTAAGGTTTTATTCATCAATATTATTTTTCTAATTAATTTCCCTTTCATGGGTAAATTATTATTAATTTTGGATTCTATGACATTCCACATGATCTTTAGAATGATTCTATTTCATTTTACACAACATGTTTAAGGGTTAAGTTTCATAATATCATTTTTGAATGACATCATCCTAAATAAAATGTTAATGGATTATTTATTAGTAAAAAATATGGAAATATATTTCTATAAGAACATGAGTGATAAGTGTTATAACTAATATTTAATAAGTTCTATCAAAAAAATCATAAGCCTTAGACATTTTTGATTTTATTTTTTATTATTTGGTTTTCAATATTGATATAGAATGTGGTGCTTGAGAATTTATTGAATGCTAGATTAAATGGATGGAAAGATCAATTTTGGAGGATAATAGAAAAACGTAAATTCCTGAGTTCCTTTTAGGTTTTAATGTATAACATATGTACATATATTTATATATATATTCTGAATATACATATCCAAACAAAATTCTAATATCTATTGAATATATATATATACATAGATTGAATATATATTCATAAATATTCTGAACATTTGTATAATTATATATAATTATTATTTTATTAATTGAAACCAACTCCTACATTCTTCATTAAACCATTTATATTAATAATTTTTTTTTCAAATATATGTTTTATCATTGTTTTTTAGGCTAATGTGTCATGTAAAAATTCATTGGGTGATACTAGATAATAATTAACCTTTCATTTACATGAGGTGATTTCCCACACGTGAATTCCCTTTCACTCATAATTTCACTATAATTTTTTATTTTGGTATAATCTTAGTATTTTTAGTGATTTCATGTACTTAATCATCAATTAACATATTGAAGAACCTAAAACTTGTATAACAACATGTTAACATATTCAATTTTGTAACAAACCCATTGCATCCCTATGAGTTTTAACATGTGTTTCATATTTCATAACCATTCTATATTCCATACAATAGTTTCATTATAACTATAATATAATGATTTCTACTATTTGAGGTTTTTCCACCATCACTACTTTTGTAAGAATTTAAAAAAGTCACCTCTTTAAATTAAAGAGTTGATAAAAAAAAATCATGTTATTAAAATGAATAATAATTCATTTTAAAATGAAATATATTTCAACCAATATGTGAAAAATAGTAGTTTTTAATCATAAAAATAATTTCACATATTTATTAATATATCTTCAATAGAAAACCAATGCACTTTATTCCTAAAAATATGATTTTATATGTTAATTTATAGAATATTATCAATTTATAAAGATATAACTTTTAAAAACATCATTCCATAATAGCCATAAAGATTTAATTTTTTTTTACTAATCAAATCAATTTCTAAAAAAGATATACACATTGGTTAAATGATTCTTTTATTTAAAAAAATAGTTTACAATTATAAAATTTTTATATATTTATAAATCAATTGATATAGTTTATATTCATACAATATTAAATGTTTATAAAATATATATTCCCATATATATTATATGTTTGTATAGTTTATATGTATATATATATATATTGTTTTAATTTTTCTTGAAATTAGTTTTGAGAAAACTTGAACTTGATGTATCATGATCATATCTTTATATTATATATAAATATATACATTTTCAAGAATTTTCCACAAGCTAAAGGTACGCTCATGGAATCTAATGATCCTTATCATAGTGAAAACATTGATAATTTAATTGCTGATTATTATTTAGTGGTTCATTAATATTAGAAATCATTTAATATACACAATAGTGATAATGAATTGAATATCATTAAATCTACTAAGTGATTACCTAAGGCCAATGATATTTTCAAACAAAGAAAATGTTTAATATTATATGTTTTATTTTAAAACCTATTAACAAAAATAATATAGTATTTTTATGAAAATAATAATTAATTAAACAAAACTAGTACTTATTTTTTTTCTTCCATTCATATCTAGTTAAATCATTAGTGATGAAATACTTTGAACTATTGACTGTTTGTAGTGTATTTAGTATGTTTCATCGAGTGTTATATTATCCTTTATTTTATATTTAAATTTTTTTACAAAGTTAATATTTTTAGTATAGTCACTATTGAATATATTTTTATATTAAGTGGTCGCTAAACACTTTGATAATATATCAATAGGAAATATTGTTCTTTATCTATAGTTTAGTGTTATTCCTCAACTATTAAAGATAGGATATGTTGGTTATATTATGTATTCAAGATCTAATGTGAGTTCAATATATTGATAAAAATACTTATAGCTAATGAATATGTTATTTTCATATGAATTTAACTATGAATTGAACATCGTCTAGCTACATCTCAATAATCTTTGTTTCATTTAAATTGATTCCCCTCCTCCACATGTGTGCAGTCAACCTGAACCATTGTCTACCCTCAAACCCTTGACGCCCTTCCTCTTCATTATGTTTCAAAATTATTACATTAGGATTCTAATTTTGTAGTTTTCTTTGATAACAACACCTTTTGAATTTCCATGCTTTGAATAGTAACTTCATTTCATTCAATCAATTGATTAGTCAATATGAAATTAGAATTAGTAATTCACAAAAATTTATTCACTTTAAATTCATTAATTTTAATTACAAGTATCTTCACCATAAACCATTCAAGTCCTTTATTAGCATTATTTAAGCTAGATATTTGGAATTATTTTTTTTTTGATCTGGGCATATTTATACTTTTTATTATTTTTATTGGAATTTAGATGTTCTCACATTATTCTAATTTCATTAATTTAATAGTAAATTATTTATATGATTCATCAATTATATTATTTAATTTTTTGTGAATGGATAACATCTCACATGATTTATTCAATATATTCTTATTTATCCCACTTTATGAACAAGATATAGTGGGAATATTGATGTAGCATATCATATTTGATGAAATATATTGTATTGTGTTATAAAAAAAATTATTTGTCTTGTGTTTCTAAGTTTATTTATAAATAATTATAAATTATTTTTAAAGGTCTATAATATATGTATTTATATGATTTTTTTTTCAGGAAATAAAATTCTTCATATTTATTTTAAAATGGGATACTTATTAATTATATTTAGTTCTTTGATACACCATATAAAAAATGTATTATAATGTGGTATGCGATTCATAATTTGATCATAAAAATTCAAATTTACATTTTTTTAATATTTACAAAATAAAAATATATGGTGATAATTTTATTTTGATCCTTAACATTTATTTTCTTATTCATTGTGATAGTAAATATTCATAGTGTTGTGATGGGTTCCTAAGAAAACATGTTTTTAATGAGGCCACTATGTTTCATTTTACTTTGTTTCCACCATTTTTATTATTATTATAAATTTTAAAAATGATTTTTAATGTGATATATAGTCTATATATTTTTGATGTTATTTACTTTTACTTTTGTATTTTATAGTTTCATAATTGTATTGATATATTATAAAATAAAATTATTTAATAATAATAAATTAATTAACATATAATTCCAAAATGAATTGTATTATTTTTTCTCTTATGTGGTTCCTGCTATTTTAATAATTATTAGATGGGTATTTATTTAATTGGCCTTTTGTAGGAAACATAAATTCCAACAATGATTATTAGAAGGAAAACAGTTTTAGATTATAACTTTAGTAATTTTATTTTAACTCTTTTATACTATAATTTTTTTAAAATATGGGGGTTTAACAATTATATATTTATAATATATTTACACTTCTTCTTGTTCATCATATTATTGTATCCTTGTGATCGTATAGATGATATGGGTCTATACCTTAAGGTAATATCATGCCCCCTTTGTGTTAGATTCCCTATCACATTATCAGGGAATTGGTATGTGATCTTATGTAAATTATAGACTGGTTATGGATTTCATATTAATTTATATTTCATATATGTGTTACTAGGATTCATAATTAGTATAACGGGTGTTAAATATATTTTTTAGTGATTTTTAGAATGAATATGGTGACCCTAAAATGGGGAAATGGTGATTGAACTACATTTAGACATGGTGAAAATGAGGCACTCATTGTGGAATGGTGAACATGAAATGCATGTGATAATGGAAAAAATGTGATTATTTTATATAGTTAAATAATGTTTGAAATTTAATAATGAATTGTTAAAATGATATATCAGGTGTGAATTAGTTCTTTTTAATTTCAAGTGGTTGAATTATTTGTCTCATTATGTGAATGTGATAATATAAATAGACCTTGGTGGTATAAAGGGTTATAGTTACACATAAAATGGTCATTTACACATGTGGAAGTTAGTTTTTCAAAGGGAAAATCATTTAATACCTAATTTGGTGAATTAAACACAATCCAGAAAATTATATAGTGATTATCAGGCTATCAATGGAGGATTATAAAAATTTGGGAATAATGTTTTATAACATTAATGTGATGAATATACTTATTGGATTTTCGTAGAGTTCATGCAATGTTGGATGTGTGTATGAGCATACAAAATTGTACGATTATTATGATTTAAATTGTTTTCAAAATGATAGAAAAATTTATTAAGAGGAATATGGTATTGATTTTAATGGGGTAATAAGTTCTGGTGTATTTTAGAACAGAATATGTGATGATGTTCCTAAACCATGTTCATAATGAGGGAGTTACATAGTGAATTTATATGTAATAAAGCTGGAAATGAATCCTTAAATAGTTATATAGGAAGAAAATTTGGGTAATTGTTATTTAATAGTTTTTTAGTTAACCATATTATTAGATATGTAATATTTAGACCTTGTTAGAGGTTCATTAAGATTATTGGGACCTATAAATTTTCATAATTAATATAAATGGAATTGATGTGTATTTTCATGTTGATTTCACATGTTATAAAGGGGAATAAAATGATTAAATTTGTTATAATTGGAAAAACTTATTGTAATATATAGAATATAAGTTTATTTATATTCTTGTTTGTGATGGATCCTATTAGAATGTGATTTTAGTTAAAAGATGATTTTTTTCAAGATGTCGTGTGGTGAATGGATAAGGAGGCCAAATCGAACAATGGTTTGAGTCCGGAATCAATGCTTATTCTTTTATGATGCTTAGTTTTGTATGTTTTATGGGTTGAAGGAGATTTTGGCATATAATACTATAGATATTGGATTATTTTTTATGTAGTTGGAATGGAAGTAAAATATGGAATGGTTTTATAAATAGGATTATCCAGAATAGAGATCACTTACATAAATTTCTACACAATAAATATTCCAAAGGATTTATAGAATTCTATAGATGATTATTTAATAAGTAAAGTGGTTGAAATGGAATTGAAGTTATAGGATTGTGAGTTGACTAATATTCACCATCCTAATGGATAATGAATAGGTATATTTTTTTCCTCTAAACATGTGAAGAAGGTATCCCCCAACGACTTATATGTCATTTTAATAACCACTACATACCATAACTATAATTTGGATCATGAAATATTGGTGGAATAACTAAAATATTATATATTTAAGAACCTTATGGATTTTTTTATTTTAGCTATCATGTATAAGTATTGTTATTATATCAATGGAAATAATGAAATTTGTCGGTTCTTATAGCACAAGACCAATCTGCCAGCAGATAAGGGACGATTGACTAACTATCTAGATATATACAAGAAAAACATAGAAAATACATGAGGGGTTTATCTCAAAAAATACACATATCTTTATATTTTAGTTTCATATTGATTAATATATTTTATAAAACGTATTTTTAAAGTTTTTTCTTATCAAATTAAAAAATAGAATCCACTGCGAAAGAATTGGAAACCCAACTAATGCAATTGTCTTCAATTAAAAATTATCAGCAGTTATGTTTTTTTCTTGATCTTAGTTAAATAATATATCTTTTTATTTATTAACTAGTTGAGATGTAATGTATAAAAACATACAAAAAAATTGAATAATAATTGTAACATAAGTGGGTTGTTAACATTAAACTCGGGTATTGTTTATTATTGTCACACTCACTTTCTTGACATTTATATCCTTTTACATATATCAGGCACCTACATATTCATTATTTCTATTGATGATAGTGTAACAACCATGTATGTGGATAATTTAACATGTATTTTGGTTTTTTTTCTATGATATATATTGTTTTTATGTTTATTTTGTATTCGTATATATTTGGTAATGTATGTGTTGTTAACCAAAAAATGTGTTGAAATATGTTTTATCTATGATAATTTTCACAACGTTGTGGCTTTTGGTAGGCTAAGTTATGAAATTACATGGTTTATCATAATTTTCCTTGAAGTTAATTGACCCTCTTGGAATTAAACTATTATTAGTATATTCACATACCAAATCCATGAGTTAACAGAGGTTATTTTAGGGAGGGAATGTGTTTGGGAGGCTAGTTATTTTGTCATAGATGGTTATAGATAATCTTTAAAACCATGGATATAAGACATATTTTGGAATATGAAAATATTTATGTGGATGCAATTATGGATATAGAATTTCATTCACATCATTTATTGCATTACAATGTTTATAATTTATAATCACCTACTTACTATTGTACAGTGTAAATCTTGGTAGAACCTAAGTGAAGGAAAAGAAAATGTGTCTGAGAGACCATGTTTTCAAAACAATACCCTCTATTATAAACAGTTGGTAAATTTTATTTTTATCTTGTTTCTCTATTTTTATGAAATAAATAATTTGAAAATTGGATTTTCTTATAGAAATATATTGAAATGGGGGCTATGATGAAGCTATAATGATAAATGTATCAATAAATAGAACAAAGACTACAATGATTTGATTAGGAGATATGAATAGGTAATTCATATTCAACTGTGTTAAAGGGTTTACTTTTCATTAAATTTTATTGAAAACCCACCTTAAAAAATGATTAAAAATATCCCTCCCCAATAGATGAATAAATTAGAAAGATGAATCCATAGAACTCCCAATTCCATCAATCATCATACTGTGATGAGTTTAATGAAAAAATCCATTGGAATAAAACACACTATAAAATTAAAAATGATATTAAATTAAATTTTAGATAAGATGAATTCTATATCAACCACTCTAATTAATTATGAATCTTTTAATTTAAAAAAATGTGTTTTATACAATTTGAATGAAAATCAGAATCAATATCTCCAATTATTACAAATTCTCGAATGATGAAATGAAGAAAATAGGAAAAATAACCCACAGAATTAAAACCCCATGAGTGGAAAATTTAACCACAAATCATATTAATATTTAATATGGAAACTATTTGATTTATAGATATATGAAGGAAAAAGGTGGGAGAAGAGTTCTCCCTCTATCAAAATCCTTGCCGCTAAACTTTCTCAACATCTAGTTATTCTTCTCTTCATCTACTCCTCCTTGATGTCCAATATCATCTTAATGGATTGATTTTTTGAGATGTCTTTGATAAATGATCGATGATATACCACACTAATTTTTCATCCACCTCAATTGAAATGTTCTATTTTATCACACCTTTGATCACCAACTACTTCCATCGACATCATCTCATTCTTCAAGTTAGTCACCGAACACATTGCATGTTATCTACCATCATAGTTTGGTTTTGAAAACCCTTCAAACTGAGTGCTACAGACATTTGGGATGAACCATGACATGATTTGAACTTTGGTTGAAATCTGTAAAAGAAAGTAAATAAAAATATAAATATATTCTTAGATATTTATAGGACTATTACAATTATAAATAAATATTTATTTATACAATTTATATTAAATAAATTTAATTTAATAAATTTTTTTAAATTTTTTTAATTTATAATTAATTTAATTTATTATATTTTTTATTTTAATTAAAACTTTTATGAATTATTATAAATAAGTAAATTGTCTAATTTTTGTTAATATTTTTTTATATTAATAAATTATTATTATAATTATTTTATTTTCAATAGAAATAAAATTTATAATTTCATGAAGTTAATTAGTAATTATGTTTTTTTCTATTATTATTATTGGTTTAATTATAAATAATAATAATAATAATTATTATTATTATAATTGTTAAATTTAAATTCATGTAATAATGTTATTAATTTATATTTAAAAATTTAATTACATAATTTTATTTAAATAGATTTATATATCTTTCTAATTTATTTTATTATAAATATAATTATTAAATTTTAATTATCATTATCAATATTTATTTTTGTTTGTTGGTTTTTATTTGATTTGATTTTATTTTAATTTTCTATTTTTTCTCTCTGTCCCCTTTCTCCTTATCCACTTGTAGGGGGTCTTTCATTATCCGAAAGCTATGTTTGAGATCAACTCTCTTCCAGGCCCCTCTTATGAAAACCCTACTTGTGGCAACGATGAACAACTCTTCAACCTCCTCGTAGCTACGGTGTCACAACAACAAGTGGCTAGACTCCATCACGACATCTGCCATTATGACTCCTTCGAAAAATATTCTTTGGATCGTTGCAGCATCTAACAAGAGGGATTAAATCATTTTTTACATGGAAAGCTATGATGGATCTCCTCCTTGGCTAGACTCAGATTCAAGTAATGGTGAAAATTAGAGTTCAAGTGTTTCAGATCTATTTTCCATGGATCTCCAGCGGCTCGATTTGTGTCATTGAAAGCTTCACTTGTGGTGACAGGCATATCGATACCTTTTATTTGCATATGTGATGGTGTGTCATTTGGCGATGTCTAGGTGGTTCCATCGTAGAAGGAAGTTTCTTATTTTCATCTAGTGGTAGTATAATGAAGTGCTAGAGATGCCTCGCAATACTACTGGGGGTTTTTCATAAATATGGGGGCATTAGTGGTGGTGTAAACATTTCTTCTGATTAATAAAAATTAGTTATAAAATTAAACCAAAATAAGAAAAATTAATAGTTTTGGAAAGTAAAATTATTTAATTATATGAAATTCATAAAATGATTGAATTAATAGAAGATAAAAATAAAATAATAAAAAATAATTTCAAAATAATAAAATGAAAAAAAAATTTAACATCATTTATAAATTTAAAAGATTAATGTCAAGGAGAAAAAAATTTCTAAAATATAATTAAAACATTAATAAATCATCAAATTATGTAAGACTAAATAAATGATTTTGAAATCTAAAAATACAAAATTAATTGAAAAATTGGCCAATTTATATATTAAACTATGAGATTCTAAAAATCAAATTAATTAAAAAAACAATAAAAATGTCATTTATATGATTAAGATATAAAAAAAAGATGTACAAAATCCAGTGATTTCAAGGCCACATCAAATTCCCCCACACTTAAGAACTATTTTTTCTCAATAAATTACATTATTTTTCTCTTTTTAATCCATAAATATGTCCCTTTTAAATCTTCATATGAATCATGTCATACTAATAAAACACCGAGGAATAAAAAATTTTGAAATATGATTTTCAAAAGGAATGTTCAAAAAGAATCTTTCCTAAATTGAAATACTCACTAGGTGGTGAAAGAAGAAAAAGAATCATTTTCTACTGAAGATGTTGTTCCACATGTATAAGGTCACCTAATGAGTGATTTCAATTCAAATTCAAGTACTAAAACCAAGAGTGATAACATGATACATAAAAGTTAAAATAAGATCCTATCAGAAGGAATCGTCTACTAAGAAATTCTCTTAATTTAAAAATTTTAAATTAGGTTTTTTTAATCACATTATTGGTATAATTTAAAATATTTTCATAAAATTCAATTTCCCCCTAATTAATTTAGTGTTAAGAAATCCCATAACGTTAATGGAATCATTTTTTGAAATTTAGGCACTATAGTTAAAAAAATCCCCAGTCATGTAAATTGTGCGGGGAACTATGTATATACAATTACTTAATTTATACCGAGGGATTACTTACACACCTTGTTCACAGTTTCTTAGTGTTTAACAGTGGGTTCCCATTTTATAATTTTACTCCAGTTTAAATTTAGGTATATGAATACAATTTAAATTGGATCCCTAATGTGACAATTTTTAAAATTATATAAAGATGAAAACCCTAGAGTAAAGTAAAAACGATTATTTTCTTAAGGTTATGATCACAACTTGCACAAACATTTATCTTATATCACCCTCATTAACAATTTCTAATCATAAAATTATTATGTGACACAATCTACATTTCCCAACAATTATTCATCCTAAAAAATTTCCGAATAAAAATATCCCTCATCAACTAGTGTAATATTCATTAGGCTGGAGTCAAAAATAGATTCATAATGAAGCCTAATGAATTTAAAAACAGGGAACATTTTTTACAAGAATTTTTTTAAAAGGCTGAGGAATATGTATGTGAAAACTCAAAATAGATTTTCAATTTAGCAGTATGTTGACATCCTAAAGGATCATAATTGAACTGAACTATTTTTTTCCAAAAAAAATTATTACAAAATATAACATAAAATAGTGAATTATCCTTATATCTAGTGATAAAGAAAATCAATTAGGTTTCAAATGGTATCATGTAAAATATTTGATCACAGTGAGGTGTGTGTAGTAAGTTTGAAAATGTTTTTCAATGAGATGTTAAATAACAAAGTGAAATGTATGTTATAAAACTAATAAAGACAATTTCAATCCCATAAAATAATATATTGATGAGTAAAACACCCACAATTAATTTCATAATGTGGGAAAATTTAAAATCATTGTAATACCAATTTTTTAGAATAACACAAATGCAGCAAAAATTTCCTACAATATTCCAATATATAGTAAATAAGAAACAATAAATCAATGACTCACCACCATTACCATACCAATGAGTAATTTTTCTGTGAATCACCACCATTAATTGATTGGTGAATTGTTTTTATTTTAAACAATAATAAATAATAGCACAAAAAATTTGTAAAAATAAAAAATTTTGAAATTCTTTAAAAAAAATTATCCTTCTATGCTCCACCAGTAGTTTCATTTTTTTTGAAATTTAAAGATAATTTTGGTCATCTATTGACACAGCCAACAATAGAATACATTTCAATGAACTAGATATAAATAAATATATGACCAGTAGAAAATAAACACAAGACAATGCGAGCAGTGTTTTATTCACAAAAAATCAAGAGAAAATGATAAAACACAGATAAACCATGGATCAACTCTCATGAAGAACTGAATTTTTATTCATCAAATAAATTTCATTGAAAATAAGTTCTTATATACATTGATGGTAGCCAAGACCTTTATTTTACAGTCAAAATATTTATTTAATCTTTTCCCATTCAAAAGAAATGGCTAATTGTCCTCTCCTACAATTTCAACAACTCTATTCTTCAACTCTCAAATAATATTAAAGGGTCAAAAACACTTAGACATAAACTTAATAGGGAAAAGATTAAGTCTATAATTATATATAACAACCTTTTATCCATATTTAAATTGTATATTTTTAATTATAGAATCAATAATAAATTTGGGCCTCTCTTTGTAAATCCACGAGTTATCATAAGGCACTCTCTTTAACACATCTTACCCACTCAACTACTATATCCTCCATTCTCCATTAGATTAAAAATAAAAATTTAAATCCGTAACTTTAGAATATGATATGTGTAGAAACTCTATCAAAAAAGGAAATCATTTCCAAAATAATAGTATGTATAGAGACATAGCAATTTGGATTTTGAATATTGTTATATATAACCATAAAGCCTCACCTAACACCAATTATTAGTCATTCCAGGTATTTCATATAGTTTTCTCCAGATTCTATTCCAACTCCCTATTATTAATTTCTTTCATTCCACTTGATATTTGATGGTAGTTAGTTCCAATATTATGGGTGCGTCCATATTTTTCAATTAATGCCTTAAATTTTTTACTTTTCAATATGGGTTTAATTATTAGTGAGGAATGATTTTGGCACACCAAACCTTGAAAAGATATTCTTTTTAATAAACATAATTACAATATTAGCTTTATTTTTTGGAAGTTCCATTTCCACAACCCACTTAGACACATAATTAACAGCTACTAAGATGTACTCATTACCATGTGATGATGGAAATAGTCTCATAAGGTATAATCCTCAAAAAAACATTATACTTACAAAATACCTTTCTATGGTAACTCTTGTTGAATCCCATCATTTCATAGCCTCTATCATATATCACATACCAAGACATATCTCCTAGAATCATTGAATAAATTAAGCCAATAAATCCATCATGATGGTGCTTTTGGGATGTCATTTCTCCATCATGAATTCATCCCCATGGCGAGGAGTGAAAACTCTATAATATAAGAATCATCTATTCCTCTAGAAAACTCCTTCTTAAAATCCCATCATTCTATATCTTAAATAGAAAAGGATCATCTCAAAAATAATACTTAATCTCTATAATGATGTTCTTTCTTTGGTTGTTGGATAATTCATTTATAATGGAACCAGCTTCTATAAAGGTGGAAAAGTCTAAAAACAAGGTAGACTACCTAATAGAGAATGTGAGAAGTTTCTCATCAGGAAATGATGAATTTGTTGGATCGAATATGTAGATGTATATATATATTAGATGGAACAATACAAGAGGGGTGAATTGTAGGGTTAAAACATTGAGTTTAAACACTTAGAGATTAGTTTTGAAGATCTTAAACTAATACAATTCAAACAACCACAACTGTATTGAATATAAAGGTATGAAGTAATGTAATAATATTAGAAAAGTAAAGTAATTTTATTCAAGATGAATACAATAATCAATGTAATACAAGTGTGATAGATTCTACCATAAAGTGTATAGAATTTTTTAATACAAATTGTAATAGAATAATTTCAATTGAAAAAATTACAATTGAAAGTGTAACGAAGAAAGGAAACAATACAAATTCCATTAAAATACAAACAGAAGCGAAAAGGTAAAAGTATTAAAATTCTTTTGACCCAAAGAGAATGGTTATCCTTTCACCTAGGATAAGAGGGCTATCTTACCACCAATTTGGTAAGCCCTTGATACGATGATCGGTTCGTCCGTTTGCCTATCCACAGAAGCCCTCGATACAATGATCGTAACGTCTCTCTGCCTATCCCCGGCAGCCCTCGATACAATGATCAGAATGTGTGTCTGCCTATCCCCGACAGCCCTCGATTTTGAAGGTAATCGGAACCTCTGTATTTCAATTACTTGAAATCCCTCGATACGATGATCGGATGCACAAAGTACAAAGCATGAGACAAGTCACAACGTCTCTCTATAGAACTTTATAGAAGCAAAGTATCACAGTTGTTCACTTGCGTTCACCCTTGTTCTCAGTTGTTCTCTCTCGGCTTCAAATGACCTCCTATTTATAGGCCTAAGGTTCCAACGGTCACATTTCTTCAAACGATCATATTTCAATGAAAAACTCGGAGGGACTTGGACACATTGCATTATAAAAATCTTATTGAAACAGAAAGCACAACATCGTTTTGATTAGTTTGTAACTAAATCAACAACATCTTATTGGTTAAAAAAAGATATATGAAGATGATAAACAAGAGTACGATTAATATGAAACATGTGTTTTTGACTAAGTACCAAAACAGGAAATTAATGATAGTATGAATTACAGTGTCAGTACGATACGATTGATAGAGTCAGTACGATATGATTGACAGAGTCAGTACGATGCGATTGACAGAGTCAGTACGATACGATTGAGAGAGTCAGTATGACGCGATTGACAGAGTCAGTACGATACGATTGACAAAGTCAGTACGATACGAGTGATAAAAGTAATTACGATACGATTGAAAAGGTCAGTACGATATGATTGACAGAGTCAGTACGATACGATTGACTAGGTCAGTTCGATACAATTGATAAAGTTAGTACGATTAAAATGACATTTGTGATTTCCAAAACAAATATAGAAGTCAAAAGGGATCTTCTGACTCAACAATCTCCCCCTTTTTGGAAAGCACAAAACACAAAGTAAATACAACAAGAAATACTTATCTCCCCCCGAGTTATTGGAAACCCTTCTGAATTTGAATTTGAATAAAACTTACTCCCCCTTAGGTATATACTTTCCTATGGATTGTATTCATATATTTTCCATGGTTTTGAAGTATTTGATTAAATTATTATCCCTTTTTAAAAAATCCTCCACCTTTATAAAACATTCTCCAACATTGTGGTTTACAAAAATAATGGGGTCACATTGAGTTGCCTGATAGGGTTAGAGAAAAGAATTTAAGGACAAAAGAAATTGTAACATAAATGTTATTACAAAACAGACAGGTTCCATAAGAAAAGAAAGACAAATAAAACAATCATTTGTTTTCTATTTCCTTCTCCTTCTTTATCAACTCATGAAGAAAATATTTCATCTTTTTGATTTCTTTCTTGTCTTCAGAAATTGGATCACCCTGAGTTCTGAGAAGCTCTTGTTGGTCCCCAAAAATCTGATCTTGATTCTTGATAGTCTCTTCCTGGACTCTGATAACTTCCCCAAGTGTGTCAATTCTACCTTGAGGATTCTTTTTATCTTTGAATAACACAACATTTTATTTCTTCAACATAACCATTTCATCCTTGAATGATGAAACCTTTGAGAATTCAGACTGAAAAGCATTCATTCTCTCTTTCAATTCTTTCACTGAAGGAATAACAGCTCCATGAGTTATCCGTTTCATCCTTTCAACGATTTTTTTGTCAAGCTTATTAAAAGCAATCGCGATATCATTTGACAGTCTTCTTATATCTTCAATTGTTATCTCATGGTCATTCACCGAGCATTCTGTTTTATATGTCCACTTGGTCATCATGTTGCAATCATTCTTATAAGTAGCCAAAGTTTCATATAGAACTTTCAAATCGGTATCAACAGACAAAACTTTCTTTCTCAACTCCCTTACAGAACCAAATATTTTTTTTTTCTGATTGTCAGTAATGAAATCAATTTTCCCTTCCAGCCTGGGAAAGTAGGGAATAGTCTTTTCAACCCCTCTTAAAGCATGAACAATATAATCACTCTTCTTGAGAGAGATTGTGTGTTCTGAATTAGTATCATCATCGTATGAAGGCAGTTCATTTGATCATCTTGAGTCAACAACTGGTTGTTTTCCTTTTGCTTTTTCTTTCTCCTTTCATTCTTCTTCTACTTTCTCACTAATGACAATAAATTCATCAGTATGAGAGGTTTGAGCACCTTGCATTTCTAGAGGGGGTGTTTTATCAGGAGTTTTAGAGGTTTCAAAATGTGCTTGATCGGTATTAGGAACTTGTTTAATACCATCACTCTGCTTTTGAACCGATTCCTCTATAATATTCTTCGATCTCTGAAAGAGTTATAAAAGAGCATCTCCTTCCTCTTCTTCAACTTATTATATCTCTTCCAACATTTGTTTTCCTTTTTCTTTCTCAGGAAGACTCTGTATGATGGGATCTTGATGCACTTTATCTATTAGTTGTGCACTTGCATCCTCAACCATTTTCAAAACTTTAGAGATATCAATGTCTTTATCCTTTCACTTCAAAACGGTCTTCTTTTTCTTTTCTGCTTTAAGGGTTTCTTCTACCCTTATTCATTCAGAAAATGCTTCGGCTGGATCAATTCCAAACTTTGGATCACCTTACTTTATTTTTTCCTTATCCTTTCACCATTTAGCTACATCCTCCTTGCTATATTTAGGCTTCTTCTTTGGCTTTGAGATGGTTTGCGGATCAGACTTTTGAGTAACACCAATAGATGGAATGTATTTGGCCGGCATAGGTGCCGATTGATTTTGAGCCAATTCTTCTTCTAAATCTCTTATAAAATGTTTTGAATTTGGATCAAAACAAACATTCAACTTTTTCATCGCACTCTTACTAATCTAGGACAGATTCATATCTATCAGCATTCCTTTCAAAGGAATGTTGCAAAACCTCATGCTCTCAAGAATAAACTTTGTATGGATGGCTAGATACATAATAATTTGGGACTTAATTCCTTCTATATTGACATTTTTTATAGTTTCAAAAACATATCCCATGAGATTGAATTTTCTCATATTTACAAGATAGTCATGCATAAAAACATCAGAAACGTTCAGAATTTCTCTATCTCCTTTTCTTGGGATAAGAAAACCTTGCATCCAAAGAGTCACAAACCTATTGTCCGGAGACAGATGAGCCACTTTTTTCTTCTCTTCATTTATAAAAAACAAATAATTTTCAGAACATTATCTATTAAACATACCTACCTCCTCTAGTAGTTTATAATATGGACAGAAAGAATCACCTTCTATTGGTACATTAAGAAAATGAGCCGCTTGTTTCACAGACATATGCAATTTTCTATCGTACACAGCAAAATTGATAGTCATGTCTTTGTCGAAAGATACTGTTTTATATAACTAACTGACATCATCAAAGAGAACCGGATCTTGAGAAACATGTCTTTTAATACATAAATTCTCCCATCCTTGAAACAAAAAAAAATCTTCTGATTGTGGAATCATAAAAATCAAAAAAATTTCAAGAAACTATCCTTTCTCTGAAAAAGTCTTTCTCTGTAAAAGTCTTTTAAGACATTTCGGCGGGAGTATTGGAAGAGGATTGACACATATACGTGCTGCCAATGAAAGATCGTACGATGACATAAAACCAGTGGAGCAGAGATTCTCCTCAAATCCTGAAAAAACCATTGTGGGTTTGGGGAGGGGGTCTATTTATATGTGGAAAAACGGTGACCATTGATCTTCTACAGTTGAGATTAGAAGAAATAAGATCAGCAGATATGATTAAAACAAACAAAAAAAATTTAAAAGAAATGTACCAGCAGGAGATCATGAGGTAATTGTTGGTTTTATATAGTATTAAATAAAAACACAAGCATATGAAGTAAAATAATACTGTCAATCATCATACCAATGGAAAACAAATTCTTTACCATTAACTGACGAGACGATGGAAAACAATCTTGTTACCACTAACTGACAATACGATGGAAAAGAAATTCATTACCATGATCGGTCGATACGATGGAAAAGAAATTCATAACCATGATCGGTCGATACGATGGAAAATAAATTCATTACCATGATCAGTCGATACGATGGAAAATAAATTCATTACCATGATTGGTCGATACGATGGAAAGGAAATTCATTACCATGAACTGTCGATACGAAAGAAAAGAAATTCATTACCATGATCAGTTGATACAATGGAAAAGAAATTCATTACCATGATCAGTTGATATGATGGAAAAGAAATTAATAAAACAATAAAACTGTGAATACAATAAATATAAAAACAAAAAACACACACCCAGAGAGTAAATAATTAAAGATCACAAGATAAAAATAAATATACAAAAAACATAGTAAGAAATGTTCTCCCCTATTCTTGAGGATTTGTTTGATGTAAGGAGAAATGTAAAACTGGAAGTGGATATGAATGATTATTTTAATCTAATCATTCCTTGCTTCTGTTTTATAAACTCAAATCTATAGGAAGGTAATGGTTTTGTGAAAATTTCAGCAAGTTGTTCTTGCATTCCGATAAATTGAAAAATAATATCTCAATTTTTTTTATTCCTAAGAAAGTGATGCCTAAAATCTATGTGTTCTGCATGAGAGTGATGTGCTGGGTTCTTACTAAGAGCTATAGATCTTGTATTATCACATAGAATTTGAGTTTTGGAAAAACTCAATCCATAGTCAGTGAGTGTGTGTTGCATCCACAACAGTTGAGCACATCAACTTCAAGCTGCTACATATTCAGCATCAGCAGTAGAATGTGCTACTAAGTGTTGTTTCTTGCAGGACCAAGAAACCAAAGAATTTCCTAAGAAATGACATGTTCCAGATGTACTTTTTATATCCATTCTACAACCATCAAAGTCAGCATCTGAAAAACATTTTAAAACAAAATCATTTCCATAAGAATAAAAGATACCTAGATCCATAGTGCCTTTTAAATACCGAAAGATTCTCTTTACGGATTTTAAATAATACTCATTTAGATTAGATTGGTATCTCGCACATAAGCATACGGAACACATTAAGTCTGGTCGACTGGCTTTCATGCATAGAAAACTTCCTATCATACCTCTAATTTTAATTTGATCTACTTGTTTCCCAGTTTCATGAAGATCAAGTGTATTTGAGATACCAATTAGATTGCTGATACTATTAGTTTTGTCATAACCATTCTTTGTGAGTAAATCATTAATAATCTTATGTTTGGATATATATGTCCCTTCTGGTTTTTGAGAAATTTGAAAACCTAAAATGAATGTTAACTTACCAATCATACTCATTTCAAACTCTGATTTCATTAAATTAGCAAAAAAATCAATTAAGTATTTCTGAGTTGATCCAAATATGATGTCATAAACATAGATTTAAACAATCAAGACATTTTTATTTTCTATTTTTATAAAAAGTGTTGGATCTGCTATCCCTTTTGTATAATTGTTTTTAAAAGAAATCATGTGTGTCTATCATACCATGCTCTAGGGGCTTGTTTAAGACCATATAAGGCCTTGGTCAGTTTAAAAACTTGATCAGGATGTATTAAGTCTAGAAAACTAGGAGGTTTTTCGACAAAAACTTCTTCTTGAACAAAACAATTTAGAAAATCACATTTAACATCCATTTAAAAAAGTTTGAAATTAAAGTATGCTGCAAAGGCTAATAGAATATGAATAGATTCAAGTCTAGCTACAGGAGAATATGTTTGTTCATAGTCTATTACCTCATGTAGATTATAGCCCTTTGCAACAAGTCTTGCTTTATTTCATACAATGATTCCATTTTCATCACATTTGTTTCTGAAAACCCATTTTACACCAATTACAGTTGATTCATTAGGTCTTTCAACTAAAGACCAGACATGATTCCTCTCAAATTCATTTAGTTTATCATTCATTGATTTGATCCAATCATCATCACCTAAGGCCTCACATAGACTTTTAGGTTCAAATTGGGAAAGAAAAGAATGATGATCAATTTCATTTCTTAATGAATTTCTTGTCCTAACATGTTGATTTACATCACTAATGATGTTATCACTGGGATGATTCATAAGAAACAATTGATTTGGGTTTTGTAAAACATGTTCACCAACATATGGTAGAAAATATTCTGTGGTAAATATTTCAGAAGAATCTTCTTGAACATTTTCCTTATCAGAAGGATCTTATATCAAAGGTTGATAATCAGTTTTTGAAAACACTTATGAGGTTGTAGATTGGGATGGTTTAAAAATAAAAGGATCAGATTCATCAAACTTTAAATGTACTATTTTCTCAATAGTACATGTGTTTTTATTGAAAACACTATAAGCCTTAGAAGTTGTGGAGTAGCCCAGAATGATTCCTTCATCAAATTTTGGTGAAAATTTGTGAAGATTTTCTTTTGTATTCAGAATGAATACTTTGCACCCAATGACATTGAAGTATGAAACTTTATGTTTTCATGCAGTCCATAGCTCATAAGGCGTTTTATTAAGAAATGGTCTAGTTAAAACACGATTTATAGTATTACATGCAGTACTAACAGCTTCAGCCCAAAAGTACTTACAAATTGAGTATTCACTCAACATGGTTCTAGTAATTTCCTAAAGAATATGATTTCTTCGTTCAACAACACCATTTTGCTGAGGAGTCCTTGGAGTTGAGAAATTGTGAGTAATACCTTTCTTACTACAATAAGTTTCAAAAACTTAATTTTGAAATTCACCACCATGATCACTATGAATAGTAATAAATGGTAAGTTTTTCTCATTTTTAACTTGGGCTCTAAAAGTTTGGAAATAGGAAAAGGGTTCAGATTTTTTTGTGAGAAAATAGATCCATGTAAATCTAGTAAAGTCATCAACTAAAACAAATACATAGTATTTTCCTCTAATGCTTCCAGTTTGTGAAGGACCAAAAAGATCCATATGTACTAACTGTAATGCATTAGAAGTTGAAACATCATTAATTGATTTAAAGCTAGTTTTATGTTGCTTGCCAAATTGACAAGGATCATAGAATTTTGAAGATTCATGTCTATGATCTGGTAGTCCCTTTACAAGTCTTTAGATTGAGTGTTTACAAAGTTTTCTTAGATTTCAGTGTCCAAGTCTTCTATTCCATAGCCATAAATGGTCTCCTATTAAACTTAAGAAGGGTAAATTTTGGCTCCTAAGGTCTTCTATATTAATAGTGTATACATTCTCTTGCCTATGGGCAGATATAATAAACCCATCCTTGGAATTGTGAACTAGAGACATATCATTCCAAAAATTTACAAGGTATCCTTCATCACATAATTGATTTATGCTGATGAGATTGTTCCTCAGACATTTACCAAACAAAACATTTGATAAAAGAACTTTTTCAAGAAAAACACTATTAGCTATACCAACAATCTTTCCTTGAGAATTATCTCTGAAGGTAACTTTTACACCTTTTGTTTTGATAATCTTTTCAAATTAACCTTTGTTTCCGGCCATGTGTCGAGAAAAACAAATATCCATGTATCAAATATTATTGTTTGTACACTTCTCATTTTCCGGAAAGAGAAACAATTCATTTTTCGGAATCAAATCTTGTTTGGATCCAGAATAATTAGATAGCCGAATTTTATGTATCCACATTTGTTTAAAACAATGAGCTATATGGAATCCTAAATATTGAGTTTTATTGAGAGAACACTCTCTTTTCCAGTGTCCACCACATTGGAACATAGAAAAATAAGGTGTTTCTTGTGGAACAAAATAGTTATTACTAAAAACTGGTTTGGAATAAGTATAACCAAGTCCAGAATGATTCCTTAAAGGTCGGATTTGGGAATACATTTTTTCAAAGTTCTCTTTTCCATATGTAAAGTTTGACAAACATTTTTTCAATGAAAATATTTTTGACTTTAGTTTTAAAACTAAATTTTTATCCTCCAAAACATTTGATTTTAAACAAGAGTTAGGATCTAAAACATTTTTCTTAGAAATCACATTTTCTAGGTCCTTAGAAAGTTTATCCTTATCAGATTTGACTTTCTCAAGGGTTTTTAAAATATTTTCAAAATCAGAAGTTTTCATATCAAGATCATTATAATGATCCGATAATTCTTTAGTTAAAACTGAAATTCTAGAGTTTTCTTTCTCAATCTTCTTCTTGAGTTTAGAATTTTCATTTTCATGTAATTTAGAAAATCTAGACACTTCTTCAAAAGAAGTTAATGTATCATCTTCTGATGATGAAGATTCATCATTTGTAGATTAATAATATTTAAAATCAATATAATTTTCATTTAATGAGACATTTGTAATAGCTTCAGCATTGTGTGCCTTAGCCATGAGACAATGATCTTCAATTGGTAATCTGGATATAAGTCCAATATTCCTTTATACTGATGACTCATATTATGAAGAATTGTCTAATGAATCACTACCACTTGCACTCCAAGTATCATTTTCCTTCAAGACATTCTTCATCTTATCATACTTTTTCTTGTTTCTTTCAGAGTGTTTCTCCTTTCTGTCTTTCCTTTTCAGTAAAGGAAAATCAGGCCTTATATGTACGACTATCATATATTCATAACAAGTTACCTCTGAATCTTTCTTATCCTTCCTATCTTTGTTTTTGAATCTATATTGGATGTCTTTATTTCCCACAATCTTGTTCATCCTTCGAGAAGGATTGGCTAAATCATTATCTGAGTGATCACTATCACTTGATTCTGAAAAAAAAACTTTTTTGGCTTTGGATATTGTAATCCTTTCAGGTGTTTTAGCTTTAGATGTAATGTCTACACTTCCATTCCCATTATCCTTCATGTTAAAATAAGAATCTCTTTTCATTCTTGACTCATACTGTAAAAGAGTTCCAATGAATTCATCAAGAGTAATCAGGAAAACTTTTCTATTTTCATCAATAGCTGTCCTTTTTGACACCAATTCATTTAGAATTATATCTATAATCATATCTACTAGAGCTTCATCATCAAGGCATTTTTCTCCCATAGATTGTAAGCTGTTGACATTTGTCATCAACCTTTGTTGCACTTTACATTCTGGCTCTCCATAAGGAAAAACAAATCCATGATACTCTGCTCGAAGCATTGCTATTCTTGTTTCTATATCATTGGATGTACCAAAATGAGTGAATTCCAAATTCTTCCGAATACAGTTGGCCGCTTCACATAAAGTTATCTGGCTGTATATATTCCTGTTCATAGAGCATAATAATGTATTGTGTGCCTTGTAATTCAGTTGATATTCTTGCTTCTCGTTGTTAGTGAAGGTGCCGACTTCTTTGTTAGGAATTTTGTAACCTCCAGTAAGCATAATAAAATTTTCTACCCCAGTATTGATCACAAACATCTTCATTCGATCTCTCTAGTACTCGTAATCATTCCCATCAAAGATTGGTGGTCTAGAAGGATCTAGGTTTTCAAATGATCCAATATTTATTCCTTTCATCTAATAAAACAAAAATTTTCCCACTCCACACGTTAGTGTAGTAAGTAGTTAAACAATATGAAAGAAATAGAAAAAGTAATACAAATCAGTGGAAAACCTCCTCTGATACCAATTGTGGGATCGAATATGTATATGTATATGAATATTAGATGGAACAATACAAGATGGGGGGGGGATTGTAGGTTTAAAACTTTGAGTTTAAACACTTAGAGATTAGTTTAAAAGATCTTAAACTAATACAATTCAAACAACCACAATTGTATTGAATATAAAGCTATGAAGTAATGTAATACTATTGGAAAAGTAAAGAAATTATATTCAAGATGAATACAATAATCATAGTAATAAAAGTGTGATAGATTCTACCCTAAAGCGTATAGAATCTATTAATAAAAATTGTAATAGAATAATTGCAATTGAAACAATTACAATTAAAAGTGTAATAATGAAATGAGACAATACAAATTCCTTTCTAATATAAACAGCAGCGGAAAGGTAAAAGTATTACAATTATTTTGACCCAAGGAGAAGGGTTATCCTTTCACCTAGGATAAGAGTTCTATCTTATCACACCTTGGTAAGCCCTCGATACGATGATCGGTTCGTCCGTCTGCCTATCACAAGCATCCCTCGATACGATGATCAGAACGTATGTCTACCTATCCTCGACAACCCTCGATACGATGATCGGAACGTCTGTCTGCCTATCCCGGCAGCCCTTTATTTTATAGGTAATCGGCACCTTTGTCTTTCAATTACTTGAAAGCCCTCGATATGATGATCGGAGGAACAATGCACAAAGCATGGGAGAAGTCACAACGTATCTCTCTAGAACTTGATAGAAGAAAAGTATCATAGTTGTCCACATACGTTCACCCTTGTTCTCAGTTGTTCTCTCTCGGCATCAAATGACGTTCTATTTATAGGCCTCAGGTTCCAACAATCACATTTCTTCCAATGGTCATATTTATCCAAAAAAACTCGGAGGGGCATGGACACCTGGAATTATAACGGTCATATTGAAACAGAAAGCACGACATCGTTTTGATTAGATTGTTACTAACTCAACGACATTGTATTGGTTAAAACAAGATATATAAAGATGATAAACAAGAGTACGATTAATATGAAACATGAGTTTTCGACTATGTACCAAAACAAGCAAGTAATGTAAGTATGAATAGCAGTGTCAGTACGATATGATTGATAGAGTCAGTATGATACGATTGACAGAGTTAGTACGATGTGATTGACAGAGTCAGCATGATACAATTGACAGAGTCAGTACGATACGATTCACAGAGTCTGTATGATACGATTTATAGAGTCAGTACGATACGAGTGAAAATTTCAATACGATACAATTGACAATGTCGGTAAGATACGATTGATAGAGTCAGTACGATATGATTGACAAGGTCTGTACAATACTATTGATAAAATTAGTAAGATTAAAAAGAAATTTTTTATTTCCAAAACATGATATAGAAATCAAAAGGGAACTTTTGACTCAACAAAATTAAACTCCCTTAGATCTTCATATTGGGTATTAGGAATCCTAGAAACGTGATCAAAAACTATGTTCTCAACTCCTTGATTATCATTAATTTCAAAGTCAAACACTTATAACTAGAGGATCCACGAAACAATCCTTTTATTCGATTCCTGCTTTGACATCAGATTTTCTAAGGAAAAATGATTAGTGAAGATAACAAACTTGGAACCTGATAGGTAATATCAGAATTTATCTAGACTAAACACAACATCTAACAGCTCCTTCTCAGTAGTGGTGTAAATCCATTATGCCTCATCTATCAGCCTACAAGCATATTATACCACTAAAAACTTCTTATCTCTTCTCTGTCCTAATACAACTCCATCATCTATATCATTGGAATCACATATTAGGTCAAAAAGTAACTTCCAATCAAGTGTAGAAATGATTTGGGATCAAGTGAGTTATTCCTTTAGTAAGTTAAATGATTCATGAAAATTATCTTAAAATAGATAGGATTAATCCTTAACCAATGAATAAAATATAGTATTTTTCATTTTTGAGAACTCCTCGATAAACCACTGCTAAAAACCAGCATTCCAAATGATGCTTATAACACCAATAACATTTTCAGGAAGTGTAGTTTTTGAAAAACATCAATTTTGGTAGTATCCACCTCCAATCCCCTCTAAGACGCCTTATGTCCCAAAACATACCCATAAATGACCATGAACTCACATTTTATCCTAATTAAAAATATTTTGTCTCTAAACTTCTCTCTTACACCAATTAAAAATTTTTCAAAAAATTAAAAAATGTTTAAAAAACTCTGGATTAATCATCTAAAAAAACCTATATGATCTTATCAATGATGTTAGGAAATATTCCCGTCATAAAAATTATAATGGATTCCAAGTAATAAAATAAACCAAAGGGAATTTTCTGGTAGGAAAATGTCTCAAAGGGGAATGTGTAGGTAGTTTTCTCTTAATCTTCTAGAGCTACTAGGATCTAGTTGTATCCAGAATAGCCATTAATAAAATAGTAGAATAGAAAGCCTCTTAGAAATTTTATCTAGTAATGGAATTGTAACATGATCCTTCCTAGTGGTAGAATTAAGCTTCCTGTAGTATATACAACATCTCCATATGGTGTCCTTTCTCAATTTAATCTCTTCAATTTTCTATTTTGTTATAATATTGAAACATACATTTTTTTGGGACAACATGGATCATAATGTCCCAAGTACTATTAGATATGGGATGGATAATTCAAATGTCTAGTAGTTTAATGACATCCATTATCACAAATTCATTTTTTGGGGTTTGATATTATTGGCATTCTACTCTATGTTTTTGGTGTAGTTCCATAGGGATATTTTACATTAAGAATGAAAGGATAATCACTTTGATATCATCTATGGTCTAACCTATTGTAGATTTAAATTTCTTGGGAACACAAAATAATTTTTCTTCCTAGTTTTCATTCATTTTAGAATATATTATGGGATGTAGAGTTGTATTTTTTCCAAAATAAATAATGTTTCAGTTATTCTTGAAGAAGTTTATGCTCAAAGGTGGGTTCATCATAATTAGATGAAGACTCTTGGTCATGAATGACAACGATCATTAACATTTATCTTTTATAGAGATTAAAATGATGAATTATTTTGAATTTCTTGACCAGATTTAGAATTTATAACATTGTTTTCTAAAGTATACATGTCACTCTTAAAGAATTATAGTCCATAATTATGGAAATTTAAGAAATAATATTCACCAATTTTTTCAATTAGATATCCTTCTGTTGAATAATTTTATATATTGGTTATTAACAGAAGAATCAACCTTCTGTTTTCTCAACAATTCATTATGTTCATAAACATATGGAACATTTCTAGAAGTATAATTAACTGAACTAATTTCCAATTCTGGAAGATCATCATTAATTTGGGTTTTTGATGATTCACTAGAATGTGAAAGGTCATTATCAGCTTACATGTGTTTGTATTCAACAAAATAATTATTTTTAAATTATTCTTTATTTTCACCTAAATATATAGCTACTAGGGACTCTTTCTTATAATATTTTTTAGAAAACTTTATCCCCTTAATATTTTTAAAGACATTGAATTCTTCTTTTTTTCCACAATTATAAAAATCAGTTGACCTTTAGAGATATTAATAATAGCTCATATTATGACCAAGAAGGGCCTACCCATAATTATTGTCACCGCTTGGCCACATTCTATATCTATCATGTAATAGTATATTAGAAAAAATATTTCTTCTACACCAACTAAAACATCATCTACCTTTCATAAAAGACATGTGAATGAGCGATCAACCAACTATAGGATGAAAGTATGGGGTTGAAGGTCACTCAATCATAACTATTGAAATAGATAGTATGGGATAAAATTGATACTATCATTTAAGTCACACAGAAATGTTGAATTGACAACAATCCCCTATAGTGTAGGGAATGTCAAAACATCCCGGATCTTTTAACATTGTGGGATTTTATTTTGAAGGACATCACTACACTCTTCAGTGGGGTTATAGGTAGAAAACTCATTAACTATTTTTTTAATCAATTGTTTTTTAGATTTAATATATGATAGTATTTTGATTAAGTCATGAATAAAGGGAATATTCATTTGGAGCTTAGTTAATATCCTAACGTACTAAAGAAGATCATCCTTGTTATAACATTTTTTTCTAGTTTTCTAGAAATGGGATGAGTGGTTATTAGTTCCTCATGAAATTTGTCATGTCCTGTAATTTATCAAATGTTTCTCCTTTCATTTATTCTTCTAATTTTCTGAAAAAAAATTCATATTTATTTTCATGTGGAAAATTCCGATTTTTTTCTTTTTCAATACATTTCTATTAATTTCGACAATCTATGTGAAAAAATTGTTTCTTCCCAAAAACATATAATTTTCTATTTTGGTAATTTCTAAAGTCTTTTTCATGTTTAGTTTGATTGTTAAGCCCTCTTCTAGTGACAATAGCATTGGAATTCTCCCTTGGGTTGATTTATGTTATTCTATGTAGTCTACCTTTTTCTCTCTGATTCATACCCTTAGATAGTTGGCCCATTTGAGATTCTATTATTTTATTCTGGCATCATATTTAATTTTATCGTAATAATATATAGATTTTTTAATTTATTTGAGTATTTAATTTTTCTTCTTGATATTCCATTATATTTATTATTTTACCGTGTTTACAAAATTTATAATCCTAAAATTTTTATTGTGAATTATAAGGTTCATACCTCTATTGGTTTGGAATAGTTTTCCTAGATTTGTTTTTGTAGGCAGGGGAAGGGATTTTTTATCATGCATTGTTCTTTCCATGAGAGGTTGGGATGGTTCCCATATTACTGGTTATAATTATTTTTAAATGGGTCATCCTTATTGAGAAACCTAGAACAATAGATTTCAATGTTGGTATTTTCCAATTTTTGGGCCAACATGTCTATGTTTGGTAAAAACGTTAAGTGTGACTGAACATTCCATATTGAGTGAATTGTTCCCTGTGTGATTGGTTTGGATTTTAAAATCCCATCTTATTATTAGTTTGTATTGAATTTTGGTATAATAACTTTTGGATTTGGTTAGTTATTTCATCCATTTGAGACTGATTATCTACTATTGAACAACTAAAATTTCAACTTATATTAACTATTTTCCTTCTTGAATCATTGTGTTGAGAGTTCAATGCATGGTTGGTGTAAATTATTCTTAACTCTTAATCTGTATTTTCATTGTAATAACCCCCAGAAGATAGGTCAACTTGATATTGACTAGAATAGGTAAATTTATCATAGAAGGTATACATGAGAACATGGGATGGGATTTAAAGATGTTGACACTACCCGAAAAGGTCCTTGAATCTTTCCAAATCATCAGGAAATTATTCACCATACTCTTGGTAAAAACATGTGATTTTTATTCTTAATTCACCTTTTAGACATTGGGGAAAAAATTCTATGTAAAATAGTTAGAAACATGATTCCAATTCTCAAAGATATTCTCATCTAGACTCAAGAACATATTTACAACATTCTCTTTAAGGAAAAACGGGAATACTATCATTCTATGCCCATTTTTCTCAAATAGTTGAAGTTGTTGAACTATATTGTAGAAATCAATGATGAAGGACAGTGAGTCCTCATTAGATATACAATTTAAACCATCGACCAGTTATATGTAGAACTATATAAATTAATAGTTTCTAACTCTAAGTGGAAATATAATTAAGAGGGGTTACATGAAACTTGACAGATTTGAATCTCTCTCATCATTGGCCTCTCTATTTCCTCAAAGAGTTTTGGTTGAAGGTTTTTTAAATTATTAATAAGAACTCTCTATCCTATATTTTCCATTTCAATTTATTTTTCTTTTTTAGATAACATAATATTCTTTTCAATTATTGTGTTCAAATGTATTGATCTTTGAACATATGTTACTGTTCCCAGTATTAAACAAAAAAAGTATAGATCCAAAACTAAACAGTTGAAGCAATAACAAAATTTTAAAACAAGTTAAAAGAAACAGTGTAACGACCCAAGAAATTATCAATGAAATTATATCTTCTTATAGTAATTTAATATAGTGTAAATAACATTAAATCACTTATATAAAATAATATTATCTTTATAAATTATGAATTAATTAAAAAAATAAGTATTTCCAGAAGTTAAGAAACCTATACTGATTAAATTGTAACATAGAATTAGGAATAGTAATATAACCCATATTAATAATAAACCATCCAGATGAATAATCACTTCACCCATGAAATTATAAATAAAATTTAAGCATCTTATAAATTAAAGTAAGGTGTAATTATATGAATGTCTAAGTGAATAAATTTTTTATTAACTATTAATTATGTTTTGGGATTTTTGATGGTCATAAATATATAATTACAATATTATGATTAATTTAATAAATTAAAAGAAAATTATTTTCCTTAAAAATTCATAAATTTAGTTTTTTTTTGTATTATTATTTTTAGATAATTTTATGTTTCCATATGTAATTTTTCAATGTTTTATCAGATCAGTTATAATTTAAAAATCTGTACTTTCAAAGTAAATGATTCATTTAATTAAAAAATAAATTACTAATATATTGAAAATTACTATTATAAATTTTTTCTCATTTTTCATTTATAAAATTTGAGAAATTGTTACGGTGAATTATGTGCATTTTTCTAAAATACATGAATTTTTGATAAGAGTAAAATACGGTAATTCACAGTATATATACATTATAAGTTAAATAAACCATTGATTTAGTAGTCACTTATGTAATAACCATAATCTCTAACATCACTACATTATTTGTTTTGGTCACAATACTCAAAATTTTCATAGTCCTGAGCCAAAATAATAAACTAATGATTAAAATAATTGGAAAACTCTCATCTCCTACACTATAAATACCACCCCTCACCCCCTCTTCTCCTCAAACCTCTCAAGATTTGATACTATTATAATTTTTACCCAAACCACTACCCATGACCCTATCCCACATCCACGAGTTCTTGGTCTTGCCAAAAGTCAAAAACATTTTCCATATGGAGGATCTTCAGGAGGATAAATCCCTGAGGTAAAATCCTATTCATTTTTCATTTAATTTAATTTCAATTTCATTTATTTTGTTCTCTTATTTTTAAGTTATCTTAACCAAATGGAATGTTAACTCCAATATGTTTTATATCCCGGTATATTATCATGTTAATGGAATATCCATCATTAAAATTTTACATAATGTTATTTTCTTTTAAAAATGAAATCATCGTCTGTGATGTGTGTGTTTAACAACATCCTGGGTGATGCACTATCATTTTCCTTTAATTCCTAAAATACTATTAATAATACCATTATAATGGTTTAAAATATTGAAAATTTTATTTTACATACATATTTGTGCTCTATAACTAACATATATATATAATAGTAAATTATAAAACAAAACAAGTTTGTTTTGATTGAAAAAGGAGCCAAAAATAACTTCAAATGATCATCATTAACTTTTATCTAATGATTCATCCACAAACCATACAACCAAATTCTTTATAATATAATTTAATATTATAGAATATCATTATTTAAATATAATAAAAATTATGTATATTTGTCCTCATTTTACATGAACTTCCATTCATGTATAAAAGTGAACCGATCGTAAATACTAAGAAAACTAACCATACCAAACAATGAAAATAAACCCAATATCTCATCAAAAAAAAATTAATTAACTAAATACAACTACAATAAATTAAATTCATGTATAAAAGTATTTTTATTTTTTATTTAATTAATCTTATGTGATTATTCATGATATTAATGTTATGAAATCAATTTGGCATAAGGTAAGGGGAATTCTAAAACCCGACGCCATATTATCGGTTTTCCCTATTTCACCCCATTTTCCATAAGGATATTCCAAAAATATAATTTCTTCTTCGTTATCATAGTTTTTATGGGATATACATGTTTTCTTCTTGAGTTTATGAAAAAATAATGATTTCCAAAATAACCCTTCTTTAAAAAAAAACACACTTTTTCTTGTTCAAATTGTTTCTTCATTACTCAAGGAGAATGATTCTTATATCAGTAATGTTATTACATATTCCATTTGGGAGCCAAAATTTTATGAATTTATGATTTATTAAATGAATCCACTTCCTTTGTATGGGTTATTTAATTTCCAATAACGATATATTTTTTATCTGGAATTCATGATAATGTTAATGTTATGATGTGACTAGTTTACCCTGAATTATATAGCTCAATGTAAATGTTTTGATGTGGAGAGTGAAACTGAAATTATATAAAGATCCAAAAAATTGGGTAATGTTATGTATCTCTTGATCATATTTAAATATGCTTGAACATCATGCTATATATTTTCAAAAAAAAATTTGGTAGTTGACCACTAAGACATGATGTTTCATTTTTAATAATTGCCACAATCCATGCCATTATTTAATGCTTCATCTAATGATTATGATTATGATGTTAGGATTATGCTCACCCCATATTATATTTCTTCATGATCATATATATCCTTTTACTATGCTTTATGCTCACCCAATTAATTGATGTATATCCTCATATGACTACTTGTACTAATGAGAATTCATGGGTCAAGTAGAATCTAGATAAGAATGAATTAAATAAATGTTTTTGTTTTATTTTGTAAATTTTATGTATGGTCCAAATTTTCACAAGACACTATACCGTTGTATCCTGGTCATGTAATATTGTTATTTTGTTAATCATTAGAATGATGTATACAAAATGTATGAAAAGGAATAGAATATATGGTCGATATTACAACACAGTTTAGTTAATTTGGGAATATGGATTAGAAAATCAGAGTGAGAACCCTACGTTTGAGACTATGTATAAGTAAGCATCCAAGAATCTTTTTTTCATAAAATTATAAACATAGGGATCCTACAAGAAATTTTTGAGTCTTAATTGCATTAAGAAATAAATTATTTATTCCTAACATGTTGACTACTATTTTGTTATAACATTTTCTATTTTATAAAATGATGGGAATGAGGAGAAACTAGGCCAACAACCAAAGTTATCGATAATGCAGTGATTTCCCAAATGGCATCCCCAATGATTTTGGAGGTGGGGTTCATGATATTTTGGATATTATTACCCATGTGTCTCTGGTTATAAACAATAACCTTAATAATATAAAATATCCTCCTTCACATAAGAGGGAGAAATTTTCTATCACGTCCTTTATGAAGAAAAGACAACAAATGTTTAGTGTATCATCATATCTACTATTTGTTTAATAGTGGGTCAACTTCATGGAGAATATATTTTTTATTCTTCAATGTTCTACAAGGGAGAAAGTGAATCTCACTATTTATCATCGAGATGGGGTGGTTGATCAATGGTGGGAATTGATTGAGAACAACATTTCAAAGGATGAAATTGAAGATATAGAGAGGGAAGATATTAAATAAATGTTTCATAATAAGTATTTCCCTCGAAATCATCAAATAAATATGGACAGAGAATTCATATTTCTGAAGAAAAATAAGGATAATCTATTATTTCTTGTGAAAGAAATTCCACAAGGTCTTTAAGGTACACTTTTTGTTTTGTAATCAATAATGATAGAGAAATTTATATAATTATTTGCTTTTAAAAACACACCTTTGAAAGAATATAGAAATTCGATACATTGGTAGTTAAGGAGAAGATGTTCGATGTGATCTTAATGTGGAGATAGATTTTGGAGAATGGTCCCATGGATATATTGATAATAAAATAATTATGGAGTTTAAAGATGGAGGATATAATGAAAAAGGATGAATGAAAAATCAACCAACCAAATTTCAAAATTTGGGAAGAAGCATCATGGTAAATGACTCAAGTAAAAGGGGAAATAAATCAAGCATGCTAGAGAAGGTCACCAAGATAATTAATATCTAAAATACATGTGTTAGTGAGACAATGTTATTTAGGAATGTAGATCACCACCCCTAGACCAATGCTAAAACTATATGGAACAAGGGACCTATGCAAGCTGGTTCACTAAACCACAAGTCTTTGACAGTAATAAGCATCAGCAGACACCAAAGCCAAAGGATTAATGTACGGATTATTTCAGTAATACTATTGAAGTAGTGAAAAAATGAAGTAATACAAAATACATTTGTTATTCACATAATAATGTAAATAGTCTTATTTTATTCTGGTTATACACATTCATTTATATCTTGAAATATTTCTATAAATACTGATTCAAATCCCCAAAACCTTGACGTATATATATCCACGAAAACACCAAGTGGTGAAATCATTTGAACCCAACTGTTGGACTCTTCTCTTGTTGACTTATGTGGGAATATTTATCTTGAAAACCTTATGATACTTTATTGGTGGAATATAACACTATAATTTGGGTGGATTGGAACTCTTTATATAGAGCACACATCAACTGTCATGAAAAGGAGATATATTTTCATATTCTAAATCATCCCATGATCCTCTACAGATTGAATGAAGATCATGAATCTTTTTTATAAAATCCTTCAATGGTGTGGGTATTGATTCCTTATGAATAATCATACCTTGTTCAGATGGTTGAGTCAATGGATTGTATCTGTGTAGGGTAAATATCCAATGTGAGGGAATATATTGATATATTTCATGAAGAGTTACTAGAACATCCCCAGATCATGAGATAGAGTTCCCAAAATAACACATACCTGTAGATAATCTTATCTCAAAGAGCACCTATAGGATGTCTCATATTGAACTGGAAGTGTTAAATAAGCTGCTGAAGAGAATATAGATAAAGTGTTCATACACCCTAGAGAATCCCCTTGGGGTGCACAAGTTCCCTTTTTCAACAAGATTGATGGATAAATGCGTCTATGTATTGATTATCCGGAACTCAACAAGATGACTATAAAGAGGAATATTACTCTTCCAATGATTGATGACTTGTTCAATGAGTTGTTAGGAGCTCAGTACTTCTCAATGGTGGATATTCATTCTTGATATCATCAGATAAGGGTGAGGAATGATGATATTCATAAAACTGCATCTCTTACAATGTGTGGGCACTACTACTTTCTTGTGATTCCCTTCAGACTATCTAATTCTACAATAATCAACATAGATTTTATTAATACAGTCTTTAGACATTACCTTGAAAAGAAATTTGTACTTTTTATTGATGATATTCTCATCTACTCCATGAGAATGGGGAACATAGATAATATATATGTCTTGGGTTAGTGAATTTAATAATTTATACGTTATAGGCCATGTTCAGAAAGTGTGACATTTGGATGTAGCCAGACACATTCTCAGGGCATCTAATCACAAGTGAGGGAATTTATAAGGACCCTTCAAAAAATGGAACGTTTTGAATGGCCAAGACCCTCTAGTGTTATAGAAATCATATGTATTCTTGGTTCAATAGGTTAATATTGAAATTTTTAGTGATATTTCACACAATTATCTATCATGCTAAATATTTTAACAAGGAAATGGATATGTTTGTTTCTACTATAGATTGTGAGGAATGTTTCAAGGATGTAAATAAGTGATTGATCAATGCACATGTACTTGCATTACCAAAAAGTGTAGAAATTTTTGTGTTATATAGTGATTCATGCATGAAATGATTTGGTTGTGTAATCATTAGTAATGATAATGTGATAGCGTATTCCTCATCGCAGTTGGATATCCATGAGCCAAACTACGCGACTCATGATCTGGAGCTAGCAGCTTTTATTTTTTCCTTGAAAATCTGGTGGCACTACCTCTATGGTGAGAAGAGTGACATACATACCAATCTAAATACTATAATGTATATATTCACATAATAGGATCTCAACATATGTCAAAGTATATTGTTAGAGCTATGCATATACTATGATTTCTCTATTCACTATCATCTCGACAAGGTGAACAAGGTTGTTGATGCTCTTAGAATAAAATAGCTCACTACTCTATCCATGTTGTATATTGAGAAAGACCCTATATTCATGTATATTATATGGAAGGATATGTAAATAATAATTTCAGGAAATAAATAATATTGTTTCCAAATTATTTCATAACTATCTATCTAATAAAAGATTACAAAGTCATAAATGAATGATGCAAAGTTAATAAATGAATGTGAATCCAGTAAAAGAAAGGAAACTACAAGAGTTCTATAGCGATGATGATGGAGTGGTTCTATCTGGAACAAGAATATATGTGCATTCATCACCAGGGATAAATATGTATATATTGGATAATGCACATATCTCATGTTTCTCTATCCATCTCGGGAGCACCAATATGTACAGTGATCTCCAAGAACACTTCTGGTGGGAAAACATGTAGAAGCATATTGATCAGTATATCTCAACATAATTGATATGTCATCATGTTAAATATTAGTGAAATATATTCAAATGGATTATTAAACCATTTACTATACCCATGTGAAAAAGGAATAATTTTACTATGAACATTTTAATGAATATTTTGCTATTGGGAAGATCTATCCCTTGAGAAAATTTCAACGATATACCTGAATGAATTGGTGAGACTACATGGGGCTATACAATCGATTGTCTATTATCGTGATCCTTGGTTCACATATATATTTTTTAGGATTCTTTAAAAATCATTGAGTACTAAATTAAATTGCAGCATAGCTTATCTCCCACAACCAGATAGTCATCAAAAAGGACTATTCAGACACTTGATGATATTCTAAGAGCCTACTATTTGAAATTCAAATGTGGATGGGATCAAAATCTATGATTGATTGTGTTCTCATAAAAAAATATATTCCACTCAAGTATTTATATGGATCAATACAGTACTAGAAAAATACCATATATCAAAGGTTTGAAACTGTTGGTATAGTCCTCCAAACCATTGGTATATCCTATACCAACAGTTTTGAGAACCGTTGGCTAGTGATTCGTGGGGATAGGTCTATACCAACGGTTTTGGAAAAACCGTTGGTATTGACTTAAAAAAACTATTTTCAAAATAGTTGTTATAAGTAATATGATAAATTTATACCAATGATTCCATAAAACCATTGTTATATGTATTTAAAAAATGAAGCATTCTGTGGGTTTTGATCTCAGTAACTCCGGTTTATGATTGAATGACCTAACCACTAACCTAACATGACTGCTCTGAAAATAATTTCATAAATATATATATGTATTCTCATAAATATTTTATATTTTGATTTATTTTATGTTCTCTGTGAGAAGATTCCATAAAAAATACATGTAACTATATTAATGGTTTTGAGAGTCGTTGGTATAGATTCTTTGTTTTTGGGACCTATACCAATAGTTTTGGACAAACTGTTGGTATAGGGGGGTCCTATGCCAACAATTAGTCCAAAACTATTTTTATAGGGTCTCTATTATATACCTATACCAACGGTTTGGCCCAAACCACTGGAATAGGTCCATAATAGAGACCTTATACCAACTGTTTTGGACAAACAGTTAGTATAGGTACATATATTGGACCTATACCAATGGTATCTCCAAACCGTTGGTATAGGTCCCCACCCTATACCAGAATATTTGGGAGAAATTGATGGTATATTTCCAAATTAGTGGCCTATACCAATGGTTTTGGCCAAACCGGTGGTATAGGTCCATATAAGTGAACAATACCAATGGTTTTCCCAAAACTGTTGGTATAGATCTTAATTCTAGTAGTGATATAAAGATCTATATAGAATGAAATGTAGAACTTTAACCTATTTGGATGAAGTTGTGGAAAGAAAGCTATATGGACCTGATCCGGTGAAAGAGATTATAGAGAAGGATCATACTATCTAGAAACATTTCAAATTTCTTTAGAGTTGGAAAAATAGCTATGCCAACAACCAGAAAAGAGATATCAAGTTCGACATTAGAGATAAATTCTTCCTTAAAATATCACCATGGAAGAGAGTCCAGTGGTTTGGAATGAATGGGAAGATAATCCTAAGGTATACTTGATCCTTTGATTTCCATGATAACATATGATCAATGCCCTATCATATTTTACTTCCACTGAATATGAATCAAGTTCATGATGTGTTCCTTGTATCACTCCTTTGGAATTACATAAAATATCCCTCGCATGTACAGAGCTCATAGGTGGTACGGTGGGAAGATGATATCTCTTATGAGGAGCGGCCAGAACAAATTCAAGATTAGAGAGATAAGGCTCTATGCAATAGAAAAAATCCACCTTGTCAAAGTGTTATCGGGGAACCATAATTATGAAGAAGCAACATGTCAACCTAAGGAGGTGATGAAGGAGAAGCACACTCTCTTATTTGAATAAAATAAAATTTAAAGGGTATAATTTCAAAATTCGGGAACAATATAAGAACTAAAAATTTTATCAATGTAATTTATCCCTTCTTATATTAATTTTGTAAAGTATTAATAAAAATAAATCACTTGTAGGCCATAATAAAAACATTACAATTGAATAATTAATTAAATAAAAATTATTTATGGATGTTAAGGAACCAATACCAATGAAATAGTACCATGGAATTAGGAATAGTAATATGGCCCTTATGAATAGTAAATTGGTCTAATGAAGAGTATACTAACCCATAAAGATATATATAAAATATATTCATCTTAAAAATTAAATTATGGTATAATTATTCACATTCTAATTAAATATATGATTGAAAATTAATATCATAAAAGTCAAGAAATAAGTAATTACAATTTTATAGTTAATTTAATAATTTAAAATATAATTTGTTTTCATAAAATGTATTCATAAACAAATATTTTTATTTCTTATGATTGTAAAATTATATTATGATACGTTAACTATTTTTTTGATGAGTTTTAAAATCAATTGTAAATTTAAAATCTGTATTTTCCATGAAAATGATGATTTTAATTAAAAATTAAATTACTCATATTTATAAAATTGTTTTCATAAGATGGAGTTCTTTTTTAAATTATAAATGAATAAAAATTTTGTGGGTGAATTTTTTGTATTTTTCTAAAATACATATTTTTTTGTGAATAGTTAAATTTAGTAATTTATAGTATATATAACTTATATGTTAAATACCCTATGCATTATGTCATTGATATTAGAAGAACCATAATATAAAAATTCATTTAATTATTTTAATATTATTTGAGACAATTTTCAATCCATTCATATTCTTGAGACAAAATAATATACTAATGACTAAAATGATTGGAAAACACCCATCTCCTGCACAATAAATACGACCATTCACCCCCTCTTCTCCTTACACCTCTCAAGCATTGATACTTTTAAAAAATATGTCCAAACCTATCCCAAAGACCATATAATAGTTCCATGATCTCTTAATCTCATAAAAAGACTAAATCCTTTCTTCTAAAGTGGTTTTTGGGAAGGATTAGTCCAAGAGGTAAAATCTACTTTCTTTTTCTTTTAATTTGTTTTCAATTTTATTACTTTTCTTCTCTCCTCCTAACCTTTTCTTATCCAAATGGCATGATAACTCCAAAATGATTGATATATGGTATTATATCATGATATTGGAATATAAATAATTAAACATCTCCATATATCACTTTTATTTTAGAAATAAAATCATCACCCGTGATGTGTCAATTTACTAACATCATGGGCGATAAACATACATTTTCCATTAACTCCATAAAGGAAATTAATAAATCAATCGTAATTGTTGAAAATATTGTAAATGTTATGTTACATGCCTATTTATGTTCTGGAACTAGCATATATTCATAATACTAAATTATAAAAGAAAATGAGTAAGTTGCGATTGAAAACCCACCAGAATTAACCAAAAATGATCATTATTAACTTTTATCAAATGATTCGTACACATACCATATAAAAAAATTAAGATATTTTATTCTTTTGGAATATCATTAATAACATATAATAACAATTATGGATTTTTATTCTCATTTTACATTAACATACAATAATGTATACATGTTAACGCATCGTGAAAACTAATAAAACAAACACTCTCGAATGATGAAATGAAACTATATAAGTTATCAAAAAGTACATTAATGAAATTAATAAAACTATAATGAGAAAAATTAATGTAATAATGGTGTTGGATTTGTTAATTAAGATATATAATTTGATTTTACATGATATAAATGTGATGAATTCATTCAGACATAAGGTAAAGGGAAATCTAAAACCCAACACTATTTCTTTGGGTTTTCCTTATTTCACCACATTTCCAGTAAGGATGTTCCTTAAATATTATTTCATCAAAATTATCTTGTCTTTTTGGGATATAATTTTTTTTTACATGAGTTTATGAAAAAAAAAATTCCAAATGAACTCGTCTTAAAAAAATTACACTTTTTTACTTCTCGATATTTTTTCTTCTTCACTCAAGGATGATGATTATTATATCAAATGTTATTCCCTCATTTATTTGGGAACCCAATGTTTATGATTGATACTTTTATGAAACTAAACCCATTCCCTTATATTTGTTATTTTACGTCAAGAATTGACATAGATTCTTTGTGGAAAACATGATAATGTAAATGTTATTATGTATGGTGTGTTCCTAGAATTATATAGCGCAATGTAAATGTAATTATCTGATGGGTGCACCTAGAATTTTATAGTGCTCCAATGAATTGGTTAATATGATATATCTCAATAGAAAATTTAAATATTCATGAATATGAATCTAGTATTTTTCACAACTACGTGTGTTAGTTAAAGAATAAGACATGATGTTTCATTTTTATTCATTTCCACTTTTCATGCCTTTATATAATGCTTCCACTCACGATTTTTATGATGATGTTATTATTATTTTCACACTATTTTATATTTATTTATGTTCAAATCTATCCTCTTACTGGTATTTTTTATCACCCCATTCATTGATGTATATCCATAGGTGACTACAGGTATTGAGGAGAATTAGATGGCCAATAAGAAGCAAGATAAGAATGAATTTAATAAATGTTTATTTTTTTTAAATGTTATGTATGGTCCTAATTTCCCCAAGACACTAAACCATTGGATCCTAGTCATGTACTGATTTTATTTTATTATTATTAATATTATATAATATTAATGTAAGAAAAATCATGGTCTCTATAATTTGTAACAAAAATTACAACATAGTCAAATAGAATAAAGTGAATAATTTTTTTCCAGTTTTCAATTATCAATAATTTTTTGAATTTTTTTATGTATTTTGTTAAACTAAATTTTTTTAAATGATTTAAAAAATTATTAGTCACTCAAAGCCTTCCCTGAAGACAGTGTGAAAAACGGGACACAAACGTTGTTGAATGTGTGATGAAGTTTAAATTATATAACCTTTAACAAACTATTTTATAGAGGAAAGCATTGATGAACCCAAGGGAAGGAAAAATTGTATTTGAGTTACTGGGTTTTCAAAAAAGGCCCAATAATGTAAATAGTGGTTTATTTTTCTTGTTCAATATTTTTTAATGAATACATTATGATGAAATAGTGGATTTTTTTATAAAAATAAATTAAAATTAGAGGTCTGATGAAGAAACTATATACAAGGCATCAATAACCGGAATAAAGACTGAGAGAAATTGATCAGAATAATGTAGAGGGAATTCTAATTCAATTGGTTTAAAAGGGTTTAATATTCATTAAATTTTATTTAAAAAACATAAGACATTATTAAAAATGTACCTCCATAGTAGCTCAGAATGATGACTTCATGGAATTCATCATTCCAAGAATCATCAAACTATAATGAATTTAATGAAAAGATCAATTTGAATAAAAATCACTATAAAATTGAAACATTAATTAAATTTCGGTTGGGAAAAATGAATTAAAGATAAATCTCTCTGATTGATCTAAAACTTTTGATTTTAAAAAAGATTTGGTGTAAACAATTTGAATGAAAATATGAATCAGTCACATTGATTGATTCTAATTCATGGATGATGAAATGAAGAAGGGAAAAATGTTCACTAGAATTAAAAACTACTAAGTTAAAAATTTACACATAAATCATATTAATATTCTGGATGAAAACAATATGATTTATTGATAGTCGAAAGAAAAAAGTGTTAGAAGAGTTCTCCCTCGATCACAATCCTCACTAATTATCCTAGTCTTCTTATGGGTCTTCTGCTCTGCTTCTTCTCTATCTGGATGTCTAATATAGTATCAATGGAATGAATTCCTATTATTTATTTGATGAATTATTTATGAGATCATACCCTAGGATGTTGTACAGCTTAATTTAATAGTGCTTTATTATCGCGTTGTTCGTCATGAACATATTCCCCCAACTTTATTGATGTATTCAATTTATTCACAGAACACACTACATCTTCTTTGCCAACATCTATCAGGTTATAAAATCCCTTCCAATTGTCTTCTCTAGTTGTTTGGAATGAACATGGATGTGAATAGAACATCAATTCGAATCTGTTAAACAGTTTAAATACAAATAAAATTAGATGCTTCAATGTTTAAAAGATTATTACTTTTATAAATAACTATTTACTTATCATCATTATGTTAACTAATTTAGATTTTATAATTTTTTATTAAAATTAATTACATGTTAATTATTCTTAATTAATTATAATTTTTATTTAAATTTTTTTATATTGATTAAAACAATTATTAATAATTATAATTCATTAGATTATTTAATTATTGTTAATATTTTTATATATTTATAAATGATAATAATAATTATTATATTTTACAAATAATTAAAAGTAAATATTTTTTAAAGTTAATTAATATTTATTTACATTATTTATTAATATTATTATTGATTAATTTATAAATTATATTTATATTTATTATGATTTTTAGATTTAAATTAATGTATTAAGGTTAACAATTAATATTCAATATTTCAAATATATTATTTTGTTTAAATAGTTTTAAATAATTTATTATTTAATTTATAATAACAATTATTATTATTATTTATTATTTATTTATTTTATACTATTCTGATTTTACATAATTTTTTCCCCCACCCCATTTCTTCTAATCTACGCACATGGGAGGGTCATTCTTCATCTGTAAGTTGTGGTAGAGATCGGCACTCCCCTAGGTTTCCCTTATGACACCTCTGCTTTTGGTGACGATGATCAACTCTTCCTCCTCTTCGAATCTATGTTGTCACCATGACCGGTGGCTGGACTCCTTCACGGTATCAGTAGTTCCAAATCTTTTGACGGTGTCCTCTTTTGACGGTAGAGACACCTAAAGTGAGGGCTTCAATCAGCTTCGACACGACGATCTATAGAGGCTCTTCTCTTCATCTTGACACAAGTTTAAGGAATGGCACATATTGAAGTTCGAGCTTTTCAGATCTTTTTTTCAAGAATATTTATTGGCTCTAATTGCGTCAGTGAAGGCTTCAATTAAATAAATTAAGATTGTAAAACCGAATGTAATTAATAAATCTAAAAACAATAGAATGACTAATAAATTCAAAATTTGAAAAATAAATTAAAAAATATAATTAATTTATAAATTACATAAATAATTTATGATATGAATAATGATAATTCAAACAATTAATTTGAAATTTAATGAACCAGAAAATTATGTCAGACTACATTAATTGTTTTAAAATCTAAAAATACAATATTAATAATAAAAATTTACAGATAAATTAAATTATGAAACATAAAATTGTAATTAATTAACAAAAACCTTATAAATAATTAATTAAATTATTAACAACATAAATAAAAGATGTGGAAAATCAAGTGATTTGAAGTCTACATTATAGACGTAATTTCAATGTTCAATCCTTGAAATTACTCCACATCCATTGTTACTAATTGAGTTTATAGGTTGATGCAGGGTTAGCTCTAACTAGAGTTTGTAATCAGGGGATTTGAACTATTTCAATTTTTTGAAAGGTGGAAATAGTTTAATATCCATGGTTACAAATTGTCTCTATAAGTGGTATTGGTAGAAGAAATAGCTATGGATTAAACCATGGAACTGTAATGACCCGAACATTTTAATTATATTTTTTCCCAAATTTTGTCGGTATAATTAAAATGTGACCATTGTGTTTCGACTGTTATTTGACTTTTGGTCAATATGGCCCTTGTAAACTATAATCTTAACGTTTTGTTGTTATAAATACTGTTATCATGGTTAATTTATACAAAAAGAATATTGAATGCCCTCTTCCATTAGACTCGAGCCATATGATGCACATCTATTGGTTCATGGGAAGGAGGTAGCATCACCGGTCTTTGCACTGGACCATGCCCAAGCCGAACATCAACGTATGAAGCTTGAACAAAATCACCTAAGGGAAATGTTCAAGATGATAGAAATCACCACTCAGACAGTGTTGTCCGAGCCACCAAAAGATTCTATCGCCATAGCACACCTTACACTTAGGTCATATTCTTGTGTTATAAGGGGATATGTAACGAGACCTTAGCTGCTTTGTTTAATCCTTTTAAACAAATAAAATTGTTATTTCTTCATATGGAAATTTTTTTGAATATCATATATCCGGATAAATATAGGATGTGTATTATTGATGAATTTAGGAAAAAAGGGTATTTTAAAATATTTATGTATTCATTAAATAATTAATAATGTGAAATGATTTTAAAAAAATTGTCCTCTACAGTTGTGATCAGTGAGAAATTTAGAGTCTAATAAGATCAACTTGGTTTTTAGTGAATAGTAAATTAAGAATAGTAACATACCCATATAAATAGTAATGAATAGTAATTTGACCCAAAAAATAAGAAACTTCACCCATGAATGTATAAATACAATTTAGACATCTTTAAAGTTAAAAAATGATCATAGTTTATGTTTTGGTATTTTTCTATGCCATAAATATTTTAAATAAAATTTTATAATTAATTTAATAATTTAACATGGAAATGTATTTTACTATAATTTAATCATAAATTTTTACTTTATTGTCTTACGGGTATACGATATTTTTATCGGACCTTGATTAATTTTTTATGGTGTTACAAAATGAGATATAGTTTTGAAGTTATATTTATGGAATAAATAATGTTTTTATTTAAAAATTAAATTAATAATATTAAGAAAATTATATTCATAAATTGGACTTCATTTTTGAATTCAAAGCATGGATATTAGGTTAGGTTTACATTTTGGGTTGTTTCTGAAATAGTTGAATTTTTAGTGAATAGTAAAAATGCAGTTTTGAGATTCATATGTTTAATGACAACATTAATGATGTCATAATGATGTGATATTTATGGTCTACTTATGAATAGTGATATACGCTATGAGGTGTCCCATGTGGCCAATACCATGGTAAAATACCATGGTCATCCCATGGTTTTGGAAAAAACACCGATGAGGTGTCCCTTGGAAATTAATAATTTATTAACTCACATTCCCTATAAATACCATGAGATTTCCCTCATCAATTTCATTCCAAAATCATCCTCAATGATGTTATAGTCTCCTTACATCCCAAGGATTTCTCCCAAGGTTCCCTCAAGCCTCCCAAGGTCGCAACCTTCTTACTTTCTTTATTACTCATCAAGGATAAGAATCCTTTCACTCTCTTCTTTTGAGTCATTAATTTCTTTATGTTGTTCCTTCTAGTTTACATTACACTATGTTGAGGGTATGTTATTATATGTTATCATTAATATAAATTTAATGTCTATTTTTTGAGAGACCCTTCCTACTCTCATCAATTTGTTTTTTGAATTTTTAAGTGATGTCGTTAGGCTGCTGAATTTCTAATAATGAAATTGCATCTTCTCTTTCCTTTCATGTTTCCTTTTCATGTGGGATTTCATTAAAATATCCATACCATGTTCTTATCTCCATGTTATTTGGTATTTATATTGTAATATGATTTATTTATGAGTTGGTTACCATTGTACCCTCTCTTTTTATTATTTTCTAAAACCATGTTATATAGCTGTTATGTTGCAGATATTTCGTCTCAAAATATCTATCTCTTTATCTCATGAAATTATCTTGTTTTATTTATGTGAATACCCAGACTTATTTAGTTTTTATGGTTGTTAATAAAAATATAAATATGATATATTTTATTCTGGAATTTTATATATAAAACCCCCACTCCCTTTCCATATCTTATAAATGTTTTAATAATTTTATTTTTATGAACATTGAAAATGTCACGATTTTGAATTGAAACCCACTTCTTTTATTCTCTATGGGTTATTTATGAAATGTTTGATTATGCTATATGTGGATTACATGAATATAAATACATATTATGGGTGCACCCTGATATCACTCTAATGCATTGGGTAAAGAATTAATCTCAATAGATGGCAAGTTTCATGATACCTTGGTAATTGTTTTTGACACCTTGGGGATAGACCTTGGTGATATGTTCATTATTGTATAAATGATATCTTGTATCCACATATTCAAGTTATGTTACATGTTATTTTAATTATGATATTCCAATACTTCCATTTCTCATGATTTTAAGTTTTTATTCATGTTTTTATTGTTAACACAAGTAAACTGATTCACCTGTTTACCCTTACTTGGACTTCTACTCACCCTTTACTTTAAATGTATGTCTCCTTGTTATGAGATGTAGTAACTGTACTTAGGATGAAGTTATGATGAATTCGTTCAATTGGATTAGAAGTATGTTTTATTTTGGTTTTCAAGTATTATGTTCCTGATTTCCAAGACACTAGACTTTAAAGATCCTTTGTTTCTATAATATAATGAAAAATAAGTAATAAAAAGGAGGGATTACATTATAGGTATCAAAGGATAGTATAGTTTAGAATTGAAATTAGGGTATGAAATCTTTAGGAAGAATCCTATATAAAAGATTAAATATAGGAAAAATTTCTGGTATTTTGGTGAGTATTAAGTAAGTGGTTTATCAAGAAAATACATCCATGTCTGGATATGAGCAGGTTGAGGCAGCTCTGGCACATATGTACATAGGGGTCAATCCCGAAAACACCCCTTTGAGCTACAATCGAATGGGAACTAGTACACGACAATGGGCATTTCTGCACTCTTGGTTACAAGACTCTCTGGTGATATGTTCGGTTAACCATAATATTTTTATGAATCATTATGAAGGATTTATAGAGAAATGTAATTGTCTATGAATGATGTTTTAAGATTTAAAATCCTTTATAGTAAAAAGATTTGTAAATAAAATAAGTTTCTCACCAAGGTTTCATTCTTTTAGAAAATGGTGGTCAATAAGAGGAACCATGTAAATGGTGACCACAATGGACCATGAACTAAAGGCCCTCCGATGGAAGCCGGAATGGAAACATTCATGAGAATGATGAACCAACTGAGTCAAGGTATGGGAAATAACATAAATCATACTGAGATACCGATCTCACTACGAAGGGAAAAACATTTTGTTGGGTCATTTATGCTTCAACAACCACTAGAATTTAGTGGATCGACTGACACATTGATTGTTGAGTTGTGGATCTGCTCCATTGAGAAGATCTTTTCTATTCTCCATTATTCCAAGAAAGAAAAGATCACCCTGGCTGTCTATCACTTAGAAGGAGAAGCTGATCAGTGGTGGGAGAAGATTAAAAAAATGAGCCAAAGTGTGGAGGTTGATGCTATGGAGTGGGAAGAGTTCAGAGGGATTTTCTTCAGTATGTATTTACCTGGTTCCATGAGAACAAGAATGGAGAAGGACTTTCTCGAGCTGAAGCATAAGTAGAATGAATCTGTCAGAAGCCATAAGATGATCTTCACCTGACTTTCTCGTTACACCGCTAGATTTTTCCTGGATCCAAATGGCAAGGTTGATATATTCTTCAATGGACGGAGACCTATTCTGCAGAAGAATCTAACTAACCAAAATTATGACAGTTATGAGGAGATTGTGCGAAGTGCGATGAAATTCAAACTGGAGTTTGGTGAGACACAGTGGTCTCATAAATCAAATGAGAAAATGAGAGTGGTGAAGCCTAGCTTAGGGAGGACCTTTGATCAAGGATGAGGAGGCAAGAAAGTGCTACATCCCACATGTAATAAATGTCGGATGAAGCATTCGATGAACTGCCTGATCAAGAGAGGGATATGCTACAAGTGTGGATGAGATGGCCATATTGCGAGGAATCATCACAGTGAGGAGAAACCTTAACTTCGAAACACTAACGACAAGGGGAATATGGTACAGGCCCTACCTGATGTCCAGTTATTTGTGTGCGGACATCTAGTGAACTTTTCTAATCACTGTCCATATCTAAGGGCAGTGGAGGGGAACCACAATCAGCCTCACAAAAGGCAAAGGGAGAAAGGACATGCTTTTTCTATCACGACAGTTGATGTTGATGTTCCAAATTATGTGGTAGCAGGTACTTGTGTTGTTTTCTCAAAGCTATAATGTACTTTTTTTATTTTGGTTTTATGCATTCCTTTATTTACAGCAATTTTACTAAGAATCTAGAATCAACCACTGACTTGATAGAAGTAGTGTTATCAGTCAAGACTCCTTGTGGGATTTTCAAAGCATCATTAGTGTTTAGAAACTCCAGTATCTAATTTGGTGAGCATAATGTTATCCCAAATCTAGTAGTCATTCCCATGCTATAATTCGACATTATACAATGGATGGACTAGATTTAAAAGTATAATGCTAAGATCAAATGTAGATGTAATGAAATATCAGTTGTATTGAATTGAAAAACATACAGTTATCTTCCAAGGGGAGATATCTCAACCTGATCTTTGTCTCAATGAACCTCCTATATCATTATTTATGGAATTGATAGGTGAAGAACAAGAATGTAATTAGAGTTTGAGGATAGAAAATGTACTCATAGACTAGTAATACATTGATGTATTTCCTGAGGAGTTGCATGGACCTCCCCCAGAAAGAGATGTATAGTTCACCATTGAACTCGTACCTGGATCTCATTCAATATCAAAGAACCCATATAGGAAGGAAAATGTGGGGCTGGAGGAATTAAAGAAACAACACTAAGTTCTTTAGAGAAGGGGTTCATCCAACCGAGTGTGTCTCCTTGGGGAGCATCTATTCTATTTCTGAAGAAGATGGATGAATCGATGTAGTTATTCATTGATTATAGAGAACTGAACAAAATCACAGTAAAGAACAATTACTTTTTTCGAAGAATTGATGACTTTTTTGACAAACTTCGTGTGGCTCAATTCATCTCCAAGATTGATCTTCGATCTGGTTATCATAAATTGAGGGGGAAGAAAGAAGATATTCCAGAAACTATCATCCGATCAATATATGGGCATTATGAGTCTGTTTATATGCCATTTGGACCGACTAATGCACATGTTATGTTTATGGATATGATTAATAGAGTCTTTAAAGACTACCTTGATAACATTTTGTTAGTTTTTATTGATTATATTCCGATATATTACATAATTCATGAGGAGAATGAGTATGAACTAAGGGTTATTTTGAAAACCCTATGGAAGGAGATACTTTTTGGAAAGTTCAGTAAATGTGAATTCTGGTTACAACAGGTTGCTTTCTTGGGGCACATTATTACCAATGAAGGAATCACACTTGACCCTCCAAAAACAAAAGTTGTTGATGAGTGGCCTTAGCCTACAACAATAACCGAGATTCATAGTTTCCTTGGATTAAAAGGATATTATAAAAGGTTTTTGAAAAATATTTTACGAATTTATAATCCCTTAACCAAGGTAACTCGAAAAGGGGTCATGTTAATCTGGAAAATGTAGTATGAGGACTTTTTCCAAGAGCTGAAAAATATATTGTTTACTGCGCCTATGATAAATCTTTCCTCAAGTGGAGAAGGATTCTTTAATTTTAGCGATGAATCTATAAAAGGGATTGGGTGAATCCTAATGAAAAATGACAAGGTCATTGCTTATGCATCTCGACAGTTTAAGAATCATGAGCAGAATTATCCAATGCATGATATGGAGCTGGTTGCGGTCATTTTTGCTCTAAAGATATGGATGCACTATCTTTATGGGGAGAAATGTGATATATACACAGACCATCAATATTTGAAGTGTATTTTCACACAATGGAAATTGAACATTAGACAAAGGATATGGATGGATATTCGTAAAGACTATGATTTTTTAATTCATTATCATCCCAGAAGAGAAAACAATGATGCAGATGCATTTAGCAGGAAAGACCCAGTTGTTCGTTCTATGATGATGATTCAAAAATATCTTTTGATCAATGACCAAGTAAAGCTGGACATATGAATTATAAGGGAAGATACATCATCAACCATAACAAAAATGATTTCTCAATCATCGTTACTAGAGAATATCAAGAAAGATTAGAAAGAATATCCACTATTATAGAAGAAGATTGAGGATATAAAGGGTTAGCAGTTTCTTGAGTTCAATACTGGTCAAGAAGGTGTACTGAAATTTCATACAAGACTTTGTGTTCCATATATTCCCGAAATAAAGAAGAAGCTGATAGATGATGCTCATAGATTTACTTTCTCTATACATCCCGGTAGCAAAAAAATGTATGGGGACCTTCATGATCATTATTTGTGGGAAAATATGGAAAGGGAGATTGCTGACTTGACATCAAAGAGCTTGGTATGTCATCAAGTGAAGGCAGAGTGACAACTTCTTAATGGGGTATTGCAACCACTACCCATACCAGCATGGATGTGGGACAATATCACTATGGACATTGTTACTGGTCTCCCGAGTACTTCCAAAGGAAATAATGTGATATTGGTTATTGTGGACCATCTGACCATGATTGCCCATTTAATATCCATTCGGTATGATTTCTCTTTTGATCAACTTTTCAGGATTTACAAGAAGGAAGTGGTAAGGCTGCATGGAGTTCCACATTATATCATATATGATCATGATCCAAGTTTCAGCTCAAAATTCTGGAGAAGTCTTTCCCAAGATCTGAGCACTTTATTGAATTTTAGTATTGAATATCACCCCAAAACTAATGGAAAATCTGAAAAGACTATTCATACACTCGAGGACATGCTGAGAACTTTCTCAATGGAATTTAAAGGTGGATGAGATCAACATCTCTCTTTAGTTGAGTTCTCTTACAACAACATCATCCAATCGATCATTTAAATGGTTCCCTATGAAGCTCTATATGGGAAGCGATGTATAACTCATACTTGTTGGGATGAAGCTGGTGAGATAATGATTCTTGGGCCACATCTTGTGCATGAGATGATAGAAAAGGTATATTCCATCCAAGAACACATTATGGCTGCTCCGAGTCCGCAAAAGAGCTATGATGACAACAGTCGAAGGGACATGTAGTTTGTTGTTGGTGACAATGCCTTTCTTCTAATTTCACCTTGGAAGAGAGTCATGAGGTTTGGGAAGAAAGGGATGTTCGGCCCTTGGTACATTGTCCCCTACGAAATCCTTGATCGCGTGGGAGCAGTGTCCTATCGGCTTGAATATCATCCAAATCTAGCCAAAGATCATGATTTCTTCCATGTATTCCTCTTAAGGAAGTACATCCCTGGCCATTATCATGTACTAAATCCAGAGGTGGAACAACTGGAACATGACATATATTAGCAGGAGCAGCCGGTGGAGATCATGGATTGTAGTGAGAAGGTTCTACAAAACAAGACTACCATCCTTGTTAAGGTGTTGTGGAGGAACCATAAATATGAAGAAGCCACGTGGGAACCAGAGGAGTCTATGAGACAAAAGTACCCACAACTTTTCTAATCAGAGGGTAGGAGATATATTTTTGTGGAAAAAATTTATTAATGTGGGGAGAATGTAACGACCCGATCTTTTTAATTATATTTTTTTCCTATTTTCGTGGGTATAATTAAAATGTGAGGATTTTGATTAAACAATTATATGACCGTTGGTCAATAAGTCCATTAAAAACTATAATCATAATGTTGTTTTATTTAAAATACAATTTTCTTTGTTAATTAATACAGAACGAAGATTGAATGGCATCATCCAGTAGACTCGATCCATAGGAATCCCATCTGTCGGAGATTACGATGTATATAGCATCACATGGCTTTTCTCTGGACCAATCCCAAGCTGAACTTCAATGTATGAATCTTGAACGGAATTTCCTAAGGGATAAGTTCAGGCTGGAAGAATTCACAATTCGGCCAATGTTTTCTGATCCACCCAAAGATTATATCACCATAGCACACATACACTTAGGTCCTATGCATGTTTTATAATGGGATATGTAACGAGACCTTAGCTGCTTTGTGTAATCCTCTTATATAAATAAAATTATTATTTATTATTATGGAATAGTTTGAGAATTTCAAATATCCGGATAAATATAGGACGTGTTTTATTGATGAATTTATAAAAAAGGGTTATTTTAAAATATTTTTGTATTCATTAATTAATTAATAATGTGAAATATTTTTCAAAAAGTGGTCTTATATAGTTGTGATCATTGAGAAATTTAGAGTCTAATATGAATAACTTGGTTTTTATTGAATACTAATTTAGGAAGAGTAACATACCCATATTAATAGTAATGAAAAGTAATTTGACCAAAAAAATAAGAAACATGACCAATGAATGTATGAATACATTTTAGACATCGTAAAAGTGAAAAATTGATCATAGATTATGTTGTGGTATTTTGGTACTCCATACATATTTAATTTTCAATATTATAATTAATTTAATAATTTAAAATGAAAATGAATTTTCATAAAATTTAATCATAAATTGTTACTTTATTTTCTTATGCTTGTATGATATTTTTATGGGACCTTGATTACTTTTTTAAGGTGTTACAAAATGAGTTATAGTTTTAAAGTTGTATTTTTGGAATAAATAATGTTTCTAAGTTAAATTAAAATTTTTTAGAAAATTATATTCATAAATTTGTCTTCAGTTTTGAATTCAAAGCATCAATATTAAGTTAGGGTGAATTATTGGGTTTTTTCTGAAGCAGTTGAATATTCAGTGAATAGTAAAAATGCAGTTTTGAGTTTCTGGTGTTTAATGACATCATTAATGGTGTATTAATGATGTAATATTTATTGAAGACTTATTAATAGTGATATATTCTATGAGGTGTCCCAAGTGTCCAATACCATGGGAAAGCCCATGGTTTTGCGAATACCACCGATGAGGTGTCCCTTGGAAATTTATAATTTATTCACTAACATTATATATAAATACCAAGCCATTTCACTCAATAATTTCATTCAAAAATCATCCTCAACGATGTACTGGTCTCCTCACCATCCAAGGGTTCCTCCCAAGATGCCCTCAAGACTTCCAAGGTCCCAGCCTTCAGGATTTCAATGTTACTCTTGAAGGTAAAGAATCCTTTCACCATCTTCTTTTGAGTCATGAATTCCTTTATGTTTTGCCTTCTAGTTTCCATCTTTTTATGTTGAGGGTACATTTATATATATTCTTATTACTTTTCATTTCATGTCTAATTTTTGAGAGACCCTTTCCTCTCTCCCCAATCTGTTTTCTGAATTTTTAATTAACGGAGTTAGGCTGCCGAATTTCTTGTAAAAGAAATCGCATCTTCTCTTTCCTTTCAAGTTTCTTTTTCTTGTGGTATGTCATTAAAATATTCATACCATGTTCTTATATCAATGTTATTTTTTTATATAGTAATATGATTTATTTATGAGTGGGTTACCCTTGTACCCTCTCTTTTTATTATTTTCTAAAACCATGTTTTGTAGCTGTTATGCTGCAAAAATTTAGTCTCAAAATTTCTATCTCTTTCTCTGAAGATACTATCTTATTTTATTTATGTGAATACTCAGAACTATTTCGTTTCTATGGGTGTTCATAAATATATAAATATTTTATATTTTATTCTGGAATTGACATACATATAACCCCCACTCCATATCAATGGGTTATAAATGATGTAATAATCTTTTTGAAGAACATTTAAAACGTCACGATTTTGAAATAAAACCCATTTATTTTATTCTATATTGGTTCTTTATGAAATGTTTGATTATGATCTATGAGGATCACATGAAATTAAATACATATTAAGGGTTCACCATGATACCTCTCCAATGAAATGTTTAAAGAATTAATCTCTAGAGAAGACAAGTTTCACGATACCTTGGTGAATAACCATGGATTATTTTTGACACCTTGGGGATGGACCTTGGTGAAATGTTCCTAAATGTCTAAATGAAATTATGTAGCCACATATTCAAGTTATTTTCAAAGTTCATTTCATTATGATATTCCTATACTTCCATTTTCATGACTTTATGTTTTTATTCAAGTTCTTATTGTTAACACAAGTAAACTAATTCCCTTGTTTACCCTTACTGGGACTTATACTCACACTTTACTTTAAATGTATGTCTCCAGGTTATGAGATACAGTATTTGTACTTAGGATGAACTAAGGATGGAGCAGTACAAGTGGATTAGACGAATGTTTTATATTGTTTTTGATGTATTATGTTCTTGATTTCCACGACACTAGACTTTAAAGATCCTCTGTTTTTAAAATGTAATGAAAAGTTATGTAATAAGAAGGCGGGATGTCATAGTTTGTATCAATGGATAATTTAGTTATTTATGTAAATTAGGCTATGAAATATTTAATATTAATAATATTGAAAAGTTTAAAAAAATGAAAACATCCTGGTATTTTGGTGAGTATTATGTAAGTGGTTTATCAAGAAAATTGATCCATGTCTGGATACTAGCAGGTAGAGGCGGCTTAGGCATAGATGTAGATAGGGGTAAAACCTGAAAACACCTCTTTGAGCTAGAATCGAACATGAATTGGTACACGACAATGGGCTTTGCTACACTCTTGGTTACGACACTCATGAGGGATATGTTTGGTTAATCATAAGATTTTTATCAATCATTATGAAGTATTACTAGAGAAATGTAATTGTCAAAGCATGATGTTTTAAGACATAAAATCCTTTATAGATAATGATTAGTAAATGAAATAAATATCTCACTATGGTTTTATTCTTTTTGAAAATGGTGGGGAATAAGAGGAACCGTGAAATGGTGACCGCAATGTACCATGACCTAATGGCCCTCCGATGGAAGACAGAATGGAAACATTCATGAGAATGATGAACCAACTGACTCATGTTATATGAAATAACTTAAATAAAGATGAGATACCGATCTCATCGCGAAGGGAACAACATTCTATTGAGTCCTTTATGTGTCAATGACCACCAACCATCAGTGGACCGATTGACCCATTGATTGTTGAGTTGTGGATCAGCTCCATCGAGAAGATCTTTTCTGTTCTCCATTGTTCAGAGCAAGAGAAGGTCACCCTGGCTGTCTATCTCTTAGAAGTAAAAGCTGATTAGTGGTGATTTCTAACTAAATACACGAGGAAAAGAGTGGAAGTTGAAGATATGGAGTGGTAAGGGTTCATATGTATTATCATTTGTAATTATTTCTCTTATTCCATGAGAACAAGAATGGAGAAGTTGTTTCTCAAGATGAAGCAGATGGAGGATGAATCTTTCAGAAGCTATGAGATGACCTTCAACCAAAATTCATGTTACACCTCTAGATTTGTCAAGGATTAATATAAAAAGGATGACAGATTATTCTAAGTACTAAGACCAAATCTGCAGAAAAATCTAGCCAACTGAGATTATGACATCTATGAGGAGATTGTGCGAAGTGAAATTAAAGTCGAACTAGAGTGCAGTTAGACATTGTGGTCTCATAAATCAAACGAAAAAAAGATATCTATGGAGCCCAGATTTGGGGGGACCTTTGATCAAGGAAGAGGAATCTAGCAAGGGAAACATACCACGTGTAATTAATGTTAGAAGAAGCATTCGGGGAATTTCATGCTTGGGAGCAGGAAATGAAACAAGTGTGGAAGAGATGGCCATATTGGGAGGAATTGTAGTAGTGACATGAATCCTCAACTTCTAAACACTAAAGACAAGGGGAAGATAGTGTAGGCCCTATATGATGTCCAGTGCTTTATGTGGGGACAACTGGGGAACGTTTCTAATCACTGTCCAATTCTGAGGGTAGTGGACTGGATCCACCATCAGCCAAAGCAAAGTACAAGAGAGTAGGTTCATGATTTTCCTATCACACAAGATGAATTTGATGATCCAAATGATGTGGTAGAAGGTACTCTAGGTGTTCTGTCAAAGCTAGCATGTACTTTGACTGATTCTGGTTATACACATTCTTTTATTTCCTCCAGGTTTAATAAGAATTTAGAATCAACCCCCCAACATTCTAAAAGTAGTTTTATCAGTCAAGACTCCTAGTGGGATTATCCAAGCATCATTAGTGTTTACAAACTCTAGTATCTACTTTAGTGAGATCAATCATATCGAAAATCTGGCAGTCATTACCATGCTGGAATTAGACTTTATACTAGGGATGGACTGGTTCTCAGAGTATAATGCTAAGATCAAATGATGAAGTAAAGAAATCTCAGTAGTCTTGAATGGAAAAAACTACAGTTATCTTTCAAGGATAGATAACTCATCCTGATATTTGTCTAGAAGAACCTCCTATATCATTCATTATAAATTTAATCAGTGAAGAAATGAAGGAAATTAAAGTTTGAGGATAGAAAGTCTACCCATCATCCAGGAATACATTGATGTATTTCCTGAGGAGTTTCCTGGAACTCCCCCAGAAAGAGAGGTAGAGTTCTCCATTGAACTCATTCCTGGATCTCATCCAATATCAATGACCGCGTATATGATGGAAAATGTGGAGCTGGAAGAATTAAAGAAACAACTCCAATATCTTTTAGAGAAGGGGTTTATCTGAAATAGTGTGTCTCCTTATGGAGCACCTATTCTCTTTGTGAAGAAGAAGTATGGATCGATGTAGCTATAAATTGATTATAGAGAACGGAATGGAATCATAGTAAAGAACAAATACCTTCTTCCAAGAATTGATGATTTATTTGACCAAAATCGTGGGGCTCAATTCTTCTCTAAGATTGATCATCGGTATGGTTATCATCAATTGAGGGTGAAGAAAGATGATATTCCAAAAGCTGTCATCTGATCAATATATTGGAATTATGATTTTTTTGTTATGCCTTTTGGATTAACTAATGCACTTGCTATTTTTATGGATTTGATAAATTGAGTCTTTAAAAACTACCTGGATAATTTTTTGTTATTTTTTATTGATGATATTCGGATATATTCCAAAATTCATGGGGAACATTAGGATCATCTAAGGGTTATATATAAAACTATACGACAGGAGTGACTTTTTTTGGAACGTTCAGTAAATGTGAATTCTAGTTACATCAGGTTTCTTTATTGGGGCACATTGTTACCAATGAAAGAATCATGGTTGACTCTGCAAAAAAAGTTGTAGAGGAGTGGATTCAGCCTACAACAATAGCTTATATTCATATTTTATTTGGATTAGAATGATATTATAGGAGGATTATGAAAAAAGTTTCATGACATTCTAATCCATTATCCATGTTAAATCGAAAATTGGTCAAGTTCATCTAGATAAAGGCGTGTGGGGAAGGTTTTCAAGAGATGAAGAAGAGATTGGTTACTACACCTATGTTAACTCTTCCCTCAAGTGGAGAAGGATTATTTATTTTTAGCAATGCATATCAAAAAGGGCTTGGGTGCATCCTCATGAAAAATGACATGGTTATTGCTTATACATATCAATAGTTGAATACTCATGAGAAGAATTATCAAATGCTTGATCTGGAGCTAGCTGCGGTCATTTTTTCTTTGATGATATGGAGGCACTATCTTTATGTTGCGAAATGCGATATATACATAGAACATCAAAGTTTGAAGTATGTTTTGACAAAAATGTAATTGAACATGAGACCAAGGATATGGTTGTAGATTCTTAAAGTCTACGATTGTTCAATTAATTATCATCTCGAATGTGAAAACAAAGTTATATATTCATTAAGCAAGAAAGACCCAGTTTTTCTTTCCTTGGTGAGGATTGAAAATGATCCTTTGATCAATGACCTAGTAAAGCTAGAAATGGTCATTATAAGGGAAGGGAAATCATCAACCCTATCCCATATGATTTATCAACCATCATTTCAATAGTAGATCTAGAATGCTCTAAAATAAGATCCATTGTTAGAGAGGAAGTTTGAGGCTATAAAGGTTTGGATGTTTCCTGAGTTCAATACTGATCATGAATGTGTTCTGAAATTTCGTACATGACTATGTGTTCTATCTATTCCGGAAATAATGAATGAGCTGATGGATGAATCTCATAGCTCTACATTCTCTATAGATCCTGGTAACACAAAAAGTTATAGGGATCTTCGTGATTATTATTGGTTGGATAATATGAAAAGGGATATTGCTGACATCACGTAAAGGTTCCTGGTATGTCAGAAAGTGAAGGCAGAGTGAAAACTTCCTAATGGGGTATTGCAACCACTAACCATACCAGCATGGAAGTGGGACAATATCACGATGGACTTTGTTACTAGTCTTCTGATAAATTCCAAAGGAAATAATCTGATATCAGTTATTATGGACCGTCTCACCATGAATACCCATTTTATCTTCATTCGGATTGATTTAACTTTTGATCAAATTGCTAGGATTTACGTGAAGGAAGTGGTAAGGCTGCATGGAGTTCCACTTTCTATCGTATCTGATCGTGATCTAAAGATCACATCAATATTCTGGAGAAGTCTACAACAAGATCTGAGCACTGAATTGAATTTCATTATAGCATATCACCCACAAACTGATGGCCAATATGAAACGACTATTCAACCACTCGAGGACATGCTAAGAACATGCTCAATGGAATTTAAAGGTGGATGGGATCATCATCTCTCATTAGTTGAGTTCTCTTACAACAATATGTTCCACTCGAGCATTCTAATGGCACCCTATGAAGCTCTATATGGGAAGCAATGTAGAACTCCTTCTTGTTGGGATGAAGCTGGTGATAGTAAGCTTCTTGGGCCTCATATTGTGCAAGAGATGACAGAAAAGGCATATTCCATCCAACAACACATTAAGTCTGCTCTGAGTCTGTAAAAGAGCTATGCCAATGACTATCAAAGGGACATTGAGTTAGTTGTTGGTGACATAATCATTCTTTGGATTTCACCTTGGAAGAGAGTCATCAGGTTTGGGAAGAAAGGGATGCTCAGCCCTAGGTACATTGGCCCCTCTGAAATCCTTGATCGTGTGGGAGCAATGGCCTATCGGCTTGATCTTTATCCAAATCTATCCCATGTTCATGATGTCTTCAATGTATCCATCTTACGGAAGTACATACCTGGACCTTCACATGTACTAAATCCAAAGGAGGTATAACTAGAACTTGACCTCTTTTATGAGGAGCAGTCGGTGGAGATCTTTGATTATAGAGACAAGGGTCTACACAACTAGACTACCCACCTTGTTAAGGTGTTGTGGAGGAACCAAAAATATGAAGAAGCCACTTGGGAACTGGAGGAGACTATGAGATAGATGTACCCACACATTTTCCCATCAGATAGTACGAGATAAATTTTCAGGGACATAATTTCTTAAGGGGGGAAGAATGTAATGACCCAAATTTTTTAATTATAATTGTTTTTTAATTTTGTGGGTATAATCAAAATGCGACAGTTGAGTTTCGACTATTATATGACTGTAGGTCAATATGACCATTGGAAACTATAATCTTAACACTGTGTTTTTATAAATATGTTTATCTTGGTTCATTAATACTGAAAGAAGATTGAATGGCCCCATCCAATAGACTCAATCCATAATAAGCCCATATGTCGGAGCTTGGGAAGGAGGTAGCATCAATGGGTTTTTCTCTGGACCAAACCTAAGAAAAAATTCAACGTATAAAGCTTGAATGAAATCACATAATGGAGGAGATCAAGCTGATAGAAATCACCACTCGGGAAATGTTTTCTGATCCCTCCTAAGATTCTACGCCCATAACACACCTTACACTTAGGTCATATGCTAGTGTTATAATGAGATATGTAAGGAGACCATTCTTGCTTTTTGTAATCCTTTTATATAAATAAAATTTTTATTTCTTCTTATGGAAATGTTTGTGAATTTGAAATATACATATAAATATAGGATGTGTATTATTGATAACTTTAGGAAAAGGGGGTATTTTAAAATATTTTTTTATTAATTAAATAATTATTAATGTGAAATGATTTTCAAAAAATGGTCTTATACAGTTGTGATCAGTGATAAATTTAGAGTCTAATAAAGAAGAACATGGTTTTCAGAGAATAGTAAAGTAGGAATAGTAACATACCCATATGAATAGTAATGAATAGATATTTGACCAAAAAATAAGAGACTTGACCCATGAATGTATAAATACATTGTAGACATCTTATAAGTGAAAAAATGATCATAGATTATGTTTTGGTATTTTTGTAGGACATATATATCCTATTTAAAATTATATAATGAATTAAATAATTTAAAATTGAAAAGTATTTTCATAAAATTTAATCATAAATTGTTACTTTATTGTCTTATGGGTATACGATATTTTTATGGGACCATGATTAAATTTTTATGGTGTTACAAAATTAGTTATGGTTTTAAAAGTGTATTTTTGGAATAAATAATGTTTTTTTAAATTATATTAAAAATGTTTAAAAAATTATTTTCATAAAATGGTCTTTAGTTTTGAATTCATAGAATCAATATTAGGATAGGGTTATTTTTTGGGTTTTTTCTGAAAGAGCTGAATTTTCAGTGAATAGTAAAAATGTTGTTTTGAGTTTCGGATGTTTAATGACATCATTGGTGATGAAATAATGATGTAAGCTTTATGGTCGACTTATAAATAGTGACATATGCTATGAGGTGTCCCAGGTGGCCAATACCTTGGGAATATACAATGGGAAAGCCCATGGTTTTGTGAATACCACTGATGAGGTGTCCTTTGGAAATTAATAATTTATTCACTCACTTTCCCTATAAATTCCAAGACATTTCCCTCAATAATTTTATTCCAATATCATCTTAAACAGGGTTTCGGTCTCCTTACATCCCAAGGTTCCCTCAAGCCTCTCAAGATCCCGACCTTTATGCTTTCAAAGTTACTCTTTAAGGTAAGGAATCCTTTCACCCCCTCTTTTAAGTAATGAATTCCATTATGTTATGACTTCTAGTTTCCATATATTTATGTTGAAGGTATGTTCTTATATGTTCCCATTACTGTCCATTTCATTTATTATTGTTGAGAGACCCTTTCCACTCTCATCAATTTTATTTCTGAATTTTTAAGTGACAACGTTAGGCTGCAAAATTTATTGTAAAAGAAATCACATCTTCTCTTTCCTTTCAAGTTTCCTTTTCTTTTTGTATGTCATTCAAATATCCATAACATATTGTTATCTCTATTTTATTTTGTATTTATATTTTAATATTATTTATTTATGAGTGGGTTATCCTTGTACCCTATCTTTTTATTATTTTCTAAAACCATGTTATATAGCTGTTATGCTGCAGAAATTTCGTCTCAAAATTTCTGTCTCTTTCTCTAATGAAATTTACTTGTTTTATTTATTTGAATACCCATACCTATTTCGTTTCTATGGGTGTTCATAAACATATAAATATGATATATTTGATTCTGGAATTGGCATACATATAACCCCCACTCCCATTTCATGGGTTATAAATGATGTAATAATCTTATTTTTAAGAACATATAAAAAGTCACAATTTTGAAATGAAATCCATTTCTTTTATTCTCTATGTGTTATTTATGAAATGTTTTATTGTGATATATGTGGATCACATGAAAGTAAATACATATTAAGGGTGCACCCTGATAGTGATCCAATGCATTGGGTAAAAAATTAATCTCTAGAGATGAAAAGTTTCACAATACTTTGTTGAATTACCTAGGTAATTTTTTTAACACCTTGGGGATGGACCTTGGTGATAATTTCATGAATTTAAAAATGAAAAGTTGTAGCAACATATTCAGATTTGTTTCCAAGTTCTATTCATTATGATATACCAATACTTCCATTTCTCATGATTTTATGTTTTTATTCATGTTCTTATTGTTAACACAAGTCAACTTATTCCATTGTTTACCCTTACTGGGCCTTCTGCCCAACCTTTCTTTAAATTTATGTCTCTAGGTTATGAGATGTAGTAATTGTACATATGATAAACTTATGATGAAGTCGTAAATGTGTATTATAATAATGTTTTATTTTGATTTTCATGTATTATTTTCCTGATTTCCAAGACACTAGACTTTAAAGATCCTCTATTGGTAAAGTGAAATGAAAATTTATGTAATAAAAAGGTGGGAAGCCATAGGAACTTTGTTCACTATCACATTTGAAACTATGGCTTTTTGAATATTTTCATGATTTCAAACCTGAATTTTTTTCCTATTTCCATGATTTATAACTATGGCTATAGCCTATTCAATATTTCCATGCTAATCAGAGACCCTATTAGTTGAACTATGGATATTACCAGTATCAATGATTTTTGTTTCAATAATCATGGTTATAAAAAATGTTTGTATCTTAATTTTATATTACTGATTATTTAATAACTTGGTTTGTCATAAGTGTGCAAGTAATAAATAAATATTACATAAATAAAATAATAATGATTATATAAGTGTACAATAATATATATATTTTTTCGTTTACATCAAATGGGATAATTGAAATTTCACTCATGCATATGAATGGATTACAACTTATATGATGAGATGTATTTCATTTTATATGTCCTACTTCCATTAATGGTTATGAAAATGTTTTTAATATATAATCATAATTTTCATATAATTATTAATATAATACATATGATGGAACCAGGATCACCATGAAAATTTTCAACATAAACAGTAATTTTTGGACATATAAACAATATATCAAGAAGATGCCCAACCCAAACTAAACCATTTTAGTAATTAAATAAAATATGTTGAAAAATGAAATAATGGTGGTATTAATAATGGAAATAACATGAAAAGGGTCTAATAAAAATATAAAACAAATATAGTATTTTTCTTTTGGGGTAGATGCATGAACGAAATGAGTCCGGGCTTGAGGAATGGATCTTTATTTGAAAGATATTTTTATGAGGTTTTACATCCAAATTATTTTCTTCAACATCATGGTTCATTTAAAAGTTCCAAGAATGTTCTTTTTTATGGTCCAATGGTCGATAAAGGTAATTTTATGCTATATTATTCTAACATTTAAGAAAGATAAAAATCAACCTATTCAATATATTCCATATGTACTATTTTCATAACTTTTTGTAAGAACCCGGGTTTTCCGAACGGGTCAAAATCTCGACCCTGTTTGAATTTTTGACTGGTTTCTGAGGAAACTGGAGAAAAAGGGATGTTTTTAGTAATTTTCAGACTACACGCCATGTACTTTTATGTACAAAATTTGTATATGTTAAGTGAGTGTTATCCATGTTCTCCCCAAGTACATGTCATGTGGTGACCATGTAGAATTTTCTTACTACACGAAGTGTAGTTTTAAACACGTCGTGTAACCCGACCGTGTGTTGGCCAAACATGGCGTGTAGGCCATTGGCCGTGTAGAACCAAGGACACGCGGTGTTCCATTTGGAAATGTTGTGTAGTCTAGACGTGTATGAGGGATATACATGTCGTGTGGGTAAGTCAGCTAGGAAGTTAAGAGAAACCTGGTGCACGCTGCATACCCGTCGGTACATGTTGTGTACTCATGTCGGCATGTTTGGAAAGTTTTTTGGTGGAATCCTGCTGTCTTCTGAATAGTTAAATGAAATATACATGGTGTGTATTCCTAAAGTACACGCAGTGTACTTTCGTTTTTGATAAAAAAGGTAGTAGAATCATTTTTTAGGCAGAACACACTTCCTTCCCCTAGTTTCGTGAACCAACCAGATCAAACCTATTTTATTCCCCCGATCGTCCATATGAAGTCTGATTGAAGCTCTGATTAGTGAATTGGAACCCCATCGTTAATACCCTGATTCTTCTTTAGCCCTTTGGTCTGATTTTCGTTGTAGAACTAGTTATAGGCGTTTCAGCGGTTTTGAATCTTTTGTAGATTTACTACGTTTTAGACCGAATTTGCGGCTGTTACTGATGGATTAGCGTCATACGAGTCTCAGGTAGGTGGTGCATACTTCATTATATATTTTCGTGGTTGTTTGGGTGACGCGGCCTTCGGCGCGTTTTCAGATATTTTGAGCAGGACTCTTTTTATCTACATTTTCATACATAATTGTTTATTGGACTTGTGGAATGCCTTTGGGTATGCCCTATTACCAGTTTGGGTGAGCAGGCCAGGTGAGGGGCCGTGGATCATCGTGGAATTTTGTATGGGGAACGCCAAAATGGTTTTAATTGAAATATTAAAGTGTTAAACTGTTGGTTTAATTTATTTAAGCCTTTTATAATTTTTAGAGGCATTTAGGACCTCAGTGCTGGTATGGGATAACACCTTTCATAGTTAAATTCAACTATTTAGTTTGTTTTTCCAGTTTACGTTTTCTGTTTAAACATGTTATATATGCGATTTCAGAATTACGTCTGCTGGACCCTTTGGGTGGTGTTGGGCATGGACCTGTTATTCTTGAGTGATACCGATCACAGGTTAGGCTTGGCCCGGGTTACATTGGGTAGTTTTGAGCATGGTATTAGGCATCATGGACGTCGGCTTGAGGTAGTATGACTGTTAGGTTGGACATGACGCGGGTTACTAGGATGGCAATGCCATCAGACTAGAGTGGCATGGTCGTAGGGAAATTAGGTGTCAGATGAGTTGGTGTCTTTGGACTATTTTTGTGATTACCACTCACATAGAATTTTGAGTAGTGTGCACACATAGATACTCCGTGAAGAGGTGGTTTTAACCACTCGTGTTGGTAGAGGCCCCCGTAGTTGTGGTTATGTATTCGGGTTGGGGGTGCTTGCCGTAGGAAGCCACGTGATTGGTGAGCAGCCTTTAGGGGATTGGAGTTCCTTTGGGACATCAGGACTTGATACACAAGGTGTCATGAGGCACATGGTTCCAGGATACTATTTTGGGCATGCCTTCAAGACATCGTTACATGAGACATGCGGTGTCCAGTGGCACATGGTGCCGAGTTACATGACAGAGATTCTGGCATTGGACGAAGCTGGTGACTCTCCATAGTGGCTGTTGAGCACCAGTGGAGTTTGTGTTTATTTTTGCATTGTACTGGTTATGGATTTCCTTGTAAATGCATGACTACTTAAACACATATATTTGGTACACACTATTGGATGGTTTCCTTCTGATATTTGTCTCACACCCTGCACGGGCCCTTCAGGACGCCTGAAGACTTTATGGATTTACGTGCAACCAAGAGGCCAGCTTCAAGAGCTGGGCTACGTTTGTTATTTCATGGAGATGGTACGGACCATGAGGTCATGCCTAGCGGGAATTTACTTTGTTCTGAGTACTTTTATGTATCAGCATGCTTATTTGCTATAGCCGCTGTTGGTTATCCATTGGCACCCTTTTTATTTATAGTTGTGTATGACCTGCTTTGAATGCATGTCTTACTGTTCAGTATTAGTTACGTGTTATCAGCATGATGTTGTGTTTATTTCCACTACTGTAGTTATATTCACTATTTCTGATGTTTATCTATATTGACTATGCTTCCGCTCTGCGGGTCTAGTTTGTGTCTGCTGAGTATTTTTTATTCTGCTACATCATTACTATTATATTTGGTTCAGTACCCTTACTATGATCCTCCAAGATGGTATAGCCTCCTCACTATACCTAACAGACCCTCGCTGCTAGTCATAAGCTTTTGGCGTTCACGAGATGTACGCCTACGGTAGTAACACTCGACCCGTTTGGCACTGTTTGGGTGGGTGGCCGGGTCCGAGTCATTACAAAGTTGTATCAGATGAGTTCTTGATAGGGATTTAGTAGCATTCATTTGAGGGATACTAATGAGATTGAGACTTCACTTTTATTTAAGAATGTTTTACTATTTGGGATATGGTAGACTGGAGATAAGTTGTTGTTACAGGAACTGGGTTCCCAGCTTCTGCGTGGGTGACTACAGCCCCATGTACGAGGGATGGACCATGTTGCCATGTGCGGGAATTTCTATTTTATTTTTCTTAGAATACAATTCATATGATTTCCACCTCGGTGGCTCACTTGGTGTGTGATGTTATTGATTGTGATATGTAACCCTTGACCCGGTGTGGTAAGGGAGAATTGGACCTTGGCCCGGTATTGCAAGGCTTCTTGGATTGGCTTTTGATAGGCACATTTTTAGCATATTTCAATTTCCTAATTGCACGTATACTTTGTGAAGTGATAATCCAATGTGAATACAAATTAATTTCCATGCTTTATCTTCTTGAAATTCAAATAGGTGAAATTTTTGATAGTATTGCTCTTTGTTGCAATGTGATGTGTCATGCATTATATATTTGTAGAATTGCATGTTGCATGATATTTGTGTCTGGTTCTTATGAGAGCAGGCAGGTAATATGGTTGAGGTAGTGCAACTGTCAGGATTGGGCGACTCGGTCGTTGGATTGAGGCAACGTGAGTTGTCAGGATGGGCATGGCCCAAGGTTATTTTGATACTTGGCTCTGTTGAGGGTGGGTAAGGAGGACATGAGGTCGGGATGCCGTGGGGAATGGGTTGTAGTGGGGGGAAGTAAGGGTAGTTGTTTTGCACTTACTTTTACTGATTTCCTTATCTACATATAGTATATTACTGTATATGTATATGGGTTTTCTGACCATTTATGGAATTCAGTGGGTTACTTCTTCATGACTCGATGGAGCATCAGGAAGTAGACGATACATCACCGCATGATCAGGGTCATAATTTAGGGCAGGCAGAGCATGAGCCGAAGGTACAAGCCCAGGGATAGGATCAGGTTAAGGATCCATTGCAGGCAGGACAATAGCCGAGTATGGCATCGTTTGGGTCGTGGCTCGATGAGCAGCTCTAAGCGAGACTGGCACACGTCTTGTAAGGGATTGAAAGAGGTGTGTAGGGTACAGATCCTTCTATGGCGTATCTGATGCGGGAGTTCCAGTCGCAGCACCCGCCGCTTATTCAGGGTGAGGGTGGTCCGCAGGCGGCAGAGAACTGGATAGAGAGTATGCAGATGATATTCGAGCAGCTTGAGACACCATTAGGGAGAAGGGTCAAGCTGGAAACGTACATTATTAGAGGACCGACTAAGCGTTGGTGGGACGTACAGGTTCCAGATTGTAGGCACAAGGGACTGGCGTGGACAGACTTCGAGGACATGTACTTTGAGCACTTCTACCCGGAGACAATGAGGGCAGAGAGAGCTCGGGAGTTCTTGAGTCTTCAATAGGGAGATATGTCCATCATGTACTACACAACTACTTTTACATAGATGTCTCACTTTGCACCTTCTATGGTGAGCGATGATGGGGCTAGGGTGAGGTGCTTCGAGGATGGCTTACGACACGCCATTCGGGTCTAGGTGAAAATCGTCAGGCTGGGTTCCTTCTCTAAGGCGGTGATTCAGGCACTCATAGTCGAGGGAAATGATAGAGTGAAATCTCACTTGGGCAGGGCGACAGCTTCAGGTGATCACTCGGACAGCCTGAAACAAGGATGGGATGAGTTCCAGCAGGGCAGTCATGCCAGGGATTCAGCTAGACCACCTTGTGAACATTCTTCAGTGACTTGTTTCCAATTTGGACAACCGGGACATATTCGGGCGCAATGTGATATGCCTATGAAAGAGTGTCGAGCATGTAGATAGGATGGCCATCTGGAGAGTATTTGTAGGAAGCCTTCTCATATAGCCGGCAGGTAGGGACTAGGACAGACTGCAGCATCTGGAGTTGGTTCTGGTTCGGTACTTGGAGAAGGTAGTCGAGGTTCAGCTGTGTGCGAAGGTCGTGACAGAGTCTATGGGACCTAGTTGAGGGGTTAGTGGTCGGTGACGAGAGCAGCATCACAGGGAGGTTAGGCATCAGGCAGCCGTGTTTCAGGCCAGGTGCATGCCATGGAGCTACTAGAGGCTGAGCAGGCTGGTGAACCGATGATGATTATAGGTACACCGCGGTGTGACCGATATCTCCATGTTTCCTTTTTGGCCTGACCTATAGAGGCATGTCTGTTTTGATTGCAAGTGGTGCATAGGATCTATGTGGAATGACTAGATTCTAGTCAATGGGATTGGAACCATATCAAGTGCATGATATATTCGGTGTATATATGTATATATATATATATATGAGATGCATGGCATCTGGGCATCGAGGATGCGGGTTACATGAGTTTCATTGGGCTTCGTGGCATCGAGGATACATGTTACTTGTGGTGCCAGGCACTAGGACCTCGTGGAGGTAGACACCGATGCTGTGCTGGATACGTTGGGTTTCGGGAGTGACATAGGAGCACCAATGAGGTGCAGTGGTGACAATGTGTCACGGGAGGACTATGCATCTGGAAAACAGGTTAGTAAACCCTATTTTGTTTGAGTTTTGTTGGGTTGAGACCGAGTTAGGCAATTACTAAGGTGGGGAGCCCCTTGAGGAGTTTAGCTGGGACCATTGAGACCAGGGTAGTCTGAGTTACATTAAATGGAGTGGTATGTTTGGTGCCATCTTCAGGTTTTGGTTGATAGCTCGGGGACGATCTATGTTAAGGTGGGGAGTTTTTAAGAACCCGCGTTTTCAGAACGAGTCAAAATCTCAACCATGTTTGAATTTTTGACTGTTTTTTCAGGAAAGTGGAGAAAATGGCAAGTTTCTATATATTTGCAAACTACACGGCATGTACTATTAAGTACAAGCCGTGTATAGGTTAAGTGAGTGTCGGGATGTGATCACCAAGTACATATTGTGTGGTGACCGTGTAGAATTTTCTTACTACACGGCGTGTAGTTTTAAAAACGCCGTGTAACCAGACCGTGTAGGGGCCATACAAGGCGTGGAGGTTATTGGCCGGGTAAAACCAAGGACACACGGTGTTCCCTTTGGACACACCGTGTAGTCTATCTGTGTATAAGGGATATAAATGTCATGTTGGTAAGTCGGTGAGGAAGATAAGAGAAACCCGGTACATGCCGTGTACCACTCGGTACATGTCGTGTACTCATGTCGGAAGATTCTGAAAGTATGTTGGCGGAATCCTGCTGTTTTATGAAGAATTAATGAAATATACATGGCGTTTAGTTCTAAATTACATGTCGTGTACATTATTGTTTTCACTAAAATGGGCAGTAGCCTCGTTTTTGAGGTAGAACACACTTCCTTCGCCCGATTTCGTGAACCAAGCCGGCCAAACCTATTTCCTTCCACCAATCGTCCATCTGAAGTCTGATTCGAGCTCTGATTAGTGCGTTGGAACCCCCTCGGTAAGGCCTCGATTCATCTTTTGCCATTTTGTCTAATTTTCATTATAGAACAAGTTATAGGCATTTGAGAGGTTTGAGAGGTTTTGAATATTTTGTAGATGTACCGCATTTTAGTCTGAATTGGTGGATATTATCAGAGGAGTAGTGTCGTATGAGACTCAGGTAGGTGGTGCATACTTCATTTTGTGTTTTTGTGGTTGTTTGAGTTACACAACCATCGGCGCGTTTTCTGGTATTTTGAGCGGGACTCTTTTAATCTATATTTTTGTATTTAATTGTTTATTAGACCTATGGGATGCCATTGGGTATGTCTTGTTACCTGTTTGGATGAGCAGGTCGGGTTAGGAGTCGAGGCTCATTGGAGTATTTTGGACGAGGAACACCAAAATGGTTTTAATTGAAATATTAAAGTGTTAAACTGTTGGTTTAATTTATTTAAGACTGTTATAATTGATAGAGGCATTTAAGACCTCATTACTGGTATGGGACACCACCTTTCATAGTGATATTCAACTGTTTAGTTTTTTTTCCAGTTTACATATCTGTTTAAACATATGGTATATGAAATTGCTGAATTACGTCTGCTAGACCCTTTGGGTGGTGTTGGGCATGGACCTGTTATTCTTGAGTGATGAAGATCATAGGTTGGGCTTGGCCTGAGTTACATTGGGTGGTTTTGACTACAGGATTGGGTGTCATGGACGCCGGTTTGAGGCAATACGACTTTCAGGTTGGGCATGACCTGGGTTACTAGGATGGCGATGCCATCAGACTTGAGCGACATGGTCACAGGGACACGAGGTGTCAGATGAGTTGGTGACTTAGGACTATTTTGGTGATTAGTGCTCACCCGGAATTTTGAGTAGTGTGAACACAGAAATACTTCGTGATGAGGTGGTTTTGACCACTCGTGTGGGTAGATGCCCCCATAGTTGCGGTTAGATATTCGGGTTGGGTGTGCCTATCGTAGGAAGCCATATGGGAGGTGAGGAGTCTTAATGGGATTGGCATGCCTTCGGGATGTCAGGATTTGAGACATAGGGTGTCATGAGGAACATGGTGCCGGGTTACTATTTTGGGCGTGCCTTCGGGATGTTGGTACTTTAGACATGCGGTGTCAGGTGGCACATGGTGCCGGGTTACACGATAGAGATTCTGGCATTGGCCGAAGCAGGTGACAATCCATGGTGGCTGTTGAGCAGCAGTGGAGTTTGTGTTTATTTGTGCATGGTACTGGTTACTGATTTCCTTGTAAATGCATGAATGCTTAAACACATATATTTGTTATGCACCGTTTGGTGGTATCCAACTGAGATTTGTCTCACACCATGCATGGGCCCTTCGAGACGTGTGCAGAATTTGTGGATTTACATGCAGGAAAGTGGCCAGCTTCAAAATCTAGGCTGTGTTAGTTGTTTCATGGAGATGGTACGGACCTTGAGGTCATGCCTAGATGGGGTTTACTTTTTTTTGTTTTCTTTTCTGTTTCGGCATGCTTACTTGTTTTAGCCATTGTTGGTTATCCATTAGCACCCTTTTTATTTTCTGTTGTGTATGACCTGCTTTGGATGCTTGTTTTACTGTTCAGTAGTACGTACATGTTATCAGCATGCTGTTGTGTTTATTTCCACTGTTGTAGTTATATTCATTGCTTATGTTATTTATCGATATTGACTATGCTTCCGCTCTGCGGGTCTGGTTCGAGTCTACTGAGTCTTTTTAATTCTTCTGCATCATTACTATTATACTCGGACCAGTACCCTTACAATGATCCATCGAGAGGGTATTGCCTCCCCACTATACCTAACAGAACCTCGCTGCTAGTCAGTAGCCTTTGGCGTTCAAGGGAGGTGTGCCTAAGGTAGTAACAGACGACCCGTTTGGCACTGTTCAGGTGGCTGGCCGGGTCCGGGTCGTTACACTTTTAAAATGTACAAAAAGAATGTTTTTAACATATATAGAATGACTCCACCATAAATCCATTCTAGTTGTTATTCATTATTATACATCCATCAAAATATAAAATGTTATTTCAAAGAATAGTATATTCCTACAGATATACACATTTATTATTTTAAAATAGTTTATAAGGAAAGGTAATTAAATATACATTTATATAAAATATTTGAATGTGTCATTAAATATTTAAATGATTTTTTGAGATAAAGTTGAATCTATTTTTTTTAATTCATGATACTATTCCGAGAAATTTTAAATTGAAGATGGCTGATCTTGATATAGTTATGATGAAGGGTGATCCCAATATAGCACTCCAATGCATTGAGTAATGTGATAGAGTTTACCAGTGATAGGTAACTCTTATGAGATGTGGGGATTATCCAGTTAGTTAAATCCATTATAAGGGATCTTATAAGGGTGGATGTGATGATAATGTGCCATGGTTTCAATATTATATGACATCATTTTTTATTTATAAATATATTTTAAAAAGGTATAGTGATGATAATATTTTTAGATACATTTTTTCCCTTTATAAAGGTGACATGTTAATATTTTAAGAAATGTTCTCATGCGTTTTAAAGTTTATCTAAGAATCCTTCAAAATTATTATTTTTACTATATTATTTATTTTAAATAATTTATACATGATATTAAACAATTAATTTTATTTCATGATTAATGATATGAATATTTTATCTCCAAGTCTATTATGAAAAAGGTAACCTTTCTTATGATTTTTTTGGTTCACCAATATACTAGTGGGTTTCATTAATTTTATGATCACTTACTAAGACTTTCTTTTCTCATCCCATGCTTTCAAATTTTTCTAAATATGAATAAGGATTATTTGTAATGTTAATAAATTCTTAGTTTTTAATCAAATCATGTATTTAGTTATAAGAACATGTATGGTTGGAAACTGGGAATTGTGTGGAAGTGTCCTGTTTTTAATGTAATTTATTTCCCAATTCTCAAAAATGCTAAATCAAAAACAGTATTATGAATATAAGTGATGAAATATATTTTTTAAATTATGTAATTTGAGTGATGGTTATGTGTGGAGTATTATAGTTGGTATTAAACCAATTCTTTATATAACATTAGAGTTCAGGATGGCGTTAAAAGATACATTCGATAAATTATAATGTTTGGTTATTTTATAAATGGATATATTATTTATTATTTTTCTACTAATTTATATAATTTGTATTTATTTAGAATAGTCTTACGTCGAGGAAATAGGGAATCTATGTTTGAAATGTGTACGTAGGATAACAACCTTCCAAACTAGCAACTATGAATGATTGTTATTGGAACGTAATGGTTTGTTGCTATGTTACCTCATTTGATATAGAATATTAATAAAGGTGAAAAGATAAGGGATTAAAAAAATTAACCATTAATTAATATGTTGATAGTAATGTATTTCATTAAATAGAACCCTCCAAATTTCATTGGATCCTTAGACCCAATGAAATATGAAGAATAAATAATGATTTGAAGTAGATATTTGATCATATAGTATATTCATAATGATAAAATGGTAAACCAAACTATTAATCTTATTGATGGAGAAAATGAATAAATATGTTCTTTGATTAATAACATTAAGGGAAATCAAGAAACTGATGCAATGAAATGGTATTATTTATATATCACATTCTTATAAATTATTTTCATAATGTTAGCTAACATATAATAGAAAATAATTTCTATAATTTGAATAAAAAAGAGTATTAGTCTATTTTAATTTTTGAAGATAGTTTTACTGGGTTTTACTCGTATGGATTGAAATTAATTCTATATCATGATAGTAAAATTGGTTGATTTTAGTCTGAATTGAAAATGGGCCATGTTAATTTAGAGTTAAGATGATATGAGGAATGTTTTTTGTGAGATGTGAAAGTCAGTATAGGTTTGTGGACTTTTATATCAATATCGATAACAAACAATCTTGGTGGAAGGAATTGGGAAAGCCTTAATTGAATAAACATAAATATATAAAAAAACCAATAACCATATTGTGATAATATTGGTCAGAATATTTCCATGAAAATACTTATGGGAACTGGGGAGTGTTACCAATATAGAGAGACAAGAAACTTGGATGATGACTTCAAGTAAATGTGAAATGGTATGAATGGTAATGAGAAGTAGGTAGTGAAGTGTTATAAATATTTTAATATCAGATAATATTATAGTGTTTATCCGGATAATTTAATTAGGGATAGTGATTATTATTACTGAAATATGAAAGGTGTGGAAATGTCATTTAATATTTTTGGGACATAAAATGAAGTGGTGATTTCTACACTACATTTTTACTCTATGTATTCCATTGTCTTGTTTGATTCCATATCTACATTTTCTTTTATATCAATGATATGTTCTTCTAAAATGATCATATTACCTCAATAAATGAAAAAACAATTTTTCTTTAAAATTCATGGTGGAAGTTTTATTAAATAATTATTTACGGGATCTTTCTAATCATTATATATAGAATGTGGTTCCATAAAAATATAATTTTTTAAAATATAATTTCATTTTATTTTATTATAGGTATGGATTTGATTTAGTTTTTTTCATGAGAAGATACATTTTATACATAAATATCTCATATAAAATCACCACTCTATGTTTCATTTTTATATAAATGTTAGTTTATATATCTGATTGCATATTAATTGTAACACCCGAATATTTTTTGTGAATTTTTATTTAAATAATTTTTATTCTTTAGTAGCTTCTTTTCATTAAATCATGAGCTTAAATAAACTGCAGGATTCCCTTAAAATAAAATTAACGTTCTAGAATAGTTGATAGGTTAGCAGGAATTATTATAACTAAATTAAGAAAACGCATTATGAATTCCTTGGCTATTAATTATTTATGAAAAATATAAATCAATTAGATATTGGTATTGTTGATTGATTTACTTTTGGTAATTAAATTAATGAGATATATGTTTTATATACTTAATAAAATATTTTTCATATTCATCCAATGAATATTTTAGTCATAGGGTATTAATAAAATCCTATTTTATGTATACGAACTTATTTTTTAAAAGATTAATTTACAACTCTGAATGGAGAACCAATTTTAAATTAATATTTTGACAAATTAATAATTTCTATATCACAAAATAAACATATTATTTTTATGAGGGATATAAAAATTTACTTTGGATAAATTTATTATAACTTTCGTGTTTTGATGAATAGTAAAAATACTTTAAATTTTAATTTATATAAACATTCATCACCGAGATAATTTATAAAGTTAAAGTATAATATTGAATAGTTTTAAAGTATAAATAGAATATATGTTTACTATTTAATAAAATTTATGTCATTAGCATTAATTTTACTTTGAATTAAATGGTAAAAATATTTCAATCTTTTGCAATGTTTTAACTTTTAAAACATGTTTTCCCATTTAAACAACAGGATTAATTTTAAATTAATTACTAAAACATCAATATTTAGAATTTGGAAAAATTGATTCCATATTTTGAATCATAATGTCCAAATTTTGTGAATTGGTGACATTTATTTTTTGACAATATGAGTAGTAACTTCAGGAATTAATTTATTTACCATGGTTGAAGGCTAAATCTGGTATATAATGGTAATATTATTAATAATTTAATAATATAAAACTACACTAAAATGTGTCTCAATCATATGGGATGCGATATATCAAACCATGATAATCCTTGGACCAATTTTTGGACCCTATGGATTAACTTGGATGTGAAAATGACATTTTATAATAATTAATTTAATGTAAAAATAATTATAACATAAACATATATCTTTTACTAAATCGATTTTAATATCGGGTTATATAACTGATATCTATTTCTATAAATAGTAATTTTAAATGTAAAAATATTTCCTATATCATGGTATATTATTTATAATTTTTACACATTAGATAAATATATTTATTTAAGACAGAATTATGATGTAGTGATTACCTCATTAATAAAAGATTCAAATAATTGAAATTATAAATATTAAAAAATGTAATTTGGTTATTTTGATGTCATCCACGAATTTTATGGAACATATTTACAAATTATATTTTATTTAATGACTTATTTTCATATGAATCAGGTTTTTATAAATTTTATAAAAAAGTCAACTATTAATAGTTTCCAAAATTGAACCAATCCATAACTTAAAACGTAAAATAGTTTATTAAATGTTATTAAATTAAAAAAAAGAAAATATTCTTCCAAATGGTTAATATAAGTCATCATATGTCATAAATAAATTTTTTGGGAAATTTTACATGATATGGTATTTACATTAACCCACAATTTGTAAATAACATAATATAACTGTAAGATTAAAAAGGATTAAATAAGGGTTAAATTAAAAAAGATAAGGATAAAAACACTATTTTAAACATGTCTAAAAATAATTTTATAATGGTAATTCAAACATAACTCCTCTTATTTTTTAATAAAATATGTTTTGGATCATTTTTAGTGGAAATTTAATTTAAAATAAATTAATATTTTGAGAGTTTTTTAAAGTGCCCATCAACTCTCTTGTAATAGGGAACCTCCTCTCTCTCGTCTTTACTCCATTACGAGCCTTAATGCTCGGCCACCCCTACCCATTTCTCTTATAAACCTCCCTTTTTACATTATAGGTGTGATTTTCTTCTCAAAAGGAAAACTATAGTTCCTTATGTGTAAATTTAAAGGAGGCCCGCCAAGGACGAGGTAATCTCATTTACCGACGATTTCAAATTTCATTCTTCATATACTTCCTATAATTTAGTTGTTTCATTATAAAGTAATAACATATGTATTACTAATATACTAATATGTTATTATAAATATAAACCAACCCTATTTGAACTTCTATCCATCCTACAAAAAACTAAATCACTGCATGTGCGTACGTACAGCTTACCGTCTGCACAACATGGTGTAATATGATTTCCCCACCACCATACATGGACATGTATAATGGTGGAAATAATAACTATTTATGATTATTATAATATTTTACTAATTATGAGATACTATAAACTATCCAATTCAATACCATTCAACAATTAGGGGAATGATATCATCACTCATTTGTATGTACGAAATACCGTCTACACAGTGCGATGTGATTCGTTCTACATAATCTAAATTAAACCATGATTATATAAAGGAACTGAATGAATAAATATGATATACATTATATTAATACCATGCTATAAATTATATAACTGTAACCTGGAAATATGAATAAGAACTTATCCGATATACCAAACATAAGACCGTAAAGTAGTTAATACCCGAATAACAATTTACAATGAAATGTTACTACCAAAATGATGAAACAATGATCATAAATGTAATAATAAAAATTATTATGATTTTGGAATAAATAATTAAAATTATTTAATAATTATACATGATTTTCAGATACATACAAAGCATACTGGACCTAAGGTAAGGGATAACATTGCAAATCTCATTTTTATCCGAGATTGTTTATACATAAGTATTTACTGGGGGTATATTTATCATCCATTTACATGTTTTATAATAATATTATCATATTATGTTTATAATAATTTTATGTGTGTTTAAAATCAATTTTTTCATTTTTATTTTTACAATATGGTTTGGAAGGAATCATTCTTATGTTTACCATACGAGGCACTTTTTGACTTTTCCGGCCAAAGTATGAGAAGAATGTTTTTTACATATATAGCATGAACACATTTTCATGTTTTCCTGAAACCTTATTTCTATGAAGGTTCCTCTACATGTTTTCATGTTTATTTTCATGAAAATTATCTTCTTTTCAAATTGCGTGGCATTTGGAGAAGAGAAAACATTAATGAAAAAAAATCCTCTGGAATTCAGTTCAATTGTATTATAAAAATTAATTTCCATCTAATATGATATGTACTTATGTTTCTAACCCTATTATTATTTTAATATAATTTTTTTTTTGTTGGAATAATTTTTATGAAGTTTATTTATCTTATATGGATTATGTTATGGTGGCATGATGTTTAAGAATCCCATTTTACTACACGGGTAATGCTATGATGAAATATTTATGTTCCTTTGGAACACGTAAGAATGTTTTCATAATGAGATTTGTGGGACCTATATCTCCCTCTAATTCACTAGTTAATTATTTATATATCATGAGTTAGACATGGATATAATAGAAGGTTAATATTGTTCAATTATATAGTGCTAGAATGAGATGAGAACTCAGTTTAATAATGAACTTTGTCTGCTATGATGGTAGTTAAAATGAGACTTGACTAATATGAAATTATATTCTATACATATTTATTTATGAAAAAAAAATTCATGTCTAATTTTATGACTATTTTGATTACATTTCACTTTTACGATTTAACCCATTACATGATATTGTTATCTTTTATATGTAGGACAAGATTCTAAAATGTTTTGTTATTATGAATATGATATGATTTTTATTTTTATTTTTACCCTTTCTGATCATTTGAGATCACCTTTTATATGTTTATTTTCCCCATGACATGAAGAAGGGTATTAAGTATTTTATTCCAAAAGGAGTCTAGTTATGTTGAAATAAATAAGAGACAATGTAGATATTTTATGACCCAGTTGGTTATGATTCAAAGTTTGTAAAGTCACTATACCTATGGAGTCTTATCAAGGTTTTGTTATATGTTTTAACAAATATACATCATTTATGAAGTGATATCAATGTGTGTAAAGAACCGATCACTATATTAATATATATTAAAATCGACTTAATATTGGAGTGAAAGTTATTTTTCACATATCATTGAAAATAAATAAACTATTTACGTGATAATGTATTAGTTTTAAATGAATATTTTCATGAATTAATTAATGATTTTTCTATTGTTATTCATCATTGGGTGGACAAATTTATTATTTACTTAGTTATAGATGCTATGAAAATATGATGACTTCTTTATTGAAAATGTTCGTTAGAGTTTTTATAATTTTAAAATCAATTATAGGAGTTTCATGATAAGGGTATAATCCAAAATAATATATCACATTGGAATTCCCTTGATGTCATTAATAAAAATTAGAACAAATTTAATAGAAATTTCCTTGATTATAGATAACTCAATACCATTACAATTAATAACATGTTTCTTTTTCTGCATGTTAATGTATTTTTTTATCATCTCCAAGAACCATAGTATTTTGAAATGATTTATCTAATGTCTAGGTAACATCAACTAAATGTTAACAAAAGGGACAATCCAAGGATGGTGTTTAGGACTACATATGATAATTATGATGTTTCTATTATTCCTTTTTGGTTAAAAAACACATTGTTTATATTTAATGATACAAGTAAAATATTTCTTCATGAGTATTTGGATTTTTTTTGTTTATTTATGACATTATATTAGAATATAATTCCAATGTACATCCTGAAAATATTTATTTTTTAAAGAAATTAAAATAAAGTAGTTTATGATGATAATTTTTTAAATCCAATTTTTGGTGAAAAAAATAATCTTTCCTTGTTAATTTTATTTATAAAAAATACTTAACAATTGATCCTATCATGACTAATGTGGTGGAAGAGTGTCCAATAAAAATAAATATTATAATGATTCATTTTTTTGGATTAGTGTGAAAATACTAATGGTTTACTGAAATCATTGACCGATAATCTATCCCAAAAACTATGTTAATCAAAAAATTAATAATATTCATGTAGATAATATATGGTGATAAATGTATTTAGTAACTAAAATTAAGATTGTTTTATGATATAGTTGTGTCATTCCCATCTATAAATAATTATATTATTGTATATATTGATACTTTTTAAGGTTATTACTGGTGAGTTTATGCAAGCTGGTCGGGTAATGGCTTATGCTTTATGTCGATTTAAATTCCATGAGAATAATTACCATAGGCATGATTATGAAATTGAATTGGCATTTTTTATTTATTAATTTTGAGATATACATTATATGGGATAAAATGTGAAATATATACTAACCATAAATGATCCAACTATATATTTACTAATAATGAATTGGACATGAGGCAATGAAAATTGTAATAAATGAAAAAATATTGTAATTTCCTGACTCAAAACCGTGGAAACTTCAATGGTAGGAATAATACACACTGAGGAACAATCTAGATCATGGGTGAGGGAAGAGAGGAGGTTTTCGGCTTAGCGTGGGTCTAGGGAGAAAGGATTAGTGCAGGGCCTGGGCAGGGGACAACCGAGGGTGATTTTTGACTCTAGCTGGAGCGGGAGAGTGGGCTGCCACCGGTGGGTCGAGCCAAGAAAAAAAGAGGGGGCATGGGGTTCTCGTGCAGGCGGGAAAGTGAAGTGTCATCCGTGTGCTGGCTGGACTACGAAGGTTGCGTCACACCTCAAGGGGTCACACCAAAGAGGGGGGAATTCGCACCGGGCATGGGGGTTGTTCCAAATCGGGTGGGGGAGTTGTGCTAGACTGGAAGGGGTTGGTCACACCGGAATGGGAGAGGGTGTCGCGCCGGATAGAGGCTATGCCGGAAGGGGAACAGTAGCAAGGCCTGAGTAGGGGTCTCGCAGTGTAGAACAAAAAATAGTGGGGGGGGGGCTGGCTTGCGATTTGGGAAGGTAGGGGGGTGACAGAAATGGGGTAGTTCAGGGTAAATAAAATTAAATAATAATAATATAATAATCATAATATAACCAATACATATTAATAAAACCAATCATTATAATTATTTCTATTATTTTATGAAATGATAATATCAATAATAATATCAATGTTACAATAATAACAATAGTAATAATATTAATAGAAAAATGAGAATAATAATTGTAATTACAAAAGAAATTAATAACAAATTTAATGATAATTAAAATGATAATTTTGTTACATTTTATTTTAAATAATAATAATATTTATAACAATTTAATAATACAGTATTATTACAAAATTAAATAATAATAATAATACCCTTTGCGCAATCATATTCTCATTATTGTAATTTAAAAATTCACCATGTTTTATTTATATAAAATTTTATTTATCTTCCTCTTTCAATTAACTTAAATTAATAATTTATTTTTTATTTATTTGGTGTGTCGTTCCACCGTGCATTCACCAGGACCAAATGCATGATCACTTCTAATAGTGCGATGACTGTACACAAGCCCAAGACCCAACAAAAATTTGAAACTTCGATAATTTCAAACCAGGACCCAACTAAACCTCCTCCAAATGACATGGGGCGATCTTAATAGTAAAAATAAAATAAAATAAATAGGCATATCAGGTTGGGGTGTAACATTCTGACATATAACATTCTAATTAGAAATATATGTTTAAAAATTTGTATCTTTATGTAATGTTTTTATTCAAATAAACAAATATTTTTCTCGCTTTATTTTAATTAGGTGTTTAAATGGTAATTTATTTATTATATGGACCTAAAAATATATAATGATTGATATTAAATAATATAATTATTAGTATTGGAGTCATCATTATCCTTTATTTTGGTATAAATTAATTTTTATACCAGAAAATGAAATTTTTAAACATAAATGGTTCTATTGAATTTATCAAACGTATAATAAAAATAATTTATTTCCCATATTAAAAAATAATCATTGAAAAAAATTATTTTCAATAATTATTTTCAATTATATTAATGTTTTCTATTTCACTTTTGGTTATAATGAATATTTATCATGGAAAATCATTTTCACATTAGAAATCGTTAAATGGGAATATAGGTGGTAAACAAAGAGGTAGGACTAATATATCCTTAAAATATTTATACATGTTATTTTATATTTTATTTAGTCCTTATAATATCATTTCATTGAATATTACCTATGTCAGACCCGCATTCACTGAGAAATACATTAATATTATTTTATGTTTTTAAAATTTACAATAGTGTCATTCCTCTCAAATAAAAATTGGTACCTTATCCCCTAACTTATTTAATAGTTTTGATCCAATTTTGTCTTAAAATACCTAAAAATATCATCTCTATTATCGTACAAAACTCTTATGGGATACGATCATCTCAAAATACCATTCCTAAAAGGCTGAAGGTGTAATCCAATGAGAGATATCATAGGGGAATGTATAAGCCCTTTGAAATCAATTTTTACATTATTTCATCCTTTACCTCATTTAAATCTATTCAAATAGTGATGAAATTAGTATCTTTTAATATGAAAAATTATTTTAGTTATGGAAAAACTAATTTCTCCATCTTATTAATCTTATTAAATATGTAAACATTTCTTATTCATATGTGTGGGTTATAAAATTCATGAAGTGATGTGTTATTATTTCCATTAGTTCCTCCTTGAGATGGTTATAAAGATATATTTAATGAATATATAATATTTTTATTAAATTAGTAACATTTTATAAATATGAAACATCACATTCTATCTTACAATTATATTCTATTGAAAAATAAGAATGTCACTTGTTCATACATATTGAATGCCACTTCCATAAAGTGATGTGATTCGTTTTTCATTACTACCTCGCGGGGATGGTCATAAGGGTGGAACTAATGAATGAATATTACATGTATAACATCAATGCGATTATATAAAATTTAAATAATATGTATATATTTTTACCTTCTATGAAAAATAAATATGGAAATGTCACTCATGTGTAAATGAAGACCACCACGTCCATGATAAAATGTATTTAATTTTTCAAAACCACCATATAAATATTCTTATAAAAAGTTTATAATTTAGATAAATTATAATTGTTTCATTTTTATTATTATATAGATGATTGAACCATGACCCTTTAACCATATTCAACCTACAATAATAATTTTTTGACTCGTAAATTGAACATCCTAAAAACATTGAATGTCAAATTAAATATTTTTATAATGAAATAAAACAAGGTTAAAAATCAAAATAAATGAAATAATGATATTTTAATTAAAATAAAAAATGATATTAATCATGTATAAAACAATTTTTTTGGGTAAATGCATGAATGAAACATGTTGGGACTCGATGTGTGGGACCTTATTTTAAAAAATAAAGTTTTAATGTTTTCCATCAATCAATTTTTCATTTATATCATGGATTTATTAAATATTTCAAAAATATTATTATTCATTATTCCAATGCTGATAAAGGATGTATTCAAATATTTTTCAAATTAATTATAAAATATAATAAAGTAATCATTTCAACATTATTCGTCAGTGATATTCTAATTTCTTTTAATAAAAAAGAATATTTTTTATGTATAATTATTAACCACCATTTCTTGATATGTATATTTTAATTCATACCATGAATTTTCTATATATTGACATGTTTTTTCAATGAACATTCAATTCATGGTCTTCAATGATTTTTTAAATGTTTATCTAAGTAAATAGTATTTCCTTCTCTTGTATATTATATATCTAAAACTATTATTAATTATAAAAATTAGTTTCATGGTTAAACAGAAATATATATGTCTTTTATTCATGATAGATTTTGTAGAAATTTTATATGAATGATATGTAAGCCTGATATATCTATCCAATGCATTATGTAATGTGATGGAATTTACTGGTGTCAGGATAAAACTATTAAATGTTGGAATTATTTAGTTAGGTGATTCCATGGTAAGGGAACATAAAAGGGTGAATGTATGGACAATGTACCAATGAACATACATGGTTTTCTCAAAATAGGTTTTTAAATGTAAATATTTTGAATTTAGAGGGTTTGAAAATGAGCTTATTATTTATAAGAAATATTTATAACCTTTTTAATTGGTGAAGGGATTATATTTTAGTGAATGGTAATCATAGTTTTACAAACCCTTTTAATAAAACCTCTTTATTTTGGTTTTTAAATTTTGAATTATATTTAACTGTTTTTGAAAAATATTATAAAATATAGTTATTTTTCATGGAAATGTATAGGAATATTTGATATCATTGATTATTATTAAAATTGAAAACTTCGTTATGGATTTTATTTGTTTACTAATGGAATAATGGAATTTTTTTATTTTGTTATCCCTTACTAATAATTATTTCATATCATATATTCATTTTTATTCACAAGGATTAAGGAAGAGTTAGAAAGTAAATAATTAATGATTTCTAGTTATGGGAGTTACCTTAAATGAATAGTGTGTGTCTTTATTTTGATGTTTTATAGTGGTTAATATATGAATTATGTGGATGTTTCAAATTAATAATATAATTTATTTCCTAATTCTCTCGAAAAATTAACAAAAAATTATCTTTTGAAATTAATTGATTATATATATGCCAAAAATTAGGTAATTTATCTAATGGTTATGTGTGGACTATTATAAGTTTTATCAGATGAAATGTTTATATAACATTTGGGGTTATTATGATGTTAAAATATACTATTAAAATATTTGAATGTATAGTTATATTATAATTAGATAGAATTTATATATTTCTCGGATGCGTCATATAATATATATTTCTTCAAAAAGGTTTTCCATTGAGAAGACAAGGAAGCTAATGATGAATGAAATCAGGAGTATAATTTTATTTTAAACTAGGAACCCAAAATCGATTGAATAGGAATAAAAAACCTATATCTATGTTAAATTAGTTGTTATGAGTAATTAATGATGGTACAAATTGATGTGAGAAACCAGATTCTCTATAATATAATATTTCATTACATGATAACTTTATAGAACAACAACCTCTGTCTTTTTGTAGATACTTCAACATAGTGAAGGTAGAAGTATGGATTAACATTTTTAGATAAGATATTTGAAGATATGAGAATTCTAGAAGATCAAAATATTAGGGGAAAGAGTTGTGTCTCATTACAGGTTTGTTGATGACATCTTATTTAATATAAATTCTAGGATGAAATTTATCTTCAATTTAATAAAATTTGATGATAATTTTGGAAAATGGAGTGTGAAATGAATCAGTCATGGGGAGAGTAGCATATATATTCCAAAAAAACTCTCTTCCTATAAAGGGAAGTATATAAAATATAATATATGGATTTAGAGTCATAAAATTTCTATGGAGTACCTTGGTGACATTATCTTTGATGGAATTATCATAAATATTTGAATTTAATTCGTTGTCAATAGAATCAATGGGTGTGTATACAATTAGGATAACCATTATTTATCATTTTGTAGAATTATTACTCTTAAAAATGTAAATCTTAGGTATATCCCCGTATATATATATATCAATTTTGGTAATCAAGGCATCCAATGGGACCAAATATCAAATAGTGAAGATCATGATGTTTTTCATATGGGATACATACGAGGGAATAAGAATTTAATTGAGATTCTTAGGGGAGGATAATGAATAATATTAATGAATGGGATCATGTTATAGAAGTGTGTTGGAATCCATGTGGTGAATTAAAGTGAAGTTGTCTTGGAACATCATTTTTGTAAATTATATATTGGCAAAGACCATAAATAGTATACATGGTGATGATTTAATATGGTTTCTAGGTTTCTTAGGAAGGATGACTAGCTATTCGTTATGCATGATGGATATCATAGAAATTTTTAGGATAAATTATGGTGGGTCATGGGACACTATGATATGAGTTTTTAAAAAAAAATGGGTTGGAAAGTGTTCTATATCCCAATGTTCCTATATCTAGAATTCATCGTTTGAAGAAGGTAACCACATTATTAATATTATTATAATTATGAAATCTAATAAATATTAGAAATTATATGGGTTCATTATGATGACGGATGAACATGATATTTTTTTCATTTAGGAGTCGATGTTCTGAGTATTCAATAGTATGGATTATTTGGACATAAATCCATGAAAACAATGAGCATGATTAATTGGATATTATTTTTTGTGTAAGTAAATTTGGTAAAAAATTATTTTTCTGAAATGGTGTTTAGGGGACATGGAAATAACCATGATTGAAAATGTATAAAATAAGGGCATTTTTATTCACTCATGTTGAATGTGTTGTGAGGTCACAAGTTGGGAATCAGTGAGGTGCATCTTCTTCAAAGGATAATTGTCTGTAATAATATTGAATTTTATTGGATGGTGCACATGGATCATTATTAGTGTATATTATTATTATAATTAATTGAGGATTGGATTGAAGGGGAAATCACTAATAAACAATAAATTGTAAACAGTGGAATGGTTTTCCCTGTAGTGATTGGGGTTTTGTTGGAGGTCAATAACAATGTGAGATAAAGAAGTTATTTCTATCACCCCTTCATTCATGTTCATGTTATGTCACTGATGTATAACCTTATGACTCTTAAACCTAGTGGATAATCATACATCTGTCCCTGGAGGTATCATCCATCTGTGGTGTGGCCTGAAAAATAAATGGATAATGGAATCTGAGGGATATTGTATTGATAGATCCATTCTATTAGTGGTCCCAAGATGAACATTTATGTCTTCTACGAGATGGTAGAGCTGCGATGAGATGGTCTACTATGGGATGATATGGGTTTCGTGATTTTAGGAATCATCACTTATTATGTGTTTAGAAATTCTATTTAGGTAAAGTCTCTAGTTATATCTAGTGGACTAACATTGTGAAACCTACTTAGCGGTAATCTATCTACATTGGAATCTAACACTAAAATTCTAGTTTTTTTTATAATATAATAATTATATTGGACATGAACTAATAATATAGAAGTGTAGAATGATCCTTGATTAGGGTGTTGAGGTGAGACATACATTTAGGGAATGAAACTTTGTCGCGTATCACTTGCCTAGTAATGGGATTTGAAGTGATAGAAAAAATCTACATAACTATACGGGGTCATTATCATAGGATTTTTAAAACTTTGTAAGGGTGAAATGATTAGCCTTCATTAATTTCATCCACCAAGAGCCACACTCATCCATATATTATCTTTTCATAAATAATTATTTTGAGTGATTCAAAAAAGGTAATTCCCAACATTTGAAAAAATAAATAGGATTCATTTTCAATCGATGAATGTAATATTACTAGATTTTATAGGATTTAATGAAATTTCCTTCTGAACTATCAAAATATAATTAATCAGATTAACTCATGATTAGATCATTGTTTAGGGACATCCCAATTTACATAGATGTTAGTATATTATAAGGAAATTTTACAGTGTAATAATAATTTCTATATGATGTTTATAGGATTTTTAAACAATTAGTATAATAATAGATCTAGGTGGTAGAGAGTGAAGAGGAATTCATTTAATTAACACAAAGGTAAGAAAATTTAATTAACCTATTGGATCAGTATGTTCATTATAATCATTCTTTGAAATTTATTATGATACCCATATTGTGTTACTAATGTTCATTATCTAGAAAACTCACTCATGGATTAGAAGAAAATATAAATAGTCATACCTGTAATGAAAATAAGGTATTGAAATATTATAGTTTTAATCAAATTTTCTATTATATGACTGTGGGACATAAAAAATATATGAAGGATAATAATGACCATGATCATAAGAAAAAATGGTTTGATAATGTATTTTTCAATTATTTGGTAATCAAATGAATTATTGAACGGTATACTACAAGATTACTCTAAGTATCCCAATGGAGTTTTTTGATTATAGATCTACACAATAATTTAAATTTCATAATGTTTATTATAAAATAGAAATATCACCTCAAGAAATGAATACAAAAAAACTTGTAAGAACTCTTTTAAAATGTTTTAAATAAACATAGATTTATAGAAATATTTCTATCCTTATATAAGGAATGGGTTTTTTTAAATATAGTTCTCTTTACATTAGTAGAGTTACATGTATTAATAAAAATGGATTGAAATTTTGTCTATGATGATAACATATATTATAGATCTATATAGGTTATATTAAATCCACAGAGTATGATTCAATTTTTATATAAAAATTAATTGACAACATGGAAATTATATCAAAAAATGTGAAATAGATTATAAATTAGATTTAATGTCATATTTCATATATTAATGAAAATAAGGAAAGAATTAAAAATAGTTATTTTGAAATAATTATATGGTTATATTTCTTGAAGATTTTCCTAGTGTAATTTTTAATTGAGAGGTTAAATTTACTACTGACTTATTTCCTAATGATAATCCAATTTCAGAACCACTATGTTGAATTTATTCAATTAATTTATGATAGTTGAAAATACAGTTTTACATTACTTACTTAATAAGGTTTTTCTACACCCTATAACAACACCTTGGGGTGCCTCTAAATTGTTTTTTTTTAAATAAGGATAGTTTCATGAGACTTTTTAATTGTTATAGATAACTCAATAAAATCACATATTTGGAAAAGTAACATTTACCACATATTTATGACTATATTGATTATCACTTGGAATAATATTATTTTTCAATGATTGATATTATGTATGGGTACCATTTATTTGAAGTGATAGAAGATAATATTATAGAGTTAGAGTTCAGAACTATGTATGGTATTTAAGAGTTTTTGGTTTATTTTTTGGGTAAAAAATGAAACTGATATATTTATTGATCAAATTAATAAAGTTTTCCATGAGTATTTGGATAAATATGTGGTTGTTTTTGTCAATGTAAATCTAAAATATTCTAAAATATATAATGACAATTTTAAAAATATATGTATTTTTTAAAACATTAAAAGAAATATGTTTATAATAATATTTAGTAAATTAAATTCTGGTCACATCATTTTTTATTCATTTGATATATTATTTTATGGGAAGCAAAAAAATTCGATCATGATAATACTAAATTGGTGGAAGAGTGGACAAGACCTATTAATATCATGAATATAAGAGTCTTTATCATATTTTCATGTTATTTCTATAGGTGTTTTGAAAACATTGCTCATCTATCTCACCCACTAACTAGGTTAACATGAAAAAGATTTAAATTCATATAGAAATATAAATTTATTAAAAAAAATTATAAACATTAAATAAGATTGGTAAACTTTCCAATTCAATACATTTCATCTAGAGAAGGGTATTATTTTAATTTATAGTGATGAATCCTTGAAGTAGACTAGTTTTTTCTTGATGAAAAATATTTTGTTAATTAAATATGATTTATGATAGTAGAACCTTCAAGAGAATAATTACCCTACAAATAATATTTATCAAGTATTTGGGGTATTCACTTTTAAATTTGAAATTATATTTTATATTGGAAAAAATATGAAATATATAATAACCATAAATTTATGATGTTTATATTGACCCAAAAATATTTTAACTTAAGGCAGTGAAAATAGTTAAAATATATAAAGGATTATGATTACACAATTTACCACCATCTTGGTAAAGTACACAGGTCATTTAATTCCTTATGATGAAAAGATAACATATAATTCACTATGATATATTAAGAACATGATCCTTTAATTTATGATCTATTAAAATTTTCACTACAAAGTGTGTATTTTGATACTCATTCATTTTTGGATAGGTATCATTGTAGTCGTCATTGTTATAAAGAATTATGGAAAATCGTAGTTTTCTATTTTCTGATCATCTTGGAAAAACTAAAATTTATTGATACCTTTCATAATATTATTGGTTATAGGTTATGAATATTGATATTTCGTAATTTTTCATGTTATGTATGAATTTAAATAAGGTTAATATTCATGTAAAACTAGTGATGTGGAATCTTCAGACTTTATCAGTCATATAATGGAAGTGGAAGAACATGTGTGAGGATATTGTGGTATGATTACTAAATACATCATGTAGTAATAGTGTGATTTTTGATGTTGATCATTATTTGATTTTATATGGTTATTTTCATCCTATTCAATATATTACATATTTTGATGATCAATGTGGACATTATATTAAGTAAATATTTATATTCCTTAGAGTTCCCATCTCCATTGTATTTGATCATGATCAAATATTTACATAAAATTGTTGGACGAGCCCTCAGAATTTGTTGGGTACTAGGATGAAGTTATGTATACATTTTTACCATCAATATTATAGTCAATCTGATTGGAAAGAATTTATAGAATATTATTTTAGATTAATCAATTTATAATTGAGAATGTTGGGATAAGAATATATCGTTGGTTGAATTTTATTGTTATTACATTTTTCATTTTACTATTTATATGTAATCAATTCAGGAATCATTTTTATTGTGGTATTGAACTACATAATATAGGGATGATGATGATGATATCAAATTTCCAGAATCGGAGATGGTCTAAGAGATGGTAGAGGGGGTAACAGTGATTTGGCAACACATGGGGGTAGCACAAAGAATGAAATGGAGTTATGCAATCAACTATAGAAAATATTTTTCATTATATTTAGAGACTGTGTCTTTTTTAGAATATCTCCTTGGAAATGTGTAATTTGAATGAATGTTAACCCCTAGGATCATTACAAGAAATAAAACTATAGATTATGTTTTATCGTTTTCTTACCAAGTATCATTAAAAATGATATTTTTTAGTTACATGATATTTTTCATGATTCTTCTCTATTGATGTACATACCAAATGCATCTCATGTTTTGCACCCTGGAGTGTTATAAGTAGACCAGAATATCTCTTATATCGATATACCATTGAAGATACTTTTTCATCTACATACAGATTCAGAATTTTTTGGAGTTGTCTACGTCTCAGCAAATCAAAAATCTTTTGGTTGCGGCGGTTGTGGAACTTCTTCACATTATCTGGTACGGTAGAAATTAATTAATTTTCTTCAATAATTATTTTAAAATTAGTGCAGGGAAAATGAGAATCCTCATGGGAATCCGCGAAGCGTCTTCCATCAAAAAAGCTCACTACAATAATTTGGTCTGTGATTTTTGGATCCTTATACGTGTTTGGGTAGAGGGGATTTATCCTCACCCCCACTCTACTCTTGAAATTTTTTGGCTCCACCCCCCCCCCCCCTCTGGGATGGATTGGATGGAGCCTCCAATGGCAACCCAGGAACAGCGGGCTGTGGTGTCGTCTTCAAAAATCACCTGGAATAGATTTTGGATGTTATGATGGATCTTGAGGTTCCTCTACTTCTTTGGAAGTTGAGATGATGGATGCAATCCATGCCATCACCTTTTCCAGACTACATAGCTGGAACAATAACTGGATTGAAAGCGATTCTACTACAATCATTCAGGCCATCTGGAAGGGTACAATTCACCTTTCGTGGCCTCTTACTACCCTCTAGATTGACTGTTTCAATTCGCTAGTTGGGATTATCTTCATCGCCACTCCCGCATTCCGCGAAGCCAACATGATCGCTGATGGGCTTCCCAATATTGGAGTTACTCAATAATTACATTGGATGGATGACCTCCCTTCTGAATTAATCCCTTATTATGCTTGGGTGGACTACAAAATTCATTACTTTAGACTTGTGTAACCCCCTACTTTTTTATCAATAAATTTTTCTACCTTTTGAAAAAAACAAGTAAAGGTTTTAAGGAGAAACAATATGATATATGAAGCCACATGATAATATGAAGAGGCTATGAGGAAACAATAACCTCATCTATTTGGTATTGAATAAAATTGCATGGAAATAATTTCTAAATGGGGAAATAATGTGAAAAAACTAGTTCATTATAATAAAACATAATTTTCAAGTCTCAGTACTGTTAACATATCTATTAATGTATATATATATATATTATGGTAATATAATATGATATTTTATTCAGAAATGAAATTGTTTTCTTCTCAATGAAATGTTGTCCATGAAATATATAATATTTTTTAAAATTTAAATTAAAAAACTCTAAAGTTTAAATTGATAAAATTATATATATTTCTTTATTATTATATAAAAGTTAACATTGGGTGAATTTTTGTGATTTTTATAGAAATATTTTTTTTATGTGAAGCGTGAAAAATGCCAATTTTGAAATTACTATCACACTTTGGACATTTTCATGTCTAATACGGGATTGTATATTTAAGAAAAAAATTTAGAATAATTATTTATCTAAAAAATAAAATAATATATTTATAAATATAATATTTACCATATAAATCTATGACTAAATTTTTTTAAATAGGACTACTATTTTAAAAAAAAATTAATTCTATTCATTTAATAAATTATTTAAATGGATATTCATTTTTTTTTATTTTTTTTTATTAGAATAATTATCAATATAAATAAATTATTCCAAGTCATTCAGTTGAAATAAAACTTATTTTTTATATTGTTTTAAATTTATTTTTTTGGATTATAATTCAATTTAAAAATTATAATTTTCCATTTTATTTTGTGAAAATATATGTAAAATGTTTTATTACACTTATAAAAATTTAATATTTAAAAATATATTAAAATTATTTAACGTATAGGTTTATGTTTTTCTGTTCAATTTATTTTTTGGATAGAATGAATAATTACCATGGTTTAACAAAGTCCACTCGGAAATGGATAAACGAGTTAAAGGGGTTGAACATGGATATAAGGAATAAAAAATATTTAATAGTTGTATAAATTTGATTAGTTTATTATATTTATACCATAACATATCTCAGATTTATTATTTTACTAAATGGGTACCACTTTCCTTGGGAAATAAATTTATATTTATTTAAGGATTTATGAATATATAAGAGCTCCACTCCCCTGACATTGAAAAGGTAACCTCCTCTCCTAACTTCTTCACACATTTTTTTCCATATATCATTGATTTTAAATACCTATATACTATACTAACTATGACACCCCCATCTCCTAGAGGTCCAGATATTCTCAAAATAACAATCCTACAATTCATATGTTATATGAAAAAGGAAGATATTTAAGGAGGGAGTATAAGTCATAATTGCACTATGTCAAATTTATTTCCAGTTATACCTCATTAAAATTTTTTCTAATGACTTTTATATCAATAAATTCATTATACTAAAATTTTATTCTATTTATGGAACAGTTATTTTCTATCTCTTTTCCATCCGATAGGAAATGAAAACATCATTGGTTTGTACATGTGATCTACCACCGACATGATGTGATAGGTTTCATTTCCATAACCACCTTACATAGATGGTTATAATGATGGATTTAATTAATATATATAATTATAATGAAATTATTATGATTCTAGATAGATATAATATTACATTCCTTACAACTCTTCTGATTCGTTGGAAAATGAAAATGCCAATAGTTTGTCCATCTCGAATACATCCTCTATGTAGTAGTTTGGTTAATATTTAAATACTCCCTCACATGGGTTTTCATTAGGATGGAACTAATGAATATACATGACCTTTACAACATAAATATGAATCGGAAAATGTAAAATATAGTATAACATACTTGTTTTACATCCACTAGAAAAATGTTAACTTTTCTTGTGTATATATGCAGACTACATCCTCTATGATATAACATATTTCATTTTTCACACCAATAATTAATGGTTTGTTCAATATAAGATTTTATTTTATATAAATAATATTTTTCAGGAATAATATTTTAGATTTTATCTAACCATGTTTAATTTAACAATAGTCAACCTAACAAATTCAATTTCAATCTTATGATCCAAACATCCTCTGAACATCCGTCATGAACTTCACTATTTTATTAACTCAATAAAACATGGTAACAATATAAATATAATGAATTATATAGTTGAATAGAAATGTAAAGTTTTCATAATAAAGTAAAAATACTAATATAATTTTATTACTTTGGTGGGTATATATATGAACAAAATGAGTTGAGAGTCATGGTAATGTGCTTTATTTTAATTAACATGATTTTATTTTTTCTTTAAAACTCATTTTCTTCAAAATTAAGGTTCTTTTAAATGTTTTATGAATTCTATTATTTATTATGGAATTGTGGAATGAATTAATTTTTGAATTTTTTTTCATTCATTACAATGGATTAAAAATAAAACATTTCATCATTTCATATACATGTTATTTCTGTTTAAAAAAATATAAAATGAATGATATTTAATGTATACAAAATACCAAACTTTTCTTAATACCATAGATGTTATTAATTATTAAAATTATTTTACATGATAACATTTTTTTTCAATGAATATTATATACCAGATCATTCGGGAATTATTTGTTTATAAATTCATTATAGGGATATGCAAAATTCTTCTTATTTATATGATATATATGAAAGTATTATTTCTTATTAAAATTAATTATGTTTTCAAGTGAATGTTATGTGTGTTTTATTATATCTACATTTTATACACATTTTATATGTACAGTATTATCATTTTAATTATATGAATGATATATAACATTTTTAAATTCCACTTTCCTTTTTTGTTTTTCCTTTGAAATATGTGTTAAAAAGATCAGTTTTTATTTAAAATGGGTCCATGAATAAGTGGAAATTGTGAATAATTGGGGATTGGATATACAGTGGCTATATACTACCACTATGTTGTTGGTGGAGTGTCTATAGGTTTATATAATTTTTCAAACCCCTGAGCTCAAACAGGGTATGCCACCAACCAGGAAATGGTGATGGTAGAACCTAGGTGGTTCTTCCAAGTGAACTAACCAGTTGGAGGATGGTCACTATCCATCTAGTAGTGCCATCAGCTTGATAGAGAGGAATTGCATCTCCCCAGTTCAACAAGTTCTGTGCTGCATCAAATATACCCTTTCAATATTTAATTCCCTCTCATTTTATAGCCTCTTTATTACCCAAATCCACTCCCAAAGGCTAGATTTTTAATTTTATACCTCTTTTATTATTTATAGATATCTCTTATTTATCTCCCCTTTTTCATTAAACATGGACAAAGTTGGTGAAACTAGAGCAGTTAGTTTTCACTTGATCTACTATAAATAATCCTTACATCATGTGGGGTGAGAATGGATATATGAATGATCTACTATTTCTATATTATCTAATGGTTAATTATTTATTTCATTATAGATCAGTGATGGGTCTAGTGTTTGGATGATACCACATAATCTAAATTCCATATACTATCAGATACATATTTTTTATATGTATAATTTTATGTTATTTCATCCAAGAACATTTTGAAATGGAGTATAAATGATAAAAAAATATAACCCATTAAGGATCCCTTGGTATATTGGTAGTGTATTAATTTTTCAATGACAACACCAATGATTAGATATTGATTCCACATGGACGATGGGTGTTTCAATGTATGTTTCCTAGATCAATCATCATGAGATATTTTTCCTCTTGAATCTCATCCTAGATCACTTTTCCATTGGTGGGATGGTGGACAGTCATTGTTTTCTGGCTAGAGTCAAGGTTCTATTCTAAAATTAATAAGGAATTCATGATTTATTCATTAATTGATAATGGATCATGTGATCTGATATCTTATTATTTCACATTTCTCAAAATTAGTTTCATTTATGGAATATATGAGGTATATAATTGTAGGACAACCATTGTGACATAGAATCATATTGGGTCCTCATCTAACCCTATTTCTTCAATGAATTATAACCAAAGGTAGAAATAATATCATGTTAGAATTTTCATCATGGGTGTGTAAAGAAATTAATGATTCAATAATTTGAAGAACGTTGGAGTGCTTTTCTAACAAAATTATGTTAGACCGTTCCTCACCCTTTGATTTGATTTTATGTTTCCTTGAGTCATGATTTTTTATAATAGATTTTTTGTACATATTTAATAGTATTTTCTTGTGTGTGTGCGTGTAGAATGTGGTACCCATATATGATTGTTGATTCAAAGAGAGTTTTGCGAATATCATGTTATCATACATAATATTGATCAAATATTGTTATACATTGATATTACATGCTCATGATTACATTTTATGTTTATCTTACTATATATTACTATATTATGTGTGTCACCATACTATTGCATACATTGTTAATTGTATTCATAACACGTTTCATATCATGTTATGTTTTCCACTTAGATGTGATGTTTGAATGAAATAGGGCGATAACCATGGAGGACCCATGCATGAAGAAAGGACATGATAACCTTGTGTCCATGATCAAGAGTAAATGTTTTAAGGATAATGAGAAAAGTGGCAGAACTATATTCCCTATGCATATAAAATTTCATATTGTACTGATTCTTTGTGGATATCAGGTGACATATCAATACCCTTGAGGTTATTTCTTAATAACATGTGACGTGATAGATCATCCATCTCATATAGAGCTGAATAATCCATGATCATGGCATAGGTAGAATTTGTTAACACATGGGTGGTCAATATATGGTTCTTTATTTATTCATTTTAATTAACTATAGCTAGGTAATAAACCTATTACACATGTTCACATTTGGTAGTGATAAATTATTTGTTTCTTACTTGGTTTAATTACTCACATCCGTAACCAACATCTTGATGTCATTCAAGAATTTATGTTTATGGTTCTGGTAAAGGATAATGGGAATGTGGTAGATGATTGATTTAGGGACATGGAGGTTTTAGTAGAACTGGGATTGATATAGTGCTACTTATTTACATATCCACCTATAATTATTATGCTACTTTGTCTTTATACAAAAAGACGTTTTTTATTAATTGTATCACATGTGTTCTATTTTGCATTATATTTTACACCATATTTTGTCTATGTTTTATATATTATATAATTATTATTACTCTTAGTATATTATAAGTGGGATATAGTATCTATACCCTTAAATTGTATACCTTTTCTTCTAGTTAGTGGCCTCTTACATGTGAGGATGCGCGTTTGATGTCTTATAGATCATTGGCGTGAACATGGTGATTCAGTTTGGTAAGTTACAAAATGCTATCATTATACATTTTATTCTTTTATTATTTTTTATTATAGGTCATAGTATAAATAATATAGGTTACATAAGACTCAAGTTAGGGTGTTTCCATGATTTTTTAAAAATAATGTCCAACAGACCTACTAACTTCCATTAGTGACATTTATATTAAAATTTGATAAGATTTTGAGCATATTCTTGCACAATTACTATGAAAGAAAGACCATATTAATTATTAATACATGTTAAATTATTTATACTAGTTAATTAATCTAATACCATGTTTTTTATATCTATTAGGGAATTTATAGTATTTTATTATTGTGTGTTATAATAATGTTCGATGTCATTTTGATATATCTATTGGAATTAACTAGTTTATCATAGCCAGATCGTTGTGTTTTAAATATATAATTGACTATGAATAACATGAATGGATAGAGACCCTATTTTTTTATTGGGGGGATATACCATAGCTTATGTTTATACTCCTATGAGAACCATATTGTGATAACCTAGACTAATTTGGAGATATACTAATGAAATTAATTGTCTTATGTGATTCCTTCACATTTAAAAAGATATTTCCTTGAAAAATACTGATGGGACCAGTAGCTGATGTAGTTCGTGATGATCCTAATGGGGAGGATTACCTTTTAATACCATCTATTATATTATATGTTTCCACATAACAATATCCCATGACAACCCTATTCAAATTTGTAGTGGGCCTACCAAAATTTGGATTCCATTTGCTTGTTTCTTCCCAGGGAGCAGGCGAACCGAGGTCTATGGTTAACTATGCCAATGACTTCCATATATAGCATCCATGATCCTTTTTGGTAACTATAAATTATTTGGACGTAGAGGAATATATAAATATCATAGATGGTTTTTTAAACTCTCTAAGATACCTATGGATTGAATGTTGATAAAGGAAACGTTAAAGCTATTGGAACCCACCAAGAGGTCGTGAGGGTCTCACCTCTGAGGTAATCAAAATCATGTTAATTGATGAATTCTTTCTTGATATTTTTATTATAAAAATATCCCATGATTTCATGGATCTAAATTAGGGGGTCCTTGATGGTATCTATATATATCTGAAGATAGGTGATCTCGATATAACTTAATAATTTATTAGGTAATGTGATGTTGTTTACTAGTGATAAGCATGTCCTAAGATATAAGGTAATTTCCTAGTTAGGTGATTCCATTATAAGGTTTACTCTATAGATTAATTAAAATATAAATTCCAATGGTAAATCCATAATATTCATTAAATGGTTTTTTAAAGTAAATATTTCAATTTCAAAATGTAATAAAAAAAATTATTTTTTATATGAAATGTGAATATCCATTTTAAAGTAGAAATGGATTTTTTTAAGGAAATGTACTCACGTTCTTTCATGTTTTTCCATCAAACCCAATTTTTTATTATTTTTTATTAATTATTATGAAATTTTGATAATAAATGCTATGAAATTATTTTTCTTTTATGGATAATTATGTTAATATTTGATCTTAATGATTATTAAGAAAAATTTAAAATTAATTCTGTATTTTTCAATTCTTCCAATGTACTAATGGGTTTTATTTTTCTTATGTTCAATTACTTTTCTATGTTTTACTAACTTGACATTTTCATATATATTTTACTATTATTAAGTGTGATTATGAACATTAATAAAGTCACAAGTCTAGTTGTGGTAGTTTCTTTAATTAAAGAAAATGTGTCATTATAAGTAACATGTTTTATGGGATTATTTTTCTTGTTTGGCTACCAAATATTTTATGATTTTATAAAAACACTTTTTGGAAAATTGAGAACCTCCATGCACAAAAAGGACACACGTAAGCAGGATGAGATTTCATACCCACCCATGACCAGACCCACCAAAAAGTAGAAACATAACAACAACCAAAAACAAAAAAATGAGTTGGCCAAGGAACACTACCCAGGGTAGACCCGTCCAAAAAGAAGAACTAGAAAGTCTGCCATTGAACACTAAGTCCATCTCAATACCCTCGCACACATTACCCATCCTTGGGACGTTGTACTGCTTCCACAAAAGTAACCACCCATCATTGTTTGAAATTTTCCACTTTATATTATATGTATTTTCAAATTCACAAAAACTATAAACCTAAAGAAGGTATTTCAAATGTATGTGATGAAATATACATCCAAAATAATTTAAATTATATGATGTTTATGTTTATAGAATTATAATGACACACATAAAATAAATATAATCCCTTAGAACAGGATCAATAGAATATCCATTCAAAATTTGTATAAAAAAATGTAAATTGATTTAATTTTAGAAAAAATAATAATTTTAATAAAATAACCTATAAATAAGGATCATATAATCCCCAAACTGAAAAAATAATGTATTCCAAATATACATGAGTGTTATATGAATCCATATATAAAAAATAGGATCCTATAGAAAACATTATTTTCTAAGAAAATTCAACTGGAAATCTCCACCATCATGATTGTAGAAACCTTTATATAAATTTATGGGTGATCATATACACATACATAATAGGTCATTTCAAATGATTAATATTAAATCAAATGTCATGAACATAAAATAATCAAGAAATAAAAATTTTAATACATAATTATGACTACACATATCAATACCAACTGATAGAATATAGGTATATTATATACAATAAAAACTATATAATCCTTACATACTCCTAAGATAGTACTCACAACCCTTTCTCAATAATGAATTGAATAATTCCTTATTAATATATTCATCACATCATATTATTCTAATATTATTCTCACAACAAGTATAACCCTACCAATAAAATGTTATATTTGATATGAATCACGTCCCCAAATAAAGTAAGGAACAATAAAAAAACACCCACCAACTTACTATCATATCTATAAAATCTTAAATTCTATTGACCACCAAATTTGATAACCAAACCACATATATGATATCCATATCATATTAGTATATAGAATAAATATATAACATATCAAATATATACCAATTAATGTTATGATAGAGGTAATACAACGCTAGTTTTCCATTCATCCAACTCATTAACTATATGTTTTGTCATAGACAAGAAATATTTCCACGTGTAGGGTTTTTTTAGAAAATAGTATAATTATTATGTATATTACTTCAATGTTAAATATGGAATATATTAAAAAAATCCCTTCCTAAGTGTTAGATTAGATATATATCTCATCATTATGACACCCACATCATCATATATTTTTTCATGATGTACTTATGAAAATGTCATTGAATTCCTATTAAAATGATTTAATGTTAATTTAAACTCATCTAATTCATATGAATATGGGGACATCCCAAGTAGGTTGAGTCTTATTTTAATCTTTATCCAATAATATAAATAATCCAAAATACAGGACTATCCTCTTAAATTCAAAACAGTCAAACAAATAGGTTAGTGGCATATGATACTAATTTTATTCATGAGATTCTCATAATGTAATGGTTATAAAAAATTATATAAAATTCACTAACCTATGATATATCTAACCTTATTGCACATTAAAATTCTATAAAATATAATTTTTAGATATATTAATATCATAATAACCATTTTTTAACTATATCATGTAATATCCCACACCTGTATTGTTCAAAGATTTCTCAAGATGAAGCACTAAACAACACAAGAATGCCTCAATATTTGTTGATGATTTAATATTATTGTGATGGTAATATCATTTACAATGGGAATAAAAATGATCAATATGGTGGAAATAAATATTGGTACGTATGAATAATAACGAAATATATCATCAATACATAACATAGATATTAAAAGGAATATACATCTAGAAATAAATTATATCATCATTTTATAAAATCTATAAAATATATAATGTTATACATTTAAAATATAAAAATAAGTATTTAATAAGGGGTTGGTCAAATATTCCATATAATCAAAATCTTCCTAACAATGGAAGCACTATAAAAAATGACCATAATACTCATATGATCGAATCTTTTAGTCTATGTAGCCTATATCATGCTCACTCCACTGTCATGAGGGTTATCTATTTAATGTAATACTATACATGATGTAAATATTTCCTTTGAGGTGAATGGGAATGGTATCAAAAAAATACCCATTAAGATTACACTGACATGCCCTAAATTAAATTAATATAAATAATACAGACTTGTAAAATGATTTGAAATAGTAAAAATAAAACATACTATAACATATTGCATCTCCACTTTCTGAAAAATTATACTAGTTCTATAACCACACCAAATTTTTCTAGTGTCGGGGATATTGGAATTAATTTTAAAAATTTCAAATGAAAGGTTTATATAAATACCATTATCCAATGGTTGAACTATAAGTAGACCTACAAAATTTTCAACAAAAATCTATCTGGCTATAATAAAATATTAAGGGAGTCCATATTTTAAATTTTGTCATAACAAATGAAAAAAAACCAACTAATTATCCTAGGTTTTTAGAGTTTCCTTATATGTAATGAGAAAATATACCAAGATATTTATTTACATGAGGTCCCAACATGTTCACGCTCATAAATATTTTATTTATTCCCATTAATTTTAGAATAACATGTTTTGAAAGTGACAATTGATTCAAACATTATTAGTATTCGAAAAAATGATGATTAAGTGCCTAACTTATATACTATCTTATATATGATAATATCTGATCAATTTAATGCACATTCAATCCTTACTTATAAACATAAAAAATTTAAATGTCATATATGAATCTCTCATATGGGGTTTGAATTGAATAACACCAATTAAAACAAGTTAGTGTATATTAACTTAAGTATAACCTCACTAAACCTAAATCAACATACAATTCCATAAAAGTGTAACCCTTTCATCATACACCTAGATGCCTATAACTCAAGTCTAGACACTCATTGAATAGCTCATGATATCTCATAATAACACTTCACCCAATGAAAAGTACATATATGATTCCAGTTATGCATATCCCAACTAAAGGGATATTTATACATTACACAATCTCAAGTTATGTAATCAATATTTCTAAAGGAACAATATAATGGATTTCTCAAGGAAACTCAACTAATATCACATAAAGAAAAACCTTTTACTGTGTATATTTATAATGAATATAACACTTTTAATGAGTAATATAGTCTAAAAAATCATATAACCAATGAATAACCATTATAGGGTTACAAATTAATCAAAAATCCTATAAATATATCTCAATGAATAAGTAAAACCAGTTTTGTTCCATTCAAGATTTTCCCACTTTGTATCAATTTCTTTTCAGTCATAAGAAAGAAAACATTCTTATAATGAAATGAAAAAAATATAGGTTTCATACTATTAGCTTTTGTCCACTCACATCCTTAATATCATTGGTTACATCATACCCAATTGATTTAAATTAAAAAAAAGTCAAATCGCAAATATAAAGATATTAAAAAATATATAACAATGTGGTGATAGAAACAATAAATTATATTACATTCATAGTAAACCATTATATAAGGACATTAATTGAGTAAAAAATTATTCAACATATTAAAAATTAATAGGAAGACATCATAATTTGTGGGATAATTCACATATGGGTTATTTATCATTGTATGTGACTATAGAGATTTGTGGATATCCTAAAATGATTTTACACTATAACATATATAAAAATTAACACCATTGGTTGGGGACCTTATCGGACTAGTGTGGCCACTATTAGAGTTTCAATGGTACATCTTATCTATTGTTCATGTCTCAAGCCTCTTAGTGGTGGGTGGGTAACCTAGTAGAAAGACACTAAAATGATAGTATTCATCCACTAGTGTCCCATGGTGCTACAAACACTAGGGAAAATTAATCAAATTCTCTCATTTTATCATTATTATTTTTTCCTTCCTCCTACAGCAATACCTAATGTAAAAAATATCAAAAATTAATATGATAATATAAACTTATAATGATTCAATAACTTTTTATTCCATGGTCATTAAAAATATTCTTTTTAAGTTATTCTAATCCAAGAGATCGTCACCATGTATCATGATTGAATATCAATGTCCATATAGTTTCTAAATTTTCCTCATAAAATTATTTGAGCTCTACGTAATTCTCTCATAACCACATCACTTGTACATGAAATATTTTTTCATTGATAAGTATTTTCTCACCTTGATAAAAAATTAATAATGGTCACTCGCCAAAATAGGCATCATAATATAACTCAACATCACCAATGATGGTTATTCAAAAGGGTTCCAATTAATTTCCATGATGTTCAGATTCATAAATATATCATGAATAGAAATTGATTTGGTATAGAATAATTAAAATTATATTATAGTACAAAACAAATATAAAAATAAAAAGGATATATTTAATGGTTCTATAACATTAACTATCTCTTTAATGATTAATTTCTCAACAAATGATAACATTTAGTGAAGATTATATTGAATATCACACACAATAAAGGTGTATATATTTTATTTTGTAGGACTATTACATATAAAATTTTGTTATCCAAATCTTCCATATCCATTTTATATGATTTTATATATCTTGGATGAAATTTAATTTAGTCACATATATTTCCCAAACCATGGACCAACCTAGAGATGATTGATATGTCCATTAATAAAGTTTCTACAGATTTTTATCTAAATTTATTGTCAATATATATTATTAATGGTCAATTTCACAAAAAATAGATGGTACCCTCCACCTAAAAACCGAAATTCTTGGACACAATGATGAAGTGTTTAAAAAATAATCCAAATAATATTATTAGATAGTCGATCAGTATGATGAAATTGTATGATATTTATCTTTAAATAATTGTATAATAATCATTGAAATACCTACAAAAATAAAGTGTGAATAGCACATCCTAGTATAACACAATAATCATAGTCACACTGTTGATTTGAACCATGACCACACATGTAATATACCCAACTCAATGACCAATTAGGATTTTTTAATCATAATTATGTATGAAAAATCTGTAAAACTATTTAAAACAACCTAAAAATTATCCCAATAACAATCTAACCTCAGTAAACCCAAAATTTAAATCATTGGTTCCAATTTTTTATAATTCATATTCATTAAATTTATATTTACTTTAAATAAATTTTCAATATTTATTCATGATTAATATTATAAAATGGTATCTTATATGGACCTAAAAGTTACTCTTGATGAAACCATTATATCCTAAATGGGATTTTTACCTAAAGGAAGTAGTTATGTTTGAATGTTTGAACTTAAATAATTCATTGAATAAATTTCCATGTTTGTGTGTCCTATTAATACTCATATCATGGAAATGGAAACTATAGAAAATAAGAAATTTTAATAAGGTAGGTATCCATGGTCTACAATAACACAAAATAGTTTATAAAAATATTTTATAATAAAATACATTTTCTAATGGGAATAGAACTATGAATGATTTGTATTTTTGAATTCTTATCTAGAATACTTTTTTGTAAGCACATTTAAAATTTTTAAAAAGGTTTTTACAAGGTGGTATCCATGGTTTAGGAGTACCATATAGCGTTTTGAGCTTCTTAAAGGATTAAAATGTAAGGACTACTTCTTATTGATAGCTATTAGGGGAATAGTCATAGTGTAATGGGAACTCAGTGGGCCTATTAATGGTGTAATCACTATAGTCATGTCCAGTGACTAGTATTCACTTATCACTAGGAACCCAATCTTGCTCTAAGTATTATTTTCTAGCGTTCTATGTATTTGGTACTTCTGTAGACTATTTCTTTGGACATAGGAAAAATGACAATTTTATTTTTATTTTTAAACTCCCATTTAGTATTTCATAATTTCATATAGTTGATATAAAGGGGTTTTCATCCCTTAATCCACTTATACCTCTCATTTATCATATATAATTCCATGTTATTTGAGGGTTTTTTTATTCATTGAATGTGGGGGTGTTCTTATCGAACATTCCCCCGTTTTCTTCCTCTCTTATTATAATCTATTTTTAGTTCACTAGGCCTAAATCCACTAAGTTGTAGTCCAATAATACAAAGATAAGGTTGATTTTTTCAGTGAGTTATATAGAAGGATCTCGTATTATGAATAAATATAGATGTGTATTCTTTTTCAAAATGAAAGTCCCAAACATAATTCTGCATTTTTTTTCAATGAAATGGGAATTTAGTTGGAATTATTTTGGTTCCAATTACTGGTATTTTTCTTGTAAAATAACATGAGGGAATATTAGTAGTAATCCAAAATCTGGTTCTTAATGAATAGATTAGGAAATATCACCAATTGAGTTATTATTTTATCTTTCCTAATAAAAAATAAAAAATTAGTTACGAAACATAGATATGAGTTTCTTGAAAATAATTTTGGACCGTTTTAAATAATTAAGGGGAGTCTCATCCATTATAGAGTTAATTATAGCTAGGTCAATGATAGAAATGGATTTTGGAATTTTATATATGTATAATTGAGGTATGTTGTGCCAAATATAAATTAGTTATATTATTTTTTCAAAAAAATAATATGTATCTGTGGGTAAGAGTTTTCTTCTGAAACAATATGAAACCATGGGTGAGTCCCTTTGGATATGGTAGGTCTAGTGAGTTTTCTATAATCACAATGACACCTTCCATGTTATGAAATTAGTAAAAAATAATCAAAGGATATATCTCCAATTAGAGATGAATTTTTTGTGTCTATTGGAACACATGGATGGAGTCCATTATTGAGTCGTGGAATTATTTTCCTAGTTATTCCTCATTTGACATATGATTATTTCATAGAAATGTGATTAACAGATAGTCTATGGATGTTCATAGTAATTTTTCTTTGGTAGAAGTGCATAGGATGTTTGGTGACGATGGCCCCAAATGGAAAATGTTTTTTTCATCGCTTCTTCTAAAATGAGTAAATTCTATCAAGATCATTGTATATCATTTGGAACATATCTATCGAGATCATAACAATTAGTGGTCACATTTATTTTTCATTATAGCATGATACACGAGGAATGAAATTATGAGGGTTTCTGTTTACAAAAAATAAGTGATTACCCACATATGGTGTCCATGTGTATTCTTTGATTATATAACCTCACATAAATTATTTGTTTTAAAAGGTTGGGGTCGAAGGCTCATTTATTATTAAATCCAAGAAAATACCTCTTTAACTGGGTAGAGGGAGACCTATTATTATATTATTTCTTAAAATCAGATGTACTTCATAATATGTGAGAGTGTGTGGCATACAGATTCATTAAAATAATTGGTTGTCTTTACATGATGGGGATACGAGTAAAATTCCTTGTGGTTGGTATCCTAGCATGACAAAAATAAAACATTTTTATTTGGAAATTAACACCCCAATCTTTTATGATATATTTAAAATAAATTAAAATTCATTGATAGATTTCAATGCACGCAAGCGTATTCCAAATTTATACTAAGTTAAAATTATATTTTAATAATATTATTATATAATTTATATTTTAATAATTAAATGAAAAAAATTCTAATTTTCAAAGATGAATATTAATTTTGAACTTACTTATTCAAAATAATACTATATTTAATTTTTTAGAATTTCCAATAGAAATAAGATTTTATAAATATTCGAAAATGTAGTATTTAAATATTAATCATTTTACTTATAATAACATGTTATAATAATTTTTATTATAAATTAATATACAATAAATTTAATATAAATAAATATAATTATATTTCAAGGAAAAAGAGAAATATTTATCATAAATCCATTTATTGTCTAGGAAACTATTTTTGTTTTAAAAGCTGTAATGTCTACTATAATAATTAATTTAAATAATCATTAATGAGGCATGTTTTTTAATAAATTTATAGATAATAAATAAAAATATATAAACATAAATACACCTATTTTTTATTATTATCCATACATTTAAAATAACATCATTTTATTCCTGATAAATTCATTTTATTAAAAATCATTTTTCGACACAAATTATAGGTTTAATATAAATATAAATCTGATAATTATGCATGTTGAATTTAATAAAATTATTTTCCTATTTTTAATCATCATAATTAATATTATGGAATCTTTTCAACTTAATATTTTCCATAATGATTCAAAAAATATATTAAAAATTAATTACATCTGTTAAGACTAAAATGAGGTTTAGAGCGTTAAATGTTCATGTGTTAATATTAATTGTCCACAAAATCTGATTTTTTATTTTACAAATTTGATTTAATATATAGATTTATTGGGTATAAATTTTCTACTGACGATCATTTTATTCTACAAATAATTCTTAAATCTCCTTGGTTAAAAACTAGTTCTTGTTGTGAAAACTGAAATTGTAATATGAATTAAACATAATGGATAAAGAAATAACAATTTTAAAACATGTTTATTTTTATATGGTGAAGCTGTTACATGACCATATCATCCATCCACACCATTATTGTTAGACCTAATAAATAAAATATTGAATCAATATCTTGATAATTTTGGTTTTGTATTCATCAGTGATATCGTATGGTATTCTAAAATCATCGAGGGTGAGAATCACATGCATATCATTATTGAAACTCTTAGAATAAAATTGATTTATGGGTAATTAATATGTATTGAATTTGTTATTTATGAAATTTATTTTAATGGATATATTTTCTTTGAGTATGTAATCTCAGTTGACCCTTTGAAAATAAAGGCTTCCAGAGAATGGCCTAAACCAACGAACATAACTAAGGTATGTAGTTTCATCGGGATGGATAGTTATTATTGAAGATTCAATAATTAAATTATATAATTATATAAAATGTTATACAATATTACACATAAATTTTTTCTATTTATATATAAAATAGATTTTGATGAATGTATTGTAGAATTATAGTTGATATTGGTCAACCCTCAAACTTTGACATCGCCATCCTGAAATGATGTGTTATATATATATATATATTGATTCATAGAAGTATGAAATTTGTTGTGTCTAAGTGAAAAATGATAATGTTATTGCCTTTGAATCCATCAAATTAATGAATCGAGAATATAATTATCCAACCATTGATATTTATTCGGTAAATATAGTCATTACATTGAATATATAGAGATGTTATAATTATGGTAAAATACAGAACATATATACAACTCATAAAATCCCAAAATAACAATTTTCCTAGAATTAACTAAATATGAGGTCAAGGAGATGGCTAGGGATACTCAACGACTATGATTCCTCAAGAATGTACAACCTGATAATGGAAAATAATGTAGTTTATGCTTTGAGAAGTAAGGATCATAGATATCTAACCCAAATGAAGATTATGAGGGGTCCTATATAAATAGATCATATAATAATGGATATGGGAATTACTATGGAAGAAGATTCATCACTCATTTTTAAAATGTAATTAAAACCATCTTTATTAGAATGGATAAAACATTATCAACATGTTTGATGAGAATTATTAGAAGAAAATTAAATATTTAAATGAAGAGGATTCAGAAAACATAATTTGCGTAGATTGAATTATGATGTTTGTAAAGAGACTATATTCCCCATGTATACATGAGAAAAAATTAAATTGTTTTGTGAGGCTCATATATCAAATTTCACTACATAACCATGTAACACCATGATATATAGGGAATTTAGAAAAAACATTGTGTGATTACATGAAGTGGGAAATTGCTAATTACATATCAAGATGCTTGGTTTTTTAGTCGGTGAAGACTACGATATAAAATACTTATGGAGTAATGAAACATCATTTTATTTCAATATTGAAATGGTATGACATTACAATGGACTTTATTATAGCCATAACAAATACTCATAGAGTTAATGATTCTATCAGGGTTATTGTTTGTCACATAACCCAATATACACATTTATACTCTATAAGATATGTTTTACCTCATGAGCTCCATGCATGGATATATATTAATGATGTTTTAAGACTTCATGGGGAATAGTTTTTTTATGAATGTGATCCACATTTCAAATAAAAATTATATAAGGATCTTCATAAGAATCATTATAATGAGACTTATTTGAAAACTGACTTCCATCCTCAAACTGAAGGAAAATCTAAAAGAACAATTCAATTATTGGAATTCATGATGAGGGCTATGACCCTTGGATTTTAAGGTATATGGGATCAGTATTTACATTTTTTAGTGTTTTTAATAAAAATAGTTTCCATTAAATTATTCAAATGGAACCGTATAAAGTTTCATATAATAGGATATTTCATACAATAAATTTTTGGGATGATGTTAGTGGAAGAAAACTTGTAGACTTCGAACTTTTTTAATAGGAAACCACAACTGCAATGACTATTCATGCTCATATTAATGAAACAAAATTAATGGAAAAGAGTTATTCCATAAATATAAATAGGGAACTGGAATTTATAATGTTAGATCACATTTTCAGGAAATTAACTCCATATAAGGGTTTCATAAGGTTTCTTAAGACGAGAAAACTGATCTTTAAGTGCATTAGACCCTTGGAAATGATAGAAGGAATCAAAGCTATTACTTATTGATTTATGATGTCTCCAAGTCTATCTAAATTAATATATGTCTTCTATATATCATTATTATAAAAGTAAATTTCATACCCAATTCATTTTATCACCTCTGAAGAAATATAATTTGAAATTTACCAATATTACTATGAAGACGCCATCTTGATTCTTGATAGTATAAATAATGTACCATGTAATGAGATAAAATTACCGGTAAAGACACCTTACAGAAATCATGAAATTGAAGAATAGATTAAGGAGTATGCACATGTTATGAATAATAACAAACCTCATTTTTGATATGGTAATATCCATTAAATTTCAAGGATGAAATTTTTATCGGAGGGAAGAATGTAACAGCCTAAGACTTTAAGATATATGAATAATAAATTCGAACTATTTGATAGTTTGTGATACTAGCAACCTAGAGCCTCAATTTTAGAAAGATTAGATTATATTTTTTTAATAGTAAAATTCAAAGCACATGTTAATATTTCAATAAAAAAATATAAATTTCAGGGAATAATATCAATTTTTAACTTTTATGGTCAAAATATTAATCGAATGAATTTTTTAAATTCTCCCTTCAGAATAATATTTTTTAATAATATAATTTTATTTTTTAATTAATAATGTATAAAATATTAATTTAATATAATTAAATAATAAAACAATTTTATGTAAATAGAAATAATGGTTATAAAACTATCTATTTTTTATGGAGTGATTTTTGTTTGAAAATTCATACTGTCTATTCTTTTAAATTAATAAAAATAAAATTTAATGAAGAATTATTTATATTAAATTTATTTATTATATATGAAAATATATTAATTTAAATCTGTATTTTTATAATTACTATCCATGTAGTTAATATGGTATCATCTTATTCCTGATAAATAAATTTCTTGAAAATTCATTTTTTGAAACAACTTACGAGTTTATTTTAAAATATATATATAAATTTTAGAAAATATTTTAATGAAATTTATTATATAATTTTAATCATCAAAACTAGTATTAGGAAATATGTTTTAAATAATTTTTTTAATGATTTGAAAATATATTAAAATTATTTATGCAAAACAATGTGAAAACATAGTTTATCGTTTTAGATTAACTTGTGTTAAAATTTATTTTCCAAAAATATAGAGTTTTCATTTGATACATTAAATTTTATATTTAAATTCTGTACCTAAAAAATTATCTAATTAGGATCATTTAATTTAATAATTAACAGAGTAGTTACATAGGTTGTAAACTTGTTAATATGGTTTAAATAAAATGAGAAAAATATGTAAATTTATAGAAAATGAGAATAAAATTCTTAAAACAGTATTATATTTATGTTAATATTCTTTGATCGACCATAAAATCCCTAAAATCCATTATTTATCAAATTTAGAGGTACATGGTGTGAGAGAGACTTCCCACTGTTGAATAGTTTCAGGTAATTATTAAAATTACACTCTTCCTCAATTAGAAAATGGAACTCAGTCCCCTCACATCATCAAACATATCAAGACATTTGGATAGACCAATACCTAAACAATTCTCACCATAAAATCCGTATCCCAATTTAATAGGTGATGGTCTTACCAAAATACCAATAATAGTTTCTTATAGAATAGATATAAAAGAGACTTCTCTAGGGGAAGGCATTCATCTTAACAAAGATCATTCAATTCCTTTCTTATATTCAACATTAAATTATGTATAATCACAAAAAATATAATTAAATTTTATCTAAAATATACTAATATGTTATTATACAGATTTAATAATTCTATTACATCTTCTTTTCCCCCAAATATGAAACAAAATCATAATCGGGTTTATAAAGGGCTACCGCCTTCCCAACAGATGTTACTTGTTATCCATCAATACATATCACTGTTAGATATAATAATATATTTAATGTTTATATATATATATATATTATTTATAATATAATTAAAATTTTTGATTTATAATATCATATATTACTTTATATATTTTATTATATTTAAAATAATATAATGTTTCTTATATGTAAGATGGAGTAGCACCTCGTGAAGCGATGTGATTCGTTTTTCACATATGTATTACATGAAAGGTAAAAATGATAGATTTAATCATCCTATAAGATATATATAATGTGATTTTAATTATAAAAAATTATATATCACCCACTTCTTTACCCTTTCAACAATAAATTATATCATCGTACATTTTTTTATTTGACCTACAGTCTTCATAAAGAAATGCAGTTCATTTTCCATGTCTAACCATAATGATTGATTTCAAAAACAAAATTGATGATTAAATTTGATATTTAAAAATTTAATTTAAATTTTTAGATGATGTATTTATATCATATTTACAACTACTGTAACTTGCATAAAAACATGCATGATAAGATAAGGTAATTGACACCCGGAACAATGAAAATAATAAGATATTATTAATAAATATATTCTAAGATGTTAAGGGAGGATAATATGTGATATTATATTTATGAATATAGTTATGGTTTTAATTAATTATATTCCTAAACCCTTTATATAGTAGTTTAAAATATGTTTAACCTAAGTGGAGTGTGAGGTATCAAATTTAATCTCAATTTCCATTTCATTGTGACATATTAGTAATTATGCACCTATTCTATTTTATGTGATTTGTAATATTTCCCTTTTATATATCTTATTTGAATACCTATTTAATCATGATGTTTATTGTTTTAATTAATGATAATTATTTCATGTGTTTATAATTTAAAAGCAACCAAAAACAAAAAATTATTGCAAAATATCAGTTTTTTATCATTTTTAATATTCTCTAAAAGCAATCACTATCAAGTGATCATATTTCATTGGAAATTAAATTTACCTAAAATATCTATTTTATTTGAAACATGGATATTGTTATTTACTAAATCAAATAAAATTATTATATATAATGTTTATTTTTAATGTTATTTGATTAACTGGGGAAATATTATCAAATCTATATTATTAAATCAATATGAATATTTATTGAAGATTCATATTTTAATTAATTAAAAATATCATTATATATACAAGTAATGATTTTGAAATATATTTAACGTTGATGACTAGAATTATATATCTCATCTATGCATCTATATGTCTGATGAGAAAAACATGTTTTCCCAATTAAGTGGATTCTTCCCATTTTTATAAACAGTCTTGTGAAATATCATGAATATAGATATCCCATGATACATTTACCCCATTATGTTTAATAATAAAGAATTTTTTCCATTGATAATTTAGTTATTGTTATTATATATTTTATTTTTGAATGAATTTTATATCTAGATTCATTTTATTCTTAGTTTATTAATTAAATGGAATGTGGGTTTAGTTTATTACCTTTCTATACTGATTAATCATAATTAATTCATGATATATTCTATTGGATGTTACCCTTACCGAGAATTTTATCTCAACCTTAGGTTTTCTCTTTCGCTTGAATAAAAATAAGAATCTTGGAATGAGTTTTATGATCCCAACATATTTCCATTATTTGGCGTTTTTTATTTACTTATATAAAACTGGTATCATTTAAGAATCTAGTTCTAAAAAAATTCTGAAATTATAATTCCTTTAAGAGTTTACCTATTGTATCTATAAAAATACAATAATGTATACATCATCTCTACATTACTAGTGTTGATGTAATTATATTTGGTATCAGATGAAGTATAATAAAATCCGTTGAGATCTAGATTAAGGAAAACATATATTAGGGAACATGAACCTATTGTAGATTTTGTGGATAAGTGTCGAATAACATCATTATTTTTATAAATGAATATACTATGTGAATTATCATATAAATATATTCATATATGGACACTAAAAGTGTATGTGGTTCTAGAACATATGTGCCTAGGGGTAGTAAATTTGAAAAGGTGTGTCGAGCATGATTTGAGTCCTACCCCATACATGACAATGTCCTTGATTCACATTTGTATTAACACTCTAAGGGAATAATATTCAGAAAATTTTCATTGTCTTTATAAACCATTATGAAATATTATTTAATAATGGTATCATCAATGAAACAAAGTTTATGATTTTGATATTTACAATGACAAAATATTAAATTTATATTAAGTATGAAACAATATTTAGAAATATAAATTATGATCTGAAATTCATTATTTTTTTATCTATAAAGAATATAAAATTATTTAGATATTGAGACTAAAATTAATAAGGATATAAATACCCATGGCCAATGTAGAGATGTTCCAACTGATCATGCCAATAGAGATGGTATTGGAGCTGATAAGATTATGGATATGTTACGGAAGAATAATAATGTTCTTCTAAATAAAATTTTCCAAATGGAGAATCCTATTATTGCAGAGTGATATTATTCTATTTGGATTACTTTTTCTATTGGAATATCCCTTCATTTATTCCTACTGCAAATCCAATGGTATCTGAGTAAAAAATTATGTCTCTTTAGAAACAATTTATTGGATTGGAATACAATAAAGACTAAAATGCTTTAATTGATGTATATGTTCTCAAGGTAAATTATGATCAATTATGGTAGTTGATCTATAATACTAGATAGGAAGAGTAAATAGAACACATGGAATTTAATGATTTATAAAAAATATTCCTTGACAAATATTTCCCTCCTGAAAAGTGGAGTGAAATGAAGGGAAATTAACATAGCTTAATGAAAAATGGAGAATAAAGTGTTTCAAATTATGAGTCTGTATTTTATATTTTATATAGGTATAATATTGATTATATATGAAACACAGAGTGAATGATTAAACAATTATTTTTATCACATATGATAATTCATTGAAGTTCCATGGTCCCTTTAACAATTTCATCATATGATGAAATAATATTATGTATCATCAAAATCAAGAAGGAATTATAATGATCCGATATGTTCAAGGAAAATCCCCAAAATATGGGTTCTATTGAGAACCATGGAAAAAAGAATACATCAAAGAGGAAGAATTTAATGAATAAATTTTCAAATTGTCGGAATTGTGGAAATCATCATCCATGGAAATGCTTGAATGGATTGGGAGTTTGTTGTAATTGTAGATATAAGGGTTATTGAGTGAATGAATGAAAATAGAATAATGAAAATATGGATATTCAGTTCTTAAACTGAATATTAATTGTCTATTATTTAATCCAATGTCCCAAGAGTCAAGGGAATTTACCAATGAATATTCTAGGGTAATGAGGAAAAGCTTACGTGATCACTACATTCATGGTTGAAGATACCAAATAGGTAGAGGCATGTACTTTAATCATATTATTAAATAGTTATTTATATGATTCATCATCCACACAAAATTTTATACCTTCCAATTTTTAGATTAAATTTTATATACCTATTTCACATTAAAAGTTAGATGCCAGTTAAAATTCTTATTTGATGTACCTTTACAAAAAGGATTTTTCAGGTAGTTCCCTTTATGACACATAAATATGATTTATTTGATGAATTTATTATCTTAATTATAGTTGAAATTTATATAAATCATGTCATAGACTAGCTTTAAAAATATTTAGTGAATATTTATTATAAGGAGAATGAAGTTATGATTTGTGATGAATACGTGGAATTCCTTATCTTTAGAGTAGAGACTTCATCATCTTATACATGTCTAAATTTACACCCATTAACACCATTGAATGACATTATTGGGAAATAATATAAAAAACAATATATATATATATTAAAAAATGTAATATTAAAATTGAGGATGTACTTTTGTACAGAAATACATTGATTTATCCCCCTAATGAATTACTAAGACATCCACCAGACCAAGAGGTTGAATTTTCTATTGATATAATTCATGGTGCATTACCAATATTAAATAATCCATTCATAATGGCCATTATATAATTCTGGAGTTGAAAAATATCAATATTATTCGGGTGATAATGGAATTTTTCTCTATATTGTTTCACAATTGGGATCCCTTATTCAATTTTTTAAGAAAATGATGTATACATGAGGTTCTGCATTAATTATAGGGGAATAAATGAAATTATTAAAAAATAAATCTATCATCTACCTCATATTGATTTCTTATTTGATCTAATTAATAGATAAAAATAGTTTTCAAATAGTAAAATTCATTTTGGGTATCATCAATTGTGATTAATGAAGCAATAAATTACCAAGATAACATTACAAACATGGTATTGAAATTATGAGTTTACCGTAATGTCATTTCAATTGACTAATGAAACAACTATTTTTATGAACCTAATGAACATAGTATTCAAGGAATATATTGACTTTTTTTGGTATTAATTTATGTTGTCTTTGTGTATTCTTAATTTTCTCTGATCATGATAATCACTTGTGAATCATTCTCAGGACTCTTAGAATAAAATACATGTATGATAAATTTATCAACTGTGATTTCTGTATTCATGATGCATATTTTCAAGGATCTATTACCTCCATGTATGAAATCATAGTTGATCATGAAATGAAAAAGGATTTCATAGAATAGACTACACTAATGAAAATAATTGAAATATGGAATTTTATTGTATTGGTATCTTACTATCTGCGGTTCATTCATTATTTTTCTTGATTGGATAACCCATTAACAAACCATATTCATAAAGTGTTTATTTTCATATGAAAAAAAAATTTGTGTGAAGAATGTTTTGATGAATTAAATAATAGATTGGTCAATGATCCAATTTTCACTCAATAATTATGATATGATGGGTTTTATATGTAGTGATGATTTTAAGAATGGACATGGTTGTTTCCTAAAACAAAAATATAATACATTTTTCATATGCATCAAGGTTGTTAAAGAAACAAGAATAAATACTATCTAACCCATGATATTTATTTAGTTACAATAATATTTACGTCTAATATATTAATACATTGTCTATTTGGTGAAATAAGTTAGTTACAAAATAAATTTAAACTCTTAATGTACATTTATTCATAGAATGGTCTCAATATGCTGCAATGGTAATGTATTGTACTTCCCAAAGATTATTATTTATCGATAAAATACACATTAGGGAAGGAAAATAAATTAGAAAATGATTTGAGAACGAATGATCATGGAGAACTGACCCAACTGAAGATTTAGAGTGATCTTATGGTCTTGGATATAATAAATTTGTTTAAAATATTTATTAAGGATAAGGACACATCACTCCCTTTTCAAATCATTTTCAATCCATCATTATTATAAAATACAAAAAAATTTCTGTATGGTGAAAATGATTTTTAATGGAAAATTAGAGAATTTAATGATGGGATATTGATATTATTTTTTAAAAGAATGATATATGAAATTTGTAAAGATATTAAGTTTTATATCGATAAATTTTCATAAAAAAATTATTTGATGATGCCCATTGTTAAAATTTCTCTCTATACTATTATAGAACCAATATATATAGGGATTTATTGAAACAAATTTGGTTGGATAACATGAAGTTGGAAGGTAAAAATTATAAATCAAGATTATTTTTTTCCCATAGGTTAAGGTTGAGATACATTATCCTATAGGTGTCATGAAACATCATCCAATTCTTGTGTGAAAATGGGAGTCCATTACTTTATAATTTGTTACAAGACTATCAAATAAACATTGAGAGATTTATTTAATATATATTTTTGTTGATTTTAAAACCAAATATACTCATTTCATATCAATAACAGAATATTTACCTATTTATACCCTTTCACAAATCATTATTAATGATTTTTAAGGTCTTATGGTGCACAAATTCTATTATCTCTGATCTTGATTAGGGTTTTACATTAAAATCTTGGAAGATTATTTATAAGCCTATTAATAGTATTCTTTATTAGATAATATCCTACCATAATCATACTTATGGATATTCCAAAAGGACTATTCAAATATTTGATGAAAATTGTAGGTCGTTCTCTTTTGAAATTCAAGGTATTTGGGATTAGTATATTCCTTTGGTAGAGTTTTAATATAAAAATTGTTTCCATTGAATTAGTATAATGGAACTTTATGACATATTAAATGAAAATATATTTATTAATATATCTTATTAGGATTACATTATTGATGTTAACCAATAGACCTATAACTTTTTTAATAGACAACAACAAAATTAAAGATTATTCAGGATCATATTAAAGAAGATAAATGTAAGAAAAAACTTTGTTTCAACAATCAGAGCAAGGATTAGGAATTTCAATTTAGAGACAAAGATTGAATGAATGTATCCTTCCTTGAGGTCATAATATGTTTTTGATAATAAGGGAAAAATAATCCCCACATACATTAGACAATTTGGAATTCTCAATAGAATTGGATTTTTGGCTTATAGATTGAAAATGTAACCAAGCCTCTCTATATACATTATGTGGTCCATATATCATTTTACGGAACTAAATTACAAAACCAATGAATTTTATCTCCTATGAATATATATAATTGGAAACTGATATGTTTTATTATGATGATCCCATCTATTTTATTGATATGAGGCAACATGTACTGAGGAATCAGATGACTCTACTTGTAAAGGTACATTCGATAAATCTTTAAAAGTAGGATCCAAGATGGTAATTAGAAGAAGATATAAATAATTAATACCCGAATTTTTTATATGTTAATTTTCAATAATTTTTTAGGAAGAAAATTTTTCATGATACAAGAATGCAACACCCTGAGACTTTATGATATATTTTAAATAAATTCAACATCTTTGATAGCTTCCATTACAAGTATCATATAGCCTCAATTATACTAGGTGAATATTATATTTTAGTAAAACTATAATGAAATTATTATATTAATATTTCTTGAAATTGTTTTTATTTATATAATAACAATATCAATTTTTAACTTAGTTCGTCAAAATTAACCTAGAATGAATATTTTCAATTTTCCTTTCTAAAAAAGCTTCTATGAATAATCGAAAATTTAGTATTTAACTATTAATCATTTTATTTATACTAACTTGTTGAAATATGATTAAGTGAAAAATTTATTTATAATTATTTTGATAGATATAATGATAAGAACATTTTCATTCAAAACAAAATATATTTTAGAAAAATATTTTTTTTCTTGAAACTGTTTTTTAAACATAATGTATATTATTTTTAATTAATAAATAAAATCTAAATTGATGAATATTTTATATTAAAAATATATATAATATAAAAAAAAAATTTAATTTTAATGCATATATTTATGATTTATATCTACATAGTTGATATAAGATCATCTCATTCTTGATAAAAAACTTTTACATATCATTTTTAAATTTGAATTTCAGGCTTATTTTAAATAAACAATTTTTAATTGTTTTATTATAATTTAATAAAATTTATTTAATATTTATAATAATTATAATTAATATTTGTTAATAAATATATCTTAATTTTAGTACATAATCATGAGAAAATATTCTAAAAATTAATAGTGATTTTTATGGTTAAAATAACGTTTATCGCATTACACGCGGTTGTGTTAAAATAATTTTCCACACATAGACAATTTTTTGGTAAATAATTATTTTTATTTAAAATAATTTTTTTATAAATATATAATAAGGATCATTTTATTTTATAATGAATGGATTAATTATCTAGGTTAAAAACAACATACCATGGTGAAAACTATAATGGTAAAAGTAGGTAAACATAGAATAAAAGTGATGAAAAATTTTCATACATGGTTCTTTATTCTATTAGAAGTGTGGATCAATAATAACTTCCACAAAATCCATTATTTATCAATTTTTTAAGCACATGGTGTGATAGATACATTCCATTATTCAATAGTTTTTTGTTTTTATGAAAATATCAGTACTCCTAAATTATAAAATATAACTCATTCCTCTCACTTAATCACACCTATCAAGAACATTATATCAAATAAAACATACAAAATTGCCTCCCAAAATACATATCAATATTATATAGGAACATCTATTCCCAAAAATTATAACTATATTCTCTTTAATAAGATATCATAATGAGGTGTCTCTAAGCGAATGTATTCTTTGTAAAAAAGTTCTTCCTTTTTATGATTTCTTATTCTAAATTAAATTTGAAATTAACAAATACAATATTATAACACTGGTAACTAAAATATACCAATATTTAATTATCTGGATTTAATAATATTACCCATATCCTCCTCTATAAAATGGGAAACAAAATCATTGATAGTGTGTATGATGGACTACCACGTCTTGGACAATTATAAATCGTTTTCCGTCAATATTTTTTCTAAATTAGATATAATTATGGGTTTAATGTATTTATATAATATTTTTGACACAATTATAAATCTGGAATTTTAATATCACATATATCTTCTCATTCTCTATTTCTTTTAATATACGATAACATCACTAGTGTGTATGATGGACTACCTCCTTGTAGTGTGATGTCAGTTTCTTCAAAAAAACATTAAATAAAATGTAAAAAGGATACATTTAATGAATATATGTGATATATAAAACAAGATATTAATTATAAAAAATTAACAAATCACCCACTTTGTTACCCTTCCCCCATTATGAAATGATATCATCACTCACTCATACATACAACTTACCATCTCCAAGAAGCGATGCGATTCATTTTCCATGTACAAATTTCATGAATGGTTATAAAAATGAATCTAAATATTAAATATTATATTTATAAAATTGATATTATTCTTGAGATAATATTTATACATACTGTATACACGAAATGTAACATTCATTTTATAACATGAATGTGAAAACAAGGCAATTAACACCCAAATTAATAAAAATAATGAAATATTATTAATAAAAGGACGGTAAAACGTTATAGGAGGATCAAATGTGATAATCTAAATATTAATATGCTTTTATTTTAAAATTTATACATCCTTAAATCCATTATATAGGAGGTTAAATACTTTTAAACCAAAGGGAAGCGGGATGTATGGGATTTTGTCTCAATTTTCAATCTAATGCAAAATATACATTAATATTCACTTATTAAATTCTATGTTGTGTATGTAGTTTACATTTACTGTATTTAATGTATGTATATATATATATATATTTTTTATTATTTCATGGGGTTAGAATTTAAAGGATTATTAATTAGTAAAAATTATTGTACAAACTCACATTCTTTTGTTATTGTTATCTTTCTCTTGAAACAATAAATTTATTGAACGAATTTTTATTTTGGAAAATACATTTCACATAAAAATATATATTATTTCTGTCATCGATTAGATTATTTTCTAAACTCTATACCATTTTTAAATCGAATATTTACATAAAATGTAATTGGATTATGTCAGGAAACATTGATAAATACATAGTACTTAATCAATTTTGATATTTTTAAAAAAATTAAATTGTTTATGAACTAAATTAAGCATTTGATATATTAAAAATACTGTGGAAATTTACTGACAATAGTGTATTGGAATTATATGGCCCCTCAATTCATTGAAATGTCTCTAGAAATAAATTTTTTGGGAAAATTATGTAGATTTTTACACATAGTTTTTAACTATCTATTGAGTGATCTTTGTAGTTGATGTTTAATGACTCCTTGGATCATGATGTATAACAATTCATTAATTTTATATTTTATAATTTATTTATATTTTATTATCGATGATGTTTTTCAATTAATATTAACTATATATTCATTTCATTACTATTTTATTCATTAAATTGCATGTATGTTCAGTTATTTACCATAAAATATTGATTGACTATTTATTCAAGAGAGATTCAATTTTATGAAGACCTTACCAAGAATTTTATCTCACTCTTATTTTTTTTATTTTACCTAGTATATGAAGAATAATTCTTTTAATGTGTTCAATAATGAAATATTTTTCTATTATTGTGTGTTGTATATTATTTCCATATGTAGAATATATATAACATGAGTATATTGTTCTATAAAACTATTAAATTGATCACCCCTTCCTGATTTGACCCCCTTATTTATATTATAATGTAATAATGTGTACACTAGAACTAAGATAATAGATTCAGGGTCATTACATAGTTGTTGCATTAAAAATTGATTTTCTAAATATGTCTATTCATGTGTTGGAAGTTATAAGGTGTTACATAAAATAAATTGGGAGTAATGAAAATAAATATCATTATTGTTTTCTATTTGGGTGTAATTATTAATAAAAAATGATTATTGTTATTTATTTGGGTGTATGTCCATCCAAGCGTATTGATGTGATATTTTTGGGTTTAATTACATCCTTGTGTATTGTTCAGTTTGTGGGTTGAACATGATCTCTCCTTAGAGGGTTGTAATATGTGGTATATGTGATTCCTTCTAATATTGTTATGATTTGATTTATAAGATTATCCTATCTAGGGAAATTTAATTTCATTTAGATATTTTTCTTTCTTATATGTTTGTGACGTGGGTTGTATGGTATTCCTATTAAAAGGTTATGAAATCCCAGAAGGGAATGCTCAGTTACTAATTTGTCATGTTATCCAACGAATAAAGGGATATGAATCCAAGTGGTTTGTGCCGACATTTATTGAAATATATAATATAGTGAGATGTATATTAGTTAAATATATAATATAGTGAGATATCCAAGTGGTTTGTGCCTATATTATGAGAATAATAGAGAAATATATAATATAGTGAGATGTATTATAATGAAAACAAGACGTTTGTGGATAGTTCATGATTGTATTTTTTGGGATGTGATGGTTTCATGTGATCCATCCTTGTATTTAATAATAGTATAATTATGCCATTTTTATGGTCTATTTGAGACCCATATTGAGTGTAGTACATTTATAGGATACTCTATATTTTTAAGCGGATATAAAACTGAACAGTTTTCTCAGTGTATTAATGATATGTCATGGGATGATAATAATTTTAGATAGAGGGTCATATTGTATTTTAATTATTGAATGTTGTGATTATTGAAATGTAAGAACTACATTATCATTATAGTGGAATGGAAATAAGGTTTTTTCCTTTAATGTTATACCATGAACTGATAAGGGGATGGATCTTTATTGATGGTCATGTGTGGCTGACCAATGGGAGTTAGCTAATCAATATATGAAAAGTAAGTTAGGCACAGATGAGGTTGAAAATTACTCTCCCAGACAATGTGTATTCTGCATCATTTCAGGTCATAAGATTCATGTCGTATTTATTTGTGGTATTTGACCTCAATATATATCTATCGATAAAAATTTTAATTAAATTGATCGATTATGTTATGTAGTAAATAGTGGCATAGAAATAAATCATAGCATTGACCCTAGGAAGAGGGTTGAGAAATGAGTTCATCTAGATATAAAAAAGAGTGATCTTGAGTGAAGTTGTGTACTTAATGATGGAATATAGTGTACTAAGTTATTTTATACTAATGATAAGTGAATTAATATATTTGGGAATACACTATTATATGCTTTAGATTTAAAACTTATTTTTTGGTTATACCTTAGTAAATGTTAGTTGTGACATGATTGATATACCTAATTGAAGGGTTTTTTATGGTTATGTAATGCCTCTTGGGTGTATGTATCTATGAAATGTTGAGAACTATTTGAAATACAACAATATGGGTATCAATATGTTAAAATCATTTTATGTCATTATGTTCTGTAACATAACAGTATGAGTTGTTGCTTATGGTCTGGTGTAGTGACATTGTTTTTGTAAGGAAATATATTGGTATGGGGACCAGGTCTGTTGAATGGAAAATTTCATATATATTATGTAGTTATATATGATATAACAAGGATTCATTTCATGAATGTAGTCTCATGGTAGAGGATATAGTTTTTTATGAAAATTTTATGGAGATGCTTGGTTTTAATGATATATGGGTGATAGTCTCATGTATACTAGTGACATTGTCCTATAGTGAATTATTTCAATGAATTATAAATTCCAAAATTTTATATGTGTTTTATCATCAAAAAGGGGTTTCTATAACAATTCAATGACATGATATGAAGGTCCCTAGGTTTTTATAGATCGTCAATATAATGAGGTACTCGTTGGGAAATTGTGTGTGAAATTGAATTTGATGACTCAAAGATGTATTGGTGACTATCATTTGGGAAATGATAAGAATTATGATGAGAGTGAGAAAGAGTGGTATGAGGTTTCTGGATATTTCTCTCAACATATAGTAATACATTCTAGAACAAAACCGGTATGACATCAGAAATTACATTGTTCATTAGGGCCTGATGGCCAATCTAGTTCACCAGTGATGCATTGGAGACTTTATATGCATGTGAAGTGTTATGGGATGATGTGGTAACTATCCATACCATTATATGTAATTGGATTTTATGAAAATTAATGTTCAAATGATATTTTAACGTTTAAAAATTCTAATTATGGAATTCATATAATGAATCAACATTTTTATAGATTAAAAAATATTTTAAAGGAATGTCTCAAGGTTTTATCCAAGGTGTAGGAGTACTGAAACGTTTTATACGGTGAATATGGAATCAAAGGTGGAGTGATAATGAATTTTGAAAGAAATCAGGCACCAAGTCTGGGTGCATCCTTTATCTTATGAGGCTATAGTGTTGTGTGATCTCTTACAAAGGACCCCATGTATTTTTTGATTTTAACCATGTATGTAAAGACCCATATCATTAGGGTTATAGAATTAAATAGTTGTTTTAAATCTAGGTCATATAGTAGTTATTATTATTAGAATTGATATTAAAATTGAAAATCCAAGAGCTATGACACCTCAAGGTAGTGTTTTTACAGATGATTAAGTGTACAGGTAGTGATCAATGGGGTATATATGTGTTTTGTGTGGTTATGTTTTATAGTAATTATAGAAAAAACAGCAATGGATATAATGGTTCAATACAAGTAACCTATCAAGGACAGAATATGTTAATTTCCGATTTTCTATGAAACCTAGAAACTAATATTCCCTTGCTGAGTATCCTACGTTATCAATGTGGTATGTTTAAATTTTATTTTAAATTTTTAACTATTTTACTAGAAGACCCCTACCCCTTTTAGGATAATTCACATCCCACCCATTCTACCTATATCACCTTCGTTGAAAACTATATACCCCCACCACCATTATTTCAATGGTTTCTAGGGGACAATTTTTCTAAATCCTCACAATAAGTTCTACATAAACAATGATTTTTGGCATATTTATCCGATTTCATGATTTTAGAAAAATAACAAAAAACATGGTCATGAAAATAGATGAGTTAAATAATATGGTAGTTTGGTAGGTGTTTTCATTAAAATTTTACCATATCTTGTGTGTCTCTACAAGACATGCATGTTTTTACTAGGGGTTTTGAGTTTGGGATTTTTTGAATGCGAATAATTGAATCTTTAAAATTGTTATATGGCAGGGTAGATCATCCTTGGTATAAATTAAGTTTAGGATGAATAGTTAGGCCATATTATTGTAGCCTATAAAATAAGATTCTGATGATAGGTGCCTCTTGTCTAGTCTACCATTCCTTATAGGAATCTTCAATGTTGTGGTTTATTTTAATGCACATGATTGAGGATATTTGAATATATTTGTTTTTTATTACATGATGAGGCCTTAGGTAGAGATTATAGCGAGTGATGCTCTTTTCCAATCACGTGGTAAGTGAGTGTATTATACATTATGGTCCTTTAAAATCCAATCTAGGGGTTAGATTGTGTTAACTGGGTTCACATGGGTTGACTTTATCTGTCTTGAGTGAGGTATTGGTTATTATATGTCTTAGGGTTTAAGTGGATTTCTTTTCCTTGAGCACATACTGTAGGCTTGATGGGTGTAGGTTATTGTATGAAGATCCATTAGATTGATGTGTCATATATTCCTTTTTTCTCTATTTCAAATGAAAGTCATGGGTTTATTGTTATTTGTGTTCAATATATTTATAGTAGTAGACCCTATTAGTGGACCAGTCTATAGTGATATCCTTATCACCCCTATAGGATTAGTGTGTGGAATGTGAGTTAAATTTCCTAAGTGTCAAATAACCATTATGGTGTTTTTTGAGAGATAGAGAGTAATGTGGGACTCTAGATGTGAGTTCTTTATGGAATAAATGTTTGTTTGAAACCTTATAGGGGTTTTCTCTACTATGGAATCCATGTGTGACAGGTGATTTCGAGTATAGATGTAATGTGAAAAAAGAACCTTTGAATCCTAATGGGTAGTTTTATAGCTACAATTTTATTTTTGTTGGGTGAGTATAGTTAGATAGGTTTTGGTTATTAATGATGATCACTTTTGTGAAGAATACTTTAATGTTTTACAAGGCATGGATTAATATCTAATAGGATGATATACCGTGGCTACATATCTAACATTATTTTTTTTATGTTCCATAAATATGATCATACAGTCGATGACAATTCTTGATATGAGGCCTCTACAAAACTTACTATTATGAACCGAAATATTATATATGGAAACAAATTTCAAAATAAACATGTTTCAATATTATTTATTGATATAATATAGTATAAAATAAATTCAGAGATAATATTATCCTATAACACTTAATTATTAATTTACAAATTCTATTTTTAAATTAAATATGTTCATATTATGATTGTTGGGAATTGTGGAAAATTTTATAATATATATATTTGTATGTATAAATTTTAAAATAAAATTTATAATTATTTAATACTATAGAAAACGAAATGATCTAATTTTTGAAAATGGCCTAAATGATGGCCTCATATAGAAAGATAATCTCTTATAAATCTCATTTATAAAATCATATGAGTGGATAGAACCAGCGGTATTCTCCCATAACCAAGCACATTCACAACTTCAAAAATTGATGGTTGATAAAAATCCATTATGGGAGAATTTCATGTTGGTGGATATCACCAATCCATCAACGTTGACTAAACTATGCCATGAGAATACCACCATTGCACACATTACCACATCAGATTATACTATTGTGATAAGCGGTTTTGTAAATATGTAGTGACACTAAATCTAGTAAAATATATATAGTAATTAATTATTACATTAATACAAGATATAGGGGATCTCACCATGATTTATCTATTATTTTCTCAGTCTTGGTAAACAATTTATATATATGATTTCCATATTAAAGTGAACGAATAAAACATTGCCTGAAAACACTTATTTAATCCTTGAATAACCTTCAAGAATTCATTCATAATATCCTTTGAAAAGGAAAATAAATAAAGGGAGATCTCAAAGGCAAAAAAACTGAACAAAAGAATTTATCATGAGTAAATGAGTCATCATTATATGGATGAGTGGATAGTCAAAACAAATTCCATTCAATCAATATCTTTGGTTCAATTTATATATATGTATAATATCGACATAAAATATCATGTATGATAAAAAATAATTTAACAATAGAGGAAATGAAAAAATATAGACATTCATGGGATTACTATCAAGTTCATAGTGAATATATCATCAATCTTAGATTCACGGCCTTGGCCATGAGACCTTAATTGTGTGGGTTGGAATACAACAATTATATAAATAATATGGCCTAAAATTTTCTCTCATGATACATTTTTATTCATCGATGGGGTATATATTGATATTTTTCACAAATTTCTCATGAATTACTAATGAATTAATCACATGTTGAATTTTAAATATAATTCACTCTATATATGTCTTATAAATTTATATTTATTTATATCAAATGAAGAATGTGAATTATTTCCATAGTCCAAAAAATTATTGATAAACATTATTCAACTGATACCATATATATAAATGGTATATGGTTAAGACAACCTCAAAGTTCTATAAATGATTCAATATTAATACACGATTCATAAAATAGGCACATATAGAAAAACTAATTTCTAATAAAAAAATGGAGTGTGATATTGAATATGACAATGGGAAAATGAATGAATAATAAATAATGAATCTATATAGGATTTAAAATGACCATAAATTCATTAATAATTAATCTTTTTTTGTAAGACGTAGACTTTCAGTAAATAAATGAAAATATAATAAAAAATATTAAAAAATGACTTTCTTGAATATTTTTTTGAAATAATTTATAAATAACCTATAAAATTCATTCCATCCTTTTTAGAATATATGAAATTTTCTTGATAATGATTTTTAAAAAAAAATTTAGAATATTGAGAAAAATATTTTTTTTGAAATAATCATGGAATATTTTAAATGATGATTCAATTTACTGAATTATAATGACATATGTAAAATATATTAATGTGGTATACATTAAAAGAAAATAATTTTTCACACTTTTGGATAAATTCATGAAAATGAATTTTTGGAAAACATTTCAATATATTATCTTAAGAAATTTTTTAAATATATCCAATCGTAGTTAGAATTAACTTTTAAGAACACTTCAGAAATAGTTAATAACTTATATCATAATATTTAATGAACATGTATATGGACGAAAAATATTCCCAACTGAAAAGAAGAAATAAGGTTTGAATCCATTATAAGAAAATTAATTTATTCTTTTGGTTCCAAATAGATAATAAATTGAAAATGAACTTTTAAAACCAAAATAAATGTATATTATATGAAATATATTCGTTTTATAATATTAGTATCATGAAATTTACCCAAATAAAATTTAAACATTAAGAATCGTGAAAAAAATGAGAATATAATAGAAATCACTTACCTTTGATCTCGACTTAGTCATACTTATTTGATCCTCATGTGTGATAAATTTTAATTTATTAAATAATTTATTGAGAGAAATTTTAACAAATATTTCATTTTTTTGGTCTAATTAATAATCATCTAAAATTCATTAATTGAGTAGTGCTTTCTTATATAAATGATATAATTTTTTAAATTCAATTTATCCAAAATTAATTATTTATATATTTTAGGTTTGGATAAGTTATGAAATGGATTGATAATATCCATAATTTTTGTAATATGAAGACTATTTCTTTTGGTTAAATTCATCTTCAAAATCATTCATGCATGGTTGTTATGGAAAAACTATTCACATCGCTTCACAGAGTTGGTAGTTCAGATGTACGTAAAAGAAATGTGTTCATTTTCTAGTAGATAATATGAAATTAATTAATATGATATTTAATATACCCAAAATCGCTATAATTCATTAAATATAAAATATATTACATAATTTCAACATTAAACCCATCCAAACAAAGTGGTTATAAAAAATGAATTACCTCTTTTTGTGAAGAAGGTATTCCCCACATTCGCACGAGCGATGTTTTCATTTTATTTAAAATGCAAAAGGAGATGAATAAGGGATATCCCATCAGAAAAATACAATATAAGTATATGAAGTTTATGGATGATAATATATTAGAATGTCTTTGGAGATATAAAAGAATATAGAAGAAGAAAATAAATGAACGAACTCATTTTAAATTTTTACCTCTTCTTTTGAATCCTATTTTATATTACACATTAACGTTATTATAATGGACTTAATGAATGATCATAATTATTAGAATGTGTATATGTATTATAAACATGTATTTTTTTAATTAATTGGTCCAGATTAGTGGCTTTGTGTTTGTTAATAATAATGGAGAGTAGGTTCTCATTTAAAAATAAGGTTTGTTTCAAACATGAAAATAATTAAAAATATTGTTATATAATATTTTTTCTAATTCACGTAAAATGGATATAAAATATCTTAGATTAATAAATAAGTATAATATTATAGTCATATACTCAATGAATAAATTTTAAAAATATTAGATGTTATTTGTAAATCATATCTTCTTATATAACCCCATTATTAACCCTATTTAACATAAACTATATTAAGGAATGCTTCACTCATTTCTTGTAACAAAAATATTTTTTAAAATTCATTATTTACCCTAAAATAATTTGGGACCATGTTGGGTGGAGAAATAATTTTGAAGATTTTTCTATTGCAGAGTGTTGTCTTTTGTTGTCAAAGAGGATAAATCAATGCAGTTTTTAAAAGCCTTGGATAAATCAAATGATGATTTTCGGATTTTTATTCCAAAAATATCATAAGTTAGGAGAACATATGATGCAGGCCATATAATGGAATGTGGGAGTAAAGGTTCTGAGTTTGTGATGAAATAATAAGAGTTGTTTAAGAATCCAAATCTCAGAAAATAAGCGTGAAAGTTATGGCCAAAGAATATATTGAAGGTGGTGATGTTCTCCTGTGTTTGCCAAACTTTTGGGCCTAAAAATAAGAAAACGAAGACATGTGTTTTTGGAAGATTAATTTGCGTGATAAATTTAAGGGAATTTGAATAGTTGTGTACAATTGAGGATTCAGGATTAGAACATCGAAGTTTGGTAAAGGCATGGAGTGGACGAAAAAATGGGAAAAGTGCATGAAAAATGAGGTTGCACGGAAGATTGGTTTTGTGAGTAATATGGAACGTTGTCTTCAATTTTTTACAAAAGGGGTGTTTTGAGATCATAATGGAGAAAAATTTAAATGTCATGAATTACGTGAAAAACTCATGAAATTGCCTGAAATATGATGTTCTGTGAAAGTATTTTTATACACATGAAGAGGGTTTTACGTGCAGAATAGTGTTTTTCGCATAGGGGAAAGTGCCTATAAATATGAGGTGACCCACTCTCATTTATCAAGGCTCAACACTTAGTGGAATCTTGACCTCTGAAGTGCATAAAAAATAGTCTATGTTAGTTGCGCAATAAATAGAGAAGTTTCATGAAAAACTGATGTTGAACGGAAAAATAAAAAGTTTTGCGAAAAAATGATGTTTCGAGAAATAGGTTTTCCATGCAAAAAATGAAATTTTACATGCATGGAATTTAAATTGTGTGCATGATACACGTAAGGTTGCATGAAAAAATTTGATGTCTTCAAACTTATTTATATGTGAGTATGGGAGTTCTTACTATCTTTTGTGTATGAAAGTAAAGACTTTTACTCCATAGAATACACTTGTTGAATTGTAAAGAAGCATAAAAATATTGTATTTCCAAATTTGTGCTAAGAGGGGGCACACAAACATGAGGATTTGATTCCATGTTCTACATGAGTGTATGGGTATATCAGACACTTTTTATTCCGTATCAAATTATTGTTTTCTAGTGTATTATGTGGTACTATTTTATTTCTGTACCATACAATGGACATTACTACTCCTGTTGAATAGAGAACCTTGTAAATCTAGCGTTCTTGTGGTAGTGTGTGTTTAGTAGGGAATGAACTCTTTAACAGGAGGTGAATTTTTTTTTCAAAAATAAACGAAACGGAAAATAAAATGATATCATTGATTCACCTCCTCCCCCACTCAGTGATACGTGGATCCTGATTGGGTAACTTTAATTGGTATCAGAGGTACAAGTTCCCTTTGTTTGTTCATTGATGAAGTTTTAGGTGTTTTGATGGAAAATCTGAATTGCATGAACAGTGTGGGGATTCTGATATTTTATGGGAAGAATTATCATATCTAAAATTATATAATGATGCCTTATCATATGTCTCTTGGATATGACGTTCCTGAAACTACAATAGATGAATTTCCATCTATTGATGACAAGGTTCTTCTCACTCCTATAGATAAGAAAAATCTTGAGACTGATGGAAGAGCTAAAAATACATTACTCTCAACTTTTTCTGAGAGTGAAATTTTAAGAGTGAAAGGTGTCGCTATATCCAAAGGAGTCTAGGGAAATCTGAAAAAAAATCTATGATGGAAATAAAAAAGTGAAGAAGGAAAAACATAAAATCTAGAGGCTAAAGTATGAACCCTTAATGATGGGTGAGCATGAATCTATTGGGGGATTTTTTACTAGGATAAATTACATTGTTAGTACAATTAGATGTCTTGGTAAAAATTTATAAGAATAAACCTTTTTTTAAAAGATCATGAGAATTCTTCCTAAAAATTTTGAAGCTAATGTTTCAGTACTAGAAGAGAGAGACCCTAAAACGTTTTCTCTATAAGATTTTCATGGCACTCTAATCTATTATGAAATTAGTAGGGAGAAGTCTGTGAAGAGGAAAGAAAAAGATGATAGAGAAATGTCTTTCAAAGCTACAAAGAAGTAGAAGTCAAATAAAATTCTTATTGAAAATGAAACTGTTGAATCCAACTCTGAAAAAAGATATATAAAAATTATGATAAAATTTTAACCATTTTATAAAATTTTGAAAAGAGGAGCATGAAAATACAAAGGGAAAATCCCTTTGAATTTTTTTTAATGTGGAGCTGTTGGACACATTGTGGCTAATTGCCCTAAAGAAGGAAAATATGTAGATAGTGATGAAGAAGACAGAAGACTCTGAAGGTCATGGAAGAATTAGGGAGATAAAGATTAATATTATGGGAAAGGTAAGGATAAAAATTTCTTCAAATAAAAAATAAGAAGTTTTTTGTCAAAAAAATGAATTAGATAATCATAGCGAGATTTAATCTGAGAAATATGTTGCTGAGAAATCTAAAATTAGTACCTTATTGAAACAGTGAATAATGAAGAATATGAGAGTAGTTGTATTAAAGAAGAGGGAAATCAAGATGAATAGTGACTAAAGGAATATCTGAAGGATTGTTTGAGAAATATTATAAGGATTGAGATGGAAAATAAAATATTGAAAAATTATAACTCTTCATCAAATGACCATGAATGTTTTTGTGATATGAAACTACAATTTGAAAGGGAGATTGATGATATAAAAAATTATATAGAGAGTGAAAAAAATAATAGTGATCATCATGAATTAAAGATGATGTCAAAATAAGATATGTTGGAACTTTTCCAATATAAAATTTCAAAAGATACGGAGAGGAACAGAAGGTTCAAAAGCATTGTTATAGAAGTTTGAAAAAATTCATCTAATAATGATCATAAGATGGGTCAAAAAAAGATACATCTAAAGGTTGAAACGAACATTTTAATTTGTCTTGATAATAACAATGCTGGAATGTGTACGTGTGTGGTCAATGTTAGCAATAGGGAAAAATCAGAAGCATCTAAAAATCCTGAGTCTAGAAAGATTTCTACATGTTTTGGTTCTGGTTAGTCTGAATAGAAATATAAGGTGAAGAAGAAAGTTACAATTGGAAATATGAAGTTCAATGGTCATCATAATTCTAAAAAGAAGATTTATGAGAAGCATGTTCATAACTCCGACCTGTATGGATCTTTTAGAGGGAAATATTCATTCTATGGATACATCGGGTATTGTGGAGGATTATGACACATGTAATGTATGTATTGGTTCAACAAACAACATTACTACTATTCCATAGGATTTTAAAGACATGTATTGAGGGGTAGTCAATCTTTTCAAAAGGAAAAAACTCAAATGAATGTTCAGAATACATATGAGGAGGTTGGTGTGAATGTTGAGAATAAGTTCCAACCATTGGAAACTAACTATAAAAGATGTGATTGACCTGGACATAATTCTATGGGTTGCCTGATTGGGTTCCAAAAAAAGAAAAAAATTATAAATTCACAAAAGCTGGATATTCTAAAGTCTAACAAATATATATGGAAACTCTGAAAGGAAAAAGTGCTTGGTTGTTTGGATAGAACATATTGACATGGCTAGGAGATTAGAAGAAACACAGAGAAAATGAATGAAAATGATGAATAGAAATCTCTTATTGTCTTAACTTCTTTGAAATCTATGAAAGAAGAATGAACATGGATCCTTGATAGTGGATTTTTATCTCATATGACAGGATAGAAAATCTATTAAAGAATATGAATGATTTCAAAAAAGGAATAGTAAAATTTTAAAATGATGAATCTCTATGGATCAAAGGTGTCAGATTAGCTGTCATTGGAAAATAAAAGATGAAATCTTAGAAAACACTATATAGTGATTGGCTAAAACATAACCTGCTAACTATGTCACAACTCTATGATGAGGGTAACAAATTTATCATCATAAAATATTTATTTTTTTGTGAAAAGTGAAAATAATGGAAATGTTTTTATAAGAGGCCAACATACAAAAGGGAATTTGATCCAAGTTGGTGAAGTACAGAACTCTTCTTACTCGGGTTTTGTGGATGAAAACCAGTTATGAAATGAATATTTGGGACATATGTTCCAAAGAAACATGTGAAAGTTATCAATGCGAGACAGTGTAAGAGATATGCCTGATTTATCCAGAAAAAGAGATGGGTGATGCAATATTTGGGATAATGGGAAGATTACAAACTCTATGCATAAGAGAGTTTAAATTCTCTCAAAATGACCCTTGGAACATATATATTATGATATTTGTAGACCAATGATAATGAAATCTACAAATGTAGATAAGTACTTCATTACTTTCATTGATGACTTTACTCTCATTACATGTGTTATGTACAAGTGACATAAGTCAGATGCTCTAAAAATGTTTAAGGGTTTTAGGAGGAATGTAGATAAGGAATGAAAGTATTCTGTAATGATGTTCAGAACTAATAATGGGGGTGATTATAAAAATGAATACATTGAATGTTATCTTGAGAAGCATGGAATTCATCATGAGTTCAGTTCATCATACACACCTCAATATAATGTGGTTATTGAAAGAAATAATAGAAGTCTGGTGGAAAGGGGGAGATCTATGATCTTTGAACATAGTCTTTTTCATTATTATTAGAGGCATGCCATGGGAACTATTGTGTAGATTCAGTACTGATGATTCTATAGGAAAAAATTATATGTGACTCCATACAAAATATTCTATAGAAAAACTCCAATTCCCAGTCACTTAAGAGTTTTTGGGATTCCATGCATTATAAAATAGAAAGGAGAAAACCATAGAATGTTTGAGCACAGATGAGATAATGGATTTTTTCATGGATATGCTCTAGAAGGAAGAGGATATATAAGTCTTAACAAAGAAATAAGAAGAATTATTTATGATGAATATGTGAAAGTTGTTGAAAATTATGAGAAATAAAAGCAATAATATGCTGATGTGGAAGTTGATAAGGATAGAGAAGATTTTGTTAACAATTCTGATAATGGTGCAGACTGTGTTAATTTTACTGAAGATGAGGAATCAAACTCTGCAATCCCAATTGACGAGGATGAAATTCGACCATCTCATCCTCGGGTGGGGAAACAAGTGGAGGCTTAGAATATTTTTGGAGATCAACATTAGAGGGTTCAAACAATAAGAACAATGAATTTTATCACAAACACTTCTATATTATCAAATGTTGAACTGAATGATGTACATGAAGAATTGGAGAATCCAGAATGGGTTCATGATATGAACGAAGATCTTGATCAGATATAAAAAAATGATACTTGGGAACATTTACCCATACCAAACATCAAAAACATTATTGGTACAAAGTGGGTATTCCAGAACAATCTGAATGAAGAAGGTGAAGTGATAAGAATCAAAACAAGATTTTTTTGAAATGGATATACACAAATTTAAGGCATTGATTTGATGAAACATTTGCTCTGGTGGCAAGGTTATAGACAATCAAAATATTTATTTATGTTGCTACACAGCGAGGTTACAATATATATCAAGTGGATGTAAAATATTCATTCTTGAATGGTGATATTGACAATGATATTTACATTGATCAACCTTGAGGATTATTTATTGGGAAGGCTGAATGTTATGTGTGTTGGTTGAAGAATGATTTGTATGGGCTAAAATAGGCTCTGAGGGCATGGTATTTTAAATTTGATATTTTCTTGAGGAATATGAATTTTATGAAAGGTAGAGTTGAGAACAATATTTATATCATGAACTGTCAGGATTTTTCTCAGATCGTAATTGTTTTTATCGATGACATTATCTTTGATTGGAATGATGAATGATCATGTGAAATATTTTCTAATGAGATGAAGAACATATTTAAGATGTCTATACTGGGAGAAATGAAATACTTTCTTGTGCTATAAATTTCATAGAAGAAGAATCACATTTTTCGATCTCATGAATAATATGATAAGGTACTTCAGAATAAGTTTGGCATGGAAAATTAGAAACCAGTTTAAACATTGATTTCAATGGGAACCATGTTTTTTAAAGATGAAGAAGGCCAGGATGTTGATAAAAAATAGTTTCAAAAGCTCATTAGAATTTGATTATTTTTTAATTCCTCAAGTCCTAACATCGTCTATGCTATTAACTTATGTGAAAGATGTAAGAGTGCTCCTAAATAATATCATTTGATTTCTAGAAAAATAATTCTCAGATATATCAAAGGAATAAATGTTTTTGGAATCATGTATGATGGATAAAAAAATATTGATCTATTCTGATATTCAGATATTTATTGGGAAGGAAACATCGATTATAGAAGATCCACATCTGGTGGAGTCTTCCTTCTGGGGAAAAGATGTCTTTGTTGGAATCAAAAAGAATAGAATTTAGTAACTCTTAGCACAGAAGAATCTGAGTACGTTATTTCTACTCAAGCTACTACCCAACTCATGTGGATAAAGACTCAGTTGGAAGATCTCCTTTTTGATGTAAAGCTACAATTGATCTTAATATGTGATAATAAGATAGAAATAAATCGTACAAGAATTGTTGTACAACATTATCGTTAAAAACACATAGAAATAATTTACTACTTCATCAAAGAACATGTGACTAAGAATGAATTGAGGCTGTAGTACATTCTTACATCAGAAAAAGTTGCTGACATATTCACAAAACCTTTACCGAAGGAACCATCTTCTAAATTGAGGTTGAACATGGGTGTCCAACCTCCTTCTCATCAAGGATGAGGTATGTGTATCTGTCCCCACTTTCATCGTATCTTTTGATAATTTTTTTAATAGGGAGAATTGTTTTATAAATATTGTTGAGCAAGAGTTGTTTTCAACAATACATAATATTGTTATTTAAAGGGGAAGATTATTGAAATTAATTTTCTATCACATTATGATAATTTTGATGCTCACAAATATCATTAATTATTTTCTAATGATTTTATTTGTTATGTATTTTTCAAGAATTTATCATTTTGTTTTACTCTTGAAATAATGAGAATTTATTAAAAAAGTATTCATATTTAGCGCGTTCTAAAAACACTGTTCATGACCTTCGTATTTGGGATCTCCATTAACGTGTTCTAGAAACATTGTTCATATCCTACATGGAGAAACGTAGCGTAAGGATGAAAAACATGTATACATTTTTAGATAACAGAAATGTATGGTTAATCAACAAAACGTTATCGACAAAGTATGGAAGAAGAACCCTATGTTAAGAAGGAACCCTATATTTGAAATATCAGAAAATTATAGAAGGAGAACTGTACGTAAGTATTAAATGTTATGTTTGTTTATCAAAAGTATGGTTTATCAACCTTACTTTTGTGAACAACCATATGTTCTTGGAAAAGTAATGATCAATTAAAAGTATGGAACTTTTATCATTCATTTGAATGTTGAAGAGAAAAGTATTTATGGACAACCCTACATTTATAATCAACCATACATTTTCAACCCTAGGTTTGATGGCCTCATCATCAACCTTACTTTTGGCATTGGAGAATTTAAAAATGATATTTTTTATGCAACGGTCAGTAAACTTATTTTTAGGCGGATTTCAATCCAATTTTAAATCTTATTTTAATGTATGGTCTTGATTGATTCAAAGTCGGTTTATCAATGATTTAAGGATCGAATTAAAAGGAGTTTTTAATGCCGAGTATTTAGGGAAGTTACGACTACTCTGTAAATTCCAATGTCTGAATTTCAGAAGTCAAAAGTTGACTTTTATGGATCTAAATTTGCAGGGTAATTTTTCATTGTTATTATATATATGTATGTTTTCACTGAAACAGATGGTGATGATTAATCTATCATTCAAAAAGGGTTGAAAAAGAAAAAACAGAGACTACTCAAAATGTATAGAACTACTGATTCAAAAGGAGCGTCAAATCTCTGTTTATTGAAGAAGAAGGAACACGATAAAAGATTCCTGTATTCTACATGGAAGATCTAAAATGGATATGCTATTGCTGAAATTGTGAGTTATATTTCTATATCTATTGCAACGATATTGACTTAGAACAACGCTTATGTGAAGATTGTTATTTCTGAAGGTGACGATCTATCTACTGTCAATTTCCTGATGTTGAAATTGTGAAGAGCATCTGGAAAGTATTTTCAGAATACAAAAATCTTTATATTCTATTCATGAGTGACCAAATTCTTATACTATGATTTTTAGGTTCTGTGACTGAACCCGAAGACTTTTTTGCGGTAATTTTTAAAAGTGTCAACTGCATGTACTCAGTTGTTGAAAGGTCTATTGAAATGAGGACCAGATAGTGAAAATCACCAAGCTCATGGAGTAGAGAGTTGGTGGAGTGGACTAGGGGAATTCTGTACCCCGAACCACTTTACATCGTGTGTCTCGACATTTCACATGTTTGCTGCATTATTCATCTGATTAATGTAAAAAATCAGAAAACAATCTCGTGATGATTTCTGAGAAGACACAATTCACCCCCCCCCCCTCTTGTGTATATTTGGTATACAAAATCCAACAAATGGTATCAGAGGTTGAACATTCTGATAAATCCTTAACAAGTTGAAAGTGATTATACAAAGATCAGGATGCCTAATACAAGAGAGGGAATGTATATGGTCAGAGAACCATACTTCAATGGGGAAAACTATGGATGCTGGATGTCGGGAATAATTTTTTATCTAAAAAATGTTGGAAATAAAGTATATTCGACGATTTTGACTCCTTATTAAATACCAGAAAAACCTGAAACATGGAGTGCAGCTACTGAAGTAGAATATGATATGATTTCAAAGGTAATGAATGCAATTATATTTGGTCTAGGACCTGATGAATTGAAAATAGTATCTCAATGCCCGACATCATATGAAATGTGGAAAACTATTGTTGTTTCTTATGGAGGAACTAAAAATATAAGGGAAATGATATATGCAACTGATAAGATTAAATTTGATACATTTAGAATGTTTGAAGGTGAATGAATTACTCAAATGAATGGAATATTGAAAGATATTGTCAATAACATAACCGCATTGGGAGATCCCATTAAACAAGTTGATCAAGCATTAAAAGTACTGAGAGTACTACCTACAAAGTGGAATGGAATCTCTTCTTCAATCCGATAGTCAACACCTGTCAAGAATGTAACCATCATAGATCTGATTAGAACACTAATAATGAATGATGTTGAGATGCAAGATGAAGCTAAAGAACACAATGTTCTTATTTAGAGAGATGGCACTTCCTTGAAAGTGTCACCACAGAGAAAAAACAGAAAGATGAAGAAAATCCTAATTGAGAAATCAGAAAGTTATGATTTATCAAATTCAAATGTGGAATGGGCTCACCTAGACAGAAGATTCACTAAATTCTACAATAAGGAGAAGGGCTTCAAAAAATTCTTCTAAAAGGATGATAAGGAAGTCAGATGTTATGAATGAAAAAAATGGGACATATCATACGTGACTATCCTCAGCTAAAAGAAGAACAGGGAATGAAATTCATAAAAAGAAATTATTATGAGAATATGTACAAGAAATCCTTGAATGCAACATGGAATGTATCTGAAGACTCCGATAGAACTTCTGAATCAGACATAGAGAAAGAAGAAGAAAATTTGAAAGCTAACATGTGTTTTATGGCAGATACAGATGAGGTACAATCTTACTACTCTTCTGACTCTAGTTCCAAATCGAGTTACTGTAATGAAAAACTTGCAGATTACTGCAATATTCTTGAATAAAATAGTATTCTTTGTTTAAGAATCATAAATATTTAAAGAACATTTACAAAGCTACTTCTGATGGAAGAGATACAATGATAAAACAATATAAGGAGTTAACTGAGAAGTTTCACTCAATTAACACTAACAATACAGATTATGAATCAAGGATAAAATCTCTGCAAACTGAAAAGAAACCTATAAATGTGCAGCCCTTATTTTTACTAAAGGAGAAAATATTTTAAATGAAATTCTTGAGAAAATTTTCATTAAAAAGGAATGATTTGGAATTGGAAGTAAAGGTGAGAACCCCAAGCTGTACAAGAATTATTTTATTCAAAGTTCAAAAAGACTAGATTGTAATTATTGTGGAATAAGAAGGTATAATTCTAAAAATTGTTTCTTAAGACAACACCAAATAAGTGGTATTAAAAATTATTTAGTATCGAATGATTTATTTGACTCCTGTGAAATTAGGAAAACAAAGAAAGTCTGGATTCCCAGATCTCTGCTAGATAACACCCCCGGACCCAACAAAATATGGGTACCAAAGAAAATTGTATAACTTCCCTTGTAGAGAGTAGGTCAGACAAGCAAAAAATACATATGGTACATGGACAGTGGATACTCAAGACATATGAGTGGGAGCTCATCAAACTTCTCTACACTCACACAAAAAGATGGTGTACTAGTCACATTTAGTGACAATGCCAAAAGGAAGGTCATTTGTATTGGAACAATTGGAAATCTAGAAGCTATCTCAATCAGCAAATTACTTTATGTACAAGGATTGAAACACAATCTAATAAGTATTTATAAATAATATAATGACGGTTTTGTTATTGATTTTTCTATCAATTGTTGTTCTGTTGTCAAGAATAAACTACTTAAATTTAGAGCACCTAGAACTGACAATGTGTATACCCTGGATTTAAATTCCTTGTGTAAACAACAGGTAAACTACTTAACTACTAAAGTGAATGAATCATGGATCTCGCATAGGAGACTTGGACATTGCAATGTATATGTTTTACATAAATTATCTGAGAAACAATTAGTATCTAAATTTCCTAGTCTCAGATTTGAAAGTAACAAATTATGTGATGCATGTCAACTAGGCAAGCAACACAAATCATCCTTCAAAAATGTTAACAGAATTGCTACATCTGAACCTCTAGGACTATCCATATGGATTTTTTTGGACCTTCCAGAGTAGCAGGCCTAGTTGGTTAAATATATGAATTTGTTTTATTTAAATGTTTTTGAAACTCTGTTCAAAATGAAAATGTTTTTAAAATAATTTCATTAACAAGTGATATGGTGGAGAATTTGAAAATCAGGATTTTGATTCCTACTCCTCAAAAATGGGTATTAAACACACCTACTCTGCACCAAGAACACCTCAACAAAATGGAAATGTTGAATGAAAAAATAGGACTATTCATTAAATGGATTAGAGTATTCTAAATGAATACAGTCTTCCTAACTCTTTTTGTGCAGAAGCTGTAAGCATATCCTGCTATATAATGAATAGAGTTTTAATTATACATCTTTTGAAAAAGACACCCTATGAACTTTTTAATAACAAAAAACCTAATGTTAACTACATTAACATGTTTGGATGCAATGTTTACATCATGAACACCGAGGATAATCATGGTAAGTTTGATCCAATATACGATGAAAGAATTTTCTTAGGATATTCTGCTACCTCCAAATCTTATAGAGTCTATAATAAGAAGTCAATGATTTTTGAATAATCAGTTCAGGTAAAATTTGATGAGTCTGAACCCTTTAAGAAAAGGACAGAACAAGTGGATGAATATGACTGTAATGATAACGTGGGACATGAGAACTTGAAAAATGGTTTTGAAAAAGATATAAATGAAATTCAATCCCGTTCAGAAGAACATGATACTAAAGAACCTATGATTGTACTACCTAGACAAGATGTAACCCTAATGAATCACCATCTAGAAACTATAATTGGTTACATATATACATGAATGAAAACTAGAAGAAATATAGGAAATCTTGTATAATTTTATGCCATTCTATCCCAATTAGAACCCAAATCTATAGAAGAAGCATTAGATGATGAAAGATGAATGATAGCAAATCAAGAAGAATTAAACCAATTCAAAAGAAATGAAGTTTGGAAATTAGTTGAAAGACCATAGAATTATCTAGCGATAGGAACCAAATGGGTCTCTAGAAATAAGCAATATGATCAAGGAAAAATAACTAGAAATAAAGCTATAATTGTAGCTAAAGGATATAATCAGGAAGAAGGTAGAGATTATGATGAAACCTTTTCACCTATAGATAGATTAGAATCTATTAGGATCCATTTAGCCTATGCATCTCATATTAACATTAAATTATTTCAAATGGATGTAACGTCTGGCTTTTTTAATGGTTATTCAATGGAGGAAGTTTATATTGAGAAACCTCCTAGTTTTGAAAATTCCCAAAACCCGGATTCTGTTTTTAAACATACTAATGCTCTTCATGGCCATAAACAAGCACCTAGAGCTTGTTATGAAAAATTAAGCTCTTTTCTATTTGAATATTATTTTATTGTTGGAATGGAAGATCCAACACTTTTCAAGAAAATTGAAAATTCTAATTTTTTATTGGTTCAAATTTATGCTGATGATGTAATTTTTTGATCAACTAATAAAACCCTTTGTCATGAGTTTTCAATGTTAATGAAAAAATAATTTGAAATGATTATGATAGGAGAATTAAATTTCTTTTTTAGGTCATAAAATTTATCAAGTAGATTTTGGAAATGTTTTGAACCAATGAAAATACATTACTGATATATTAAAGAAATTTGGACTTGAAAACATAAATACATATACAATTCATATGTGCACTAATATAAAACATGATTTGTATGAAACTAGAAAATCAGTTTACAACAAGTTATATAGAAGTATGATTGGTAGTTTGTTATATTTAACTCCCGGCAGGCCATATATAATGTATTCAGTATGTCATTGTGCAAGATTTCAATCAAATCCTAAAGAATATCATTTTACTGTTGTTAAAAGAATTTTTAGATATTTAAAAGTAATTGTTTCTCAGTCTCTTCTTTATCCCAAAACATCTGATTTTAATTTTATTTCATATTCAGATACTGACATTGGGAGTTGAAAATTAGATAGGAAAAACACATCATGAACTTGTCACATTTTAGGGAAAACATTAGTGTCATGGTCAAGTAAGAAAAAACATTCAATTTCCCTATCAACAGCTGAGGCAGAATATGTTTCTGCTGGAAGCTGTTGTGCACAAGTGTTATGGATGAAAAATACTATTATGGAATTTGGACTAAATTTTAATAATATGCCTATTTTATGTGATAATAATAGTGCTATAAATATTTAAAAAAATCATATTAATCATTATAGGAATAAGAATATTGATATCAGACATCATTTTCTAGGAGATCATGTTCTTAAAAAGGATATATCTTTGGAATTTGTAAGTACTGAAATTCAATTAGCTGATGGTTTTAATAAACCACTTCCCACTGAAAGGTTTGATTTTATTCAGGGGGAGCTATGTTTATTTAATTTTAAATAAGTCATTATTTTATTTATATATGTTGTTTCATTATTTTAATTATATTTAAATTAATAGATTTATTTATTTTCCAAACAAAATGAACTTTTTTTTCCCCGTGTAAACGTTTTTATTTTATTTTATGTTCAAAATCTTTGTAATGATTAAAAAAACACGGGAATCAAGGTTATTAGAAACCTTTCGTCTCCTGAACCGTTTTATTTATACCAAAATCCATTCAAACCCGCGAAATCGTACCACTGCTTGAAAACCCTAATCTTCGAACCTCAGAAACCCTAATATTTAAACCTTCAGAGATTCCCGCAGAAATGACAAAGACTAAGAGAGCTGATGATGTTGAAACTAGTAGTGCCAAGAAAAAACGCTCAAAAGGAAAAAAAATCATACAGGGAAAGGCAATTGATCTCAAATGGCTATATCAGACAAGACTCCTGTTGAAACAAGAACTGTCGTTTTAGAATCTATAACAGACTTTCAAAAGTGAGAATAAAAAAATTGTATGAGGTAGAGCTTCGATATTTCTTCATGTCTGTACAATTTAGTCTGGGTGATAATGAGGACACTATGCTAGCTAAGATAGAGGATAGAGATTTTTCGATCTCTTCAGTTGAAATTGGTCAGATTTTGAACTGCCCTCATGAGAGAGTTTTTCATTACGATTTAGAAAATATTGGAGATTCTGTGCATAAATCAGAGGAAATGATGTCTCTTGTTTTTGGTACTATATCTGTAAAGAAGATTTCCTTAAAGGATATGGAGCCAGATCAGAAAATTTTTGTAAATTTGTGCAAACAGGGATTACCTCGAGGATGTATGAGATGGAAAAGATAATATATCACGATATGTATTTAATGTATATTTTTCTCAGAGATATTAAACTCATTTTCCTAGGTATATGGTAATATTCTTATGATATTGTTGTTAGAGTGATGTCTGAATGAACTTTTACCCTTTTGAACGATTCATCTCCAAACTGTTGTTTAAGAAGGATATAGTGAGACTAGTGGTTCCCAAAGTGCATTTTGATCACAATAATTTTTTTAATTCTAGAAAATTAAGAAATATTGGCTATTTCAGGAGAACTATAAAAGAAAAACATTTTACTGTAGGAGCTGAGGATGAATCAGAGAGTGCTCAGGCCCAATCTGCTAAGTCCAAGGATGGACAAGATGAATCGAGAGTAAACACTACAGCAAGAAGGATCAGATTTGATGTGGAAGATACTGAGGATGAAATAAGTCAAGATAGACTTCAATCTCAGAGGAAAAGAACTGTTATTGCGGCACATACTTCCCCTGAATTGACTATAAGATATTTACTCTCTTATTGCTTTGTTAGAGAAAGGGTTGTTGAACAATCTCAGGAACAGAATGTGGTTGTTACAGACAATGACCCAGAAAGAATTGAAGTTGAAAGATTAGAACAACAGGTTTTAGCTGATGTTGAAGTTACACTTCAACAAGATAAGGAGGCAGAGCCGGGTGAGGAAGTGGCCAGACCTCAGGAAACTCGAGATGAAATAATTTTAGAAAATAAATTGGACAAACAAATTGCTGATGATCGTAATGAGCATGTTTCTAAAGCTCACACAGAAGTACCTCAAGAGGATTTTTCTATGGAAGAGTCTGAAAAGGACTCTGAGGAAATATATATGGACCAACCTACTCAGGAAAAGGAGAAAGGCAAATCTGATGCATATTCACTACCTTTAGTACTGCTGCATCACACTGAACCTGTGAATGAGAATCAAGCACAGGGTGCCTCTGATTCATGGAATAACGATGTTGAAGAGCTGTATAGAATGATATCTCAACTGAAATCTGAAAATGATACTCTAAGAAGAGCCTTAGCATCAGAACAGTTTAAATTTCAAAGGCATAATGAGAGTACAGTTTCAAGGCAAGAAGTTGGAATTTTTAAATATGACATGCTGAATTTTATTGAAAAATTGATATCTGAAATGGTTATGAAGTCTTATTTATCAGATCATAAATTGTTTATAGAGACACAATTTGCATCAGTTTGGAATAGTGCTACTAGTGGATCAGGAACATCACCTGATTTAATCAGAAGGTTTCAAGCTATCACAACTGCAATGACCAACATGAATGACAGGTTTCAAGATATTTAATGCAACATTGCTCCATTATCTGTTCTGTTAGAAAATCAGAAATTCTAGGTTGATCTGTTCACATCCAGTGATCTATGAATCATCTCTATCTTAAATTAATTCACAGAGAAGTTTTCTTTGTTTATAGAGAATGAATAAAGACTTCATGAGTTTTTCAGAGTCAATCTCAGTGAAGATATTCATATGACTCAAGAGTCTGGAAATATTATTATTAAGATCGGTGATGGATTACTGAAAAGGTTGATGGAACAGTTAAATGAAATCATGTCTTGAGTCCAGAGAAGATAAACCATACCTAAACACTGACAAAACCTTGATTTTTATATTTATCATTTTTGTACATTTAATGAAAATATGTTTCATTATATTTATTCGTTTTACTATTATTATTTCAATATTCCAGTAATCTCGATTAAATTATTCCTAAATAGTTAATAATAGAATTTACTTATGTTCAGTGCTGCATTAATCCGTGTTATGTTCAATATTCTATCATTCTTTTTGATATCACAAAAAGGGGGAGAAATTTGGATAAACACAACGTTTTTATATTTATTTTTAAATTTATTTTATTGGGGGAGAAATTAAAAAATGGATAAATCAAAGGGAGAAATTAATATTGTATATATCACTTCAAAATTAAAAACTATTTGTAATTATTTTTGTAAGTTAATTTCATTAGTTATTTTATTGGTTTTTTGATCATCAAAAAGGGGGAGAATGTTGAGAAAATTTTGTTTTCAACAATACATAATAATCTTATTTAAAGGGGGAGATTATTGAAATTAATACTCTATCACTTTATGATAATTTTGATTCTCACGAATATCCTTAATTATTTTCTAATGATTATATTTGATTAGTATTTTGTAGAAATTATTTTTTTATTTTACTCTTGAAATAACAAGAATTTATTACTAAAGTATTCATATTTATCATGTTCTAGAAACACGGTTCATACCATACTTATTATGGATAAACTTTAGCGTGTTCTGGAAACATTGTTCATACCCTACGTAGAGAAACGTAGCGTAAGGATGAAAAGCGTGTATACTTTTTGAGATAAGAGAAATGTATGGTTAATCAACCATACGTTATCGGAAAAGTATGGAAGAAGAACCCTACGTTAGGAAGTAACCCTACGATTGGGATACCCGAAAAGTATGGAAGGAGAACCATACGTAAGAATTAAATGTTTCATTTGTTTCTCAAAAGTATGATTCATCAACCTTACTTTTGTCAACAACGATCTGTTCTTGGAAAATTATGGATCAAGAAAAAGTGTGGATCTTTTATATTTTGTTTGAAAGATGAAGAGAAAATAATGTATGGAAAACCCTAAGCTTTTAATCAACCATACATTGTCAACCCTACGTTTTAAGGCCACATCATCAACCTTACATTTGGCATCGTAGAATTTAAAAAACGATATTTTTTATTCAACGGTCAGCAAACTGATTATTAGGCGGATTTCAATATGATTTTAAAACTATTTTTAAAGTATGATCTTGAACGATTCAAAGTCATTTTATCAATGATTTAAGGATCGAATTAAAAGGAATTATTTATGCCGAGTCTTCAGGGAAGTTATGACTAATATGTAAATTCCAATGTTTGAATATCACGAGTCAAAAGGAGACTTTTATGGATCTAAATTTGCTGGGGATGTGCTCGTCATTATTATATATATGTATGTTTTCTCTAAAACATATGGTGAGGATTAATCTATAATTCAAAAATGGTGGAAAAAGAAAAAACAGAGACTACTCGAAACGTACAGATCTGCTGATTCAAAAAGAGTGTCAAAGATCTGTTTATTGAAGAAAAAGGAACACGATAGAAGATTCACTTATTCTACATCGAAGATCTACTATGGATCTACTATTGCTGACATTTTGAATTATATTCCTATATATATTGCATCGGGATCAACTCAGAACAACTCTGATGTGAAGATCATTATTTTTGAAGGTGACGATCTATCTAATGTCAATTGAATGTTGTTGAAATTGTATTGAACATCTGGAAAGTATTTTCAGAATACAAAAATCTTTATTTTCTATTCTTGAATGATCATCTTCTCATACAAAGCTGTGTAGGTTCTATGAGTGAACCAGAAGGCTTTTTTTTGCCTTAATTTGTAATGGTGTCAACTGACTATACTCAGTTGTTGAAAGATCTATTTAAATGAGGACCAGATAGTGAAAATCACCATGCTCATGGAGTAGAGTGTTAGTGGAGTGGACTAGGGGCTTTCAATTCCATGAACCACTATACAATGTGTGTCTCGGCACTTCATATTTCTGTTTCATTATTCTTCTAATTATATTTAAAAAGCTGAACACAATCTCGCGATGATTTCTGAATAGACACAATTCACCCCCCCTCTTTTGTATATTTGGTATAATCTGATCCAAAAAATATATCATTATGGAATCATGCATAATGGCGGAGTTGTGGGTATGTTTTGAATCCATCATGTATATGGGTGAACTACTCTAACTGTTTATTGGTGTGGTTGTTGGAAACATTTATTGTATTCCTTGAATGTTTAAGAAGTGAAGAATGATGGGGTATATTCTTTGAAGATATTTTGATGATGTTTTTGGAGAAATGATAATTAAATTTCATAGTCACTTCATTTGTAGATCATGGTTGGGGCTATCCATAATTCTTGTATCCTATAACGTATTAGTTCATGTAGGCTTAGAATTTTTTATAAGTAATCCATTTCTTGAGGTTACCAAGTTTAGTGATTTAGGCGTCTTGTTAGACAACGAAATCCAAAGGGGGGGATTTTTAGGACCAGGTTGGATGGAGAAACAAATTTTAATAGTTTTTTGCATATTTTTGCATTTTGTTGTCAAAGATGATAAATAAAATAACTTTTTTAATGAATTGGTTAAATTAAATGATGATTTTATGATTTTTATTTCACAAATATCATAAGTTAGGAGAAGTTAAGATTCTATCCTTATAAAATAATGTGGGTGTAAATGTGATGAGTTTGTGGTGAAAGAAGAAGAGTTGTTCAAAAAGCCAAATCACAAAAAATAAGATGTTGTAGAATATATTGAACGTGGCACGGTTCTCTAGTGTTTACCAAATTATTTGGCCTGAAAATCGGAAGATGGAGACATGTGTTTTTGGATGAAAATGTTATGAAATAAATTCAATGGGATTTGAATAGTTGTGTGCAATTGATGTTTCAGGATCAAAACATCGAATTTTTTCAAAGGCATAGAGTGCACGAAAAATGAGGTTTCATGGAAGATTGGTTTTGCACACAATATGGAACATTATTTACAATTTTGTATGTAAGGTGTGTTTTGAGATCAGAATGGTGAAAAAACTAAATGGAATGAAGCGTGCAAAAAACTCATGAACGTGCATGAAATATGATGTTGCGTGAAAGAATTTTTATGCCCACGAATAGGGTTTTATGCAGGGAATATTGTTTTTTGTGATGGGGAAAAATGCCTATAAATTCAAGGTGACCCCGTCGCATTTGTTAAGGCTCAAAACATATAGAAATCCTGACCACTGAAGTATGTAAAAATATATTCTTATTGAGTTGTCTGATAATGTGAGAAGTTGTGCGAAAAAAGGGAAGTTGGGCGAAAAAGTAAAAACTTGCACGAGAAAAGAAATTTGTGTGAAATATGTTTTCTGAGCCAAAATTTAATTTTTACTCCCAAGGCATTTGAATAGCATGCAAGATACCCTAAAGGTTGTGTAAATAAATTTGGGGTCTTCACACATATTTAGTTGTGCGTATGGGAGTTGTTAACATCTTTTGGGTAGGAAAGTGAAGAGTTATAATTCACAGAATACACATGTTGAGTTGTAAATAAGCACTAGAACATTGTATTGACCTATTTGTGCAAATAGGGTGCACACACAATTGAAAATTGTCTTCCAAGTGCAACATGAGTGTAATGGTATATCTTAATCATTTTATTCCACATCAAAGGATAGTTTTCACGGGATTGTGTGGTGCTAGATTATTTCTATACCATACAAAGGATGTAACTACTCTTGCTAAGTAGTAAACCTTGTAAATCTGGTGTTCCTGTGGTTGCGTGTGTTCAGTAGGGAAAGAACTCTTTTATAGGAGTCGAAGGCTATTTCAAATATAATGGAAACATAAAATAAAACGATATCAATGATACACCCCTCCCCCTCTCATTCATACATGAATACTGATTGAGTAACATTAAAAGAAACATAAATGATAGCATTAAAGAATTTCATTTCACTTATTCCAATGTTTTACCTTATTAATTTTTTAATGATTTAAAAATATTTTTTTAATATTAAACACCATTTATGGCCATTTTTATTATTATTAAAATTTCATAACTTCAATGGAATGAATATAATGATTTAATTATAATAAAAAATCATTGAATATAACATATAAATTATAATTATAAATTAAATTCATATGTAACCATGAATAATCCGAAAAAATGTTACATTAAATGTTTTTAAAATCATTTATTTAAATTGTTTACTGCTTTTATAAGGGCTACGTTGACATTTTGTAAGTATTGAATTAAAATAAACTATATATAAAAATTAAAAATAAATTTAGATCATTAAAACAAATTATTAATATTCAAAATAACCATTTTAATCATTCAGATATTATTATCATCCTTATAATACATATTTTATTTAATAAAATATAGATAGTGACATTTTGTAGTTTTTCTTAACTGAAATATCGTAAAGATCATAATCAATGGAAAGTAGCACCAAAATTACATATTTATTATATTAGGATGGTTATGTTATAATTGATCAAAAATAAGGAAATAAATATATGTTTTTTTTCATTCATAACCTTATGTCATAGTTTTATCCTTAATTAAAATTTTTTACCAACTACCTTGGTGATACACTATTACCATGGTTACTATTCATTGTAAATAAAAATTAAAATGGAATATTTACGGAATTTAAACCTCCTAACTGTAAATTTGAAATCCATGTTTAATGATTAAATTTTTATAATTTTTATAAATTTATTTTAATTTATGTATTCCAAAGAAATCGAAAGAAATTTATTGAAAAATATATTTTTATGTGTATAAATGAACTTTTATGAAAATAAAATATAATATTGATTCATATAGAATTAAATATTTATTTCTAATCAATGTTATCTTTTGTTTCTTAAATTTTAAATAAAAAAATATTATGGTACTTATAAATTACAAGATTTAATTAAATAAATTATTGTTTTCACTAATATTTGTAATTTTTACTATTCACTAAAATATCAACCTTCTTAAATAAATTCAAAAAATTAACCATAAGATAATTTTGATCTGTTTATTTAAAAAAATTAAATTTTTTCAAATTTTATTTCTAAAATTATAAAACATTACTCAATTTACCTGTGTGTAAAATTTATAAAATCCATTTTTAGAATATAAATACCTTTATAGAATAAAATTAATTCATCTTTATTCTGTTCCTAGCTATAAAAAATAGATGAATATAGAAATTGTTTATTGAATTATTTATTTTTATTAAGTATAGATTTTCATATATATATTTACTAATGTTTTTATTCCTATTAAAACATTCCATCCCAATGGCTGGTTTACAACTTTAATATTTAAATATTATTTAACGATTTGTCTAAGTTCACTATTTCATATTGTGAAGGATATCCAACATAAATTTATTTTAAAATAAAATAAAAATTGAAACATATGTGTATTAAATTATACCAAACTTATATAAATTTTATCCTTGCAATTTTATTTCTTTTTCTATAGACTACACATATATCATAACATATTATTAATATAAAATATGGATTTTTTCAAGAAGATAAATTTCTATGTTTTAACAATGAAATAGATTATTCTTGTACTTATATTGAACACATACATGAAAATGTGTGTATTAAAATTCACTTTATTTGTTAGATGTTACTTTCCACATAAGACTCGATATATTTGTCTTAAATTTTCTTCAGTTTTACAAATACTTTTACAATTTCAATGACGAAATTTGACAAAATTTATTTACTAGATTACATCCTAATTTAAAAAAATGATTTCATCCTTCATTGTGATTCATCATGATCATGATTTTTTTTTCATGTCTAAAGTACTAAAATCACATTTATATCAACTATAATATCCAAACAAAGATGAAATGTTATTCCTTGTTTCTAAAACTGAAATGTATAGAACAATTTAAATAATAACCAATATGAATAATCCATCATTAAAAATAATCTCCAAACATCATAATATCATCCAAATATGAATTTAAAACTCCTAAAATATTCTAAATAAAATTTGAACCTAAAAATCAAAATGGTTTTATCATTTATTCATTCAAAATCATCTCTTTTTTATCTATAAATGTCCTTTTATCACTCAAACATGTATATACCCTAATATAGTATTCCAAAATAAATTATGAATTTTTTTTGGAAAACTTCCCCATGGGTTACCTTCTCATATAACATGATAACATCAATTTACATTTATACATTAATCAAGAAATATATCAAACAATATCATATTTTTATAAAAATAACTTTTTTGGGTGATTGATACAATTTAGCATATCATTCAAAAATTCATATTTTCAAAATTTTCAATAAAAAATAATGTTATTAAAAAAATTTAGATGTTTCCTCTTTATCCTCATACCAAAATAAATTATTTAAATACCACTACATCATTATCATATATTATCCAATATAACCATAATTACCCCGAATTCCAATACATAAATGTTATATTCATCCACAAGGGTTGTATAATGATTGATCTTTTTCCTTGAATGATCAAATATTATTCCTTCCATGAATATAATATCTCTATGAAAATATACCTGTAAAATTCAATATTCATATTTACAATGTTTTATATATAACTAAAGTATGTAGTTTCATCAGGATGGATAGTTATTATTGAAGATTAAATAATTACATTATATAATTATATAAAATGTTATACAATATTACACATAATTTTTTTCTATTTATATGGAAAATAGATTTTGATGAATGTTTTATAGAATTATAGTTGATATTGGTCAACCCTCCAACTTTGACATCACCATCATGAAATGATGTGTTTTATATAAATATATATATATTGATTCACAGAAGTATGAAATTTGTTGTGTCTAAGTGAAAAATGATAATGTTATTGCATTTAAAACCAGTAAATTAAGGAATCGAGAATATTACTATCCAACCATTGATATTTATTCGGTAAATATAGTCATTACATTGAATATATAGAGATGTTATCATTATGGTAAAATACAGAACATATATACAACTCATAAAATCCCAAAATAAAAATTTTCCTATAATTAAATAAATATGAGGTCAAGGAGATGGCTAGGGATACTCAACGACTGTGATTGCTCAAGAATGTACAACCCGATAATGGAAATTAATGTAGTTTATGCTTTGAGAAGTAAGGATCATAGATATCAAACCCAAATGAAGATTATGAGTGGTCCTATATAAATAGATCATATAATAATGGATATGGGAATTACTATGGAAGAAGATTCATCACTCATTTTTAAAATGTAATTAAAACTATTTTTATTAGAATGGATAAAACATTATCAAACTGTTTGATGGGAATTATTAGAAGAAAATTAAATATTTAAATGAAGAGGATTCAGAAAACATAATTTGTGTAGATTGAATTATGATGTTTGTAAATAGATTATGTTCCCCATGTATATATGAGAAGAAAATTAAATTGTTTTGTGAGGCTCATATATCAAATTTCACTATATAACCATGTAACACCATGATATATAGGGATTTTAGAAAAAACATTGTGTGATTACATGAAGTGGGAAATTGCTAATTACATATCAAGATGCTTGGTTTTTTATTCGGTGAAGACTACGATATAAAATACTTATGACGTAATTAAACATCATTCTATTTCAATATTGAAATGGCATGACATTACAATAGACTTTATTATAGCCATAATAAATACTCATAGAGTTAATGATTCTATCAGGGTTATTGTTTGTCACATTACCAAATATACACATTTATACTCTATAAGATATGTTTTACCTATTGAGCTCCATGCATGGATATATATTAATAATGTTTTAAGACTTCATGGGGAACATTTTTTTTTTTGAATGTGATCCACATTTCAAATAAAAATTATATAAGGATCTTCATAAGAATCATTATAATGAGATTTATTTGAAAACCGACTTCCATCCTCAAACTGAAGGAAAACCTAAAAGAACTATTCAATCATTGGAAGTCATGATGAGGGCTATGACCCTTGGATTTTAAGGAATATGGGATCAGTATTTACCATTTTAGAGTTTTTAATAAAAATAGTTTCCATTAAATTATTCAAATGGAACCGTAAAAAGTTTTATATAATAGGATATTTCATACAACAAATTTTTGGGATGAAGTTAGTGGAAGAAAACTTGTAGACTTATAACTTTTCTAATAGGAAACCACAACTGCAATGACTATTCATGCTCATAGTAATGAAACAAAATTTATGGAATAGAGTTATTCCATAAATATAAATAAGGAACTGGAATTTCCAATGTTAGATCACATTTTCAGGAAATTAACTCCAAGTAAGGGTTTCATAAGGTTTCTTAAGACAAGAAAACTGTTCTTTGAGTGCATCAGACCCTTGGAAATGATAGAAGGAATCAGTGCTATGACTTATTGATTTATGATGTCTCCAAGTCTATTTAAATTAATATATGTCTTCTATATATCATTATTATAAAAGTAAATTTCATACCCAATTCATTTTATCACCTCTGAAGAAATATAATTTGAAATTTACCAATATTACTATGAACACACCATCTTGATTCTTGATAGTATAAAGAATGTACCATGTAATGAGATAAAATTAATAGTAAAGACACTTTACAGAAATCATGAAATTGAAGAATAGATTTAGGAGTATGCACATGTTATGAATAATAACAAACCTCATTTTTGATATGGTAATATCCATTAAATTTCAAGGATGAAATTTCTGTCGTAGGGAAGAATGTAACAGCCTGAGACTTTAGGATATATTAATAATAAATTCGAACTATTTGATAGTTTGTGATACTAGCAACGCAGAGCCTCAATTTTAGAAAGATTAGATTATATTTTTTTAAAAGTAAAATTCAAAGCACATGTTAATATTTCAATAAACAAATATAATTTTCGGGGAATAATATCAATTTTTAACTTTTATTGTCAAAATATTAATCGAATGAATTTTTTAAATTCTCTCTTCAGAATAATATTTTTTTAATAATATAATTTTATTTTTTAAACAACTCTAAATTATGTTATATTAATATATTATAATATTTTAAATTAATAATGTATAAACTATTAAATTAATATAATTAAATAATAAAACGATTTTATGTAAATAGAAATAATGGTTATAAAACTATCTATTTTTTATGGAGTGATTTTTGTTTGAAAATTCATAATGTCTATTCTTTTAAATTAATAAAAATAAATTTTAATGAAGAATTATTTATATTAAATTTATTTATTATATATCTAAATATATTAATTTAAATCTGTATTTTTATGATTACTATCCATATAGTTAATATGGTATCATCTTATTCCGGATAAATAAATTTCTTGAAAATTCATTTTTTGAAACAACTTACGGGTTTATTTTAAAAAATATTTATATATATTAGACAATATATTAATGAAATTTATTATATAATTTTAAAAATCAAACCTAGTATTAGGAAATATGTTTTAATTAATTTTTTTTAATGATTAGAAAATATATTAAAATTATTTATGCAAAACAAGGTTAAAACATATTTTATCGCTTTAGATTAACCTGTGTTAAATTTTATTTTCCAAAAATATAGAGTTTTTATTTGATACATTATATTTAATATTTAAAATCTTTACCTCAAAAATTATCTAATTAGGATCATTTAATTTAATAAATAACAGATTAATTACATAGTTTGTAAATTTTTTACTATGGATTAAATAAAATGAGAAAAATATGTAAATTTATAGAAAATAAGAATAAAATTCTTAAAACAGTATTATATTTATGTTAATATACTTTGGTCGACCATAAAATCCCTAAAATCCATTATTTATCAAAATTAGAGGCACATGGTGTGAGAGAGACTTCCCATTGTTGAATAGTTTCGGGTAATTATTAAAATTACACTCTTCCTCAATTAGAAAATGGAACTCAGTCCCCTCACATCATCAAACATATCAAGACATTTGGATAGACCAATACCTAAACAATTCTCACAAAAAAATCCATATCCCAATTTAATAGGTGATGGTCTTACCAAAATACCAATAATAGTTTCTTATAGAATAGATATAAAAGAGACTTCCCTAGGAGAAGGCATTCATCTTAACAAAGATCATTCAATTACTTTCATATATTCAACATTAAATTATGTATAATCACATAAAATATAATTAAATGTTATCTAAAATATACTAATATGTTATTATGTAGATTTAATAATTCTTTTACATCATCTTTTCCCCCAAATATGAAACAAAATCATAATCGGGTTTATAAAGGGCTACCGCCTTTCCAACTGATGTTACTTGTTATCCATCAATACTTATTACTGTTGGATATAATAATGTATTTAATGTTTATATATATATATATTATTTATAATATAAATATAATTTTTGATTTATAATATCATATATTACTTTAAATATTTTATTATATTTAAAATAATATAATGTTTCTTATATGTAAGATGGAGTACCACCTCGTGAAGCGATGTGATTCGTTTTTCACATATGTATTGCATGAAAGGTAAAAATGTTAGATTTAATCAACCTATATGATATATATAATGTGATTTTAGTTATAAAAAATTATATATCACCCACTTCTTTACCCTTTCAATAATAAATTATATCATCGTACATTTGTACATTTGACCTACAGTCTCCACAAAGAAATGCAGTTCATTTTCCATGTCTAACCATAATGATTGATTTCAAAAACAAAATTGATGATTAAATTTGATATTTAAAATTTTAATTTAATTTTTTATATGATGTATTTATAAAATATTTACAAGTACCGTAACTTTCATAAAAAACATGCATGATAAGATAAGGTAATTGACACCCGAAACAATGAAAATAATAATATATTATTAATAAATATATTCTATGATGTTAAGGGAGGATAATATGTGATATTATATTTATGAATATAATTATGGTTTTAATTAATTATATTCCTAAACCCTTTATATAGTAGTTTAAAACATGTTTAACCTAAGTATAGCGTGAGGTATCGAATTTAATCTCAATTTCCATTCCATTGTGACATATTAGTAATTACGCACCTATTCTATTTTATGTGATTTGTAATATTTCCCTTTTATATATCTTATTTTAATACCTATTTTATCATGATGTTTATTGTTTTAATTAATGATAATTATTTCATGGGTTTATAATTTAAAAGCAACCAAAAAATAATTATTGCAAAATATCAGTTTTTTATCATTTTTAACTTTCTCTGAAAGAAATCACTATCAAGTGATCATATTTCATTGGAAATTAAATTTACCTAAAATATCTATTTTATTTGAAACATTGATATTGTTATTTAGTAAATCAAATATCATTATTATATATAATGTTTAATTTTAATGTTATTTGATTAACTGGGGAAATATTATCAAATCTATATTATTAAATCAATATGAATATTTATTGAAGATTCATATTTTCATTAATTAAAAATATCATTATATATAAAAGTAATGATTTGGAAATATATTTAACGGTGCTGAATAGAATTATATATCCCCTCTATGCATCTATATGTCTGATGAGAAAAACATGTTTTCCCAATTAAGTGGATTATTCCGATTTTTATAAACATTCTTGTGAAATATCTTTAATATAGATATCCCATGATACATTTATCCCATTATGTCTAATAATAAAGAATTTGTTTCATTGATAATTTAGTTATTGTAATTATATATTTTATTTTTGAATTGATTTTATATCTGGATTCATTTTATTCTTAGTTTATTAATTAAATGGCATGTGGGTTTAGTTTATTACATTTATATATTGATTATTCATTATTAATTCATGATATATTCTATTGGATGTTACCCTTACCAAGAATTTTATCTCAACCTTAGGTTTTCTCATTTTCTTGAATATAAATATGAATCTTGGATTGAGTTTTAAGATCCCAACATATTTCCATTATTTTGCGTTTTTTTATTTACTTATATAAAACTGGTTTCATTTAAGAATCTAGTTCTAAAAAATTTCGGAAATTATTATTCCTTTAAGAGTTTACCTATTTTATCTATAAAAATACAATAAAGTATAAATCATCTCTACATTACTAGTGTTGATGTAATTATATTTGGTATCAGATGAAGTATAATAAAATCCATTGAGATCTAGATTAAGGAAAACATATATTAGGGAACTTGAACCTATTGTAGATTTTGTGGATAAGTGTAGAATAACATCTTTATTTTTATAAATGAATATAGTATGTGATTTATCGTATAAATATATGCATATATAGACACTAAAAGTGTATGTGGTTCTAGAACATATGTGCCTAGGGGTAGTAACTTTGAAAAGGTGTGTTGAGCATGATTTGAGTCTTACCCCACACATGGCAATGTCCTTGATTCACATTTGTATTAACACTCCAAGGGAATAATATTCAGAAAAATTTCATTGCCTTTATAAACCATTATGAAATATTATTTAATAATGGTATCATCAAAGAAACAAAGTTTATGATTTAGATATTTACAATGACAAAATATTAAATTTATATTATGTATGAAACAATATTTAGAAATATAAATTATGATCTGAAATTCATTATTTTTTATCGATAAAGTATATAAAATTATTTAGATATTGAGGCTAAATGTAATGAGGATATAAATACCCATGGCCAATGTATAGATTTTCCAACTGAGAATTCCAATAGAGATGGTATTGGAACTAATAAGATCATGGATATGTTACAGAATAATAATAATGTTCTTCTAAATAATATTTTCCAAATGGAGAATCCTATTATTCCACAGTGATATTATCCTATTTGGATTACTTTTTCTATTGGAATATCCCTTCATTTATTCCTACTGCAAATCCAATGGTATCTGAGTAAAAAATTATGTCTCTTTGGAATAAATTTATCGGATTAGAATACAATAAAGACTAAAATGTTTTAATTTATGTATATGTTCTCAAGGTAAATTATGATCAATTATGGTAGTTGATCTATAATACTAGATAGGAAGAGTAAATAAAACTCATGTAATTAAATGATTTATAAAAAATATTCCTTGAGAAATAATTCCCTCCTGAAAAGTGGAGTGAAATGAAATAAAATTATCATAGATTAATGAAAAATGGAGAAGAAAGTGTTTCAAATTATGAGTCTGTATTTTAAATTTTATATAGGTATAATATTGATTATATATGAAACACTGAGTGAAAGATTAAACAATTATTTTAATCACATATGATAATTAATTGAAGGTCCATGGTCCCTTTAACTATTTCATCATATGATGAAATAATATTATGTATCATCAAAATCAAGAAGGAATTATAATGATCCGATATGTTCAAGGAAAATCCCCAAAATATGGGTTCTATTGAGAACCATGGAAAATAGAATACATCAAAGAGGAAGAATTTAATGAATAAATTTCCAAATTTTCGGAATTGTGGAAATCATCATCCATGGAAATGCTTGAAGGGATTGGGAGTTTGTTGTAATTGTAGATATAATGGTTATTGAGTGAATGAATGAAAATAGAATAATGAAAATATAGATATTCAGTTCTTAAACTAAAAATTAATTGTCTATTATTTAATCCAATGTCCCAAGAGTCATGGGAATTTACCAATGAATATTCTAAGGTAATGAGGAAAAGCTTACGTGATCACTACATTCATGGTTGAAGATCCCAAATAGGTAGAGGCATGTACTTTAATCATATTATTAAATAGTTATTTATATTATTCATCACCCACACACAATTTTATATCTTCCAATATTTAGATTAAATTTTATATATATATTTCACATTAAAAGTTAGATGCCAATTAAAATTCTTATTTGATGTACCTTTACAAAAAAGATTTTTTCAGGTAGTTCCCTTTATGATACATAAATATGATTTATTTGATGAATTTATTATTTTAATTATAGTTGAAATTTATATAATTCATGTCATAGACTAGATTTAAAAATATAAAGTGAATATTTATTATAAGGAGAAAGATGTTATGATTTTTGATGAATATGTGGAATTACTTATCTTTAGAGTAGATACTTCACCATCATATACATGTCTAAATTCACACCCATTAACACTATTGAATGACATTATTGGGAAATAATATAAATATATATATATATATATGAAAAAATTTAATATTAAAATTGAGGATGTACTTTTGAACAGAAATACATTGATTTATCCCCCCAATGATTTACTTAGACATCCACCAGACCAAGAGGTTGAATTTTCTATTGATATAATTCATGGTGCATTACCAATATTAAAGAATCCATTCATAATGGCCATTATATAATTACTGGAGTTGAAAAATATCAATATGATTCGGGTGATAATGGAATTTTTCTCTGTATTGTTTCACAATGGGGATCCCTTATTCAATTTTTTAAGAAAATGATGGATACACGAGGTTCTGCATTAATTATAGGGGAATAAATGAAATTATTAAAAATTAAATCTATCATCTACCTCATATTGATGACTTATTTGATCTAATTAATAGATAAAAATAGTTTCAAATAGTAAAATTAATATAGGGTATCATCAATTGAGATTAATGAAGCAATAAATTACCAAGATAACATTACAAACATGGTATTGAAATTATGAGTTTACCGTAATTCCATTTCAATTGACTAATGAAACATCTATTTTTAGGAACCTATTGAACATAGTATTCAAGGAATATATTGACTTTTTTTGGTATTAATTTATGTTGTCTTTTTGTATTCTTAATTTTCTCAGATCATGATAATCACTTGTGAATCATTCTCAGGACTCTTAGAATAAAATACGTGTATGATAAATTTATCAATTGTGATTTTTGTATTCAAGATGCATATATTCAAGGATCTATTACCAACAAGTATGGAATCATAGTTGATCATGAAATTATAAAGGCTTTCATAGAATAGACTACACTAATGAAAATAATTGAAATATGTAATTTTATTGTATTGGTATCTTACTATCTGCGGTTCATTCATTATTTTTCTTGATTGGATAACCAATTAAAAAACCATATTCATAAAGTGTTTATTATCATATGAGATTAAATTTGTGTGAATAATGTTTTGAGGAATTAAATAATAGATTGGTCAATGATCCAATTTTGACTCAATCATTATGAAATGATGGGTTTTATATGTAGTGATGATTTTAAGAATGGACATGGTTGTTTCCTAAAACAAAAAGATAATAAATTTTCATATGCATCATGGTTGTTAACGAAACAAGAATAAATACTATCTAACCCATTATATTTATTTAGTTAAAATAATATTTACGCTTAATATATTAATACACTGTCTATTTGGTGAAATAAGTTAGTTACACAATAAATTTAAACTCTTAAAGTACATCTATTCATAGATTGGTCTCAATATACTGCAATGGTAATTTATCGTACTTCCCAAAGATTATTATTTATCGATAAAATACATATTAGGGAAGGAAAATAAATTAGAAAATGATTTTAGAAAGAAGGATCATAGAGAACTGACCCAAATGAGGATTTAGAGTGATCTTATGGTCTTGGATATAATAAAGTTTTATAAAATATTTATTAAGGATAGAGACACATCACTCCCTTTTCAAATCATTTTCAATCCATTATTATTATAAAATAAAAAAGTTTTCTATATGGTGAAAATGATATTTAATGGAAAATTAGATAATTTAATGATGGGATATCGATATTATTTTTTTAAAGAATGAGATATGAAATTTGTAAAGATATTAAGTTTTATATCTATAAATTTTCATAAAAAATTTATTTGATGATTCCCATTGTTAAAATTTCTCTCTATACTACTATAGAACCAATATATATAAGGATTTTGTGAAAAAAATTGGGTTTTATAACATGATGTTGGAAGGTAAAAATTATAAATCAAGATTATTTTTTTTCCATAGGTGAAGGTTGAGATACATTATCCTATAGGTGTCATGAAACATCATCCAATTACTGTGTGAAAATGGGAGGCCATTACTTTAGAATTTGTTATAAGACCATCAAATAAACATTGAGAGATTTATTTAATATATATTTTTGTTGATTTCAAAACCAAATATACTCATTTCATATCAATAATTGAATATTTACCTATTTATACCCTTTCACAAATCTTTATTAATGATTTTTAAGGTCTTATAGTGCACAAATTCTATTATCTCTGATCTTGATCAGGGTTTTACATTAAAATCATGGAAGATTATTTATAAGCCTATTAATAGTAAGCTTTATTAGATAATATCCTACCAAAATCATACTTATGGATATTCCAAAAGGACTATTCAAATATTTGATGAAAATTGTAGGTCATTCTCTTTTGAAATTCAAGGTATTTGGGATTAGTATATTCCTTTTGTAGATTTTTAATATAAAAATTATTTCAATTGAATTATTATAATGGAACTATATGACATATTAAATGAAAATATATTTATTAACATATCTTATTAGGATTAAATTATTGATGTTAACCAATAGACATATAACTTTTTTAATAGACAACAACAAAATTAAAGAGTATTCAGGATCATATTAAAGAAGCTCAATGTAAGAAAAAACATTTTTTCAACAATCAGACCAAGGATTAGGAATTTCAATTTAGAGACAATGCTTTAATGAATTTATCCTGCCTTAAGGTCATAATATTTTTTTGATAATAAGGGAAAAATAATCCCCACATACATTAGACAATTTGGAATTCTCAAAAGAATTGGAATTTTGGCTTATAGATTGAAAATGTAACCAAGCCTCTCTATATACATTATGTGGTCCATATATCATTTTAAGGAACTAAATTACAAAACCAATGAATTTTATCACCTATGAATATATATAATTGGAAACTGATATGTTTTATTATGATGATCCCATCTATTTTATTGATATGAGGCAACATGTACTGAGGAATCAGATGACTCTACTTGTAAAGGTACATTGGATAAATCATTAAATGTAGGATTCAAGATGGTAATTAGAAGAAGATATAAATAATTAATACCCTAATTTGTTATATGTTAATTTTTAATAAATTTTTAGGAAGAAAATTTTTCATGATACAAGAATGCAACACCCTGAGACTTTATGATATATTTTAAATAAATTCAACTTCTTTGATAGCTTCCGTTACTAGTATCATATAGACTCAATTATAGTAGGTGAATATTATATTTTAATAAAACTACAATGAAATTAAGATATTAATATTTCTTGAAATATTTTTATTTATATAGGAAAAATATCAATTTTTATCTTAGTTTGTCAAAATTAACCTAGAATGAATAATTTCAATTTTACTTTCTAAAAAAGATTTTATGAATAATCAAAAATTATGAATTTAACTATTAATCATTTTATTTATACTAACTTATTGTAATATGATTAAGTAAAAAAATTTTTTAATATTAATTTGATAGATATAATGATAAGAACATTTTCAATCAAAAAAATATATATTTTAAAAAAATTATTTTTTTCTAGAAACTGTTTTTTAAACATAATGTATATTATTTTTAATTAATAAATATAATCTAAATTGATGAATATTTTATATTAAAAATATATATAATATATAATTTTTTTTAATTTAAATGCATATATTTATGATTTATATCTATATAGTTGATATAAGATCATCTCATACTTGATAAAAAAAATTTACATATCATTTTTAAATATGAATTTCAAGCTTATTTTAAATAAACATTTTATAATTGTTTTATTATAATTTAATAAAATTTATTTAATATTTATAATAATTATAAATAATATATGTTAATAAATATATGTTAATTATTATACATAATCATGAGAAATTACTCTAAAAATTAACAGTGATTGTTATAGTTAAAATAACGTTTATCGCATTACACGCGGTTGTGTTAAAAATAATTTTCCACACATAGAAATTTTTTTGGTAAATAATATTTATTATTTAAAATAATTTTTTTTATAATTATATAATAAGGATTATTTTATTTTATAAAGAATGGATTAATTATCTAGGTTTTAAACAACTTACCATGGTGAAAACTATAATGGTAAAAGTAGGTAAACATAGAATAAAAGTGATGAAAAATTTTCATACATGGTTATTTATTCTATTAGATGTTTGGAGCAATAATAAATTCCAAAAAATCCATTATTTATCATTTTTTAGGCACATGCTGTGATAGATACATTCCATTATTCAATAGTTTTTTGTTTTTAAGAAAATATCAGTACTCCTCAATTATAAAATATAACTCACTCCCCTCACTTAATCAGACCTATCAAGAACATTATATCAAATAAAACCTACAAAATTGCCTCCCAAAATAAATATCAACATTATATAGGAATAACTATTCCCAAAAATTATAACTATATTCTCCTTAATAAGATATCCTAATGAGGTGTCTCTAAGAGAATGTATTCTTTGTAAAAAAGTTCTTCCTTTTTATGATTTCTTATTCTAAATTAAATTTGAAATTTAAAAATACAATATTATAACACTGGTAACTAAAATATAGCAATATTTAATTATCTAGATTTAATAATATTATCCATATCCTCTTCTATAAAATGGGAAAAAAAATCATTGATAGTGTGTATGATGGACTACCACGTCGTGGACAATTATAAATTGTTTTCTGTCAATATTTTTTCTAAATTAGATATAATTATGGGTTTAATGTATTTATATAATATTTTTGACACAATTATAAATCTGGAATTTTAATATCACATATATCTTCTCACTCTCTATTTCTTTTAATATACGATAACATAAATAGTGTGTATGATGGACTACCTCCTTGTAGTGTGATTTCAGTTTTTTCAAATACACTTTAAATAAAATGTAAAAAGGATACATTTAATGAATATATGTGATATATAAAACAAGATATTAATTATAAAAAATTAACAAACCACACAGTTTGTTACCCTTCCCCCATTAAGAAATTATATCATCACTCACTCATACATACAACTTACCATCTCCAAGAAGCGATGCGATTCATTTTCCATGTATAAATTTCATGAATAGTTAGAAAAATGAATCTAAATATTAAATATTATATTTATAAAATTGATATTATTCTTGGGATAATATTTATACATACTATATACATGAAATGTAACATTCATTTTATAACATGAATGTGAAAACAAGGCAATTAACACCCAAATTACTAAAAATAATGAACTATTATTAATAAAAGGATAGTAAAACGTTATAGGAGGATCAAATGTGATAATCTAAATATTAATATGGTTTTATTTTAAAATTTATACATCCTTAGAACCATTTTATAGGAGGTTAAATATTTTTCAACCAAAGGGAAGCGAGATGTATGGGATCTTGTCTCAATTTTTAATCTATTGCGAAATATACATTAATATTCACTTATTAAATTCTATTTTGTGTATGTAGAATACATTTACTGTATTTAATGTATGTATATATATATTTTAATTTTTTTTTATTCTTTCATGGGCTTAGAATTTAAAGCATACCTAATTAGTAAAAATTATTGTTCAATCTCACATTATTTTGTGATTGTTATCTTTCTCTTCAAACAATAAATTTATTGAAAGAATTTTTATTTTGGAAAATACATCTCACATAAAAATATATATTATTTATTCCATTGATTAGATTATTTTCTAAACTCTTTACCATTTTTAAATATAATATTTACATAAAATGTAATTGGATTACGTCAGGAAATATTGATAAATACGTAGTACTTAATCAATTTTGATATTTTTTATAAAATTAAATTGTTTATGAACTAAATTAAGAATTTGATATATTAAAAATACTGGGGAAATTTACTGACAATAGGGTATTGGAATTATATGGCCCCTCAATTAATTGAAATGTCTCTAGAAATAAATTTTTTGGCAAAATTATGTAGATTTTACACATAGTTTTTTACTATCTATTGAGTGATCTTTGTAGTTGATGTTTCATGATTCCTTGGATCATGATGTATAACAATTCATTAATTTTATAATTTATAATTTATTTATTATTATTATCGATGATGTTTTCCAATTAATATTAACTATATATTCATTTCATTACTATTTCATTCATTAAATCGCATGTATGTTCAGTTATTTACCATAAAATATTGATTGACTATTTATTCATGAGAGATTCCATTATATGAAGACCTTACCAATAATTTTATGTCACTCTTATTTTTTTATTTTACCTAGTATATGAAGAATAATTCTTTTAATGTGTTCAATAATGGAATATTTTTCTATTATAATGTGTTGTATATTATTTGCATATGTAGAATATATATAACAAGAGTATATTGTTCTATAAAACGATTAAATTGATCACCCCTTCATGATTTGACCCCCTTATTTATATTATAATGTAATAATGTGTACACTAGAACTAGGATAATAGATTCAGTGTCATTACATGGTTGTTTCATTAAAAATTCATTATTTAAATATGTCTATTCATGTGTTGGATGTTATAAGGTGTTACATAAAATAAATTGGGAGTAATGAAAATAAATATTATTATTGTTTTCTATTTCGGTGTAATTATTAATAAAAATTGATTATTGTTATTTAGTTGGGTGTATGTCCATCCAAGCTTATTTATGGTGATATTTTTTGGTTTAATTACATCCTTGGGTATTTTTCAGTTTGGGGGTTGAACATGACCTCTCCTTAGAGGGTTGTAATATGGGTTATATGAGATTCCTTCTAATATTGATATGATTTGATTTATAAGATTATCCTATCTAGGGAAATTAAATTTCATTTAGATATTTTTCTTTCCTATATGTTTGTGATGTGGGTTGTATGGTATTCCTCTTAAAAGGTTAAGAAATCCCATAAGGGAATGCTCAGTTACTAATTTGGCATGTTATCCAACGAATAAAGGGATATGAATCCATGTGGTTTGTGACTATATTTATTGAAATATATAATATAGTGAGATGTATATTAAATAAATATATCATATAGTGAGATACCCAAGTGGTTTGTGCCTATATTATGAGTATATTAGAGAAATATATAATATAGTGAGATGTCTTATAATGAAAACAAGGCGTTTGTCGATAGGTCATGATTGTATTTTTTGGGATGTGATGGTTTCATGTGATCCATCCTTGTATTTAATGATAGTATAATTAGGCCATTTTTATGGTCTATTTGAGACCCATATTCAGTGTAGTACATTTATAGGATACTCTATATTATTAAGCGGATATAAAAATAAACAGTTTCCTCAGTATATTAATGATATGTCATGGGATGATAATAATTTTAGATAGATGGTCATGTTGTATTTTAATTATTGAATGTTGTGATTATTGAAATGTAAGAACTACATTATCATTATAGTGGAATGGAAATAAGGTTTTTTTCCTTAATGTTATTCCATGCACTGATAAGGGGATGGATCTTTACTGATGGTCATGTGTGGCTGTCCAATGGGAGTTAGCTAATCAATATAAGAAAAGTAAGTTAGGCATAGATGTGGTTGAAAATTACTCTCCCAGACAATGTGTAGTCTGCATCATTTCAGGTCATAAGTTTCATGTTGTATTTATTTGTGGTATTTGACCTCAATCTATATCTATCGATAAAAATTTTAATTAAATTGATCGATTTCGTGCTGTAGTAAATAGTGGCATAGAAAAAAATCATACCATTGACCCTAGGAAGAGAGTTGAGAAATGAGTTCATCTAGATAAAAAAAGAGTGATCTTGAGTGAAGTTGTTACTTAATGATGGAATATAGTGTACTAAGTTATTTTATAAAAATTATAAGTGAATTAATATATTTGAGAATACACTATTATATACTTTAGATTTGAAACTTATGTTTCGATTATACCTTAGTAAATGTTAGTTGTGACATGATTGATAGACCTAATTGAAGGGTTTTTATGGTTATGTAATGCCTCTTGGGTGTATGTATCTATGAAATGTTGAGAAATATTTTAAATACAAAAATATGGGTATCAATATGTTAAAATCATTTTATATCAGTATGTTCTGTAACTTACCAGTATGAGTTGCTGCTTATGGTCTGGTGTAGTGACATAGTTTTTTTAAGGAAATATATTGGTATGGGGACCAGGTCTGTTGAATGGAAAATTTCATAGAAATGATGCAGTTATATATGATAGAACAAGGATTCATTTCATGAATGTAGTCTCATGGTAGAGGATATAGTTGTTTATGAAAATTTTATGGAGATGCTTGGTTGTAAAGATATATGGGTGATAGTCTCATGTATACTAGTGACATTGTCCTTTAGTGAATTGTTTCAATGAATTATAAATTCCAAAATTTTATATGTGTTTTATCATCAAAAAGGGGTTTCTATAACAATTCAATGACATAATATGTAGGTCCCTAGGTTTTTATAGATCGTCAATATAATGGGGTACTGGTTGGGAAATTGTGTGTGAAATTGGATTTGATGACTCAAAGATGGATTGGTGACTATCATTTGGGATATGATAAGAATTATGATGAGACTGAGAAAGAGTGGTATGAGGTTTATGGATATTTCTCTCAACATATAGTAATACATTCTAGAACAATACCTGTAGGACATCAGAAATTACATTGTTCATTAGGGCCTGATGGCCAATCTAGTTCACCAGTGATGCATGAGAGACTTTATATGCATGTGAAGTGTTATGGGATAATGTGGTAACTATCCATACCTTTATATGTAACTGGATTTTATGAAAATTCATGTTCAAATGACATTTTGACGTTTAAAAATTCTAATTATTGAATTCATATAATGAATCAACATTTTTATAGATAAAAAAATATTTTAAAGGAATGTCTCAAGGTTTTATCGAAGGTGTAGGAGTACTGAAACGTTTTATACGGTGAATATGGAATCAAAGGTGGAATAATAATGAATTTTGAATGAAATCGGGCACCAAGTCTGGGTGCATCCTTTATCTTATGAGGATCTAGTGGTGTGTGATCTCTTACTAAGGACCCCATGTATCTTTTGATTTTAACCATGTATGTAAGGACACAAAGAATCAGGGTTATAGAATTAAATAGTTGTTTTAAATCTAGGTCATATAGTAGTTATTATTGTTAGAATTGATATTAAAATTGAAAATCCAAGAGCTAGGACACCTCAAGGTAGTGTTTTTACATATGATTAAGTGTACAGATAGTGATCAATGGGGTATATAAGGGTTTTGTGTGGTTATTTTTTATAGTAATTATAGAAAAAATACCAATGGACATAATGGTTCAATACAAGTAACCTATCAAGGACAGAATATGTTAATTACCCATTTTCTATGAAACTTAGTAACTAAAATTCCCTTGATGAGTATCCTACATTATCAATGTGGGATGTTTAAATTTTATTTTAAATTTTTAACAATTTAACTAGAAGACCCCTACCCCTTTTAGGATAATTCACGTCCAATCCATTATACCTATATCACCTTCATTTAAAACTATATCCCCCCACCACCATTATTTCAATGGTTTCTAGGGGACAATTTTTCTAAATCCTCGCAATAAGTTCTACATAAACAAATATTTTTGGCCTATTTATCCGATTTCATGATTTTAGAAAAATAATAAAAAACATGGTCATGAAAATCGATGAGTTAAATAATATGGTAGTTTGGTAGGTGTTTTCATTAAAATTTTACCATATCTTGTGTGTCTCTACGAGACATGCATGTTTTTACTAGGGGTTTTGAGTTTGGGATTTTTTGAATGGGAATAATTGAATCTTTAAAATTGTGATATGGAAGGGTATATCATCCTTGTTATAAATTAAGATTATGATGAATAGTTAGGCCATATTATTGTAGCATATAAAATAAGATTCTAATGATAGGTGCCTCTTGTCCAGTCTACCATTACTTATAAGAATCTTCAATGTTGTGGTTTATTTTGATGCACATGATTGAGGATAGTTGAATATATATTTTTTTCTTACATGATGAGGCCTTAGGTAGAGATTATAGCGATTGATTCTCTTTTACAATCACGTGGTAAGTGAGTGTATTATACCTTATGATCCTTTAAAATCCAATCTAGGTGTTAGATTGTGTTAATTGGGTTCACATGGGTTGACTTTATCTGTCTTGAGAGAGGTGTTGGTTATTATATGTCTTAGGGTTTAAGTGGATTTCTTTTCCTAGAGCACATAGTGTAGGCTTGATGGGTGTAGGTTATGGTATGAAGATCCATTAGATTGATGTGTCATATATTCCTTTTTTCTCTATTTCTAAGGAAAGGCATGGGTTTATTGTTATTTGTGTTCAATATCTTTATAGTAGTAACCCCTATTAGTGGACCAGTCTATAGTGATATCCTTATCACCCCTATAGGATTAGAGTGTGGAATGTGAGTTAAAATTCCTAAGTGTCAACTAACCATTATGGTGTTTTGTGAGAGATAGAGAGTAATGTGGGACTCTATATGTGAGTTCTTTATGGAATAAATGTTTGTTTGAAACCTTATAGGGGTTTTCTCTATTATGGAATCCATGTGTGACAAGTGATTTTGAGTATAGAAGTAATTTGAAAAAAGAGCCTCTGAATCCTAATGGGAAGTTTTATAGCTACAATTTTATTTTTGTTGGGTGAGTATAGTTAGATAGGTTTTGGTTATTAATGATGATCACTTTTGTGAAGAATACTTTAATGTTGCACAAGGCATGGATTAGTGTCTAATAGGATGATATACTGTGGCTATATATCTAACATTATTTTTTTTATGTTCCATAAATATGATCATACAATCGATGATAATTCTTGATATGAGGCCTCTCCAAAACTTACTATAATGAACCGAAATATTATATATGGAAACATATTTCAAAATAAACATGTTTCAATATTCTTTATTGATATAATATAGTATAAAATAAATTCAGAGATAATATTATCCTATAACACTTAATTATTAATTTACAAATTCTATTTTGAAAGTAAATATGTTCATATTATGATCGTTGGGAATTGTGGAAAATTGTATAATATATATATTTGAATGTATAAATTTTAATTTTAATTTTATAATTATTTAATACTATAGAAAACTAAATGATCTAATTTTTGAAAATGGCCTGAATGATGGCCTCACGTAAAAAGATAATCTCTTATAAATCTTATTTATAAGATCTTATGAGTGGATAGAACCATGGGGATTCTCCCATAACCAAGCACATTCACAACTTCAAAAATTGCTGGTTGACAAAAATCCCTTATTGGGGAATTTCATGTTGGTGGATATCACCAATCCATCAACGTTGACTAAACTATGCCATGAGAATACCACCATTGCACACAATACCACAATAGATTATACTATTGTGATAAGCGGTTTTGTAAATATGTAGTGACCCTAAATCTAGTAATATATATATAGTAATTAATTATTACATTAATACAAGATATGGGGGATCTCACCATGATTTATCTATTATTTTCTCAGTCTTGGTAAAAAATTTATATATATAATTTCCATATTATAGTGAACGAATAAAACATTGCCCGAAAACACTTATTTAATCCTTGAATAACCTTCAAGAATTCATTCATCATATCCTTGGGAAAGGAAAATAAATAAAGGGAGATCTCGTAGGAAAAAAAACTGAACAATAGAATTTATCATGAGTAAATGAGTCATCATTATATAGATGAGTGGATAGTCAAAACAAATTCCATTCAATCAATATCTTTGGTTCAATGTATATACATGTATAATATCAACATAAAATATCATGTATGATAAAAAATAATTTAACAATAGAGGAAATGAAAAAATATAGACATTCATGGGATTACTATGAAGTTCATAGTGAATATATCATCAATCTAAGATTCACGGCCTTGGCCATGAGACCTTAATTGTGTGGGTTGGAATAGAACAATTATATAAATAATATGGCCCCAAATTTCCTCTCATGATACATTTTTATTCGTTAATGGGGTATATATTGATATTTTCCACAAATTTCTCATGAATTACTAATGAATTAATCACATGTGGAATTTTAAATATAATTCATCTATATATGTCTTATAAATTTTCACTTATCTGTATTAATTGAAGAATGTGAATTATTTCCATAGTCCAAAAAATTATTGATAAACATTATTCAACTGATACCATATATATAAATGGTATATGGTTAAGACAACCTCAAAGTTCTATAAATCATTCAATATTAATACACGATTCATAAAATAGGCACATATAGAAGAAAATAATTTCTAATAAAATAATGGAGTGTGATATTGAATATGACAATGGGAAAATGAATGAATAATAAATAATGAATCTATATAGGATTTAAAATGACCATAAATTCATTAATAATTAATCTTTTTTGTAAGACGTAGACTTTCAGTAAATAAATGAAAATATAAGAAAGAAATTAAAAAATGAATTTCTTGAATATTTTTTTGAAATAATTTATCAATCACATATAAAATTCATTCCATCCTTTTAAGAATATATGACATTTTTTTGATAATGATTTATATAAAAATATATATAATATTGAGAAAAATATTTTTTTGGAAATAATCATGGAATATTTTAAACGATGATTCAATTTACTGAATTATCCTGACATATGTAAAATATATTATTGTGGTATACATTAAAAGAAAATAATTTTTCACACTTTTGGATAAATTCATGAAAATGAATGTTTGGAAAACATTTCAAAATATTATCTTAAGAAAAATTTTAAATATATCCAATCGTAGTGAGAATTAAATTTTAAGTACACTTCAGAAATAGGTAATAACTTATATCTTAAAATTTAATTAACATGTATATGGACGAAAAGTATTACCAACTGAAAAGAAGAAATAAGGTTTGAATCCATTATGAGAAAATTAATTTATTCATCTGGTTCCAAATAGATAATAAATTGAAAATGAACTTTTAAAACCCAAATAAATGTATATTATATGAAATATATTCGTTTTATAATATTAGGACCATGAAAATTACCCATATAAAATTTAAACATTAAGAATCGTGAAAAAAATGAGAATATAATAGAAATCACTTACCTTTGATCTCGACTTAGTCATACTTATTTGATCCTCAAGTGTGATAAATTTAAATTTATTAAATACTTTATTGAGAGAAATTTTAACAAATATTTCATTTTTTGGTCTAATTTATAATCATCTAAAATCTATTAATTGAGTAGTGCTTTCTTATATAAACGATATAATTTTTTAAATTCAATTTATCCAAAATTAATTATTTATATATTTTAGGTTTGGATAAGTTATGAAATGGATTGATAATATCCATAATTTTTGAAATCTAAAGACTATTTCTTTTGGTTAAATTCATCTTCAAAATCATTCATGCATGGTTGTTATGGAAAAACTATTCACATCGCTTCACAGAGTTGGTAGTTCAGATGTACGCAAAAGAAATGTATTCATTTTCTAGTAGATAATATGAAATTAATTAATATGATAAATAATATTCCCAAGATCGAAATTATTCATTAAATATAAAATATATTACATAATTTCAACATTAAACCCATCCAAACAAAGTGGTTATAAAAAATGAATTACATCTTTTTGTGAAGAAGGTATTCCAGACATTCGCCCGAGCGATGTTTTCTTTTTATTTAAAATTCAAATGGAGATGAATAAGGGATATCCCATCAGAAAAATAAAATATAAGTATATGAAGTTTATGGATGATAATATATTAGAATGTTTTTTGAGGTATAAAAGAATATAAAAGAAGAAATTAAATGAAAGAACTCATTTTAAATTTTTACCTCTTCTTTTGATTCCTATTTTATATTACACATTAACGTTATTATAATAGACTTAATGAATGAACATAATTACTAGAATGTGTATATGTATTATAAACATGTATTTTTTTAATTAATTGGTCCAGATTAGTGGCTTTGTGTTTGTTAATAATAATGGAGAGTAGGTTCTCATTTAAAAATAAGGTTGGTTTCAAACATGAAAATACAAAAAAATATTGTTATATAATATTTTTCTAATTCACGTGAAATGGATATAAAATTTCATAGATTAATAAATATGAATAATATTATACTCATATACTCAATGAATAAATTTTTAAAAAATTAGATGTTATTTGTAAATCATATCTTCTTATATAACCCCATTATTAACCCTATTTAACATAAACTATATTAAGAAATGCGTCACTCATTTCTTGTAATAAAAATATTTTTTAAAATTCATTATTTAACCTAAAATAATTTGGGACCATGTTTGGTGAAGAAATAATTTTGAAGATTTTTCTATTGCAGAGTGTTGTCTTTTGTTGTCAAAGAGGATAAATCAATTCAGTTTGTAAAAGCCTTGGATAAATCAAATGATGCTTTGCTGATTTTTATTCTAAAAATATCATAAGTTAGGAGAACATATGATGCAGGACATATAATTGAAATTGGGAGTAAATGTTCTGAGTTTGTGATGAAATAATAATAGTTGTTGAAGAATCCAAATCTCAGAAAATAAGCGTGAAGGTTATGGCCAAATCATATATTGAAGGTGGTGATGTTCTCCTGTGTTTGCCAAAATTTTGGGCCTAAAAATAAGAAAATGAAGACATGTGTTTTTGGTAGATTAATTTGCGTGATAAATTTAATGGAATTGGAATAGTTGTGCACAATTGAGGTTTCAGGATCAGAACATCGAAATTTGATAAAGGCATGGAGTGGACGAAAAAATGCGAAAAGTGCATGAAAAATGAGGTTGCACGAATGATTGGTTTTGTGCGTAATATGGAATGTTGTGTTAAATTTTGTACAAAAGGGTTGTTTTGAGATCATAATGGAAAAAATTTAAATGTCCTGAATTGCGTGAAAAACTCATGAAATTGCATGAAATATGATGCTCTGTGAAAGTATTTTTACGCACATGAAGAGGGTTTTACGTGCAGAATAGTGTTTTTCGCATAGGGGAAAATGCCTATAAATATGAGGTGACCCACTCTCATTTATCAAGGCTCAACACTTAGTGGAATATTGACCTCTTAAGTGTATAAAAAATAGTCTATGTTAGTTGCGCAAGAAATAGAGAAGTTTCATGAAAAAGGGAAGTTGCACGAAAAAATAAAAAGTTGTGCGGAAAAAGGAAGTTTCGAGAAATAGGTTTTCCATGCAAAAAATGAAATTTTACATGCATGGAATTTAAATTGCGTGCGTGATACACTTAAAGTTGCATGAAAAAATTTGATTTCATCAAACTTATTTAGATGTGTGTATGGGAGTTCTAACTAGCTTTTGTGTTTGAAAGTAAAGACTTTAACTCCAGAGAATACACTTGTTGAATTATAAATAAGCATATAAATATTGTATTTCCAAATTTGTGCTAAGAGGGGGCACACAAACATGAGGATTTGATTCCATGTTCTACATGAGTGTATGGGTATATCTGAAACTTTTTATTCCATATCAAATTATTGTTTTCTAGTGTATTATGTGGTACTATTTTGTTTCTATACCGTACCAAGGACATTACTACTCATGTTGAATAGAGAATCGTGTAAATCTAGTGTTCTTGTGGTTGTGTGTGTTCAGTAGGGAATGAACTCTTTAACAGGAGGCGAAGTTTTTTTCAAAAATAAATGAAACGGAAAATAAAATGATATCATTGATTCACCTCCTCCCCCTCTCTGTGATACGCGGATCCTGATTGGGTAACTTCAATTGGTATCAGAGGGACAGGTTCCCTTTGTTTGTTCATTGATGAAGTTTTAGGTGTTTTGATGGAAAATCTGAATTGCATGAACAGTATGGGGATTCTGATATTTTATGGGAAGAATTATCATATCTAAAATTCTATAATGATTCCTTATCTTGTGTCTCTTGGATATGAAGTTCATGAAACTACAACAGATTCATTTCCTTCTATTGATGACAAGGTTCTTCTTACTCCTATCGATAAGAAGAATCGTGAGACTGATGGAAGAGCTAAAAAAACATTACTGTCAACTTTTTCTGAGAGTGAAATTTTAAGAGTGAAAGGTGTCGCTATATCCAAAGGAGTCTGGGGAAATCTGAAAAAAAATCTATGAAGGAAATAAAAAATTGAAGAAGGAAAAACTTCAAATATAAAGGCTGATGTATGAACCCTTAATGATGTGTGTGCTTGAATCTATTGGGGTCTTTTTTACTAGGATAAATTACATTGTTAGTAAAATTAGATTTCGTGGTAAAAATTTATAAGAATAAACATTTGTTGAAAAGATATTGAGAATTCTTCCTAAAAATTTTGATGCTAATGTTTCAGTACTAGAAGACATAGACCCTAAAACGTTTTCTCTATAAGATTTTCATGGCACTCTAATCTATTATGAAATTAGGAGGGAGAAGACTGTGAAGAGGAAAGAAAAAGATGATAGTGAAATGTCTTTCAAAGCTACAATGAAATAGAAGTCAAATAAAATTCTTATTGAAAATGAAACTGATGAATCCAACTCTGAAAATAGGTATATAAAAATTATGATGAAATTTTAAACATTTTATAAAATTGTGAAAAGAGGAGCATAGAAATACAATGGGAAAATCCCTTTGAATTTTTTTGAATGTGGAGCTGTTGGAAACATTGTGGATAATTGCCCCAAAGAATGGAAATATGTAGATAGTGATGAAGAAGACAGAAGACTCTAAAGGTCATGGAAGAATCAGGGAGATAAAGATTAATATTATGGGAGAGGTAAGGAAAAAAATTTCTTCAAATAAAAAAGAAGTTTTTTTGTCAAAAAAATGAAGAAGATAATCATAGCGAGATTGAATCTGAAAAATATGTTGCTGAGAAATCTAAAAATAGTACCTTTTTGCAATAGTGAATAATGAAGATTATGAGAGTAGTTGTATTGAAGAAGAGGGAAATCAAGATGAATAGTGACTAAAGGAATATCTGAAGGATTGTTTGAGAAATATTATAATGATTGAGAAGGAAAATAAGAAATTGACAAATTAAAACTCTTCATCAAATGACCATGAATGTTTTTGTTATAAGAAACTAAAATTTGAAAGGGAGATTGATGATATAAAAAATTATATAGAGAGTGAAAAAATAATAGTGATCATCATGAATTAAAGATGAAGTCGAAATAAGATGTGTTGGAACGTTTCCAATATAAAATTTCTAAAGCTACGGAGAGGAACAGAAGGTTCAAAAGAACTGTTATAGAAGTTTGAAATAATTCATCTAATAATGATCATAAGATGGGTCAAAAAAAGATACATTTAAAGGTTGAAATGAATTTTTTAATTTTTTTGGATAATAACAATGCTGGAATGCGTACGTGTGTGGTCAATGTTATCAATAGGGAAAAATCAAAAGCATCTAAAAATCCAGAGTCTAGAAAGATTTCTACAACATTTGGTTCTGGTTAGTCTGAATAGAAATATAAGGTGAAGAAGAAAGTTAAAATTGAAAATATGAAGGTCAATTGTCATCATAATTCTAAAAAGAAGATTGATGAGAAGCATGTTCACAACTCTGACTCGTATGGATGTTTTAGAGGGAAATATTCATTCTATGGATACATCGGGTATTATAGAGGATTATGACACATGTAATGTATGTGTTGGTTTAACATACAACATTACTACTATTCCATAGGATTTTAAAGACATGTATTGAGGGGTAGTCAATCTTTTAAAAAGGAAAAAACTCAAAAGAATGTTCAGAATACATATGAGGAGGTTGGTGTGAATGTTGAGAATAAGTTCCAACCAATAAGAACTAACTATAAAAGATGTGATTGACCTGGACATCATTCTATGGGTTGCCTGATTGGGTTCCAAAAAAAGAAAAAAATTATAAATTCACAAAATCTAGATATTATAAAGTCTAACATATAGATACATGGAAACTCTGAAAAGAAAGAGTTATTGGTTGTTTGGATAGAACAGATTGACATGGCTAGGAGATTAGAAGAAGCACATAGAGAATGAATGAAAATGATGAACAGAAATCTCTTATTGTTTTAACTTCTTTGAAATCTATAAAAGAATAATGAACATGGATCCTTGATAGTGGATTTTTATCTCATATGACATGATAGAAAATCTATTAAAGAATTTGAATGATTTCACAAAAGGAATATTAAAATTTTAAAATGATGAATCTCTAGGGATCAAAGGTGTCGGATTAGCTGTCATTGGAAAATAAAAGATGAAATCTTGAAAAACACTATATGGTGATTGGATAAAACATAACCTTTTAACTATGTCACAACTCTATTATGAGGGTAAAAAATTTATCATCATAAAATATTTATTTTTTGTGAAAAGTAAAAATAATGGAAATGTTTTTACAAGAGGACAACATACAAAAAGGAATTTGTTCCAAGTTGGTGAAGTACAGAACTCTTGTTACATGGGTTTTGTGGATGAAAACCAGTTATGAAATTAATGTTTGGGACATATGTTTTATAGAAACATTAGAAAGTTATCAATGCGAGACAGTGTAAGAGATATGCCTGATTTATCCAGAAAAAGTGATGGGTGATGCAATATTTGGGAGAAGGGGAAGATTACAAACTCTATGCATAAGAGAGTTTAAATTCTCTCAAAATGACCCTTGGAACATATATATTATGATATTTTTAGACCAATGATAATTAAATCTACAAATTTAGATAAGTACTTCATTACTTTCATTGATGATTTTACTCTCATTACATGTGTTATGTACAAGTGACATAAGTCAGATGCTCTGAAAATGTTTAAGGATTTTAGGAGGAAAGTAGAGAAGGAATGAAAGTATTCTATAATGATGTTCAGAACTAATAATGGGGGTTATTATAAAAATGAATACATTGAATGTTATCTTGAGAAGCATGGAATTCATCATGAGTTCAGTTCATCATACACACCTCAATAAAATGTGGTTATTGAAAGAAATAATAGAAGTCTGGTGGAAATGGGGAGAACTATGATCTTCGAACATAGTCTTTTTCATTATTATTGGAGTCATTCCATGGGCACTATTGTGTAGATTTAGTAATGATGATTCTATAGGAAAAAATTAGATGTGATTCTATACAAAATTTTCTATAGAAAAACTCCAATTCCCAATCACGTAAGAGTTTTTGGGATTCCATGCATTATAAATTAGAAAGGAGAAAACCTTAGAATGTTTGAGCACAGAGGAGATAAGGGAATTTTTCTTGGATATGCTCTAGAAGGAAGAGGATATATAAGTCTTAACAAAGAAATAAGAAGTATTATTGATTATGAAGATGTGAAAGTTGTTGAAAATGATGAGAAATAAAAGCAATAATATACTGATGTGGAAGTTGATAAGGATAGAGAAGATTTTGTTGACAATTCTGATAATGGTGCAGACTGTGTTAATTTTACTCAAGATGAGGAATCAAACTCTGCAATCTCAATTGACGAGGATGAAATTCGACTATCTCATCCTCGGTTGGGGAAATAAGTGGAGGCTTAGAATATTTTTGGAGATCAACATTAGAGGGTTCAAACAATAAGAACAATGAATGCTATCACAAACACTTCTCTATTATCAAATGTTGAACTAAATGATGTACATGAAGAATTTGAGAATCCAGAATGGGTTCATGATATGAATGAAGATCTTGATCAGAAATAAAATAATGATACTTGGGATCATGTGCCCATACCAAACATCAAAAACATTATTGGTACAAAGTGGGTATTCCGGAACAATCTGAATGAAGAAGGTGAAGTGATAAGAAACAAAACAAGATTTTTTTGAAAAGGATATACACAAATTTAAGGCACGGATTTTGATGAAACATTTTCTCTGGTGGCATGTTTAGAAACAATCAAAATCTTTATTTATGTTGCTACACAACGAGGTTACAAAATATATCCAGTGGATGTAAAATATGCATTCTTGAATGGTGATCATGACAATGATATTTAAATTGATCAAACTTGAGGATTATTTATTGGGAAGGCTGAAAGTTATGTTTGTTGGTTGAAGAAGGATTTGTATGGGATAAAATAGGCTCTGAGGGCATGGTATTCTAAATTGGATATTTTCTTGAGGAATATTAATTTTATGAAAGGTATAGTTGAGAACAATATTTATATCATGAACTGTCATGATTTTTCTCAGATCATAATTGTTTTCGTCGATGACATTATCTTTGATTGGAATGATGAATGATCATGTGAATGATTTTCTAATGAGATGAAGAACATATTTGAGATGTCTATACTGGGAGAAATGAAATACTTTCTTGTGCTATAAATTTCACAGAAGAAGAATCACATTTTTCGATCTCAAGAATAATATGATAAGGTATTTCAGAATTAGTTTGGAATGGAAAAATAGAAACCAGTTTAAACATTGATTTCAATGGGAACAATGTTTTTTAACGATGGAGAAGGCCAGGAAGTTGATAAAAAATATATTCAAAAGATCATTGGAATTTGATTATATTTTAATGCCTCAAGTCCTAACATCGTCTATGATATTACCTTATGTGAAAGATTTAAGAGTGCTCCTAAATAATCTCATTTGATTGCTAGAAAAATAATTCTCAGATATATCAATGGCACGAATGTTTTTGGAATCAGGTATGATGGATAAAAAAATATTGATCTATTCTGATAGTCAGATATTTATTGGGAAGGAAACATCGATTATAGAAGATCCACATCTAGTGGAGTCTTCCTTCTGGGGAAAAGATGTCTTTGTTGGAATCCACAATAATAGAATTTAGTAACTCTTAGCACAACAGAATCTGAGTACGTTATTGCTACTCAAGCTACTACCCAACTCATGTGGATAAAGACTGAGTTGGAAGATCTCCTTTTTGATGTAAAGCTACAATTGATCTTAATATGTGATAATAAGAGAGAAATAAATCGTACAAGAATTGTTGTACAACATTATCCTTAAAAACACATTGAAATAATTTACCACTTCATCAAAGAACATGTGACTAAGAATGAATTGAGGCTGGAGTACATTCTTACATCAGAACAAGTTGCTGACATATTCACAAAACCATTACTGAATGAACCATCTTCTAAATTGAGGTTGAACATGGGTTTCCAACCTCCTTCTCATCAAGGATGAGGTATGTCTATTTGTCCCCACTTTCATCTTACCTTTTGATAATTTTTTCAATAGGGAGAATTGTTTTATAAATATTGTTGAGCAAGAGTTGTTTTCAACAATACATAATATTGTCATTTAAAGGGGAAGATTATTGAAATTAATAGTCTATCACATTATGATAATTTTGATTCTCACAAATATACTTAATTATTTTCTAATGATTTTATTTGTTAAGTATTTTTCAATAATTTATCATTTTATTTTACTCTTGAAATAATGACAATTTATTACAAAAGAATTCGTATTTAGCACGTTCTGAAAACACTATTCATGCCCTTCGTATTCGAGATCTACATTAACGTGTTCTAAAATCATTTTTCATACCCTACATGGAGAAACATAGCGTATGGATGAAAAGAATGTATACATTTTTAGATAATAGAAAGGTATGGTTAATCAACAAAACGTTATCGACAAAGTATGGAAGAAGAACCCTATGTTAAGAAGGAACCCTATATTTGAGATATCAGAAAAGTATAGAAGGAGAACCGTATGTAAGTATTAAATGTTATGTTTGTTTCTCAAAAGTATGGTTCATCAACCTTACTTTTGTGAACAACCATACGTTCTTGGAAAAGTATGGATCAATTAAAAGTATGGATCTTTTATCATTCATTTGAATGTTGAAGAGAAAAGTATGGATAGACAACCCTACATTTTTAATCAACCATACGTTGTCAACCCTACGTTTGATGGCCACATCATCGACCTTACTTTTGGCGTTGGAGATCTTAAAAATGATATTTTTTATGCAACGGTCAGTAAACTGATTTTTAGGTGGATTTCAATCCGATTTTAAATCTTCTATTAATGTATGGTCTTGATTGATTCAAAGTCGGTTTATCAATGATTTAAGGATCGAATTAAAATATGTTTTTTATCCCGAGTATTCAGGGATGTTACGACTACTCTGTAAATTCCAATGATTGAATTTCACGATTCAAAAGTTGACTTTTATGGATCTAAATTTGTAGGGGGAATTTTTCATTGTTATTATATATATGTATGTTTTCACTGAAACAGATGGTGATGATTATTCTATCATTCAAAAAGGGTGAAAAAAGAAAAAACAGAGACTACTCAAAATGTACAGATCTACTGATTCAAGAGGAGCGTCAAATCTCTATTTATTGAAGAAGAAGGAACACGATAAAATATTCAAGTGTTCTACATCGATGATCTACTATGGATCTGCTGCTTCTGAAATTGTGAATTATATTTCTATATCTATTGCAATGAGATTGACTTATAACAACGCTTATGTGAAGATCATTATTTATGAAGGTGACAATCTATCTACTGTCAATTTCATGATGTTGCAATTGTGAAGTGCATCTGGAAAGTATTTTCAGAATACACAAATCTTTATATTCTATTCATGAGTGACCGACTTCTTGTACTATGCTTTTTAGGTTCTGTGAGTGAACCAGAAGACTTTTTTTCTGTAATTTGTAAAAGTGTCAACTGCATGTACTCAGTTGTTGAACGGTCTATTGAAATGAGGACCAGATAGTGAAAATCCCCAAGCTCGTGGAGTAGAGAGTTAGTGGAGTGGACTAGGTGCATTCTGTACCCTGAACCACTTTACATCGTGTGTCTCGACATTTCACATTTTTGCTGAATTATTCTTCTGATTAAAGTAAAAAAGCAGAACACAATCTCGCGAAGATTTCTGAGAAGACACAATTCACCCCCCCCCCCCCCCTCTTGTCTATATTTGTTATAAACAAATACAACAAATGGTATCAGAGGATGAACATTCTGATAAATCCTTAAAAGGTTGAAAGTGATTATACAAAGATCAGGATGCCTAATAAAAGAGAGGGAATGTCTATGGTCAGATAACCATACATCAATGGGGAAAACTATGGATGCTGGATGTCAGGAATGATTATTTATCTAAAAAATGTTGGATATAAAGTATATTCGACGATTCTGACACCTTATTAAATACCAGAAAAACCTGAAACATGCAGTGCAGCTACTGAAGTAGAATATGATATGAATTCTAAGCCAATGAATGCAATTATATTTGGTCTAGGACCTGATGAATTGAAAATAGTATCTCAATGCCCGACATCATATGAAATATGGAAAACTATTGTTTTTTCTTATGAAGGAATTAAAAATATAAGGGAAATGATATATTCAACTGAAAAGCTTAAATTTGATACATTTAGAATGGTTGAAGGTGAATGAATTACTCAAATGAATGGAATATTGAAAGAGATTGTCAATAACATAACGGCATTGGGAGATCCCATTAAACAAGCTGATCAAGAATTAAAAGTACTGAGAGTACTACCTACAAAGTGGAATGGAATCTCTTCTTCAATCCGACAGTCAACACCTGTCAAGAACGTAACCATCAGAGATCTGATTGGAACACTAATAATGAATGATGTTGAGATGCAAGATGAAGCTAATGAACACAAAGTGCTTATTTAGAGAGATGGCACTTCCTTGAAAGTGTCATCACAGAGAAAAAATAGAAAGATGAAGAAAATCCTAATAGAGAAATCAGAAAGTTATGATTTATCAAATTCAAATGTGGAATAGGCTCACCTAGACAGAAGATTCACTAAATTCTACAAAAAGGAGAAGGGCTTCAAAAAATCCTTCAAAAAGGATGACAAGGAAGTCAGATGTTATCAATACAAGAAAATGGGACATATCAGACGTGACTATCCTCAGCTAAAAGAAGACAAGAGAATGAAATTCATAAAAAGAAATTATTATGAGAATAAGTACAAGAAATCCTTGAATGAAACATGGAATGTATCTGAAGACTCCAGTAGAACTTCTGAATCAGACATAGAGAAGGAAGAAGTAAATTTGAAAGCTAACATGTGTTTTATGGCAGATACAGATGAGGTATAATCTTACTACTCTTCTGACTCTAGTTCCGAATCTAGTTACTGTAATGAAAAACTTGCAACTTACTGCAATATGCTTGATGAAAATAGCATTATTTGTTTAAGAATAAAAAATATTTAAAGAACATCTACAAATCTACATCTAATTGAAGAGATACAATGATAAAACAATATAAGGAGTTCACTGAGAAGTTAGACTCAATTAACACTAACAATACAGATTATAAATCAAGGATAAAATCTCTACAAACTGAAGAGAAACCTATAAAAGTGAAGCCCTTATTTTTACTAAAGGAGAAAATACATTAACTGAAATTCTTGAGAAAATTGTCATTAAAAAGGAATGATTTGGAATTGGCAGTAAAGGTGAAAACCCCAAGCTGTTCAAGAATTATTTTATTCCAAGTTAAAAAGACTAGATTGTAATTACTGTGGAATAAGAAGGCATACTTATAAAAATTGTTTCTTAAGACAACCCCAAATAAGTGGTATTAAGAAAGATTTTGTATCAAATGATTTATTTGTCTCTTGTGAAATTAGGAAAACAAAGAAAGTCTGGATTCCCAGATCTCTGCTAGATAACACCCTCGGACACAAGAAAATATGGGTACCAAAGGAAATTGTATAACTTCCCTTGTAGAGAGTAGGTCAGACAATAAAAAATGACATATGGTACATGGACAGTGGCTACTCAAGACATATTAGTGGGAGCTCATCAAACTTCTCTACACTCACACAAAAAGATGGTGGACTAGTCACATTTGGTGACAATGCCAAAAAAAGGTCATTTGTATTGGAACAATTGGAAATCTAGAAGCTGTCTCAATCAACAAATTACTTTATGTACAAGGATTTAAACACAATCTGATAAGTATTTATAAACTATATAATGACGGTTATGTTATTGATTTTTATATCAATTTTCGGTCTATTTTCAAGAATAAACTGCTTAAATTTAGAGCACCTAGAACTGACAATGTGTATACTATGGATTTAAATTCCTTGTGTAAACAACAGGTAAACTACTTAACTACTAAAGTGAATGAATCATGGATCTCGCATAGGATACTTGGACATTGAAATGTATATGTGTTACATAAATTATATGAGAAAAAATTAGTTTCTAATTTTCCTAGTCTCAGATTTGAATGTAACAAATTCTGTGATGCATGTCAACTAGGCAAGCAACACAAATAATCCTTCAAATATGTTAATAGAATTGCTACATATGAACCTCTAGAACTATCCATATGAATTTTTTTGGACCTTCTAGAGTAGCAGGCCTGGTTGGTAAAATATATGTATATGTTTTATTTAAATGTTTTTGAAAATATTTTTAAAATGAAAAAGTTTTTAAAATAATTTCATTAAGAAGTGATATGGTGGAGAATTTGAAAATCAGGATTCTGATTGCTACTCCTCAAAAATGGGTATTAAACACACGTACTCTGCACCAAGAACACCTCAACAAAATGGAAATGTTGAATGAAAAAATAGGACTATTCATTAAATGGATTGGAGTATGCTAAATAAATATAGTCTTCTTAACTATTTTTGTGCAGAAGCTATAAGCATAGCCTGTTATATAATGAATAGAGTTTTAATTAAAAATCTTTTGAAAAAGACACCCTATGAACATTTAAATAACAGAAAACCTAATGTTAATTACTTTAATATGTTTGGATGAAATGTTTACATCATGAACACCGATGATAATCTTGGTAAGTTTGATACAAAATACGATGAATGAATTTTCGTAGGATATTCTGCTACCTCCAAAGCTTATAGAGTCTATAATAAGAAGCCAGGTCTTTTTGAATAATCAGTTCAGGTAAAATTTGATGATTCTGAACCCTTTAAGAAAAGGATATAACAAATGGATGAATCTGACTGTAATGATAACATGAGACATGAGAACTTGAAAATTGGTTTTGAAAAAGATATAAATGAAATTCAGTTATGTTCAGAAGAACATGATTCTAATGAACCTATAAGTGTACTACCTAGATAGGATGTAACCCTAAAGAACCACCCTTTAGAAACTAGAATAGGTTTCTTATATATAGGAATGAAAACTAGAAGAAATATAGGAAATCTTGTATAATTTTCTGCCTTTCTGTCCTAATTAGAACCCAAATCTATAGAAGAAGCAATAGATGATGAATGATGGATGATAGGAAATCAAGAATAATTAAACCAATTCAAATGAAATAAAGTTTGGAAATTAGCTGAAAGACCACAGAATTATCTAGTGATAGGAACCAAATGGGTCTTTAGATATAAGCAGGATGATTAAGGAATAATAACTAGAAATAAACCTATACTTGTAGATAAAGGATATAATCAGGAAGAAGGTATAGATTATGATGAAACCTTTTCACCTATAGCTAGATTAGAATCTATTACGATCCTTTTAGCCTATGCATCTCATATGAACATTAAATTATTTCAAATGGATGTAACATCTGCCTTTTTAAATGGTTATTTAATGGAGGAAGTTTATATTGAGAAACCTCATGGTTTTGAAAATTCTCAAAAACCAGATTCTGTTTTTAAACATACTAAAGCTCTTTATGTCCATAAACAAGCACCTTGAGCTTGGTATGAAAAATTTTGCTCTTTTCAATTTGAAAATTATTTTATTGTTGGAATGTAATATCCCACAATTTTCATGAAAATTGAAAATTCTAAAATTTTATTGGTTCAAATTTATGTTGATGATGTAATTTTTTGATCAACTAATAAAACCCTTTGTCATGAGTTTTCAATGTTAATGCAAAAATAATTTGAAATGAGTATGATGGGAGAATTAAATTTCTTTTTTAGGTCTTAAAATTTATCAAATAGATTTTGGAAATTTTTTGAACCAAAGAAAATACATTACTGATATATTAAAGAAATTTGGACATGAAAACAGCAAGACATATACAATTCATACGTGCACTAATATAAAACATGATTTGGATGAAACTAGAAAATCAGTTTACAACAAGTTATATAGAAGTATGATTGGTAGTTGGTTATATTTAACTCCTGACAGGCCATATATAATGTATTCAGCATGTCTTTATGAAATATTTCAATCATATCCTAAAGAATCTCATTTAACTGCTGTTAAAAGAATTTTTAGATATTTAAAAGGAATTGTTTCTCAGTCTCTTCTTTATCCCAAAACATCTGATTTTAATTTAATTTCATATTCAGATACTAACATTGGGATTTGAAGATTAGATAGGAAAACCACGTCATGAACATGTCACGTTTTAGGGAAATCATTAGTGTCATGGTCAAATAAGAAAAAACATTCAATTTCCCTGTCAACAGCTGAGGCAGAATATGTTTCTGCTGGCAGCTTTTGTGCACAAGTGTTATGGATGAAAAATATTATTATGGAATTTCCACTAAATTTTAATAATACACCTATTTTATGTGATAATAATACTGTTATAAATATTTAAAAAATCATATTAATCATTCTAGGAATAATCATATTGATATCAGACATCATTTTCTAAGAGATCATGTTCTTAAAATGGATATATCTTTGGAATTTGTAAGTACTGAAATTCAATTAGCTGATGGTTTTAATAAACCACTTCCCACTGCAAGGATTGATTTTATTCAGGGGGTGCTATGTTTATTTAATTTTAAATAAAGCATTATTTAATTTTTTATATGTTTTTTCTTTATTTTAATTCTATTTAAATTAATAGATTTATTTATTTTCCAAACAAAATGAACTTTTTTTCCCCGTGTAAACGTTTTTATTTTATTTTATGTTCAAAATCATTGTAATGATTAAAAAAACACGGGAATCAAGGTTGTTAGAAACCTTTCGTCTATTGAACCGTTTTATTTATACCAAAATCCTTTCAAACCCGCGAAATCGTACCACTGCTTGAAAACCCTAATCTTGGAACCTCTGAAACCATAATATTTAAACCTTCAGAGATTCCCACAGAAATGACAAAAAAAAGAGAGATGATGAAGTTGAAACTAGTAGTGCCAAGAAAAAATGCTCAAAAGGAAAAAAAACATACAGGGAAAGGCGATTGATCTCAAATGGCTATATCAGACAAGACTCCTATTAAAACAAGCACAGTCATTTCAGAATCTAGAACAGACTTTCAAAAGTGAGAATAAAAAAAATTGTATGAGGTAGAGCTTCGACATTTCTTTATGTCTGTACAATTTAGTCTGGGAGATAATGAGGACACTATACTGGCTAAGATAGAGGATAGATATTTTTCGATCTCTTCAGTTGAAACTGGTCAGATTTTGAACTGCCCTCATGAGAGAGCTTTTCATTATGATTTAGAAAATATTGGAGATTGTGTGCATAAATCAGAGGACATAATGTCGTTAGTTTTTGGTACTACATCTGTAAAGAATATTTCCTTAAAGGATCTGGATCCAGATCAGAAAATTTTGGTAAATTTGTGCAAACAGGTATTTCCCCGGTGATGTATGAGATGGAAAAGATATTATATCACGATATGTATATAATGTATATTTTTCTCAGAGATATTAAACTCAATTTCCTAGGTATATGGTAATATTCCTATGATGTTGTTGTTAGAGTGATGTCTGAATGAACACTTACCCTTTTGAGCGATTCATCTCCAAACTGTTGTTTAAGAGAGATATGGTGAGACTAGTGGATTCCAAAGTGCATTGTGATCACAATAATTTGTTTAATTCTATAAAATTAAGAAATATTGGATATTTCAAGAGCACTATAAAAGAAAAACATTTTTCTGTAGGAGCTGAGGATGAATTAGAGAGTGCTCAGGCTCAATCTGCTAAGTCCAAGGAGGGACAAGATGAATCGAGAGTCAACACTACAGCAAGAAGGATCAGATTTGATGTGGAAGATACTGAGGATGAAATAAGTCAATATGGGATTCATTCTCAGAGGAAAAGAACTGTTATTGCGGCACATACTTCCCCTGAGCTGACCATAAGATATTTACTCTCTTATAGATTTGTCAGAGAAAAGGTTGTTGAACAATCTCAAGAACAGACTGTGGTTGTTACAGACCATGACCCAGAAAGAATTGAAGTTGAAAGATTAGAACAACAGGTTTTAGCTGATGTTGAAGTTACACTTCAACAAGATAAGGAGGCACAGCCTGGTGAGGAAGTGGCAAGACCTCAAGAAACTCTAGATGAAATAATTTTAGAAAATAAATTGGACAAACAAATTGCTGATGTTCGTAATGAGCATGTTTCTAAAGCTCACAGAGAAGTACCTCAAGAGGATTTTTCTATGATAGAGTCTGAAAAGGACTGTGAGGAAAAATATATGGGCCAAACTACTCAGGAAAAGGAGAAAGGAAAATCTAATGCAGATTCACTACCTTTAGTACTGCTGCATCACACTGAACCTGTGAATAAGAATCAAGCACAGGGGGCCACTGATTCATGGAATAACGAAGTTGAAGAGCTGTACAGAATGTTATATCAACTTAAATCTGAGAATGATACTCTGAGAAGAGCCTTAGCATCAGAATAGTTGAAATTTCAAAGGCATAATGAGAGTACAGTTTCAAGGCAAGAAGTTGGAATTTTTAAATAGGACATGCTGAATGTTGTTGACAAATTGATATCTGAAATGGTTATGAAGTCATATTTATCAGATCTTAAATTGTTTATAGAGACACAATTCGCATCAGATTGGAATAGTGCTGCTAGTGGATCAGGAACTTCACCAGATTTAATCAGAAGGTTTCAAGCTATCACAGCTGCAATGAGCAACATGAATGACAGGTTGCAAGATCTTTAATGCAACGGTGCTCCATTATCTGTTCTGTTAGATAATCAGAAATTCTAGGTTGATCAGTTCACATCCAGTGAGCTAGGAATCATCTCTATCTTAAATTAATTCACGGAGAAGTTTTCTTTGATTATGGAGAAGGAATAAAGACTTCATGAGTTTTTCAGATTCAATCTCATTGAAGACATTCATATGACTCAAGTGTCCATAGATATTATTATTAAGCTCGGTGATGGATTAATGAAAAGGTTGATGGAACAGTTAAAAGAAATCATGTCTTGAGTCCAGAGAAGATAAACCATACCTAAACACTGACAAAACCTTGATTACTATATTTATCATTTTTGTACTTTTAATGAAAATATGTTTCATTATATTTATTTGTTTTACTATTCTTATTTCAATATTCCAGTAATCTAGATTAAATTAATGCTAAATAGTTAATAATATAATTTACTTATGTTCAGTGCTGCATTAATCCCTGTTATGTTCCATATTCTATCATTCTTTTTGATATCACAAAAAGGGGGTGAAATTTGGAAAAACACAATGTTTTTATATTTATATTTAAATTTATTTTATTGGGGGAGAAATTAAAAAATGGATAAATCAAAGGGAGAAATTAATATTGTATATATCTTTTCAAAATTAAAAACTATTTGAAATTACTTTTGTAAGTTAATTTCATTAGTTATTTTATGGGTTTTGTGATCATCAAAAAGGGAGAGAATGTTGAGAAAATGTTGTTTTCAACAATACATAATAATATTATTTAAAGGGGGAGATTATTGAAATTAATACTCTATCACTATATGATAATTTTGATGCTCACAAATATCCTTAATTATTTTCTAATGATTCTATATGATCAGTATTTTGCAGAAATTATTTTTTTATTTTACTCTTGAAATAACGAGAATTTATTACTAAAGTATTCATATTTAGCATGTTGTAGAAACACGGTTCATACCCTACTTATTAGGGATATACATTAGCATGTTCTGGAAACATTTTTCATACCCTACGTAGAGAAACATAGTGTAAGGATGCAAAGCGTGTATACTTTTTGAGATTAGAGAAAAGTATGGTCAATCAACCATACGTTATCGGCAAAGTATGGAAGAAAAACCCTACGTTAGGAAGGAACCCTACGTTTGGGATATCCGAAAAGTATGGAATGAGAACTGTACGTAAGAATTAAATGTTCCGTTTGTTTCTCAAAAGTATGATTCATCAACCTTACTATTGTGAACAACGATATGTTCTTGGAAATTAATGGATCAAGTAAAAGTATGGAACTTTTATCATTCATTTGAAAGTTGAAGAGAAAAGAATGGATGGAAAACCCTACATTTTTAATCAACCATACTTTGTCAACCCTACGTTTTAAGGCCACCTCATCAACCTTACATTTGGCATCGTAGAATTTAAAAAACGATATTTTTTATTCAATGGTCAGCAAACTGATTATTAGGCTGATTTCAAGCCGATTTTAAAGCTGTTTTTAAATTATGATCTTGATAAATTCAAAGTCATTTTATCAATGATTTAAGGATTGAATTAAAAGGAGTTATTTATGCCGGGTCTTCAGGGAAGTTATGACTGCTATGTAAATTCCAATGTTTGAATATCACGAGTCAAAAGGCGAATTTTATGGATCTAAATTTTCCGGAGATGTGCTCGTTATTATTATATATATGTATGTTTTCTCTAAAACAGATGGTGAGTATTAATGAATAATTCAAAAATGGCGGAAAAATATAAAACAGAGACTACTCGAAACGTACAGATCTTCTAATTCAAAATGAGTGTCAAAGCTCTGTTTATTGAAGAAAAAGGAACACGATAGAAGATTCACTTGTTCTACATCGAAGATCTACTATGGATCTGCTATTGCTGACATTTTGAATTATATTTCTATATCTATTGCATCAGGATCAACTCATAACAACTCTGATGTGAAGATCATTATTTTTGAAGGTGACGATCTATCTACTGTCAATTGCATGTTGTTGAAATTGTGATGAACATCTGGAAAGTATTTTCAGAACACAAAAAACATTATTTTCTATTCTTGAGTGATCGGCTTCTCGTACAAAGCTGTGTAGGTTCTGTGAGTGAACCAGAAGGCTTTGTTTTGCCTTAATTTGTAATGGTTTCAACTGACTATACTCAGTTGTTGAAAGATCTATTGAAATGAGGACCATATAGTGAAAATCACCATGCTCATGGAGTAGAGCATTGGTGGAGTGGACTAGGGGATTTCTATTCCATGAACCACTATTCAACGTGTGTCTCGGCACTTCATATTTCTGTTTCATTATTCTTCTAATTATATTAAAAAAGATGAACATAATCTCGCGATGATTTCTGAATAGACACAATTCACCCCCCCCCCCTCTTTTGTATATTTGGTATAATCTAATCCAAAAAATATGTCATTATGGAATCATGCATAATGGCGGAGTTGTGGGTACATTTTTAATCCATCCTGTATATGGGTGAACTACTCTAACTATTTATTGGTGTGGTTGTTGGAAACATTTATTGTATTCCTTGAATGTTTAAGAAGTGATGAATGATGAGGTATATTCTTTGAAGAAATTTTAATGATGTTTTTGGAGAAATGATAATTAAATTTCATAGTCACTGCATTTGGAGATCATGGTTTTGGCTATCCATAATTCTTGTATCCTACAACGAATTAGCTCACGTAGGCTTAGAATTTTTTATAAGTAATCCATTGCTTGAGGTTACAAAGTTCAGTGATTTATGCGTCTTTATAGACAACAAAATCCGAAGGGGGAGATTTTTAGGACCAGGTTGGATGGAGAAACAAGTTTTAATAGTTTTTATTTGTATATTTTTGTCTTTTGTTGTCAAAAGGATAAATCAAATAACTTTGATAATGAATTGGTTAAATTAAATGACGCTTTTCTGATTTTTATTTCACAAATATCATAAGTTAGGAGAAGTTAAGATTCAATCCTTATAAAATAAAATAGGTGTAAATGTGATGAGTTTGTATGTAAGGGGTGTTTTGAGATCAGAATGGTGAAAAAATGAAAAGGAATGAAGCGTGCAAAAAACTCATGAAAGTGCATGAAATATGATGTTGGGTGAAAGAATTTTTACGCCCACGAATTGGGTTTTATAAAGGGAAATTGTTTTTTGTGATGGGGAAAAATGACTATAAATATGAGGTGACCCCCTCTCATTTGTTAAGGCTCAACACATATAGAAATACTGACCTCTGAAGCATGTAAAAATATATTCTTATTGAGTTGTGTGATAAAGTGAGAAGTTGTGCGAAATAGGGATGTTATGCGAAAAAGTAAAAACTTGCGTGGAAAAAGAAATTTGTGTGAAATATGTTTTCAAAGCCAAAACTGAATTTTTACTCCCAAGGCATTTGAATAGCATGCAGGATACCCTAAAGGTTATGTAAATAAATTTGGGGTCTTCACACGTATTTATTTGTGCGTATGGGAGTTGTTAACATATTTTGGGTAGGAAAGTGAAGAGTTATAATTCATAGAATACACATGTTGAGTTGTAAAGAAGCACTGGAACATTGTATTGACCTATTTGTGCAAATAGGGTGCACACACAATTGAAAATTGTCTTCCAAGTGAAACATGAGTGTAATGGTATATCTTACTCATTTTATTCCACATCAAAGGATAATTGTCACGAGATTGTGTGGTGCTAGATTATTTCTATACCATACCAAGGATGTAACTACTCTTGCTGAGTAGTAATACTTGTAAATATGGTGTTCTTGTGGTTATGTGTGTTCAGTAGGGAAATAAATCTTTTATAGGAGTCGAAGGCTATTTCAAATATAATGGAAACATAAAATAAAATGATATCAAGGATTCACCCCTCACCCTCTCATTCATACATGGATACTGATTGAGTAACATTAAAATAAACATAAATGATAGTATTAAAGAATTTCATTTCACTTATTCCAATGTTTTACTTTATTATTTTTTTAATGATTTCCAAATATTTTTTTAATATTAAACACCATTTATGGCCATTTTTATTATTATTAAAATTTCATAACATCAAAGGAATGAATATAATGATTTAATTATAATAAAAAATCATTGAATATAACATATAAATTATAATTATAAGTTAAATACATATGTAACCATGAATAATCCAAAAAATATTACATTAAATGTTTTTAAAATCATTTATTTAAATTGTTTACTTCTTGCACAAGAACTACGTTGACATTTTGTAAGTATTGAATGAAATTAAACTATATATAAAAATTAAAAATTAATTTAGATCATTAAAATAAATTATTAATATTCAAAATAACCATTTTTATCATTCAGATATTATTTTCATCCCTATAAAACATATTTTATTTAATAAAATATAGATAGTGACATTTTGTAGTTTTTCTTAACTTAAATATCGTAAAGGTCATAATCAATGAAACGTAGCACCAAAATTACATTTTTTTTTATGTTAGTATGGTTATGTTATAATTGATCAAAAATAAGGAAATAAATATATGGTTTTTTCATTCGTAACCTAATGTCATAGTTTTATCCTTAATTAAAATGTTTTACCAACTACCTTGGTGATACACTTTTACCATGGTTACTATCCATTGTAAATAAAAATTAAAATGGAATATTTTCTGAATTTAAACCTCCTGACTATAAATTTGAAATCCATGTTTAATGATTAAATTTTTATAATTTTTATAAATTTATTTTAATTTATTTATTCCAAAGAAATCGAAAGAAATTTATTGAAAAATATATTTTTATGTGCATAAATGAACTTTTATGAAAATAAAATATAATATTGATTCATATAGAATTAAATATTTATTTCTAATCAATGTTATCTTATGTTTCATTAATTTTATATAAAAAAATATCATGGTTCTTATAAATTACAAGATTTAATTATATAAATTACTGTTTTCACTAATATCTGTAATTTTTACTATTCACTAAAATATCAACCTTCTTAAATAAATTCAAAAAATTAACCATAAGATAATTTTGATCTATTTATTTAAACAAATTTAATTTTTTTCAAATATTATTTCTAAAATTATAAACAATTACTCAATTTACCTGTGTGTAAAATTAATAAAATCCATTTTTAGAATATAAATACCTTTATAGAATAAAATTAATACATTTTTATTATGTTCCTAGCTATAAAAAATAGATGAATATAGAAATTGTTTATTGAATTAATTATTTTTATTCAGTATAAATTTTCATATATATATTTACTAATGTTGTTATTCCTATTCAAACATTCCAACCCAATGGCTGGTTTATAACTTTCATATTTAAATATTATTTAACGGTTTTTCTAAGTTCACTATTTCATATTGTGAAGGATATCAAACCTAAATTTATTTTAAAATAAAATAAAAATTGAAACATATGTGTATTAAATTCTACCAATCTTATATAAATTTTATCCTTGCAATTTTATTTCTTTTTCTATAGACTACACATATATCATAACATATTGTTAATATAAAATATGGATTTTTTATGAAAGATAAATTTCTATGTTATAACAATGAAACAAATTATTCTTGTACTTATATAGAACACATACTTTAATATGTGTGTATTAAAATTCACTTTATTTGTTAGATGTTACTTTCCACATAAGACTAGATATATTTATCTTAAATTTTCTTTAGTTTTACAAATACTTTTACAATTAAAATGAGAAAATTTGACAAAGTTTATTTAATAGATTACATCCTAATTTAAAAAAATGATTTCATCCTTCATTGTGATTCATCATGATCATGATGTTTTTTTCATGTCTAAAGTAATAAAATCACATTTATATCAACTATAATATCCAAACAAAGATGAAACGTTATTCCTCGTGTCTAAAACCGAAATGTATAGAACAAGTTAAATAACAACCAATATGAATAATCCATCATTAAAAATAATCTCCAAACATCCTAATATTATCCAAATATGAATTTAAAACTCCTAAAATATTCTAAATTAAATTTGAACCTAAAAATCAAAATGGTTTATCATTTATTCTTTCAAAATCATCACTTTTTTATCTATAAATGTCTATTTATCACTCAAACATGTATATACCCTAATAAAGTATTCCAAAATAAATTATGAAAAAAATGTGGTAAACATCCCCATGGGTTACCTTCTGATATAACATGATAACATCAAATTACATTTATACATTAATCACGAAATATGTCAAACAATATCATACATTTATAAAAATAACATTTTTGGGCGATTGATACAATTTAGCATATCATTCAAAAATTCATATTTTCAAAATTTTCAATAAAAAATTATGTTATTAAAAAAATTTAGATGTTACCTCTTTATCCTCATACCAAAATAAAATAGATAAATACCACTACATCATTATCATATATTATCCAATATAACCATAGTTACCTTGAATTCCAATACATAAATGTTATATTCATCCAGAAGGGTTGTACGATGATTGATATTTTTCCTTGAATGATCAAATATTATTCCTTCCATGAATACAATATATCTATGTAAATATAACTGTAAAATTCAATATTCATATTTATAATGTTTTATATATAATTTCATTTCCTTTAAAATCATCAAAAATGATTCTCAATTTATTCAATTTCATTTCGTAACCCTTATTATATCTCAGGATATTGTCAATAAATATCAAAATATATTTATCAAGGTAATCCATGATACATGGGGCATTGGTTTGAATAATTACTCACCACCTTATCGATAATGCACTACACATTAATATATTATTTTCTTCCATTTCAATTATGAGCATGAAATTTTTTTATTAACACTTATAATAAACTCTCATTACCTTTATGAATTTACCCATTTGATTCTCCCCATATTAATGATATGTGGGATATTGAATATTTTTCCTTCCATGACCTTTATCACATAAACATTCATGAAACTCGACTTTTATCATATTAGTAGAAAATTTAGTTTGCTTAATATTTTAGTTGATAACATTAAATAATTAGTTAATGAAAATCATAAGATCCTTCACTCCAACATCTCTTATTTTTGGATTCATTATATGAATAAGTATATTAATCATATCCGAAGTTATCTACACCAATATGTCTATGATATGATTCTCTCCAACACTTGTTTTATTGCCAAGCATAGATTCGTAATTTTTAAATTGACTATGGTCTTTGATTCCCTTCCTTCCTCTATATGTCATCCTTATGGAATGTCAATAATTTATAAAAAATTTATCATGAATAGTGTCCCATGGAATAAAAATCCCCATCACTTTAAAAGTTATCAAATATTATAAGATATTATCATAATTAATATGTTATAATTATTCTTATAAATTCTAAATTCTGAGGTCCCTAATAAAAATAATTTGATACTAACTATATAAACATCAATTCCAATAACCCAGATCCAATTCTTATATATTAAACTATTACATGATATAGGGGATCACATAATGAATGATCAATAATTTTAACAATCTTGGTAAACTGGACACATTAATTATTTCTATATTTTATTATAAAAAAACATCACATGAAAAACATTAATTCATCCCTAAAGATCATTTAATGATTCATTATTTATATATTGAATAGTGGGGAGAATATAAATTATAATATCAACTGATTATTAAGTGTCACTTATTGTGGAAGAAACCATGAGTAAGTAAGGAATAATTTATATGGAAAAGTGGACAATCAAAACACATCCATTGAATAAAAAAATGATTTATAAGTATATGTATGGATAATATAATCATATAAATCACATGGAAAACGAAAATTTAATTATCAATAATTTATATTTATTTATCCAGATATTCATTCTCTTACTATTAAGGCCTCCACCAAGAAATATAAGGGAAGGAATACACTAATTACCCAACTAATGTGCTCATATGTATTTTAATGACACCTGTCGATCCATCAAGGGGAAATATATTATTGGTCCCCATCCATTAATTTCACATCCAATGATTATTCAATATATTTAATTATCAATACAATTCATTGCCAAACTTTTTTATAAATCACCAGTTATATGTATTAAATAAAATATACTGATTATTTCCATAAAAAATGAAATATCATTAATTTTAAAATTTCATTAAATGATAAAACATATATAAAATTTATATACCTAATGCAATATCAATGTGGGGAAAATGATTTCTTATAAATCCATGACACTTAAAGTGTAGACATATAAGAGAAAATAATCTCCTGTCAAATAATGGTGTATGATAGAGAATGCGATCATGGGGAAGTTAATATCCACAAATCTATACATTTGTAGAGGTTTAAAGGAGACCAAAAAATCATTAAAAATGGTTATTATAAGACCCAATCCTTTTAACAATAAAAATATAGAAGAATAATATAAAAAAATATCATCCTTGTAAATTTGTGTAAGAATGATGTTATAAATCTCTATCAAAATTCTATTTGTCCCCTTACGAGAATAATATTATTTTATTTGATAACATTTTAAATAAAAATTATAATAATATAGAGAAATAAAAATAAATTAAAAATCACTATTGAAACATTAAATGTCACATTCAATGTTATCAAAATTAATTAATGTTAGAAATTCATTCATGTCGTATAAATTTAAAGATATCATTATATTCACACTTTTGTAAAAAAAATCATGAGAATAATTTGTTCGTAAAACACAAAAAATATTATTTTTAAAATTATTTCAATGAATTAAAAGTTAATAAATATAATATTTTTAAAAAATAACTTACAGTTAAAAACGTTCATAAAACAATTCAATGAACATGGATATTGAAGTAAAATATCCCCAACCAACAAAAGAAATGAGGTTTGAATCCATAACATGTATCTTACATATTGAATCTTGATCCAATAAAATTAAAAATAAAAAATAAAAAATGTTTATCCCTATCATGAATAGAGGATATGAAATATATATTGCTTAATTTATTATGTAAAAATAATGTTCCCAATAGAAATTTGAACATAAATAATTCCAAAATAAAATGATATCGTAAAAAAATACCTTACTTTGGGACTTTGGCTACTCAAACATGTTTTCCCCCACTCTATAACAAATTTATAATTATAAATTACTATATTTAGAAAATGTATCATCATTATTCAATTTGGTAAGGTCGTTTTATAGTCTTTTGAGATCTATTTATTGAATAATTATTTCCAACATAGGCCACTTAAGGTTATTTAGAGAATTTACTCAAAATTACATTAGTATATATTATTTTCTTAAATAAGTTATGAAATGATTTTATCATCATAAAAAATTTAAAAATTATAGTAATATAATTTCTACTCACAATATATGAATTTTGAATCATCCATTCATGGCAGTAATATAAAAATTAACCATGTCACTTCATAATGGTGGTAGTCCACATTCATTCATGAGAAACATAATCATTATACAAATTATTGTAAGTTAAGAAAATAGATGATATATTATATTTCTAAAATCAATAATGTTTCATAAATATAATGCATATTTAATAATTTAATATTTATAACCATTCAAGTAGGTCAGTAATGAATAACGAATTACACAGATATGTGGTGATGGTAGGGTGTACATATGCATCAGTAATGTTTTATTTATCCATGTGATATAAAATGAAACAAATAATGGTGTTTTCATAAAAATAATAAAATTTAAAAGTAATATACTTATTCAATAATATCATAATATTTCTTACAGAATATGAGAAGATCAAATATAAAATAAAATGAAAGAAATCGTTAAGAGTTTAACCTATTCTTTTGAATAATCATGGGAATAACCATAAGCCTTATTTTGATTGTACTAGTGATGGAATAAATTTTTTATGAAATGTGTAAGGACTCCTTGAAGGTATTTTTCAGAACATGCATGAGATAAGTATATCTCTAATTTTTATTAACTATGGAGAGATATTTCGATTTTATTAGTGAGGTGGGGGCCTTGAAAATATATGAAATATTAATATATAATATGTGTATAAATCATGTAAAATGGATCCAAAATAGCTCAACATTGATGATAATGGCACTATGGTTGAAACTTAATCAACCATCAAATTTTAGGAAATTTTAGATTTCATTGTGAAAATTATCTTTGTACCCCTTATTAACCCTATTTATCCTTAACCATTGTAACATCTAATTCACTCATTAAATTATAGGAATGTAATTTAACATATCTAATAATACTTGAATAATTATTGATATAATTGAAAATTATTAATTCACTTGAGTAAATTTAGGATTTTTATTATTTTCTAATTATTCAAAAATAATTTTTCAACATTATATACCACTTAATGTGTTTTTTAATACTAATAAAATATCATTAAATTAAAGGAATGAAGATAAAAAAATTTAATATAACCTTATTCACCATAAAATATAAGTCATGAGTATCAATTAAATTCATGGTTAACTATTATTCATCAAAAATATATTACTTTTACATTTAGTTAAATATTTTATTTTATTTTTATAATACATCAAGAAGCACTTTATTGATGTTGTATGAATCAATGAGAGAAAATATATTATCTATTAAAATTATAAATAAAAATATATTATAAAAACTATTTTTAAATATAAAATTTATCCGTTTATAATTATTTATATATTCATTGTATCTATATGTAAAGACATTAGTTTTATTCAAAGATAGAGTGTGATATTTTCTAATTTCCTTAACAGTAAATAATATAATGATCATAATCAAAGAAATGTCACAAAAATTCCATATTATATATTTTAGGGTGGTTATGGTCGAATTAATATCATCCAATGAAATAATGAATTTTTTTTTTGCAGTTTTTGACAACTTATCACATAGTGTTATCCTTTATTTATTTATTTTACTCATTATTATCGTGATAAATTTGTAACATAGTTACTATTAACTATGAATAAAATGAAATTGGAATATTTACCAAATTTGAAACTCATTCTTCAAAATATAATATCCATATTTCATTATTCAATTAATATAAATGGACTAAATTTATTTTAATAAAAATAGGAAACAATCATAAAAAATGTTATTTAAAAACATTTCTTTTATGTATAAAATGAAATTTCACAAACATAAAATATAATATAAATTCATATGGAATTAATGAGAGTATTTACAATAAAATTAATCCTAAATTTCATTCAAACCAAATAAAAAACAACATGGCAATCTAAATTTATATTATTTATTGAAAATAACTAATAGTTTTAACCAAAATCCATATTATCACTCTTCACCCAAAAAAAATATTTTCATAAAATTAAAAAAAATAATAACTAAAATATAATATTGACATGATTATTTAAAAAATGATTTTAATTTTTTAAAATAATATTTTAAAATATTGATGAAATTAATCCTAATTACGAACAAATAAAATTCTCAAAACACATTTTTTAGATGAAAATTATTTTAAAAACATTAAATGAATTTACTAATATTATTTTCCTAGTTTGAAAAATTATATTAATGTTATAATTATTTATTTAATTCCCTAATTTAATAATTTAAAACTTCTCTTATATTTATTTCATAATTTTTTTACTCCAATTCATACCATCCAACCCAACAACTATGTTATGATAATCCTTTTTAAATATTACTATAGGGTTCATTTCTGAATGTTATTTAGGGTTGTTTATGCAATCAAATAGAGTGTTCATTTCTAAAAATATATTATCTAAAATATTAGGGTATTATTATCTTAGTGATATATAGTATTATAGTTTAAATAATTATATAAATAAAAGAGTGTCTACGCATTGAAATATATTTTAATTTGCAAATAAATTTAACCCTGTATATGAAATCAAGAAGTTGAAATTGTCTATAGATGAATGTTATTATTTTTAATAGGAGTAGTAAAATAATATTTAGATATATTATTACATAAAAAAATAAAAGGGATCCCTATGAATTTTATAAATTTGAAAAAAAAAATCTTTAAAAAAAATCATTGATGATATATATGTATATATATATATATATATATTATTATTAAAATTCATTTTTAGGATAAATTTTAAAAAATATACAATGAATTGGTTTGATAATCTATATATAATTTTATAAAAATTATTACATAATTTTATGAAACCATAAGTAAATTTTCAAGGGGTTTGAAAAAAATTTATGTCCTAAAAATTATTTTTTATCCGCAAATTAAATTTCAAATATATTAAAGATAATAATTTGAGAAAATTATTTTGATAAATATTATGTTAGTTTAAAAATATGACTATTAAAAAAAGGTTGAGGTGAAGTATTTTTATTTTCTATAAAAAATTTCAAAGTAAATAGAGAAATATAATATATGTATTATATATAGAGAATTTATATAAATGACTATAAGATATTTATCGAATTTATATTAATATTTTATTATCCCAATTACTATTCATTTGTAGGAACCCTATTATTTAATATCATTTCGGTCACTATAATATGATAGAATATTATATTTTAAACACCCCTCTCCCCCTTATAAGTATCCCCCAATTCCTCCAAACATTCTAATCCCTATATCCCACCAAATCCCAAACCAAATCTCAACCCAACCATTATTCCTATATATTTGAGGGTCTTTCAAACAATATGAATGATCAATGATGTAATAAGGTTTAATCTAAAAAAGAATATCCAAGAAAGATGTAATTTTCTTGACCAAGCTCTTTCATGTTGAATTCTTCTTATAACTCCACTTATTATCTTCAGTTATTAATCAAATAGTCACCTCAGTATTATGTATATGTATATTAAAATTTTATTATATTAATGGAATATCAATTATCCTACAATATTCAACTCATTAATTCTAAAATTAAATCATCCCCCATATTATGAGTGGTTCACCGCCTCTACCGATGACGAATTTAATTTTACATTATATTATTACATGGATGGATTTAAAACATTAGTAAATGAATATGATGAGTATTTCTATCATTATAAAAATTACAGGAAAAAATTCAGTTTTATATTAATGACAATAATGAATAATGTATATACTATTTTAAATCATCTAAAACAAGAATATCAAGATACAATTATTTATTTGAATATATTTTGATCAACCCATAAAACTATATAAATATTTTTCAACTAGAGTGATAAATAATCCATAAATCTAAAACTATGGATATTAAGGAATTATTTGGAATTAATTTAGTATAGGTACAATATTTGTAAATATTTTTAGAGAAATCGGCCAGCTAACAACAAGTATATAATATTAGCAAAAGTATATATAAAAAATTAAGGATATATAATAATAAATTAACCTTAAAAAATATATATACTTGAAATGGTTATGAATCAACTATTTAATAAAAAATGGCTATTCAGGTTGTCATATAGATGCAACAAGCAATTTGAGACCTAATTTAAGGGAACTTATGAATAACCCTCCGTGATTTAAGTTATGATTTTATCTCCAAATGACATATTCTATCTCTATTTTTATAATTTATTTCTACTATATTTTACATATAAATTCTCCAATTGTATACCATGTTTAAAATACCATTATATACCTTGGATAAATATGTTCGTATTATTATATTCGATATTTTTTTCACTTATAACAACCCAATTAATGTGAACTTCAATATTTATTATCTCATTTATTATAACACTCCATCCACTGTTTGTTAATATTATATAGTTTATAAAATCACTAATTATTTTATTTAAAACCATTTTGGTTCAATTTTAGTTTTTAAATAAACCCCATGTTCTCAGCTTCATGAAAGAATCAGTAATATTTTCCTTAAATACATCAATTAAATGGATTGTTTCTAAACATACTTCTCCACTACTTTATTATAAAACTTAATTAAATAAAAATAATTGCCATGAATTATTCTAACATTTTCATTTATGATAAAACAAATAATAATTAATCCCTTCTATTTATGGGATTATTATATATATGATCATTTTTTCTATAAGATGAAATTATGTTATAAATGTCTTTTTCATGGTTTTTAATTATTCTTATTCCTTGGGAATAATTGTTTTTTATGGAACACATATGAATTTCCATTATTAATTTTATGAGTGGGACATGAATTATAAGTCCCTCCAATTAATTAGTTATTATTTTCATCTCATTAGATACCATGTATAGTGTAGTACTGGTTGGCCCACCATGCTATGTTATGTTGTCTTCATAGGGAGTCTGGAATTATGCTTATGACGAAAAGTTTTATATTGATTCGGAATATTTTTGATTCTATGATATTATGAAATTAATTCAAATATTCTTTAATCGTATTCTTAGGATCCTAGTCTTTATCATATTTTGATATGTCTCTCAACTCATATGTATTACTTCACCATCATGCATTACTCTGATTTTTACCGTACATAGCTTTGTAGTTTACTATTTTACAATATTTATTTCTCTGGGGCTCCTTATATAGTAATATAAGATATATTGGATTTTAATATCACATTATGAAAATTCTAATTAATATTTAGTAGTCTATTATTTATGTTAATATATCTTTTATACAATATTCCAAATGAACTATATCCCAATATATCAATATTTTATTTCATGGAACATGATGTAAAAATCATGTAATAGACTGTGTCTATGACATGGGTAGTTACAGTGTGACGATATTGACCCCAAAACAATTTTTGAGGCCTAAGAAAAAGTTAATGATTATGCAAATGAGTTACCCTAAATGAAATTATATTGATTCTTGGTGTGGATATTATACATGGAATGTGATAATATATGAGACCTTATATACTGGGAGAGTGCTTTGGTATAAAAAATTGTTTATAACGTGGTGTGTAATGAGGTATAGAGACTCACTATAAGTAATACGATGGTGTTATGTTATATTTTTCAATAATTATATTGGCACCACGTGAAATTTAATAGGTTGGTGGTATGAGATTATTAAGTACATGATATATGAATGTGGTATGGGTCACTACCCTAATTTAAAAGGTACTAGTTGAGGCTCGGTGTACATCATTTTCATGGGAGATATAGAATCATATCATATGTATTTTTTGATGGCTTCTTCCATCATTATTTATCAGAAAATTTAATCTAAGGTGTCTTGATGTCCTGGTTAGTACACATTGACCTAAAACATATGATCGTGAATTTTTTTTATTCTATTCATAAATGGTATACCTATTTGTTGTACATATTATTTGGTATTTAAATTCATTTATATGTGTACGTAAAATTAGTTTATTTCTATTACATGAATTTAAAATCATGTTTTGGGGGTTTTCATAGGATACAACCAATTATTACAATGGAAACAAAATTACTTGAATATAGTGAGATAAATACACCTTGTTTCGTGACACAAATTGATGTGTCATGACACCATAAATTTGAAATCCGAATAGAAGTTGATGATGCACCAAATCTATTTTATACAATATATAATGGATTATTTAAGTCATAAACAATGTTCATACCATAATATGTAATGTTATACAGATACATAAAAGATTACATTTCCTCCACATTACTTATTTTTTGAGGCATAAAGGAAATCTCATAAAAAATCATATTCATTATATATTTTTATCAAAAAAAATATTTCAAAATTGTAAAATAACCTTTTAGATCATGAATTTTTCAAGTAGAATATTTTTAAATTATTCAGCGGAATCATTTATTCATAAAATACATTTTCATGAAGTAAAAGTAACCAAAAAATCTGAATCCTTAAAATATTCAACAAGATGGTTTTGATATGAGGATTTTATGTTGGAACATTGCGACCCCAAAAGTGATAGACACGGATACTCAAACCAGGATTTAGGCTAGATGATGAGAGTGTACCAAACCTCAACTCCTTACTGTTTCCAATATATTTATTCTTGTAATCAGGTCAATCTTCTACAACCTTATTAGAATGAGATAGCAGTCCCTCTGTGATAGCTAATGTGACTATAGGGGGAGTGATTATTTTTACTATATTTATTTTTATGTTCATTGTTGGGTTGGTGTAATCATAATTTATAATCCTAAAAATATTTTTTGTGTAGATACCATATGGATTGTGTAGGGACACTTAGAGGGGGTGAATCGGTGTGCCCAAATTTTTAGTAATTTTACATTCATTCATTTAACACCTCTACTCTTGAACCTCTTCTCTGATTTTGAGTAATGGATCTATTGTGTGCTATTTATAACCTCATGCACATGAAATATAGATAATAAAAGAAAAATAATCACACAATGATTTTTAAAAGGTTATGTATAATGACCTACTCCTTTCCATGATCAAACTGGGGTTGATTCATTGATTCTATTAAAAATATAAATTTTTTGGATTACAAACACCTAGAAGTAGATTACAATGTTCAAGCAGGATGTAAATAATCTTCAGGATTAAGAGGTTTTCATTATATTAATTTCATAAGTCTCTAATATAATTTCTTATACTAGAACCCCATATTCAATAAATATATTTAATAAACGTACTAAATAATATTTTTCAAGTTTATTGGATGTTTTTTCATCATCTATATAATCTTTTTTCATTATTGAAGAATTTTTATTTCCACTAAATAAATAAAATTTTATAAACGTCATCCTTATTCTCATAAATTAAAAAAAAAATTACTTGCAGTTTAACTCGCTTGTTTTTTCAGATTGATTAACTGATGAATTTATCAATATACATGTATGTTGTTTCATCCTTTCTTTATCAAATTATTGGGTAAATAATCCTTATATGATGATATTTCCATGATTAATAAAAAAATTTATAGTGTGTAAAAAAAATTTCAGTATTAATTTTACACCTCAATTAACCATAAATAAAGTAAACTTCATGAATGTGGTTCACAAAATCAGAAATGTACTGATTTTAGTTATGTTAACAGTTATTAACATGTACTTTCTTATGCTTGAATTCTTGAAGGTTTTTTCACTTCCATCTTCCATTCATTTCTTACACACACAGAATTCAAAAATGTTTATTACTAATTTATTTTATTTTCAATGATTGTGTTTCATGCATATCCACTATATCGTTTTCATAAGAATCAATGTTAATGTAAACATCATTATTATTCACAATTCATGCACCACATATATTCTATATGATCTTCTTAAATAACACCAAGTGCATCACAACACACACTGTCCATTTTCATCTTCCATATAAGTTTCTATGTAGAACTCCTCATCCTCTATGGATAAAATTTTAGCATTTGGGAGGTTCCTTTCACAACTAGGTTGATTCATGGATAAAATTTTATTCACAATTCCTTTGGAGTGTGTTGTGATCATGTCTAAAGCTCACATGAGTCTCTTATCCCTCATAAAAGATAAGAATTAATTTACTTGGTTCCTCATGAAGCATGATGATGGTTTTTAAAACTAGTTGAATGTCCATATATTTCCTTCATGTAGAATCTGTGTTTTTATTCTGTTTAGAACCAAGGAGGTTCACAAAAAACTATCTTCACAAAATATTTTTTTCTGAACTCTATTTTTTTGGAAAAACAAGGGAAAATCTTTTGGTTATTGGTCTTAAATATTTATAGGTATAGTCCATCAAATCATCTATGTGAATCAAATAGATTCATGGCCACTAAATATTTTGTTGTTCTAAAGATCCATTAAAATAGACGAATATCTCACCATTAATTTGAACACATGTTTCCTTTTCACATTTGAATTTAAAAATATATGAATTATGGCATAGTCATTTAGTTCTACATTGTTTCCTCACATGCATGTGATAAGGATTACACACTTCTCATTTTTCATAAATCGAAGAACAACATTGGTGATTGTTAAATTGAATATCCTACTACAATTGAGTTTGTAGTTAGATTATCATTAACATGAATTTAATATCATTCATGGATGATGTAGATTTCATGAATAGAATAGGTACAGTTTGAGTGGCCTCATTCACATGATATGTTCACTGGGGATGGTTGGACCTCGAGCTCTCTATTGAACTAGTGTGTTCCTGAATGAAAAATTCTCGGAGGAGGGGGAAGACGAAGTAATATTTAGAAATATGGGTGGATTATTTCTAATAAAGGTTCAATGGGAGAATAAAATACTGATCTATCCCATATCCAACAGCATAGGAAATGTCTGTCTTTTTAAACATAGATTAATTGTATCATGGTCATATGAATCCCACATTTAATCATCAATATGTCTTGGGTGGGATATTTCATTCATGGCACTCCATCTACATGGTAGGAATCCAGACCACCTCTGGTACCACCCCCCACAAGTCCAACCATCATGCTCCCTACAATGTGGTGCTTCCACTTATCTCCTCTACACTGCAACTTATACACAGTCCTACCCTCTACTTCTCAATGGTTCACATGGGTTGGTTCCTCAGATAGTGGTCGAATTCTGGTTTTCACAAGAGGTTGGGGTTGAACTAGCCTATACTTCTTAGTCAATTATAACTTTTTTTATGTAGGACCCATATATTATAAATAGTAAATACTATGTAAAAAATATGATTCCAAACATAATTAAAGATTATCCCATCACCAAATCACAAGACTCATAAAATCTCTTACCTTCATCTATTTATAATTCTAGTTTATATGTTGATTATATTTAACAATTAAAAACTCCTCATGCTGGTAATTAATATTTAATAAAATTTTAGTCCTTATTTACCAGTATATTTATATCATCATGCAGTAATATTTCATTTTCATGGTCTTAAAATTAATTCACCTTGAAAATGAATATTTTCATGGTCTTCACCTTAAAAATGTTGAAGAAAATGTGAACTCTTCTAGTATAATAAGCACATGTCTTTGAACATAAGAACTATTAAAATATCATCAAAATTCCAAGAATAATTTTTCAGTCATGACATGCAATGCCTTTAGATGAGTTCATTACAATTATCAACGCATCATCACCAATCATGTACAATTTTCATATCAAATGACCAACATGTAATCATTAATTAGTATCCATACATCATCACTATCATCCTTCTTCAGTATTTCTTAAGCACTATTGTTTCTTCGGGATTTGGGGATGACCTTATTTTTTTAAGGTTCAAACATACCTCTCAGTTTCGAACGGGTTTATTCATACAAAAGGAAACATCCAATGATTCTATATCCATTCAGACCTACTTTCCAAAGGTAGGTGCTCATTAGTTGTGGACCGATGAGGCTTAATAATTTTCATTGGTAGAGATGATGGGAGGTTAGGCTCATCACTCCTTTTTGGGGGGAATTATTTCCTACTCCGGGACTCCCTTATAGATTTATGTTATTTTCACAAATCCTTAGTAATTCACCAAGTATGAATATGAGTTTTCCTTTAGATTTAGCAATCTATGATTGATATTTATGGAATTTATAGAATCTTTTATATGTATTTCAGGTTCTTCATCGATGGAGAATCATCTATATGTATTAATGATTCATGGTCAATGGTATCCTTCAATACATTATATAGAAATATATTGGTCATTATGATAACCATACAGGTTTTAAATTTACTCAGTGGGGCACTTGATGTTTATTTTCATTCAAAAATACATGGATTATTTCAGGGTTGGGATCATACCCCCATTTGGGCTACCTACGTATCCTTGTTAAAAAAATCATAACCACATAGTTCAATAAGAAGGACATAGTTTAACGTCATATGGTACGGAAAAGAATTAATGAAATATGTGATTAAACCTTATAAAGGCTTCCTACATACTCTTATTTTAAGGAAGATATCAAATTCCACGTATTTCAGGTAAAGACATATGTGTTTTATGCAAGGTTAATGGCCCAGAATAAAATGCCATGATTACTTTTATACTCTATTCTCACGTGTGTCATGCTATTTGTGAGAAACTAGAGGTATTATTAAACATGACAATGGATACATGAAATATGTAGTCATGAGGAATGATGTGGGGCTTAGGTATGTAGGACTTACCATATAGATTAATACCAGGACTTACATCAGGAAAGAAGCACAAGAGCATGGTCGATAATGGTATTTGTACTTTATAAAGATTTGGAGTTTTAACTTGGGGCTTAATACATATAATGATGCCTAAATTAAAAGGGACTTATGATTGGGGTTTATTCTTGAGAAGGAGGCCCAAATAAAAATAAAGTAATAGATGGGATTACACCTGAGGAGGATTCACAGTTAAAGGGAACTTATAACCTGGGGCTTACTCATGAGAAGGAGGCCCAATGTTAAAGGAAATTATGACAGGGTCTTATTCCCGAGAAGGATTCCTAGGTTAAGGGGACTTGAGACAAGGGGATTACTCTTTATAAGGATGCCCAAACCCAGGGAACTTGGGGCTTACTCCTGAAGAGGATTCCCTAAATCAAAAGATCATCACATCTTAAAGGATGAGGTTATATAGGAAACCTCAAACCATGGGGACATAAAGCTTCTATGTCATGAGGTTTTGGGAGGGGTTCTCATAGAATTCCTTTCAGATAAGGAATCCAACAAAGGAACCATGCCATAAATAGCTTTGAAAATGTGTTCATGGGCTAATATCTTGAAGAGGATAGGTGAACGGGAGAGAGTCACACAAATAAATTTGGCGCACAAGTATAGTCATGAAAATCATTTGGCGCGGAAGCCTTAGTCGCACAAGTGTACTTTTGTGTCATGGGTTCACCAGGGTGATGAAGAATATATAGGGTAATACATTGGTGATACATAGCTTAAGTATTTAGTATTATCCTTAGATTTTTCAAAAAGGGAGGCACTCAAGTTTCATTGAAATGGTAGGACAACGCGCACGTTTTTCCATTTTTAATTAGGTATGGACACTTAGGCGCACAAGTGTTGATGAATTCTGAACACTTAGGCCTTATCCTACTCCTTCATGTCTTCCATTCATGGTAAAAAGTTACCTTAGAAGCTTTCGGAGGAGTTGAGTTGAAGACATGTGTGACCAGAGCGTGAATCTGAGTATGGGAAAATTCGTCTTTGAAAAGGGGGGCCCACAAGGGCTATTTATAGGCCACCAGGAACCTTGGGAAATGAAAATAATTGGGTGTGCAAGTGACTTGTGCGACCCATATGTGGCGCAAAACTGACTTGTGCGGCGCTGAGGAAACTTGTGCGGCTTCCTTCAAATTGGTTCCTTGTTGATGCATTTGTCAATTTTTTACATTATTCATAGGTTGACCATTTTGTGCTTAAGGTATTCCATTTTTACATTCGTAGGACTCTCTAACAGAATGGATCATCAACAAAAGTCCCCCGTCAGAGTTGGATCCGAAATAGAATGAGGATCTAGCTCTGAGGTATAGACGGAGAAACAATGGCATGGGAATTCAAGTTCAGCACGCTAATGCAGGGGTACATAGGTATGGCTAGAAGGTGGTCTGGATCACCTATATATACAGGCTCTCTCTCGTGCGAACTCCTTCATATTCTATAAATTCGACTTATCGTCGCGCATGTTCTCTTATTTTTGGTCTTCGGTCTTATGGATATTTGTCGCGCTTCTGCATATGGTATTTAACTTGTGTGTCCTAACTAGTGTGGTGAAACTTGTGCAACCCTATTGACTTGCGCGCCAATTTTGGACTTGCATGTTTTAATGACTTTGTAATTTCTTTCCTTCATCAAGATTTCACAAAACAAACTTACTTAAGGTTCTTCTGTTTGATATTTGTGCATATTCAATGGCTCCTAGATGAATTGGATCAGCTGATGAGGTGGCCAACAAGATAATAGATGACATGATGAATGTCGTCAGCTGTGATTATTATATTATCTTTGATAGAGAACTCCTAGATTTGGGTAATTACATGATGAAATATCATTCCAATTTCCCTGATAGCATCTAATTGACTTTGTATGGCCATGGTAATCGGTAAGGTGTCAATGTTCCAGAGGCAATGAATTATATCCCTCATTCCTGGTTTTAGACATACATCAATTTCTCTTTGGAAAATGTCTCAGTTGCTGTATCATTTTCCAATGCTGGAACAGTGGAGAAGGCATACATAATGCATCATAGCCCATGTGATCTAGATTTGAATCCTCACAAGCATGAGCTGTAGCCGCATTGCTACCCCTCTATTTTCCAAAATTCTCATATGGAACAATCTAAGGGATGGAAAAATAGTGGAGATTTCCATCCTGCAGGAGGTGTGAATCTAACTTGGATGTGGGAATATTGGGTGCGACGAACCTGTGCAGAGTTTTTCGATGATCGGAAAGGAGATGCAATATATGAAGTTTTATGGGCTGGGCAGACATATGTCTATAGGAATGAAAATTTCCTGCTGCAGTTAAGCAGTCGTTGGATCCTGGAAATGAATTCACTCTATCTGACTCATGGAGAAGTTGGCATCAGTTTGTGGGATGTATATAATATTTCAGGAGCTGCAATTTTGGGTGACATGTATGTTGAAATCATTCCACCCAAAGTAGCCTGGAATGATTCAAAGAGGACTCCGGCATTGGCTCGAGAGTTAATGAAAATTTCCCACAAGCTTAAGAATACCAAAACCACGAAAACCCACTCCAAAAAATATATTCATCCAGAGTTGTGGATGGACACGATTCTTATTAAGAAGAAAGAGGAGGGACCTTCCTACACTCGTCCTACTAGTTTCCATAGAGCATCAAAGAGGGGTGATCTGGTCACATTTTGGCCAATTTTGGAAGTAGGATAGTATGATAGGCGGGGGTATTAAGTGAACCAGAAAATTCAAGAGAAGACCTGTTTGGAAGGCTTTTTGGCCTTATGGCATAGTGTTTACCTTTTACCTATTTGAGATTCGAAAGGAGGCATGATGACAATGACATTTGTCATTGCAGCCAAGCTGGATGAAATGATGATGGTTGGGTTGGACACCCCAGTTTTGGAAAAGAATCGTAAGAGCTTATTTCATGTTTATTTGGGTAAGTCTCCCCTAAGAATTGTGGGACCATTCCATGTTTTATGGGGATGGATCCCACTAACTTTAGGAAATATTCTATACAAAGTGGGGTGCATTTTCATGGATGTTATTTTTGGCCTTCTGTGCATGCCTTTTATGTAATTTCTCCTTTATCCCTCAATTCGTATGATATCAAGATATGGTTGAGCTTGTTCAAGGAGTTTTATTTCTTTTCGTATTTAAATCTGCCAACATTTTATTTTGTTGATGATGGAACAACGAGCCTAGAGTTAAGGGCTATATGTGGGCATGTAGAGATGTTACACTAGCCACAAGGATTGATGGGGAAATTATATGAAAGGCCTATGCTCCATACAGATACGCATGTCAATTCAAATATCTACCACAAATTTCTGTATCCCTTTTGGTTCATTTCAGGTTAGAGTAGCATCTGATGGTTGCTCGTCAACTATGGTTGATGAAATCTATGGAAAAGACTAGGGCAGTATATGATCTACCAGCTATTGGTGTGGCAAGTCGATTGACTACATGGTATGCCGAGAGTTGGGTAGCATCATACCCTGAAGGGATATTGAATCAGAGGGTCCCTCAGGTGGGGACAAAGAAGAGAACCGTTAGGAATGAATATTTTCATTTGGAAGGTGATTCTTCCTCACCCAGAGCTGATTCATCGAGTTCCTCACCCGGGGCTGATTCACCAGATTCCCAGTATGGGGTTGATGTGGCACAAAATGCATCAAAGAGACCTCGTGACAGATATAATCCACCTACCAGAGTCAATATACCTAGTTCATCAACTCATGGTGATTTACATCATTGAGGAAATTTAGTCGCCATTATTTTAAAGAGCAACAAGTTTCATTTTCTTATCCTTTATATGTGATTGTAGGGGCTAGGAAGAAGTTTAAGTACCATATTGTAGGACCCTCCTCGCTACCTTCTTGTGCACATTTTGAATATTTACGGCCAGAGGCTGTCCGAAAATGGTAGTGTTTATAATGTAGTGCTGAAAACGCCTAGATGGAAATATGCGTAGGGCTGCAAATCCTTTGAGTGCGGAATCTCCAGGATTCTACCGACAGCTGTTTTTAAGACAACCCCAATGAAGTGAGGGATTGAATCAAAGAGCTATAAACGCTCATATATTCCACTAATAAGTCAGTTCCTGTCACCAAGAGGGTGAAGAAAATGATGGAATGTGGTACCACTAAGTGGATTTTTCCTTCATTAGACGACGAGTGGCATGACTACGTGTCTCCTGAAGATGTATGCATACCTTTTTATCATATTTATATTATCATTGGAATTTGAATTTAGTCAATGAATTGTTATTTAATGAAATAATCCTCTTCATCCTACAGCTTGTAAATGAAAGAACCATTGAAATCCCTCCCCACTGTATAGCCCTGGGGGAACCACTCTTGGAGCCACTGAATCTACTCGTGAGCCGAGCGAAGTATCTCCTGGCTAGTAAGACATGGATTAAGAGTTAGAAAGGGAATTATTGTCTATGATACCTATTTTCAGAGACGATGACACTAGTCCACCCGAAAATTCCAAGAAGAAAAAGAATCTAAGAAAGAAGACCACAGACAAACGCTTTATCAGTAGTGGAAATACTTTATGGTATTCATAAATCATAACTTATGAAAAAGTTCTCAAACATCTCGGGATTGTAAGGGCTATTTAAATTTCCCCTTTAAGGGAAAGTACTGACCATATTCAGAGTACAATAAAGGGTGTTGGAGAACAGCAACAATTTTCTACTCAAATGGTTGTTTCTGAGGAAATACTGAGAGCAGAAGATCTGGAATCTGTTTCCCACACCGCACTTATTTCTAATTCCAGGAGATAAAATACTTCTGGTAATTTAACAATACTTCATAAAACCTCAAATGAGACAACAACTGACTTTTATTCCGTGAAGTTTTAGGTTCAACACATGCACTAGATCATTTAGAAACCATCGCAGCTGACCCCAAAACTATCGGTGAAGAATCTATCCTGGGTTAGAGATTTCTAGATGAAAGTCTCGAAGAATAAATGCCTAGTGCTCCCACTCGTAACACTAACCTGTGATCTAGGAAATCATTGGATAAAATGATGAAAATTGGATTGTCCATTGTAGAAATATTAGATCATGTTAAATTTCCATGTGATTTAAAATATTTTGGAGATCTAGTTATAGAATCAAATAGACGTGAGTTTCATCATTTGTCCTTTTAATTTTCTCATGATTACATGTCTAACCCTATTTGGTTATAAATGTATTGTTCCATCTAAAGAGACTATTGAACCAAAAATGCTTGAAAAGGGTGTAGACATTGATGTCAACTCTATTATTGCAGAAACATTTGCTCAGGTGGAACATAATAAGGAAGACCCTCCTGAAACCAATCCTGAGAATCCTATTGAAGCTAGGAAGGATGGCGAGGAGTCTTTACAAACTTCTGATCTACTGTTAGGTAAAATATGATGATATTTTTGGCTTACTTAACCTGTAATATAATCAATCGACTTTTATTGTCCTTTGAAACTAACCAAACATTTAATTGACCAAACATGGCTTTCAACTTCAATGGATAGATCTGTAGTTAAATCCTCAGCCTCAGCCCAAACAGTAGCAGAAGGTGAAGCAACGTGGGTCAGGGAAGGAGCAGAACATGGCACTTCCTTATGTGCATTAATCCCAGACTATGTTATTCCCTTTGATATTGAGGCTGAATCAGACCCATAGGTGCAAAATGCGCTACAAGTTTCACGTCTCAAGGAATGGAAAAATATATGGAAGATAATATCTGAGGTTCCTCTTGAAGATATTCCTTCGAAAATTCCAATAATTTCATCCCGGTTTATTATGCTGGGAGTTGGAGGCTTTGGATATCAAGAAATTCATGTCGCAATGAAACAAGTCATTCAATGGAGGGAGCTAGAGCAATGGTGCCATCAAGACCTGATTAGAGCTTGATTGTTGATCAATATCAACAAATTTCAGGTAGTAGTGTCCCGATATGAGGACGATCATGCTTCCAAGCTAAAGGAGTTGAACAAAAGATCAAGGAGAATATTTTCCATAAGTTGCGTCTTCATCAAGATCTACACGTTATTACTGGGGAGCTTCATCATCTTCATAATTAGTTGGATGAAGTCCAAGAGGATGGTATAAAATCCATCAAAGATGATAAAGAAGCACTTCATCGAGCTGATGATAGTGAAGCTAGTCGAGTAGGTGAGCATTAAGTTGCTACTGACGAAGCTCGGGATGCTGTGAAACAGATGAGAAGTCATGTTGAATGTCTTCTGTAATTTATGAAAGAAATGTGGAGAGACTACAATCTGTGGATGTTCTTATAATCTTGTTCATCTAATGAATAATAGATCATCTTCAATCGTTTATACCTCTATAGTATGATTTTTAATAGGGTTATGTAAATCACCAAACAAAATTTTCTTTTAATTGCTCAATATTGCCTAAATCATACAAAATGTTTGTCTAGCGAGATGAGCCTCGACTTTTATTCAGAGTACCCTTTATAGGTTCCCAATTTAATAAGTACCAGGTCTTTTCTTATTGTCAGTTTAAAGTCATGCATGTTGGACTATAATACCGATAATATTTAAGGTAGAATATCGTTGACCGAATGGATGATATTGACTAAATTATTGATGATGTGTTTGGAAACATATTACCATATTCAGGTATAGAGTGGGAAAATTGAAAACTATGACTTGAAAAATTATCAATCTGAGGAATGACATGGGAAAAAAGATAAAAGGAATTAGAGGATGTCTTTTCAAAGAATGAAGTTATCGTTACTTGAAAAATCATTAGGGGAATGAATTATGTAGGTCCAACTAGGGCATAATCTGCATAGTCAAATAATAGTATCATTTGGCTAACAGGTATGTTATGGAGACAACTTATGTAAGGCCACCTAAGGACACCTACTACATAGTCGGGCAAAAGAACTCTAAGAAATATTACATTATATTGATAAAAGCCGAAGAAATATTTATGGGTATTAAAATTTCCCAAAGAATGTATTATACTTTATGGAAAAAGGTTCTTGAATTTGTAGAGAATATTTCCAATAAGAATTTTCAATGAATAGAATAAATGTAACTTCTACGAAGGTCTGACCCAAATGTAGAAAAAAAGGTATCTGTGGTTTCAAATAATATTACCAAAACCGGAGATAGAAACATTATACGACATAATAATTTTAGATCATGAGAAATAGTATGGAAGAAATATGTTACAGATGGCAGTTTTTTTGCAGATCCCAACATATCATTGTTAGGACTAATAGGAAAAATAGAGGCTTTTCCTATGAATTAAGTAACAATTACTTGACAAACCTGTCATGGAGGTTGAATTATGCAGGGCCAACTAGGTCATATGCTACATAGTCAAATAGTAGCATCTTTTGGCTAACAGGTCCGTTATGTAGACATCTTATGCAAGGGAACCTAAGGGTACATGTGGCATAGTTAGGAAAAATAAATCTCTGGTATCAGACATTTTGTGACCATAAGTCAAGAAAAAGGTTATGGAGATCATGAATATTATTGGTATAATGTTTTGGTTGGGGCCTGAATTGAAATTCAGGAAGTCACTACGTATCTCATTAGGATGTGAATCAAGCTACATGTAGTTCATGAAATACAGTTGAACATCATGTAGGATGAGATCTTGGAAGATCTTAGTTTAGGGTCATAAAGATCATACCATAATGAGGGAGGTACATCATGAATTTGTTATAAACCTAATGTGAATAGATACCAGGGTTTTCCATATCACACCATATGCTCCCAATGGGACTTTTTAGTCAAGGGACCAAACTTGGAGTTTGGGGTTAGGCCCAAAGGGTCAGGGATAGACTCGAGGAATGCTCGAGCATTCCTACGTATCCCATGAGGATGGGAATCCTACTATACATTGTTCTTGAAGTACTCTTTGTACAGATTTGGTTCATACATATGAGGAGAAAATAGGACTTTATTACAAGTATGGTTGGACGAAAGATTAAATATATGGTTTTCACTACGTATCTCATAAGGATGAGAATCAAGCCATGCGTAGTTCTTGAAACATGACATGTTTGGAGACCATGTCAGTGATGATTCCTTTCGAGTGAGGGTATCATGGATTATTTCAGTTTATTGTCAAATAGTACAAAAGTGAAAATAATTTATGGTCATATGGAGGGACCAGTGCTATGTAGTTTAATTTCTTGTAGCAAGGACAATGGGGAACTGTATAGTTAAATGTAATATAGCTAGAATGATGGTACATACTCAATTTAACATCATGTAGGAAAAAAGTGAACCAATATGAATAAGAAGATTGATGGGGGATTCACGGATCAACATCCTATGGGATGAAGGTAAATGGATGTGAGGAAAGTGGGGTTGGGATTGATCCTTAAGAGGTTGCCTACATACCCATCCTAGAAGGAAAGGATCAATGTCTGTGTAGTTCAATTGATAGGGATTTGACAATCATGGTGTAATTGAGGATAGCGACCCGATGGTGATGTTGGTACTTAAGTGTGATTAGAAGCCCAGAGAAGATGTCATGGTCGAAGTTTACTCTAAGCACACATGAGCCAGGCTTGGTGTGAGAAACAAGAAGCAACAACAGACCTAACGATCGTGTTGCAAAACATGAGACCACGAAGGATGGTGTGGGGATTATGCATGGTTAGTTGTCCGGGGCATGCATGGAAACGGATATTAAAAGACATTTGTCCATGTTGCGATTACAGTTTAATGTCATGTGTCACAGACATGGGGTGATTGATAGTTTAATATCTTGCATCTCAGATGATGCATAGTTTAACAACATGTTGGATGACAAAGGCGACATAGTTTAATGTAATGTTGGGCGATAGAGGGGCACAATTTAACGTCATGTTAGATGATATAGGGGCTATGCATTTTAATGTCCTGTAGTAATGACAATAGGTGTATTTGTGTTACACAAAATACTTCTTCAAGAATATTGCATTGTTTGGAGTTGTAATGAGTTATCCATCCATTGAGATTAAAGAATAATCTCCATTGTAGTTGACCTTATGTATTGAGTAAGGTCCTTCCCACATTGGATCAAGATTCGGGGGATTCATTCCCTGTATCATTGGGGTTCTGAGGACAAATATCGATTCACCTTGAATGAATGAATGAAGATGAAATTTTTTATTGTACACTCGTGCTATTAGATTCTGATATACTTCTTAATGGTGCAGTGTTCACAACCTGTTTTAATCTAGTTGTTCCAATTCATCCAATCACTTTTGAGATTGTTCATCTTAAATATCTGATCACAAATAGGGAATCTATGTGAAGGTAATTGGAATTCAATAGGAAATACTACTTCTATTCCATATATTAATGACTATGGAGTTGATCATGTAGCAGTGCAGGTGGTAGTCCGTTAAGCCCATAGAGCATGAAAAAGTTTATCAAGTTATGACTTCTTATCTTTATCCACTATATTTTGAAGTATGTTTGAAAGAGTCTTATTGAAAGCCTCTACTTTACCATTGTCCACTGTATGATACCGAGATGAATGGTTGTATCTAATATTGTATTTTTAATACAATTTTCTTACTTAGGATGAACAAAAGTTGGTTCCATTTTCCATCAACATGGTATGAGGAACACCAAATCTGGTAATGATGTTGAACATGAAATATATAACAATGATTTTAGCACCAAAATCTTTGAGAGGTATTTCCTCTACCCATTTGGAATGGAAGTTAGTAATAATAAGAATATACATAAACTGCTTAGCTGTAGCTGGAGGTTACGGTCTTACTAAATCCATTTCCCATGTAGCAAATGGCCAGGGAAATTTAGGTGTATGAAGCAACTCCAGAGGTTGATGAATGAAGTTGGCACATATTTGGGAATAATTACACTTTTTAGTGAAATCAATACAATATATCACCATTGAAGGCCAGAAGTATCGAAGCCTTCGATTGTGATCAGAATGTCTATGTCCAGACTGGTGGGTAACACAAACTCTTACATATACGTCGTTCATGACAGCCATTTTATCTTCAACATCAATACATCTATGGATAATTCCATCAAAACCTCACTTGAAGAGAAATTTTTGGTGATCTGACCTATCATAAAGTGTAAATTTGACAACACGTCAGTAGACCTTTTCTTCCCTGGCTCTATCCGGTGGGAGTGTTCTATTTTGAAGGTATTCTCTGATAGGTGTCATCCTTCCTGTAGTATGACCATATGGTTTAGAAATGGGACTGATTTCATTTATTTCCTCTGTTCTGAATTGAAATAAATGTGAAACTACATCACGATGGGCAATACTGATGATTGTTTTGTCCAGATTTGGATCTTCTAGGGCTGAGGCTACATTAGCCAGTGTATCAACTTGGGCATTTTGTGATCATAGAACATAATAAAATATGTGTTCCATGGGAAATTCCACCATTAACTCTCTGTCATAATCACACAAAGGGATTAACTCTTCTTTTCTGATGTTATAATCCCCATTTATTTGTTTGATTACCAAATCATAATAAAATTTTACCTTAAACTGATTCACCTGTGCCTATAGCACCAATTCCATGCCTATGATGAGAGCTTGATATTCTTCTTCATTGTTTGTAATCCCTTCCAATAGTAAGATGGAATGGTGTAGCATTGTCTTTTCTGGGGAAATAAGAACGATTCCTAACCCAACCTTGTTGAATTTAGGATCTTCCATTTCTTCCCTATTGGACTTCTGGAGGCACCATCAAAGTACTTTTCCTAGGTTTTAGGATTATCTTGAATAGAGAATAATTCCTCGCCAAGAAGTTCAATATTTAAAGATATATCTTCTACATATGGGTGTTTATCAAGGAAATAATCAAGATTATGGACCATTAGTTCTTTTTGAGACACATAATGGATATCAAACTACTGCCAAATAACTGCCCACCTTTCCAGATGTCCTGTAAGAATTGGACGACTAAGGATAAATATGAACGGGTTATTGCAAGATACCAATTGGACCTCATGATGTTGTAGGTAGTCTCTCAATTTATGAACTGCAAAAATTAATGTTAGGCAACCCTTTTCAATACTTGAATATTGTGTTTCTGCCTCAAGCATAGTCCGACAGATATAATAAAGGTTGTTTTCATTCCTAGAATCATTATTTTGGGAATGGAAGGAAACCAATGATCTCTCTAAATCTATCACATATAGAATAAGTGGTCTTCCTTCAATAGTTGGCATTAATACTGGTGGAATCAGGAGATATCTCATGAGGATATAGAATTCATCTTGTCATTCATCGGTCCACGGGTAGGTTATTCCCTTCTTCATTAATCTGGTGGAGGGTAAAGACTTGCCTACCAAATTGGAAATGAAACACAGAATATAGGCCAAGTTTCCTTGAAATCCTCTTAATTCCTTCAGATTTCTAGGAGGTGACATGTTAAGGATTGATTTTCCTTCTAATGATCAACTTTGATACCACAATGCTGTACAAAAAATCCGTGAAATTTTCCTAAGGTTACCCCGAAAGCACATTTCAAGGGGTTCATCTTCAAATTTTGTTGTTGAAGTTTGTTGAATATGATTTCCCGATCAGACAAGTGATCATAACATTGTCTAGATTTAACCACAAAATCATCCACATAACATTCAACACATTTCCATAAAAGGGATTGAAGATATGGTTCATGGCACGTTGATACGTTGCACCTGCATTCCTCAAGACAAAGGGAATTACCCGATATCAAAATACACATTGAGGAGATTTAATGGTTGTAGGCTCTTCATCTTCTAGGGACATTCATATTTTATTTTACCCAGAGTAACCAACCATGAAGGAAAGGGCTTCTTAGCCAGCTGTTGCATCAATTAATAGTTCATTAACCAGAACTGGAAAATTATTCGTGGGACAATGCCGATTCAGATATATGAAGTTAATGCAAACTATAATTCTTTCCTTTCTTCTTTTTCGCAAGTAAAATATTATCCATCCATTTGGGATATTGAACTTCTATAATAATGTTATCCTTGATTATCTAATCAACATTAGCTTCAATTTTGTAGGTATAAGTTTGTTGTGTTCTTATTGCTTCTTTCTTGAATCCTCGATGTTCATCTGGAAAACCCAAATGAAGAGTGGCGACAATGGGCTAATGACCCAGAATTTTTGTGAAATTACTAGAAAATACATCTTGATTATGATTTATAAATTAAGTGAAAATTTAATTCTCTTCAAGAGTCATGGATGCACTAATTAATGTGGGGGGTGGATCTTATTTTGTACCCAGAATTATTTCTCTGAGTTCATCCACAATGGTAGAGATACCCTCTTCAAATTATGGAGGAGCATCCCTGAGATCTTCCTCTTCTTCTTCAATAGTTGTTACATCATCTGTTTCTACTTGCATTGTATATGAGCATGTATAATTTCCATGGTTAGAGGAGAAATTAAAATTTGAACATCATGAAGAAAAGGATTCCATTTCTGACCCTATTGATGATGAAGGGTCATCCTGGTGTGATAGAGAGGAGATGATGGATTGAGAATCAACATCATTGATTTCATTTGGTTTCTCTATAACTTCTTTTGACCTGGTTGATGAAGTACATAATTTAAGAATTCCCTCAGATGAAATGTAGACATCTCCATCTAAGTTTTCATCATTGCTTGGTGAATCAACAATTTCTCCCATGTTGTATGGCTTTATTGTCGTAATTTATATTATGGATGTTTCCATTAGAGAGTTTGGATTTAGCTATATCCTGTCAATTTCACTGATAGGCAACACATAATTTGTACTCACATGTATGAATGGATTTAATGGAATATTTTCCATACCATTTGAATCATTAATTTTGTTGACCTTCTTTGCCGTGGATTTTTACTTTCCCTCCATGTGATAAAATGCTGCCTCAATGTATTTAGATTCACATGTTTTGAATGGGGACTTGTCTCTAAACAATGTCCCAATTTGACCATTGGAAGCAATATTTGAGACATTCATGATACAACGAAGGTACGGCTACATGTTGATATAGCCGTGGTCTTCCAAGAAAAATGTTGAAGGATGTGTCCTAACGAACAACCATGAAATCTAAATTAGACACAGGGTCTCCAAACTAGATTCTAAGTGTAATCTCGCCAAAACGTTCTTCTTTAGTTATGTCATATCCTTGAAACATCAAAGTAGAAGGATATAAATCATATTCGGTGAGGCCTAATCTACGATGTGTAAGAATAGGAATGTGATTGAATCTTGAGACGTTATCAATGAAAACTCATCATATGTCTATATCATTGACTTTTCCATATAGATACAAAGGTCTGATATGTACATGTATAACATCATCTTCATCTTTATCTATAAAAGATATCATTGAATGGAATTCTGCAGGATCATTCTCTATATGGTAGACCTCAGCCGCAAAAATTTTAGTTTCTAATTCTTGAGGACTTGACAAAGCCTCAATAATCACCTCCTGATTATCTTTTGATAGATTCGAGGCATCTATAATTGATAACATGGCCGGTACATGGGGAAACATCTTCAAGACATCGTACTATTGGTCTAAAGTTCTATGATTCCCATCCTGAAAATCTAGTTTTGCAAATTCCTTTGAAGTTGATGTTTTGGTAGTAGATACATCCTTTATCGGGGTGGAATTAGAAACACTCCTGGCTTTGGTAGATTAGGTCGACTAGGTCTATCTATTTGTTGAGAGGAAGAAGGTTTGACCATGAAATGGTCTTCCAAAATAACTGTGTCCGGACCGAATCATCCATTTGAGGAAGAACTTTCTTATTCCTGTTTAGCCAGCTGAAGGGTTTTTCGATGAGTTTCTACCACAAATATAGTTCTAGCATTAGTAGGATTGAAATGGTGGCTTCTGGAATATCCATGTGTTCCCTATATCCTAGACCTCTGTCTCCACCTCTAATTTCTTTGTTAGATATAGAGAACTTAGGCACGTCATGATCGAAACTGTCATTGGCATAAGGATCCGTCAAATGAATCATGTTAACAGAACCAAAGATCGATTCTTCATCTGACGAAGATTCTACCTGATGAACCAATTCAATCTGTTCCATTTGGTAGGTTAGTTCCCATGCTTTTGAAGCAGATGGCATAAAATTTGCCAAAGTCAATGACATCTTAGGCTTTGACACGATCTCCTCTTCTTCTGACTGCGCTTCTTTCTTAAAATTAAGCTGCTTCGTTGAGGATTTTTCTTTCGATGAAGGGTGTTTTGCTGTGGCAGAAATAGAAAAAGACACAATTGGTTGATTTAATTGTGTTCATAAAATAGCATGAGTTCGGTTGATCGTTTTCCTGACCATCCAACAATCCTATTTCTGTACATTTTTACCTTTGAATTCGTGTCACTCTCCTTCTTCATCTGGATCAGTAGTAGTAACGCATGCTACCTGGGCTGAAAACCCTTTTACTTTATCAGGAAAAGAGTCCACCATATTTTTTAGGAGGTCTTTGAAGACAAAACACTCCTGAATGGGAATCCCCAACATCTGATGCAATGGGAAATAGATGGGAAGGTATTCATTTCATTCCTTGTTCAGCATTTTTGGCATTGGAAATTGAACTAGATTGTTTTCCAGAGCCTAGATGAAGTATCCAGAACATGTTAAATCCATAATGAATAAAAAATGTTCTTTAAATCATCAAATTTTATCCACCATTGATATATTTAATAATCTTGACGAGGCGGTCGTTGATGTTGACTCTCAGGAGGTGGATCCCTTCGATATGATGATGGTATTGATGTATAAGTAGGTACATGTACTTGTTTAAGTGTACTGTAGTAGTCTCTACATTCCCTAATCTCCTTACTAGAACTGATGGAATTACAAGAGATTTAGCCTTAGTCCTTACAATAGAGTCTTATATCTGTTGAGTGTTTGAAGTAAGGTCTCTAAACCCTCTTTTGTATTTTGTAGGGATCAACGGTGTACGTAATTCATCACGCATATTTTCCACAAAGATTGGCTGCAAATCTTCTAGAGGGAGTGCTAAGCCTAAGGAATATGTTAATCCCTTCTAGCGACCAATGAAATCTGAAACTCTTTCATTTTCCCTTTGATTACAATTGGTAAGATCAAAAACATCCTTCTTCTGTAATGTTGAGCTAAATTGAAGAAGAATCCTTTGACGGAGATCTTCCCACCCAGTAATTGATCGAGATTTCAAACTTGTATACCAGATGAAAGTAGGTCCCTATAATGACTGCCAAAACACCTGAGCTTAACTGCTTCTTGTTGTTGAGGAGTTCCCATACTAGGATCACAACGAGAAATGAAATTTGACAGGTCTTGTTCTGATCTCCCGAAACATAAAAAATTTGTAATGTGGTATTCGGAAAATTTGATGGGGGATGAATTGCATCCACCCATTCATGGTATGCTCTATTTTCTAGCAAAAAAAGTGCACGCTACCCTCCATAGATTCCAACCGAGCTGTTAATGACTAAATGGTAGTCATTAATTTCTGAGAAACATCGGGTTGAGCTTAGACATGAGTATGTGCAATAAATGGAGTTTGGACGGGTGTGGCAACCGGTATAGCCACTGATGGATGTATTTCCAGTTTCTGTCGTGTATGACCCATATGACTAGACCTGTGAGGGTGTACTTGTAAAGGGCTATATATTTTATCCATCCCCGTAGCTGCAACAAATTCCCTTGAATGATTAAATCCAACATGCTTAGGAGGAAGACTACCTTAAATTTGTTTTGTATTTAACCTCCTTAATTCCATTAGTTATTCATCTTGCTATGTGAACCATTGCTAAAATGATAGTTATTTCCCTTCTCCAGAGGTAAGGTGGTATGTAACCTTACTTTTATCCTTTTCCCATGCATGTTCCTATTTGGATTATGGAAGGGCATTACCCAAAGGAATGTCTATCCCCTGGGTAACCCTCGGTCCTCTAGTACACACACCTATTTCATTCATTTCTATGTGTACAACCTCTTGAATATGAACATCTTCATCCAATTCCTCTGAGTGAGCCTCACATTCTGGGGGATTAGTGACAATGGCATTGATGACATTTATCGATACATAACACATTGCAGCCCTTTTGTCAGTGCTTCTGTGATACTGTCTTCTTCAATTTCAATTATGAGACATTTCCTTTGGTTTGGATGATCCCTTCGGAACTTCTTGATGAACTTTAATTTTCAGATAATCTCTTGATAATTTGGCTCTGCGTTCCTCTTGTGGCTTTTTCCCTAATCCAAAGAAGTCTGGATTTCGCTAAGGAAGAGATTGAGAATTTTAAAAAGTCCCAAGTCCAGTGGACTAGGGTTGTTCCTATTTTTCCTGCTCAGCTACTCGAATCCTGTCTATTGATCCCAAGGGTTCAATTTTAAGATTCCTCAGTCTAGCATGATGAGGGGGATCTTGAGATGCTACATCCGAACCTTTATTAAAATCCCTTATGATTTTGCAAATTTCAGTTCGTAAATTGGCTAGATTTATCATTTACATCCACTCAAATCACCTGGATCAGATGATCGTTGGATTATTTATGACACCTCTATCACCTGATGATGTGCATGTTCTAAATGAGAATATTGTTCGATATTCTCATTTTCTTGATGCAGGAGTAATTCAACAACCCTTTCCTTTTATACCTGACTTTGAGAATAACTAGTTGAGGCATGTTCTTTATCAATCCCTTGATTACACACAAAACCAGTTAGATGGGGCTATCCATGCGTAATAACATTTCCTGAGACCACATTTTGTGGGAATTGTTGACTGGAGATCACATTTAACTGAAATGCTCCATGAACACCCCATCCCCTAATATGAATACCATACAGGCATTGGGAATTAACTGGTGCAAGCTTTTTAATACGCGAAGGCATGTAAGCTGAAGGGATCTATGCTTCTTTTCAAACTTTGGATATCAGGAAACTGAGAGAGATGCCAAGTCAATTTGGCATTTCAACCCTTCTATTATCTTGACATGGTTTTGATATTCATCATAAGATAATATTTTATCTTTTAAGTGACAAAGAGTTTCCATATGTTGAGATTAATATTTTGAATTCAATCTTCTGTCAATGTTTCTGGAATATCATACTGAGAGTCATCCAAAGGCCAGAACATGACTGTTATTTCACATTTTTCCAGTTGTTTTCTCATATTCATCACTTCCTCTTTGTCATTTGAGGATGATTCTTCTACCCAATTAAGCAAAAGCTGGTGATTATTTGTTGCTTCATTAGATTCAACAACATTTATAAGGAGTTCATTTGTCAAATTAGATGATAAATTCCCCAGGGGTGGATCAGATAAGGACCTACACCTCGGTCTATCTTCTGATTGATAAAGTATTTCACCTGCTAGTGGTAAGGCATTAGACATGAATGGCTTCACATTTGCAAGTGCCTCAAGATTATAGGTCTTTCTCGTTTCAACATTGTCCTTTGAAAATTTTTCCAGGAAATGAGAATTACTACTGCGGAGAGAAATTTCATAGCTAAATTCTTTATCATGGGGAGGAAAACCATGGTGGGTTAGAGAAAAATATGAAACCTCTTGCTCCATGGTCTACTGACCACATAGAGAGTAATTGTGGCACTCATCTAAAGATGATAAATAAAGATTGACCGAATTTTCATAGGGAAAGCCTTCATGATAAGGTGTCTGATGAAGACCTTCAGAATTATTTTTGTTTCTTCCAAAATCCGGAAATGAGAGATTAGTTTCTTGAGTTTCAACAGACAATCGTCTGAGGGCATCAAGAACTCTAGCATTGACCAAGGCCTTATTGCAGATTGGCTCTTGATTTTTCCACTGTGCTAGATGGGTATATTTTTATGAAGCCTTCTTACTCACATTGGAAACAACTTTTTGATGAAAGTAATTATTATGGGTAGGTGTATATGCCTACTCATGAGAAATGGTCAGGTTAGGCTGATTATCTCTATTTACATCGGGTGTATGTGCCCGGCATGATTGTCCATATAACATGTGGGAGTATGCCCCATGACCCACCTGGAATGGAACTGAGGTTTGTATCTACTCTGAAGTGACATTTTGATGAGTCACTCCACTGATAGGTTTATATTTATTTTTCATTCCCTATGTTGTTGTTAAAGTTGTTATAATATTCTAACAGGTATCAAGAATATGAGCTCAGATTTTCTTCTGCTATTTCACTACTGTCAGAATTTCCTTAGTGAATTCAGCTACCAGAATGGGAATATATGTCCATTCCATGTTTGGAGTAGGTGTGTGTTCCTACTGCTGTCCTCCTTTTCCTGTCAGTGAACTCTAACAATACTCATGTGTGGGGGCAGAAAGTTGTGTCTGCCGCCTGTTTGTCAATGGAGCTTTCCAATTGACATCTTTAGGTGCTACAAAATGAGACTGTTGGTTAAGCATGAGGAATTTTAGGTGTATGTGCCTGATGATTTTTCTCCACCAAATATTATTGATGAACTTCCTTCAATACTTGCAGATGAGACTGCTGACAGAATCGATGAGTGTATGTAGGTGTATCTACCTGTTTATAGGTGGTCACGACCTTTGGTTGGTATGCTTCTTTGGATGGAGTCACACAAGCCTGTTAACTGGTTGATGAATTATAAAAAGGTTTATGTTCTTAACTATAGTACTCCATCAGAATTTCCAGGAAATATTGATGTGTTACTACAAGACGAGTATGATGGGCAGTGAAATTAGGACGATCGAGTGTATATGCCTGCTCATTGTCTTCCATCAATTTAGATTGATGGACATTTCTAGAGGGTTTAGAAGTAAGAACATACTCCCTATTGACCAAATTTCTTCTCTGACAGTTTTTCTAGTGTGCTTGGGTATAAGGGACCTGATCCGAACACCTAAAGGTGATACCCTCATCATGTTGAGCATGAACTACCGCATGAGTATGGCGGCGATTGATGGTGGGAGACCTCAAGAAGGAATCATGTCTTCTTCAGCTGAGGCCTTGAGTGACATTTTCATTCACCTCCCTATAATATGGGATGTACAGGTTGTTGGGTTCCAGGGATAACGACCCGAAACGGTTGGAAACGTTTGTTGGCACCACCTGCTTCTTGACCACTGGTCATCACTGTCCAGACAACCAGGGTGAGTTGTTAACTTGGATGTCTTGTCGAGCGGGCACCAGATTCAGGATGGTACCGTGCTGATGGTATTCCTTCACTAATGCATTTGAGACCAAATGTTGATGACACTGAGAATGTGATGTCATCCTCAGAGAAGAATATGATCTGGCAGGAGTAGTCGTCGAGGCATTGACAGGTGTCAACTTTATAGAATCCATTTTGTGTTAGAGAGAGATCTTGGAAAATATTGCATGTTTGATATAGCAGACATAATCAAGATAAGATTGTCCAGACTATATATTTCGGAAGAGTAAATATGTTATTGATTGCTTTTTTGGCCCTCATATTGAGTTTAATAGGGGAATAACAAATAAGTAAAACATCATTTATCTTGGGTAAGGATTCACATCGGGTTCACCATTTTCTGTTTCATCCGGATTTGGGGATTACCTTGTTTGTTTAAGGTTAAAACATTCCAATTGGTTTCTAATAGGTTTATTCATAGAACTAGAAACATCCAATGTTCTATATCCATTTAAACCAACTTTCTAACGGTGGGTGCTCATTAGTTGTGGACCGACGCGGCTTATGAATTTTAATTGGTCGAGAGGATGAGTGGTCAAGCTCATCACACCTTTTTGGGGGGAATTATTGCATACTCTGGGACTCCCTTATAGGTTTAAGTTATGTTCACGAATCTTTATTAATTTACCAAGTATGAAAATGATTTTTTCTTTAGATTTAGCAATAAATGATTTATATGTATGTGATTTAGAGAATCATTTTTATGTATTTGAGGTTCTTCATTGATGGGGAATCATCCGTATGTATTAGAGATTCTTAGTCAATGTTATCTTTCAATACATTATATAGATATATCTTGGTCATTATTATAACCATAATTGTTTAAATCCCCTCAGTGGTGCACTTGAAGTTTATTGTCATTTTGAAAGACATGGATTATTTTAGAGTTGGGTTCATACATGCAGATGGGCTACCTACACATCCTTGTTAAAAAAGGAACCAGAACCCACATAGTTCAATAAGTAGGGTATAGTTTAACGTCATATGGGTTGGAAACTAATTAATAAAAGATGGGATTTAACCTTATAAAGGCTTCCAACGTACTCTACTTTTAAGGTAGATATAAATGTTCACGTATTTCGGTTACATAAATATGGGGTTTATACATGGTTAATGGCCCAAAAAGAGATGTCGTGATTACTTTTACACTCTAAGCTCACGAGATTCATGATCGGTGTGAGAAAAAGTATGTATCAGTAAACTTAAAGATGGTTCCATGAAAGATGCGGTCATGAGAAATGATGTGGGGCTTACGTATGCATGACTGCCCAAGAAGATGAAAACCAGGACATACTTCAGGAAAGAAGCCCAGGAGCAGGGTCCATAAAGTTATTTGTACTTCATGGATATTTGGAGTTTTAACATGGGGCTCACTACTAATAAGGAGTCGTAATTTAAAATGGACATATGATTGGGGTTTATTCCTGAAATGGAGGCCCAAATAAAAAGAAAATATGATTGGGTCTTACTAATGAGGAGGATTCCCAATTAAAGGGAACCTATAACTCAGGGATTACTCCTAAGAAGGAGGCCCAATGTTAAAGGAAATTATGACTGGCGATTACTCATGAGAAGGATTCCCATGATAAGGGAACATGATACTTGGGGATTACTCCTGAGAAGGAGGCCCAAACAAGGGGAACTAGGGGATTACTCCTGAAGAGGAAGCCCTAAATGAAAAGATCTTATCATATTAAAGGGGTAGATTATATAGGAAACCTCTAACTGTGGTGACAAAATGCTTGTAAGTCATGAGGTTTCGGGAGAGGTTCCCACAAAATTTCTTTTAGATTATAATTCCAACAAAAGAACTATGCCATAAATAGCTTTGAAAAGTTGTTCGAGGGCTAATATCTTGATGAGGAGAGGTGAACAAGAGAGAGTAACACAAATAGAGTTGGCATGAAACTATAGCCCCACAAGTCATTCGGAGCGCAAGTCTTATCCACACAAGTGTACTTGAGCGGAATGGGTTCACCAGGGCAACGAAGAATCTATAGGGTAATACTTGGGAGACACTTAACTCAATTTATTAGTATTATCCTAAGATGTTTCTAAAAAGGAGGTGCACAAGTTTCATTGAAAGGGTAGGGAGGTGCGCAAGTGTTTCCATTTTTAATTAGGTGTGGACACTGAGGCATTTATGTGTTGAAGAATTCTAAACACATTGGCCTTATCATAATCCTTCAAGTCTTCCATTCTAGGAAAAAAGTTACCGTAGAAGATTTCAGAAGAGTTGAGTTGAAGACATGGGTGACCAGAGCTTGAATCTGAGTTTTATAAAATTAGTCCTTGAAATGGGGGGCCCACATGGTCTATTTATATCCCACCTGGAACATTGGGCGAAACAAATAATAGGGCATTCAAGTGACTTGGTGACCCATGTGTGGTGCGCAAGTGACTGGGGCTGCGTGCAGGAAACCTGAGTTGCGTTCTTTCAATGGGTTCCTTGTCCATGCCTTTGTCAATTTTTGATGTTTTCCAAATTGTGACTCTTTTTGGCTTAAGGTATTCCGCTTTTCCATTCCTTGGACTCTGTGATGGAAAATATCCTCAACAAAAGTCATTTTTTGGTTCTTCTGGATTTTGGGGATGACCTTGTTGATTAAGGTTCAATCTTTCCAATCGGTTTCCAATGATTTTATTCGTAGAATTGGAAACATACAATAATTCTATATCTATTTAGACCTACTTTTCAAAGGTATTAACAAATTAGTTGTGGACCGATGAGTCATAATAATTTACATTGGTCGAGAGGATGGGAGGTCAGGCTCATCACACCATTTTGTGGGGAAATATTTTTTTACTCCGGGACTCTCTTATAGATTTATGTTATGTTCACGAGTCCTTATTAATTCCCCAAGTATGAAAATGAGTTTTCCTTTAGATTTATCAATCAATGACTGATATGTATGGGATTTAGAGTATCTTTTATTTGTATTTGAGGTGCTTTATTGATGGAGAATCATCCATATGTATTAGATATTCTTATCCAATGGTATCCTTCAATACATTATATAGAAATATCATGGTCATTATGATAAATATACTGGTTTTAAATCCACAATGCGGGGAACTTGATGTTTATTGTCATTCAAAATGACACGGATTATTTCAAATTTGGGATCATACCTGCAGATGGACTATCTACGTATCAGTGTTAAAAAGGAATCAGAACCCCCATAGTTATATAATAAGGATATAGTTTAACATCATATAGGAGAGAAAATAATTAATGAAATATGGTATTAAACATTAAAAAGGCCTCCTGTGTACTCTACTTTTAACTCAGAGATTAAATTTCACGTAGTTCAGGTAATGAAATATAGGTTTTGTGCATGGTTAATGACCCAAAAAGAGATGTCGTGATTACTTTTACACTCTAAGCTCATGTGAGTCATTCTCGGTGTGAGAAACAAGAGGTATCAGTAAACTTGATGATGGTTCCATGAAAGTTGCCATCATGAATAATCATGTGGTGCTTACGTATGTTTGACTACCCAAGTAGATGAAGACAAGGACTTACTTCAAGAAAGATTCCCTGGATCAGGGTCTATAAAGGTTTTTGTACTTTATGAAGATTTGGAATTTTTACTTGGGGATTACCCCTGAGAAAAAGGCCTTATAGAAAAATAATTTTTTATATAAAATGTTGATATACTATTATTGTGTGATGAGTTTATATTTTGCATGTTTCAAATATTTTATAGAGAACATGTATTGGTGAAATTGTAAATTTTTTTCCCTTTAAAACATTTGTTTTCTGATTATGAGAACCCATGAATCCATATATTGTTGAAATACCCAAGTTATCTAGTGAGTTTTTTGTTACTAGTTCATAGTTTACTAAACAGTTCATCAAAAGTATGTGACAATTCCAAATTCATAAAACTAAAAAATTCTAATACAAAGTCTCTAAATTTAAACCCAAATATGGTCTAACTCCACTAAATCATGCATCTCAGCCAAGATATCACTATGGTAGACTCTCCTCACCCCAATGGACATATGATCTATTATCTTTTATTTGTTTTGTATTCATCATGGTTTGTCTCTTGTTTCTCATTATATGCTTTATATATTCCTTTTTTATTCCCATAATATAATATTGGTCCATTGTAGATAAAACATAGGGTATGTTTTTGAAAAAACAACAAGACTTATTTTAGATTTGTGTCTAATTTATAGATTTTATTTCTCTCAATGATTATTTGACTATTACATTCCATACGTATTTGTTTCAAAAAATTGTTTCCATTAAATTTAATTTTTTTAATTGACCATGCGATGATTTTACATTGTAACTATATTTCATCATGTGAGATATATAAAATTATTGGTGATGCTCATGGATATGGGCATTTGTTTTTTTAAATACAACTCACATAGTAAATGTTCTTGAGGTGAAAGTATAAATTTGATGTAGTTATGTGAGAATATGAGGATGGGAAAATGACAAAGTGTCCTCAGTGGAATAAATACGAATAAAAAAATTCCATATAAAAAAATATTATAATGGAGTTTAATGATACACCATGTGTTTTATTATGTATTTATTTTTAAAAAATTAAATTTTATTGATGGAAATATTTTCCCATAACCATATATCAAAATAAATCATGATATATTATACCATTATAACATAGCTATAAATTTACAATATTAAGAGAAATAACCATATTATGAGAAATAATTTTAATTAATTCCAATAATTTATTGATTAAAAATAAAAAATAAGTACTCGCTTTTTAGAAAAGTCATTTAATTCTTAAATATTATATTTCCATAACAGTTTATTTTTTATGAAAATTTTATCCGAAATAATAATTATTTTGTGAATTTTTTTGACATTTTAATTAATTTAGTGGCATAATTATTTAAATAATCATATAAAATTATATGAATATGTATCTGTATAATTTTTATGATTAGTTTAACATTTCAATGAATAGTTAAAAAATATATTTTTTAAAGGAACAATCCTTTCCATCCATGTATATAAAAATATTCAATTTTACATGAATTTATTTAAAATTTCCATTTTTAATTTTTAATTAAATTAAATATAATCAAATCCATTATTTTTAAAATTAAAAATTATTTTCGGTACAAATATATTTAAACATAAAAACATTTATTCAGAAATTCTCTTTTCATCATGTTTTTTTGGTATGTTTTTAAAATAATATGTTTAAGAGATTTTAATTTAATTTATTAATATATAATCCATATATAGATTATTTACATAAATATGTATTGATGATGAAATATTATTTTTTTTCTTTATAAATAATGACATTGTTAAATATATAGTTACCATGGTAAGTATTAAACGAAATTAAATGGGGTTATACTAAAATGACAATGGTTAAGATGTCATAATTCAGAAATAAATCTTATTTCATGTTAATATTTATTCCATATATCATATCATAATATTATATGATACATTTTAGATCCATTCTACTTGAAAAATAAATTAATATATTTTTTTTATTTTGATTAATTCTATGTGTCTCCCCTCCCAAACATATAAAAGGATACCACTTTCTCAATTTCTACACAATTCAATATCCCATTATCTTAGCAAATACCAACCCAAATCATTTCATAAAATCAATATCCACGTGATATATATCTAGTTTTTATAAAAATACTATCTTATTAAACCTTTATTTTTGAACCTATGTTGTCTATTTGAATAATAACTATAGTTTCTAACATTGCTATTTCAATTTTATTTCCTCTTATAGATTATTTAAACATAATTTATCAATCATAAAATTATTAATATAATTTAATCAATATACTAATTCATTGTAATGATAATTTCTTACATATTTCATTTTCATTTATATCAAATTATAAAATAAAATATCACTCATGCATATGTGTGGACTGTCACCTAAATAAAGATATATTATTCATCATCCATCACTATCATTCATGGGTGGTTATTATTATTTATTTAATATTAATATATTATATTTTAGAATTAATTATTCGTTATTATTATATTAACCTACCTTCCTTGTTACATTATCATCAAATAGAAAATGATAACATTGATCTAGCGTAATTATTCACAACCACCTCCAGAAAGTGTTGTGATTCATGTTTCATGTACACATTACCTTGATGGTAAAATGAAAATATTAAATTAATATTTTTAATATTTATGATATAATAATAATTCAGTAAAGGTGAAATATTATTAACATTAATTTAATTTGATCTACCTAACATTTGAAACATCACTTGTTTGTAGATACAAATTATCATATCCCAGATGTGATGTAATTAATTTTTCACCACTACATTAACTAAATAATTTTAAAAGTGTATATTATGAATATATTTGATATATATATCATTATTAACATTTTAGAGATCATAAAAAATGAACTATATTTAAGGACTAGTTCTACATGGCCAAAAATTACATGAAAAACAAAATTATTAAAACCCAAAAACAAATATTTTAGTAAAAAATTATTAATGAATATCTGCTTAAATATTATAAATATATTTATTTGAAATTTAATGTTGTTTATGGTTTAAATATATGATTATTGTAAATTTAAATTTATTATAAATTGGATAATAGTGATTATGAATCATGTTAGACTTGGGGTAAGAATTTATATTACATTATCATTGCATTTTTTGATTATATATGCTAAATTTCCATTCAGTTCAATTTTATATATATTATTCCTGAAACATCATTTAATTTCTTCTCCTATGTATATTCCTATATATTATTAAGTATAAGATCAATTTTTTTTCTATTTGGAACTTAATATTATCAAGTAAATTATTTTATTGAAAATATTACTTTATTAATTATTTGTTTCAATATAATTTTCATCCATTTATAAACTCCTCAATTTTGATTCTAATTTTTTTAAATAAATGAAATGGATTAAAATTTTGATTTTCACTACCATCAAATTGATTGATATATGTTAAAATTGGCATCATTCTAAACAATTTTTCATCAAGTCATTTTGAAAGTTTTAAATAGTGTGAAACAAATGTTTACATTAATTATATATTACATGAAACTATTTTCCCACCCTATTTTACTTTAATTAAATTGAATATTACATTGAATTATTCTTTTTTAATTTTCAAAAAAATGTTTTCCCCATTTTTTGGAGTTTTTATTATAAATAATACCTTTTTGAAAGTATAATTTCCCATGTTTTGAAAAAAAAAATTGAAATGACATTTTAAATATATTTTTAATATATTTCAACATACATATTGGATTTTTCTTCTTTGAGGGTTATGTGATTAAATGATTCCATCATTGATCTGTCATTTAATATTATTTTAGGACGGTGATAAGATATTTACAAAAATTCTTTATATTCCATGAGCTATGTTATGATGATATGATTAATTCATTATTGTCTTGTGGGACATATATGTATGGATTACATTATGTTATTGGTGGAAAAATATTTATATATATATCTAATGTATTAAGTAAATATTTATATCTCATGTGATAGTAATGTAAAATTATTTTATGTGATTAATCAACTATTGGGAATATGTAGCAATAATAGGTCTTCTATAATCATAAAAAAGTGGTGATCCATGATATTCTATGATATGATGGCCTTAGTGATTAACAAGGATATATATCATTGTTTTTATTTTAATGATGGTTCCATACTCTAATGAAATATTTATATTCTTATGATATGAACTAATATCTCCTTATTTATTTATTCATGAATCCACAGACATTTTTTATATAAAGTTTGATTCAATGACTTGGGATTATGGAATATTTATTTTTTGGATTGAATTTATATTTATAATTTTATCATACCATTATTCTCATTATATGATTATATATAATAATTTATTGATATCTATCATGTTAACCATTATTTAGAATCTTAGATAACCCCTTCACACTACTAGAAAAACAGGTATTTGCGACGGGATCCCGTCGCAACTGGCTTTTTGCGACGGGGGCCCGTCGCAAATAGCCCGTTGCTGAAAACGCCGTCGCAACTACACTTATTTGCGACGGGCCCGTCGCTAAAGCCTTTTTTTGCGACGGTCATTCTCCCCATCGCAAATAGTATTCCGTATTTTTGTAAAAAACTTTTAAAATAGTTTTTGCGACGGGTCCCATCGCAAATACGATTTTTAAAAAAAATAAAAAACTATTAATAATACTAGTATTTGCGACGGGCATCGTATACCGTCGCAAATACAATTTTTTTTAAAAAAATAAAAAACTATTAATAATACTAGTATTTGGGACGGGTATAGTATCCCGTCGCAAATGCTAAAAAAATAAAAAAAATAAATTATTTTAATTAATATAATAATAGAATTATAATTTACAAATGAAAATAATAAATTATTTTAATTACTATAATAATAGTAGAATTATAATTCAAAAATAAAAAATAATAGAATATTAATAAATTATTTAATTAATATAATAATATTACAATTATAATTCATAAATAAAAAAAATATTAATAAGTTATTTTAATTAATATAAAAATAATAGAATTATTTTACATTCAAATATTAAAATAATTCAAGTATTACAAAAAATATAATTAAATTATAATATTATAAAATTTTAATATATATATATAATTTTAATATATATATATATATAATTTAATATTATAAAATATAAATAATATTATTATTCATATTAATATTGTTATTTAAAAATATAATAGTATTAATATTTTATAATGTGACAGAAACTACGAATAGAAAAAAAAATATTTTGATTTCACAAATTTTATAACAGAAATACAAACTCTAATCTTAAGGAGGGGGGTGGGGGGGAGGTGGGGGATCTGCAGATGGTGGTGGAGGAAACTCCATCCCTAAAGCATGAGTGAGTCGGCGCATGTACTCCATCTGCTCCTGATGCTGCTGCTGCCACCGACTCGCCTGCTCGTCGTACAGCTGCTGCTGGCGTCGACGCTCCTCCTCATGCTGCTGACGCATCTGCTCCTGATCCTATCGAAGACTCTCTATCTGTGCAGTCTGAGATCGTAACTGATCCTCATACTGTGTAGAAGAAGATGCACGATCTCCTCTCGAGCTGGACGCCGACATCGCAACACTGCCATAATAATCTCCGGGAGTCAGTCGAGAGCCGATACCAACTACCCGGCCCTTCTCGAAGGCATACTGGGTGGCCTGCATCCATGTCGCCTCATCAAACTGACGGGCAATGGTCTGATCTGATGGCTCGGCCTGACTCTCAGGCCGGGCCTGTGCTGTTGCGGCCTCATATGACTCCTATAGTTGCAATTTAAAATTAAAATTGTGAATATATTATATGCAGTTAATTTTTAAACTTGAAAACAAATAATACTGACCACGATGTGATGCTGACGATCACCTCTGAGCTCCCCAGTAGCATGATCACTATACATCCTCCGATATACGTCGTACTCTGTAATATCGGGGTGCTCGACAGCCTATAAGAATAAAAAATAAACTCTTAATATTTATAGTTATATAAAATATTTATAAATAATGTACGTACCAGATGCTGTCTATGAGTACTGAAAGAACGACTCCCAGCTCGATGAGTCACCTCCTGTCTCCCCTGATTCTGCCTCCCCACCGATGATCTCCTCTGAAAGGCACCACTCAACCAGTGCGCACATAATCCATCCCATACATGGGATGAAATATACTCTGGTCGGTGTGCTCTACATGACTCCTCAAAATCTGACACTCCTGCTTTCTTCATCGCAGCTTTTCTTAAATTGTTCAAAAACTGACGAAGGCGATCACGCATGGCCACCTCCCATGCCTCGTGGATGGCGTCACGCATGGCATCCTCGATCGGATACCATAATCCCTACAAATAAATCAAAATATCAAGTTAGAAATTAAAACATTTTCAAAATAAAAATTATTTATTTACGTACGTACCAACCAATGGCCGAACATGGCGTGCTGCACATCAATGGGAATCTGCTCCCATGTGGTCCACGGCTGAGAGAAATAGTTGCGCAAAATAGCGCTGCCCTGTCCGACTGCTATATGCGGAAAACTGAAAAAATAATAAACATTTATTATGTGAATAGATTAATGAAATCTTAGTCAAATCCACAGGTTATCACACCTCCGTGTGCGTGGATCAAACCCAAGACGTGGACATCGCTCGGGGACGGGGTCCGGAATCATCAATCGTGCAAGACCGCGCCCCCTCCGCGTACTCCCTGGAGCGCCTGCAGGCTGAGGGTCATCTTTCAGCAACTCATCCGCATCAAAAATCAGGTCATCATCCGCCAACGCACGAAATGTGGCGTCGTCCATCTGAAACAGACAATGTTAATGTTAGCAAATAATTGATAATTACTATTATATATACATATATACAAATTATGATTGTATATAAATACCATGGAATGCTATCAGAGTTCATCTTCATCATCATCTTCATATATGTCATTGTCATCTTCATATTCCTCCTCAACATCATCGATATCCATTCGAGTTACAGTTGCTTCATATCTTACCATTTCAAATTCATATGTGACATCATTAACATCATCGTCATCACCGACTCTTAAATGTGGGGTGTCGTCATCGATACTCATGTCTCTTTGTAAAAAAGATTGATTTTGAGTACTCCCTTGAAAAACTTCAATTCTTTGCACATCAGTGAAAGCACATTCACTTTGACTAAACTGATTGTCTCGAATTTTGATTTTTATTACACTCCACCAATCAGTCAAGTCTCTTGATGTTGCACAGTACTTTTCATAATAAACTTGATATGCCTGTTGAACCAATAAGAATGGTTCATTTACTGCGAGAACACTTTTACATTTAATATCGATGATTCCATGAGTCGGCTGAACACGCACGCCTCTCTCTGTATCCAACCACCGACATTTGAACATGGTTATGTAATGTTGTCCAAGATAACAAAGTTCAATGATTTCATCAAGTATGCCATAAAAGTCAACTTCATTTTCTCGATGATGAGATCCTCTAAAGCTAACTCCACTGTTCATTGTTTTTTTCGATTCCCCATATGCTTGTGTGTGGAATCGAAATCCATTCACCACATATGCATTATAAGTTTTAACAAGTTTGGAAGGTGGGTTACTCAATACACACAGCCGTTTGTCAATTTTATCAGCATGTCGAGACACCTGAAAATTTGTGAAATAATTATCAATATAGTAAACTATACATTGAATGAGTTGCTAAAAGAAAAAGAATTTATGTTACCAGTTTTTGAAACCACTGAGAGAAATTTTTCAGTCGACGTTCTTCGAGAGCAGCTGTTGTAATTTGTGGAATTTGTTTCTTGATATGATTATCATACAACCTATAAAAACCAAAGTTATTTACTGTAACATAAATTATAGAATAAGTGATATAAACACTTACAGTAAAACTGATGTCATCTCTTCACAGTTGAGCAGAACATATGTATAAGCTCTATGATGTTCATCATCTGAATGCCAGTGTTCAGAAACTCCACCAAAACCAAGCTCTGACTTGTTGAAAACAGATAATTGATTGTCGATTTCATCAATATTCCTCTCATTCCGTCCCATTCGGTTGTGTTTTGAAAGATACTCAGATTCAAAATAATGGGAGCAGAAAAAAGATATTTCCTCTTACAAATAAGCTTCTACAATAGATCCTTCAATAGATGCCTTGTTGCGTACTTTTCTTTTCAATTTTTGCATGCATCTTTCAAATGGGTACATCCATCGAAACTGTACCGGACCTCCACATTTGGCTTCATATGGAAAATGTAACATCAAATGTTCCATTGAGTCGAAGAAAGACGGCGGAAATATTTTTTCCAGTTTACATATAATTACAACAACATCTTTTTCAAGTTTTCCTAGAGCATTATAATCTGCCGTAGCCGCACGAATTTCCCGAAAAAAATGAGACATGTCTGTTATGGAATCCCAAATCACAGAATTCAATAGACCTCTTAATCCAATGGGTAGAAGTCTCTCCATTATAACATGACAATCATGACTTTTTAATCCAGTAATATGACCATTCTTTACACATCTACCCAAATTGGAAGCACAGCCATCTGGAAGTCTCAAATCTGCAATCCACTGACAAAATAATAAACGGTTTTCTTTAGACAGTGAATAAGATGCTTTTGGTTTCAGTAACCTTTCTCTTCTGACATTCTCAAATAGTTCCAATTCTGGACGCCTGCAAATTTGGGCAAGATCTAAACGTGCATTTACATTGTCTTTGCTCTTTCCTGGCGTATCCAAAACTGTATGAAACAAATTATCAAAACATTTCTTCTCAATATGCATGACATCTAACATGTGTCGGACCAACAAATCAGACCAATATGGAAAATCCCAAAATATGCTACCTTTAATCCAATTGTGTTCTTTCCCAAACCAGAAATTTTCTGTTGGTTTATTGTGGGACCAAAAGTGATGGGAGGTAATGAAAATACATCCGATTTTAACTCCGAACCTGATAGCATTTTTGGAGGTCCATCCCTTTCAGCTGTTCCTTTTCTGAAATGAGATCTGTTTCTGCGAAAAGGATGATCAGCTGGAAGAAATCTGCGATGACAGTCAAAATAACAAGGTTTCTTTCCATGAATGAGCATAAATGCTTTGTTCTCTCCCATACACTAAGGACATGATTTCTGACCATGTGTACTCGAGCCAGATAACATCCCATAAGCCGGGAAGTCACTTATTGTTCACATCAATGCTGCTCTTAGTATGAAATTCTGTTTCGTTGCAACATCATATGTACTGACACCAGTACTCCACAATAAATTTAATTCATCAATCAATGGCTTCAAATAAACATCAATATTTTTTTTCAGATGTCCTGGAATTAGTAAAGTCAAAAATATATATGGCTCCTTCATCAACATCCATGGAGGTAAATCGTACGGAGTTAAAAAAACAGGACAACATGAATATTGACTACCATAAGATCCAAACGGACAGAAACCATCAGTGGAAATGCCCAGTCGAACATTTCTAGCTTCTAAAGTAAAGGATGGATGCACTCTATCAAAATGTTTCCATGAATCACCATCGGTTGGATGATTCAAGCTTTTATCGGTTGAAATATTCTCTTTATGCCATGACATCATTGTCGTTGTATTCTTAGACATGAATAAACGCTGAAGTCTGGATGTAAGCGGAAAATATCTCAACTGTTTTACAGGAATCAAACCAGACTTCCCGTGTTGTCCTTCTTTATATCTCAGTTTCCCACATGTGGGACAACTATCCAACGACTCATTTTCCCCAGAATATAAAATGCAGTCATTTGAACATGCATGAATCTTCTGACAAGTAAGTCCCAAATTTCGAACCAACTTTTTACTTTCATAGTAATTTGCAGGTAAAACATTTCCTTCGGGTAACAGTGTTTTCAGCAAAGAAAATATCTGGTCAAAATAGGTGTTTGACATTCCGTTATCTGATTTGATAGCCATAAATTTTGCAACTGCTTCTAATTTTCTCATCTTGCAGCCAGGATATAATGCATCCTCAGCAGACTTCAACAACTCATAAAATTCAGACGGTCCCAACTCAGGATTTGAAGCTATATCAGCCGGAGTTTCTGTATGTTGAACAGATGAACCTGCAACATCATGTACTAAATCTTGAAACTGGGATGGATCCGGAATCAAGTTGGTATCACCTGCTCTGGAACTGCGTTCACCGTGTTGATACCAAAAAACATAATCTGCTTGAAAACCAAAACGCAAGAGATATTCCCCCACTTTGTCAAACGTGTCAAACGTTCTCAATGCACATTTTCTACAAGGGCATTTTATCTTTCCTTCTGAAACAAATTCTGGATTTGATGCCGCAAATGATAAAAAAATCTCCACACCCTCTATATATACTGGATTTAAACCAGAACCATTTGGATTTCTACGTTGATTTATCCATATGCGGTCATCTAATAATGACTGTTGACGACCTCGTTGTTCCATATTTTTTTATAAAATATAAAAGCATTACTGGTTTTGAATAATTTGTTAGAAAAAACACAAGCAAGGATTGAATATATTGAGAATAAAGAAAAACCTGTTACAAATATTGATAATTTTAATATTATATTGAATTTTTATTTTTTTAATAATACTAATATAATTTTTTTCATAAATATTAATTATATAATAATAACATCATTACATTATTAGTATATTTTATTATTAATATTAAAATAATATAATTTTCTATATTATAAACAATTCTCCTTTCATTTGTGTGTTTCACATTCTCTCTCCACATGTAATATTGGCATTCACTTTCACCTCTCCATTGACGAGTAGGTTGATAATTTTGAAAAAGAATGCCAATATTACATGTGGAGACAGAAAAAACACAGAAGAAAAGAGAATTGTATATTATATAGAAAATTATATTATTTTAATATTAATAATAAAATATACAAATAATGTAATAAGGTAATTATTCCTAATTATTGGTAATTATTTCAAATTATTGCTAATTATTCCAAATTATTGGTAATTATTCCAAATTATTGGTAATTATTCCAAATTATTGGTAGTTATTCCTAATTATTGGTAATTATTCCTAATTATTGGTAATTATTGGTAATTATTGGAAAATATTGGTAATTATTGGAAAATATTGGTAATTATTGGAAAATATTGGTAATTATTGGTAATTATTGTAAAATATTGGAAAATATTGGTAATTATTGGTAATTATTGGTGATTATTCGTAATTATTGGTAATTATTGGTAATTAATACTAATTATTGGTAATTAATAATAATTATTGGTAATTAATACTAATTAATGGTAATTAATAATAATTATTGGTAATTAATAATAATTATTACTAATTATTGGTAATTATTACTAATTATTCCTAATTAATACTAATTATTCCTAATTAATACTAATTATTCCTAATAAATACTAATTATTCCTAATTACTACTAATTATTCCTAATTAATACTAATTAATCCTAATTATTACTAATTATTCCTAATTATTACTAATTATTACTAATTATTGTTAATTATGAATAATTATTACTAATTATCCCTATTTATTACTAATTATTACTAATTATTACTAATTATTACTAATTATTACTAATTATTACTAATTATTACTAATTATTACTAATTATTACTAATTATTACTAATTATTGATAATTATTAGTAATCATTGATAATTATTAGTAATTATTACCAATTATTGGTAATTATTACTAATTATTGGTAATTATTACTAATTATTTGTAATTATTACTAATTATTCGTAATTATTACTAATTATTCGTAATTATTACGAATTATTCATAATTATTACTAATTATTCATAATTATTACTAATTATTGGTAATTATTGGCAATTATTGGTAATTATTGGCAATTATTGGTAATTATTGGCAATTATTGTTAATTATTACTAAATATTGGTAATTATTGGTAATTATTAATAATTATTGTTAATTATTACTAATTATTGTTAATTATTGGTAATTATTACGAGTTATTGTTAATTATTCCTAATTATTACTAATTATTGGTAATTAATACTAATTATTGGTAATTAATACTAATTGTAGGTAATTATTACTAATTATTGCAAATTATTGGTAATTATTGGTAATTATTGGTAATTATTGTTAATTATTGCTAATTATTTCTAATTATTGGTAATTATTGGTAATTATTGGTAATTATTGGTAATTATTGGTAATTATTGGTAATTATTGGTAATTATTACTAATTATTGGTAATTATTGGTAATTATTGGTAATTATTGGTAATTATTGGTAATTATTGGTAATTATTGGTAATTATTGGTAGTTATTGCTAATTATTGCTAATTATTGATAATTATTGGTAATTATTGGTAATTATTGGTAATTATTGGTAATTATTGGTAATTATTGGTAATTATTGGTAATTATTGGTAATTATTGGTAATTATTGGTAATTATTGGTAATTATTGGTAATTATTGGTAATTATTGGTAATTATTGGTAATTATTACTAATTATAAATAATTATAAATAATTATAAATAATTATAAATAATTATAAATAATTATTACTAATTATTCATAATTATTCCTAATTATTACTAATTATTACTAATTATTAATAATTATTACTAATTATTCCTAATTATTACTAATTATTACTAATTATTCCCAATTATTCCTAATTATTCTTAATTATTCCTAATTATTCCTAATTATTCCTAATTATTCCTAATTATTCCTAATTATTCCTAATTATTTGTAATTATTGGTAATTATTGGCAATTATTGGTAATTATTACTAATTATTGGTAATTATTGGTAATTATTGGTAATTATTACAAATTATTCTTAATTATTGATAATTCATGATAATTGTTCCTAATCATTACTAATTATTCTTAATTATTGATAATTATTGATAATTGTTCCTAATTAGTCCTAATTATTACTAATTATTACTAATTATTGATAATTATTTCAAATTATTCCTAATTATTCCTAATTATTGATAATTGTTCCTAATTATTCCTAATTATTGCTAATTATTTCTAATTATTACTAATTATTACTAATTATTCCTAATTATTCCTAATTATTCCTAATTATTGCTAATTATTACTAATTATTACTAATTATTCCTAATTATTCCTAATTATTCCTAATTATTCCTAATTATTCCTAATTATTCCTAATTATTCCTAATTATTCCTAATTATTCCTAATTATTCCTAATTATTCCAAATTATTACTAATTATTCCTAATTATTCCTAATTATTCCTAATTATTACTAATTATTACTAATTATTGGTAATTATTGGTAATTATTGGTAATTATTGGTAATTATTACTAATTATTACTAATTATTGTTAATTATTGGTAATTATTCCAAATTATACATAATTATTACTACTTATTGGTAATTATTACTACTTATTGGTAATTATTACTAATTATTACTACTTATTGGTAATTATTACTAATTAATACTAATTATTGATAATTATTACTAATTATTACTAATTATTGGTAATTATTACTAATTATTACTAAATATTCTTAATTATGGATAATTGTTGATAATTGTTCCTAATTATTAGTAATTAAATGAATAATTACCAATAATTTGGAATAATTACCAATAATTACAAATAATAACATTATTAGTATATTTTATTATTAATATTAAAATAATATAATTTTCTGATTTATATACAATTCTCCTTTCATCTGTGCGTTTTCTATCTCCACATACAAATAATACATGTGAAGACAGTAAACACACAGATGAAAAGAGAATTGTATATATATAAAAAATTATATTATTTTAATATTAATAATAAAATATACTAATAATGTAATAATGTTGTTATTCCTAATTATTGGTATTTATTACTAATTATTAATATTTAATCTTAATTATTAAAAATTATTACTAATTCTTCCTAATTACCATTAACTATGAACTATACTAATAATTTAAATTTATTAAGTAAGAAAACAATATAAACATAATTAAATTACAACTAATTAAGAATAACTGAAACTAATAAAAAATTAAAAATAAATATTAAATTAAAATGAACATAAATACCTTGAAAATTGATCTGCTCTCATCGTTCTTCAAAACATTAATATCAGCTCTGAAGAAAAAAATTAAACTGAAGAAAAACTCAACTTTAGAAACACAAGTTTGAGAGCAGGAGAAGATAGAGAATGAGAATGATTTGAAAAAAACGGATGGGGGTATTTATAGGTTAGATTAGTTGCGACGAGCCCATTTGCGACAGTACCCGTCGCAAATGCTAGTATTTGCGACGGGCACCGTCGCAAATACCTTAGCCCGCATTTATTACGGTCAACCGGTAAATAGTTATTTGCGACGGGACCCGTCGCAAATAACATACTATTAGCGACGGGAACATATTCCCGTCGCAAATACCTTTTACCGCCGCCGGGTATTTGCGACGGGAAAATATTCCCGTCGCAAATACCTTTTACCGACGCAGGTTATTTGCAACGGGAATATTTTCCCGTCGCTAATAGTTTTCCCGCGATTTGGCGCGCATCGCGGGAAAACTATTTGCGACGTGGACAACAATCCCGTCGCAAAAGCCTATTTATTTGCGACCGGTAACTACCCCCGTCGCAAATAACCCGTCGCAAATACCCATTTTTCCCGTAGTGTCATTGGTTTTAATTTTCCCCTAGTCATGTTGAAGGATATTATGTATAATGAGCCTAGATAGATACCATATATTAAAAAAGATATAACTCACAATCACTGTTGAACTAAAATAATATTTTTATTTATATATAATCCATTTATATGAAACCTAAATGGTTTTTAAACATTTTTGTATTATATATATATATTGAATACTGATCAATATAAAAAACATCTATTTATTTAATCGGTGGGTCACTATATTTGCATCACCCCTTTCCCATGATTCATAATTAATGATATGGTTTTGACAAAAAATATATTGAACATGTAATGTGCCATTTTTTGCAAATCATTATATCTTCGATAATGAATCTCCACCAGTGCCTTCTCATATGAAATTTTTCTCATAGTGTAAACCCTTTATGTTCAGTAAACATCATGGATTATATTTATATATCATAATCATATCATATGGACCTATATATATAGGGCACAACTTCCACTTCATTAAGAATCACATAACCTTCTTCCAAGGACATATTCATCAGAATAAATTTTCTTTCTATCTGATCATTGTACCTCTATAATGTTTCTTGGCCTCAATTTTTTCAACTTTTACCTGTTTTTCTATACTTATGACTAGATCTAAACGTATCTACCATATATATATATATATATATATTTATGGTACCAATATATTTATCTCTTTAACTTCACATTATAATTGGGTAGCTCTACACTTTGTTCAATATATGGATTCCATGAAATCCATTTAATTTTCTAAATGAAACCAATTATAGTAATAAAATTTTACTAAATGAACACATTTATCCCAACCTATATTTAAATTCATAGAAAATAAATCTCTTTATGTTACACGACCCATCCATGAGAGACATGTGTCATGACAACCCTATGTCTTCCTCCGATAGCCCAGGGACAAGAGACTAGCAGTGAGTAGAAATATCGCTCATATGGGAGGAATTAGACTTAGTACCTATACACACACCCCCATGTCCATACACACAATTTATGAAATGTAAAAATAAAATAATTAAACCATCAGGTATACTACTATGATACATACAACATAAGAGGATAGTTGGAAACTAAAAGTAAATAGGGAAAGAATACAACCCTAATAAAAAGAAAAGTTTCATCTCCTATAACGCATCCACAAAAAACTCTACCTAATGGGATGGAACAAAAACTACAGTCTACTGTCAATGAAGAACACTACATCTATAAGGCCTCTTATAAGTCACCGACCTTAAACCTTACTTAATATTGAATTAAATGAATAATTCACATTGAGGATCTTTTCAGGTTTAGAGTATTAGAGAATTAGAACATAACTATTACATCACAAAAGATTACAAAGTAGAAACTTCTACTAAGTTTCCATAGAAAAAAAAAACTCTTAAAAAGAAACAAGTCTAGTTCCATGTTTTATATAGCATGACATTCCCTTGATCCCATCCTTGACCCTATTCCACATTATGTCATGTGAAAAACATTTCAAAAAAAATGGGGTGAGCATAAAAAGCTCGGTAAGGGATACTCAAAGAACGAAAACTGTTAGTTTTTCAAAACAACAAGTAAACCAAGAATACTTTATCAAAGTAATACTTTTCACCATTTTGAAGTAGTAAAAAAAGCTCTTCACTTAATGAATGATCATTACTTACAACTTTTGTAACCAAACTATTACCATAAAAACCCATATAAAGACACATAACATATAAAGGTATCTTTGGACATAAACATACATAAGTGGAATAACCATACGGTCTACTTCCACACATATCACTTAATGGAATAGCCCTTCAGCCAACATCCATACATAATTAATGGAATGGCCATACGGCCGACTTCCATACCTAATGCATTGGAGGTTATAACGTAACCACCCGTCCTGGTATTCATGACACCACCCGTCATATGGTTTATCACGTAACCACCCGTCAAATGTCCAAGTACCATTATAAAAATCATGAGACATAAAAAAAATATAATGGAAAAAAACATGTCCACACTTTGATCATAATATATCACCAAAATATATTGACATAAGAAATCCATTATAAAAACCATTTTCAATACCAAAATATATAAAATAGTATATGGTATTTATTTCATTTAAAAAAAACATTACGGCTTGTTCAGGAAGCCAAAGACCAAATAATACTCGCGGAGGCCGAAAAGGTCGTTGTCACCGCGTACGTTAAAAGAAACATTCCTTTTTTTCGTTCTATAAAACGCTTCATAGAAAAAGATTCCTTTTGTATAAAAGTAAAAGTCAAAGGGTTTTATAAACCATATAAAATAAAGTTGTGTATAAAACGAAATATGCCTCAATGAAAGGAGATTGAGACGAAGTCTCTTACCTCGGGTCCGACTTGACTCGATCGTTCTTTAACGTCCTGAATAATAAACTTGAGTTAATTTCTATTTGATTAAGAACCTTTTTCAAGTTAATTATTCCTTTTATATCACTTATTTCCAAGTTATAAACATTATGCAATCATTTATGTTAACAATGTTTGTTTTGTTGATATTTGGTTCTTAAGTCGAAAGTGGACTTCTTACAATTACATGTTGTTCGTTTGGTAAAAGGTTCTTTATATACAGAATGAAATTCCAGATTTGGATATCTTATATATCTTATATATCTATCATATAAATGCATTTATAACATCACATAATCATTTAGAGGTAGGAAATGAAATGCACCGTTCATGGAGACGGTAAGCCGTACGTACGCATGAACACTACTTTCATTTCTATGTCATATTAATGGAATTAAAACTAAATAAGAGGTATGTATATTTTAATTCCAGAATTATATTAATCATTTAAATGTAACATAAATCATATATATCCATTATATATATGTACTTATAATAGTACATTACATTTGTGGATAAGAAATGAAATGCGCCGTTCATGGAGACGGTAAGCCATACGTACGCATGAACGCTGCTTTCATTTATATCTCATACATTAATTGAAAGAAATAATAATGATATAGAAGTATATTATAATTCCACTATAAAATCCTATATAATAACTTTAAATCCATCATTTATATGTCCCACATATGGAATTAACGAATCAAATCACTTTGAGGGGGTGGTAGTCCACACTTCCTAAAATGAAATTATCGTGTTTACCCACAATGGAAACCATAAAGGTAAACCACAAATGAAAAATAAAGAATCATAAGGAAAACATAAACATAATATATATCATATATAAATAGAGTGACGTCTTAATGTCCACCATTAAAGGTGTTTAAGAGATGATTGAATAATCATCGTTTCGTGAGGCAGAAATTCTCCAACCACAGAAACAGTATGTTCTTTAACTATTAGATGTAGATGTGTGTAAGTGTAGCTCGAAAGATTATTATAGAAAAAGCCTATTATATTGAAGATACTGTATTTTTTACAAAATAAACGAATAAAAAGAGTTTATGGGGTTGTAGAAGAAAAATAAAACAAAAGAACACAAGAGAAGACACTAACTTTAAATCAGGTAACTCTTTTTGATTTGAGCTCAAATGATTCATTGGGAAGACTTCTGCCCAATGTGAGGCTTCTAGGTGTAATAGAGGTATGTGGAGAGACAAAATGTGAAGGTTTTGGCTGAGCCAAAGGCTTTGGTATTATGGGTAAGGTGGTAGAGGTGGGGGCCTTTTATAAGAGGAGAGAAGGGGAACTCTTGGAAAGTAAGGAAATGTTACATTATTTTAGAATGATTTTCGGATTTTAATGGACCCACATTGATGTGTTTCGAGGATAAGGTGATAAGAGTTCTAAGTCCACATATAAAATAGGTTTTTGACATCTGTAGGTCTTAGTTTTTACATTATCTTTCCATTTTATTTTAATCGTTAAATAATGAGGTAATCGCTGCATCATCATGGTGTCGTAAATAATTTACTTTATTTAATGTCTAAAAATTTTAAATAAAATACTATGATGTAGGAAATAGTTTTAACTTTCTAATTAATATTCATTGTCAAAAATCTGATTTGTATAACCCCATGTAAAAATTGTTTTAGTAAAACAACTCATGTTTTTGACATTTTTCTTTTAACATTAAATAAAATGTTTTAAATGTCATTTTCCTACCAAAGTGGCTTTATTGGCTCCCCATGTTCACTCATTGATTTTCTTGGTCGGCCATGACACATCCAATGAGGTTAGGACATGTGTAAAGTTTATTTCATATTATGACAACATTATTTTTACCTTAAATTACACTAATTACCTCTAATCGCGATTAAAAACATAATATGTTACTATTCACAAAAAAAATTATTTTAATCCCATTGAACCACATTTTACATCTTAATGAAAACCATTTATGTCGGATTTTTTAAATTCAAAACACAGAGGTGGTAAAATTTCATTTAAATGTAAAATTAGTTTTTATAAGTACCACTTAGTGGTTTCACTATTCATCTAAAATTGAAGTTTTTCAGAAAAATAACAAAACATCACCCTAAGCTATATTTGATATTCAGAATTCAAAAATTAATTCCATTTTACAAAATTCAAAACATATATGTTTCATTAATTAATTTAATAATTAATTCCCGATGTCGGAGCAAATAGCGTGTTTTTATGAAACAATAAGTATCAAAAGATTGACACTAGTTTAAGTCTGATTTCAAAGTGAAATTAATTAAAACGACCACTACTAGATTTAATGGTAAAAATATATTATAATTTAACTTTAAAACCAATTCAAAAGATAATCTAATCATATAAGTAAATAATATTAAAAAAAGGTTTTGAATTAAAATACAACATTTTACACTTTTCATCAAAAATTGAACTTTATCGGAAAAATACCAAAAAATTACACAAAGTAAATTTTGATGTCTCAATTCTAAAGAATAGTTTTATTTTGTCCAATAGAATCTATAAGAGTGAGAAAAACTATATTTAATGACGGTTCACCATCAAAAGGCGATAAGTGAACCTTTAGTGAAAACTAGGGCTTATACGCCTAAAATTGAATTCTTTCCGTATTTTAAGCCTTTATCTCTTATTAGATAAAAGTAAAAACATTTAAAAACCATATATAATAATATTTTAGTTATTTCTATCCATTCCCGCCAATACAATGGTTATGTGTTAACTACCATTTAAAATAATATTATTTTATTACTAGTGTGCAACTTAATATTTTAAAGAAACTCTTTGTTGCGTATCGGGTACGCAATTGAACATAGAATCCCCTTTAAAGTAAAATTAATATTTAATTCATAAATATTAATAAATATGAAAATATTTTATTCATTATTTACCTGGGATGTTACATCCTTCCCCCCCTTTTGGTAATTCCGTCTTCGCAATTTTATTCACTTATCAAAATAAGTGTGGGTTTTTATCCCTCATAGAATTTTCAGATTACCACGTTGCCTCTTCAACCATATTGTTTTTCCACAAAACCTTTACCTAGTGAATTACCATATTTCGCAATACTTTCTCTCTTCGGTCAAGAATCTGGACTGGTTGTTCTTCATAATATAGGCTCTCTTCCAGCTGAACTACCTCTGGATTCAAAACATGATATGGATCTGGAATATACTTCCTCAACATTAAAACATGAAAAAAATTGTGTACCTGATATAAACTCGGAGGTAAAGCCGCTTGGTAAGCAACTGATCCAACTTTCACCAGAATTTCATACGGTCCAATGAACCTTGGACTCATCTTTCCTTTCTTACCAAATCTCATCAGACTTTTCCATGGAGAAACCTTGAGAAAAACATGATCACCTACCTCGAAAGATAGATCCTTCCTCCGGTTATCCAGATAACCCTTCTGCCTGCTCTGAGCTGTAGTCATGTGTTTCTGAATCAACTAAACTTTTTTTGTCATCTCTTCTACCAATTATGGTCCCATCAGCTTCCTTTCACCCACTTCATCCCAAAATGCTAGATTTCTACACCGCTTCCCATATAATGCCTCAAATGGTTCCATCTGTATACTGGAATGAAAACTGTTATTATAATAAAACTTAACCAAAGAATGATGTTGGTCCCAACTCCCCTGATAATCCATCGAACATGCTCGTAGCATATCCTCCAAGGTCTGAATTGTTCGTTCTGACTGCCCATCTGATTGCGGATGGAAAGTTGTAATAAAATATAATTCAGTACCCAATGACTTCTGAAGGCCTTTCCAAAAGTTAGAAGTAAACCTGGAATCACGATCGGACACAAGAGAGAGAGGAACTCCATGTAACCTGACTATCACTTTAAGATACAAACGAGAAAGTTGATCAAGGGAAAAAGTATCTTGAATAGCAAGGAAATGAGAAGATTTAGTCAAGCGATCAACAATAACTCAGATTGCATTATTACCTATATATTTATTCGGTAATCCCACGACAAAATCCATGGATATATTTTCCCATTTCCACTATGGTACTGGTAAAGGCTGAAACATCCCTTTTGGTAACTACAGATCTGCTTTAACCTGCTGACAAGTCAAAAACATCACAGGAAAAATCAGTAATATCCCTTTTCATTCCATCCCACCAGTAATACTCCCACAGATCTCTGTACATCTTAGTACTGCCAGGATTAACTGAAAACGGGGAACTATGAGCCTCACATAACAACTCATTATTCAAATGTGAATCACAAGACACAAATAATATCTTCCCAAAACTCAAAACACAATAATTATCAATGTTGAATTCAGGCAACATACCCTTCTGAACCAGCTCTACCTTTTTCTGCAACTCATTGTCTTACTTCTGTGCTTGCTTGATTCTGTCTGATAGGGAAGATGTCACTAATACCTGAAACAAAACAGAAGGACTTCCGACACAAACAACTTCCATGTCAAAGTTCATCAAATCAAAAACCAAAGTATCTCATTCCAAATTCAACATTGTTAATGAAGAATTATTTTTTCGACTCAAAGAATCAACCACTTTTTCTGTTTTTCATGGATGGTAATTAATAGTACATTCATAATCCTTGATTAATTCCAGCCATCTCCTCTGTCTCATGTTCAATTCTTTCTGAGTGAATATATACTTTAAACTTTTGTGATCAATATATATTTTACACTTTACTCCATACAAATGATGCCTCCAAATTTTTAATGCAAAAACAAGAGTAGCTAATTCCAAATCATGTGTAGGGTAATTTACCTCATGAGTTTTCAACTGATGTGATGCATAAGCAATTACCTGATCATTATGCATAAGGACACATCAAAGTCCTTTCAACGAAGCCTCACTGTATATAACAGACTCACCATTCATGGAAGGAAGTTCCAAAACTGGAGCATTCACCAATCATCTTTTCAACTCCTGAAAACAATCATCACATTCGTTTGTCCAGATGAACTTAACACCCTTACGAGTTAGCTTAGTCATTGGACTAGATAACAGTGATAAATTTTCAACAAAACATCGGTAGTAACCTTCCAAACCAAGAAAACTACGGATCTTGGTTACATTTGTGGGTCTTGTCCATTCTTCAACAACTTTTGTTTTAGCAGGATCAACATTTATGCCATCTTTTGAAACAATGTGACCCAGGAAATAAATTTGTTGTAACCAAAACTCACACTTGCTGAATTTTCCATATAGTTTCATTTCATTTAAGGTTTTCAAGATAACCCTTAAATGACTTTCATGATCCTATTTACTTTTAGAAAACACCAAAATATCCTCGATGAAAACAACCATCATTTTTCACCTGAGTCAACTGAGCCATCACTGCAACAAACTGTTTAGTTCTGATTCTGACCATCTTAGTATACTGATTTGAAAGGTCATTTCCCTCTGTATGCCTTCCAAGAAAATCTGTTCTGATTCCCCTATGAAAACCCATTCTTAACACCGAAATATCTTATAATAAGCAACATGGTAATCTTTAAATTCTATATCATTTCAATCGTACCATAAAATTAACTTATAATTTTACTCTTTTCTAACTCCTAAAGTTGTCTAAACCGACCTCTAATACAAACTATAAGGCCCAGACCTTAAAACTTACATAATATTGAATTAAATGAATAATTCAAATTGAGGATATTTTCATGTTTAGTGTTTTAGATAATTAGAACATAACTATTACATCTCAAAAGATTACAAAGTAGACAATTCTACTAAGTTTCCATAGAAAAAAACTCTTAAAAAGAAACATGTCTAGTTCCATGTCTTATATAGCATGACTTTCCCTTGATCCCATCCTTGACCCTATTCCACATTATGTCCTGTGAAAAACATTTCAAAAAAACTGGGGTGAGCATAAAAAGCTCAGTAAGGGATACACAAAGAATGAAAACTGTTAGTTTATCAAAACAACAAGTAAACCATGTATTCTTTAACAAAGTAATACTTTTATCCTTTATGAAGTAGTAAAACCTATTCACTGAATAAAAGATCATTACATACCCATTTGTAACCAAAGGATTACCATAAAATCCATATAAAGGACACATAACATATAAAGGTAACTTGGGACATAAACATACATAAGTGGAATAACCATACGGTCGACTTCCACATATATCACTTAATGGAATAGCCATTCTTCCAACTTCCATAAATACTTCTTGGAATATCCATACGGCCGAGTTCCATACCCAATTCATTGGAGGTTATAACGTAACCACCATCCTGGTATTCATGGAACCACCCGTCATATAGTTTATCACGTAACCACCTTTCAAATGTCCAAGTACCATTATAAAAATCATAAGACATAAAACAAATATAATGGAATGGAAAAATATACACACTTTGATCACAATATATCACCTAAATATATCGAAATAACAAATCCATTATAAAAACCATTTTAAATTCCAAAATACATAAAATAGTATATGGTGTTTATTTCATTTAAAATGAACATTACGGCTTGTTCAAGATGCCAAAGACCAAATAATACTCACGGGGGCGGAAAAGGTCGTTGTCACCGCGTACGTTAAAAGAAACATTCCTTTTTGTCATTTTTTAAAACGCTTCATAGAAAAATATTCCTTTTGTATAAATGTAAAATTCAAAGGGGTTTATACACCTTATAAAAGAAATTTGTGTATAAAATGAAATATGCCTCAATGAAAGGAGATTGAGACAATGTACCTTACCTCGGGTCTGACTTGACTCGATCGTTCTTTAAAGTCATGAATAATAAACTTGAGTTACTTTCTATTTTCTTAAGAACATTTCTCAAGTTAATTATTCCTTTTATATCACTTATTTCCATGTTATAAACATTATTTAATCATTTAAGTTAATAATGTTTGTTTTGTCGATATTTGTTTCTTAAGTCGAAAGTGGACTTCTTACAATTACATATTGTTCGTGTGGTCAAAGGTTCTTTATATACAGAATGACATTCCTGATTTAGATATCATATATATCATATATATCTAGCATATACATTTATTTAAAATATCACATAATAATTTAGAGGTAAGAAATGAAATTCACCGTTTATGGATATGGTATGCCGTACGTACGCATTAACGCTACTTTCATTTTTATGTCATATTAATGGAATTAAAACTAAATGAGAGGTATGTATATTTTAATTCCAGAATTATATTAATTATTTAGATGTAACATACATCATATATATCCATTATATATTTGTACTTATAGTAGTACATTACATTTGGGGATAAGAAATGAAATGCACCGTTCATGGAGACGGTAAGCCGTACGTACGCATGAACGCTACTTTCATTTCTATCTCATACATTAATGGAAAGAAATAATAATTATAGATAGGTATATTATAATTCCAGTATAACATCATATATAATAACTTTAAAACCAACCTTTATATGTCCCACATATGGCATTAACGAATCACATCACTTTGAGGGGGCGGTAGTCCGCACTTCCTAAAATGAAATTATCGTGTTTACCAACAATGGAAACCATAAAGGTAAACCACAAATGAAAAATAAAGAAGCATAAGGAAAACATAAACATAATATATATCATATATAAATAGAGTGACATCTTAATGGCCACCATTAAAGGTGTTTAAAAGATGATTGAACAATCATCATTTCGTGAGGCAGAAATTCCCCAACCACAGAAACAGTATGTTCTTTAACCATTAGACGTAGATGTGCGTAAGTTTAGCTCTAAATATTCTTATAAAAACATCCAAGTATATTTAAGATACTGGACTTTTTACAAAATAAATGATTAAAAAGAGTTTAGGGGGTTGGCGAAGCAAAATAAAACAAAAGAACACAAGAGTAGACACTACCTTTAAATCGGGTAACTCTTTTTGATTTGAGCTCAAAGGCTTCCTTGGGAAGACTTATGCCCAAAGTGAGGCTTATAGGAATAAGAGAAGGATTTGGAGAGGCAAAATTGGTAGGGTTTGGCCGAGCCAAAGGCTTTGTAAGTGTGGGTAAGGTGGTATAGGTGGGGGCCTTTTATAAGAGGAGAGGAGGGGAACTCTTGGAATGTAAGGAAAGGTTACTTTATTTTAAAATGATTTTCGGATTTTAATGGTCCCGCATTCATGTGATTTGAGGATAAGGTGATAATGGTTAGAAATCCACCCATCCAATAGGTTTTTTACTTGTTTAGGTCTTAGAGTTTACATTATCTTTCCATTTTATTTAAATAGTTAAATAATGAGGTAATCGTTGCATCATCATGGTGTCATAAATAATTTAATTTATTTAATTTCTAAAAATTATAAAAAAATACTATGATGTAGGAAATCTTTTTACCTTTCAAATTAATATTTATATTCAAAAATATTATTTTTATATCCCCATTTATAAATTGTTTTAGTAAAACAACTCATGTTTGTGACATTTTTTTTTAACTTTAAATAAAAAGTTATTAATGTCATTTTCAAACCAAAGTGGCTTCATGGGGTCCCCAAGTTGACCCATTGATTTTCTTGGTCGGCCATGGCACATACAATGAGTTTAGGACATGTTTCAAGTTCATTTCATATTATTACAACATTATTTTTACATTAAATAACACTAATTACCTCTAATCGCGATTAAAAACTTAATAAGTTACTATTCACCAAAAAATTATTTTAATCCCATTGAACCACATTTTAATTTTTAATGACAACCATGTATGTTGGATTTTTGAAATTCAAAACACAGAGGTCGTAAAAATTCAATTAAATGAAAAATCAGTTTTTATAAGTACCACTTAGTGGTTTCACTATTCATCAAAAATTGACGTTTTTCAGAAAAATACCAAAACATCACCCTAAGAAATATTTGATATTCCGAATTCAAAAATTATGTCCATTTTACAAAATTCGTAACATATATGTTGCATTACTTAATTTAATAATTAATTTCTACTGTCAGAGCAAATAGCGTGTTTTTATGAAACAATAAGTATCAAAAGATTGACACTAGTTTAAGTCCGATTTCAAAGTGAAATTATTTCCAATGACACTATTGGATTTAATTGTAAAAAAATATTCTAATTTCACTTTAAAACCTATTCAAAAGATAATCTAATCATATAAATAAATTAGATTAAAAAAATGTTTGAATTAAAATACAACATTTTACACTTTTCATTAAAAAATGAACTTTATCGGAAAAATACCAAAAATTTACACAAATTAAATTTTGATGTCCCAATTATAAAGAAGAGTTTTATTTGGTCCAATAGAATTTATATGTTTGAACAAAACTATATTTAATGACGGTTCTCCATCAAAAGGCAATAAGTGAACCTTTAGTGAAAACTATGGCATATACGCCTAAAATATAAATCTTTCTGTATCTTAAGCCATTATCTTTTATTAGATAAAAGTAAAAACATTTAAAAAACATATATAATGATATTTTAGTTATTTCTATCCATTACTGCCAATACAACGGCTATGTGTTAACTAACATTTAAAATAATATTATTTTATTACTACTGTGCAACGTAAGATTTCAAAGAAACAATTTGTTGCGTATCAGGTACGCTATCGAACATAGAAACCCCTTTAAAATAAATTTAATATTTAATTAGTAAATATTAACAAATATGAAAATGTTTTATTCATTATTTACCTGGGATTTTACACCTCTATCTAAGCACTACATGGTCTTGGTCCAACAATGGCTCAGTTAGATAGTATCTTGTCTGCACAAGACTTGTCATGTACGGGAAAAGCCTGTGCAGGTATGGGTAAAACAATACATAGTATGACAACCCGGAAACAAAGGAAACCTCTATAGAAATAAACTAAGTGTACCATAAGGGATAGTACACTATGCACACCATTAAAAAATTACATGAACTAACCCATAAAGGAATTACATGAACCTCACCACAAAAGAGTTACATGATGCACACCCCAAAAGAATTGGATGAAGTAGACCATAAAGAGTTAAATGAATTATATTCATCTCCACACTGATATATTTATACAATAAATTTATCAAAAAAATCTTGATATACTCATCTCAGACACTATGTATGTCAAGGTTCAGACACGATAGCCAGTAATAAGATTCTCACCAAAGGCTCAAATTGTAACATGAATTAAGCGAGGACACACTCCACGAGATCAACCATATCAGATGGCACCAATATAAGAGATTCACTCCATCAGAAACACCATGCTATGTCCAGTACTATTTCGCTACAATAGAGGGCTAGTCATCATCTCCTTACGCCCGAGTCCACCTCAAATCCGCAGTGATGAGGCATGCCCCTCACTACTAGACACAATCGAGGGAGTATTTCCCCTTTCTAACACACCAATATTATGTCACTCCTAAATGGAGTATACTTCACCTCAGTCCTTAGAGGAAGGTCTTACTCTTATATAGATATTTTCCACACCAAGTGAATATTCCCACTCCTCGTAACTATTTCCAATAGACGAGGGAGCTCCATCTCCAATGGTGTACTCGATTCTGTATGATAATAATCAAAATGTTGATAAGACAAACAATATTAAGAGACTACACCCCTACTCGGTTGGGGAGTACCACCTTGTGACTAGAGAACCCACACACTGGTGGGATAGAGGAGTACTGACTTATTCATGATAACACATGGATCATCAAAGGTTCACAAAGCATTTATGTTAGTATAAGGAGCATCTGTGTTGGTGCATGAAGCATTGGTGTAGGTTCACATAGTGTCGGGGTCGGTTCATGGAGTGTCATTGAATGGGAAAGAAGAATATATGTCCGTGCATGATGCTTCGGTGTTGGCACATAGAGCATCGATGGGTCCTTCAGCCCCTATGTCCCATAGTCATCGAGTCATGTAGTGACAATGTCTCACATATTCAAAACATTTTTTTGTAGTGTGATTATTTCCTGAGAACCTGAACATCAATCCACTGGTCCATATGAAAACATCCATCAAAACTCAACTAGAGTATCTTAAATTTACAATATCATTTCACATATCAGAAATCTACAAAGCACTCATCAAACAGATGTACGGTTTGGTAGATATGTCCAATTCATTGTATAAGGGGTCTGACCTCACTCGGTCCTGCCAAACTGACATTACCCAATTCAATCTGGGCCGTCCAGAACTGGCCCAACCTATTCGGCCACTAGGTCATGCAGTCCACCACACTAGGCCACTAGAGGAGCCTGGTTTCTCTATCCCAACCCATGTCGTGTGGGATGACACTGCTTCACTAGACGTGGCCCACCTGGCCATGCCCACCACTAGTCCATGCTGTCTACCGATTGTGTGGCCACCTGGCTGGCCAGGTCAATGTGGTTGTACATCATTCCATATGGATGGTATGCATTCCCCATAAGATCATGTGGCCTCCAAGCAGTCACGAGGTCCCCCACTCTCACACGGTCCAACATGAAAACGTCCACCGTAGCCCGCCACTGGCTACCCTGCTGGTGGCCATGTCTGGTCACACCACCAATGGATAATCACCCTCGGGCCATTCTACCTAGACTGGAGGATACCACTGCCTCATACCGTCGAGCCGGTGTTCATGTACTAATGGTTTTCCATGCTTGCAGTGGTGGACCACCCTCTCATGTCTTGAATCATAGCTCCGGTGCTCCGTTTTTTGAGACGGGGCCATCTGTGTCATCCCCAAAACACGTTCTTCATTACGATGGACTTCGTTTATCCTTTCAACCCCAAATGGGGCCTAGCCAGATTCGTATCCTCCAGTAAAATCATATTGCGACCATGAGTGTATGTCGGTGAGGATCTCCAAGAACAAGGAGAGGAGAACAACAATCAACAACCAATGGATGAACATCAGCCTTGTTGTGTTCAACCTCTATTCATCCAATTATAAATTATGTGAAATAGAATAATCATATTGATTAATATCCCATTAATCAAGCATTAATGATAACTCATCTTGCATGAATGATCGAACCACTAATCAACCTTTTCATGGGTTGGTTTTTTTCGTCATTAAATATAATAGAAAAGAGTAAATCACAAAGAGATCCATACCCTACCTCTAATGGTTTGGATCATTAATTAACGAAGAACAGTCATCAGTGATCCTTTATCTACTAATTTTCCACTTTGAGGGGTTTTTATTTTTCATTCCATAGGGGTTTCTAGGGTTATGGTGATAACATTTAATTCCTTGGCCATGGAATATTAAAAAAATATAATTATATTGTTTCAAAATGTAAATTCAATATAAAATATTTTAATTTAATATTTTTATGACAGTCATGTCCAAATGATAAATTTCACCCTCAAACTATGTGGGTGGAGGTTATTCCTTGCCTAAAGTGAACACCCCTTTACAAACTCAATGATGGTCCCATATTTCCATTCCATGTTTCAGTGTATGACTATTTAAGATTTGAAAATTAAATAAAGTTATTTAATTATTCTATTTTTTGTTACATACCAGATGACCTACTTTTCATAGATGGTCGTGCAGACTAATGTTATGTTACACCTAGGTAAAATGAACTACTTTTAGTGCAACAGTTCCCTAAGAATTCTTATCTTGGCACCCGTTTGGATGTTATTCCGGTTTTGTACAAAAACATCTCATCCAAACTATTAAAAGAATAATTATTTTTAAACAATTGTTCTGGGAACCTGTGAATCAGAACCATGTGTCATCTCAGAACAAGTTCAAGTAATCTTCTAAATTAATTTTAAAAAAATATTATGGGAAACCAGATTCATTACATTCTTCTCTCATTATGGCTTTATTTCCCCAATAGCCAACCTGATGGTTACAAGATAGATGTGGGTACAAAGCCCAAACATGATCCTCCCTATCCAATATTATCTCCTAGATTTTATCGTGCTATCTTTGGACACACACTCTAGTAATCTCTTTTCCACAACATATCATCTCATTTTGATCCTCAATCACCATGTCTAGGATGAAAAGCATGTGTCCTAATAAAAAACTGACATTGAATATATTCCATGGAGTTAAACTATCTGTAGAAAATAAGGAAATTCTAAGTTCTCTATTGAACTCTTCTCCCGTCTAGCTATGTGGTTGGATGACATGGTGAGTCAGTGAATGATAAACAATATGATATTAGGCCTTTTGGACACATGTGGTAAACCCATCACGAAGTCCATAGAGATCCCTTTCCTCTACTTTAATGGAACCTCAAGAAAAAAAATCCCTTTCCAAA